>CM062804.1:634670735-635870735 GCA_031772625.1 Pinus tabuliformis | reverse complement strand
AGCACCATGTCAACATGTTGAACATGATCCTTCCAAGACTTGTCGTAGATTAGTATATTATCAAAAAATACTAACACAAATTTTCTAAGGAAGGGTTTGAAAATGGAATTCATCAAACCTTGAAATGTGGAAGGTGCATTAATAAGGCCAAAAGGCATGACCAAAAATTCATAATGAGCCTCATGAGTTCTAAATGTTTTTTTCGAAATGTCTTCAGTCTTCATTCTGATTTGATGATATCCGGAATGAAGATCCAGCTTGGTGAAGTAAATTTCTCCGTGTAATTTATCCAACAATTCATCAATGATAGGAATGGGAAATTTATATTTAATGGTGATCTTGTTGAACTCCCTATATTCTGGACACATTTTCCATGATCCATCCTTCTTGTGCACCAATACTACTAGAGCAAAGAAATAACTTTGACTAGGTTGAATTATGCCAGCCTCTCGCATTTTTGCAACCATGCATTCAATTTCACTCTTTTGGGCATAAGGATTTGTAGGGCCTGATGTTTGGAGGAAAACTTCCTGGAATCAAGTGAATCACATGATCATGGTTTCAAATATGTGGTTATCTTTAGAGAGTCTCAAACACCTTGGAATGATTGTCCAAGACTTTTTGGAGATATGGAGAAATAGATGATTTCGATGTTTGAACCCCTAGTGAGCATAATTGTGGAATTATGCCCTATTGTTCTTTCTTCAGAAGATTTGTCACACCATTAGATATTATTATATTTCCTATTTTCCTTTTGATACCCCTTAATTCAACTTCCTTTCCTTCCCCAAAAAAATTCAAGAAAAGTTCTTGAAAATTGAAAGCTATTATCCCCAAAGATTGTAACCATTGGAATCCTAGTACAACATGAGAACCAACCATTGGAATGGAAAGCATTGGACTATTAAATACATATCCCCCCATGGTTAGCTTGATATTATGGCACTTTACAGAGAAATTTATAGTTCCTCCATTTGCAACCATCACTTTGACACTATGGTGCTGGATATAAGAAGCAATTCAATTCCTTGGCTTATTACAATGAATAAAATTATGGGTACTACTCGAATCAATCAACACTATTCCATTTTTCTTCTTGATATATCCTTCTATCTTGAGAATTTGAGGAGTGGTAATTCCTTCCAATGCATTACAAGATATGGTCGGATTCATTTCTTCTTTCTCTGGGGTTGGTTCCTGGTGTATATCCTCATATTTTGATGTTTCTTATTCCTTTTCTTCCTCCTCTTCACAATCTATGATGAATAATTTCTTCTTAGCACACTTATGACCTTTGGTGTATTTTCTATCAAAATTGTAACAAATCCCTTTTGATCTTTTTTCCTCCAATTTTTTGTGGTGTCAACCTTGTAGGTTGTGGAAAACTAGAAGCATCAACACTTCCATATTTACAGTTGTGAGTGGTAGACTTCCTTGTTGCCATAATTTTGTTTTCAACTTTTCTTGCCACCCTGAATGCCTTCTCCAATGAATCAGGTTCCTAAAGGTGAACCTCATGCTGGATGTTATCTTTTAAAGTACCTATGAATACATCAATATTATGCTCCTCTAGAATATTGGTTACCCTAATATTCAATTTTTGGAAGTCTTCAATGTGCCGCCATTGAACCCTTTTGTTTGAGATTTATCAATTGGCTAAAGAAGGCGTTGTTCTTTGTATATTCATGATGTGCTATCATTTCCTCCATAAAAATTGACTAGGTCACAAGCGGTTTACGAGAACAAAACCATATATACCATACAAATTGATTGGGTTCTAAATATAAATATGCAATATGTACCTTGTGTGAGTGTTGCACATCTTCTAGATCAAACTATTGCTCCATATGTAGTATCCATGTTACCATATCCTTGCCATAAAACTTACTAATATATATATTTAGAATGTGGTGGTTCTTAAACCTCACATTGGGGTCTCTCAAATTGTAATTCATATTCCTCTTTTCCTTGTCATGATTTTCATGGATTACCTTGTCACCACTGGGAAGCCTTTCTTGCAACAACTTTGTCAACCCTTCCAACTTGACATTCATCGCATACATGTCTACTTTTAAAAAATCCATGTTGCCTTTTATACCATCCATGTCCCCTTTTAAGCCATCCATGTTTCTTTTTATACCATCCATGTCCCCTACTAAGCCATCCATATCATCTTTGGTTGCTCTTTGTGAGAGTGAAATTTGTTGCACTTGGTCCCGTAACTTTGATATATCATGTTGCAATTCTTCTTCTTCATGTATCATAGTAGATATTTTTGAGGACTTGATGGGTGTATAAGTCTTTTTTTAAGGCATTTTAGAACCAAATATTGATATATATTCTTCAATATTCTCTTTGAATCACTTCAAACTGATTTTTCAAAAAAATGTTATGAAAAATTAAAAAATACACACCTTTTTGTTGCTTTTTAGTAGTTGGATCTTGAAACCATTGTAACTATGTAATTTTGGATCTATAAGGTCTTAACTTCGGTCATGTGGTAGCCTTCTGAGTCTTCTTTCCAATCCAACAAGTCAGACCAAGATTTGATTCCTCAAGAAAGATTTATTCCCAATATCCCATGATGACCTGATTATACATTGGTTCAATGGAGCGAACTTGTATGGAGTGCCATGTATCCATGTTTCCACCTTCAGCCCTGAAAGTGATACCCCAAAAACTACAGTCCATCCTGTTTCTATCACTTTTTACTAAATTCAAATCTGGTTCTCAGAGATACATTTATGATGATTTTCCCTAGGTCGCTTGTTTGAGATGGAATTTTTGAGCCTGCAAAAACCCTAACTTCCTCGGATCATATCTCCGAAAATATAGCGAGACAAGATTTGAAATTTGTACATAAATTTCATCGCTCTTTCGCCTCTACGTGGTTTCAATTTCAGCTTCTGAAGCTTCATAGAAACAAAGTTATAACAACACTTCCATGATGACCTGTTTGAAGCAATGAAACCCTAGAATCCAAAGCTTTGATACCAAATGTTATGCAACCAGCTCACAAATAGATAGATCAATGACTTAAAAGTTATCCCCTTTTAGAGGGAAACCTCCTTTACATTACATAAATGAAAAATCCTTGGATGATACAAATGAAAAGGCCTCCATTGTATATATAAGAGTCTAAGGAGAAGATCAGTTGGGCAGATTAGTCTCACGACTCTCACTATAGATTAGTTGGGCAGTAAGGAGAAGAGTATTCTCCTGGTATAGCAAATACATTGAGGAGATTGAGGGCGGAGATCAAAAGTTGCAAAGAAAACAATAATAGGTTGGTTAAGGCTCAGAAAATACTTGCAAAGGATTAGGAAAATAAGGTAGAGGTTAATGTAGCAATCCTTCAGAGCTTGTCAAAGTTACAGAGACAGGGACAACTGAGGATCAGTAAAGAGAAGCAACAGAAAACTAATGGATCCTATGGTAGTAGGTCTCATTTCATATACAAGTTGGATAGAGGGGACATAGTTAGAGGTGGCATATCATTGGATACAACTAACACGAGGACTGGTATGTATGAGCATCATTTTAGTTCCTCATCCAAGAGACAACATCACAGTCATCATCCTTATAGGAGGGATAAAAGGGGTGAGTATTTTCCTAAGGAGTTCAAGAAATTCAAGCCTCCAACATTTGATGGAGAAATGAAGAAGTCAGAAGATGCAAAGGCATGGTTTCTTGGAGTGAAGAAATTCTTCAGATTGCACAGCTATTCAAAGAACATGAAAGCTAAGATAGCCACTTTCAGTCTTAAAGGGAAATCATATATTTGGTGGGAGGATGTAAAGAATGTCAAAGGTATTTGGGAGGATGACTTGATTTGGGATGAGTTTAAGAGGATCTTCAAGAAGAAGTACTTGTTGGAGAGGTACTATGATGACAAAGCTAACGATTTTTATGATTTGCAGATGGGTTCCATGAAAAATGATGAGTATACTAGCAGGTTCCTAGAGCTATTAAGGTATGTGCCTTATCTCAAGGATGAGAAGGCTAAGATTCATAGATTCATAAGTGGGATGCCAATAGCATAAAGAGACTGAATTTGAGTTTGATGAGCCTAGTTCGTTAAAGGAGGCCATCTGGAAGTTGAAGCATCGTTATGAGCAGTCGAAGCACAAAGTTGAACCTAGGCATGACTTGAAAGGAAATGAGAAATTCAAAGAAAATGACCACAAAAGCGAGGAAGACCTCAAGATGCGGGTGAGAAAGAAAATGTGGTTCCTTATAAGACGTTCAATACAATTGAGAAGGGGCATGGGTCACAGCTTGGAGAGCAGTAGGATAGAAGTGGTGGTAGAGGATCATTGCAATGTTGGATATGTGGAAAATATCATTGTAAGAAGGATTGTCCAGTATACCATGGAGGTAGGCCTAAGATATATAGTGCTTGAGAGGTACAGACAGTTGGGGATGTTGGTCATAGTATTCCTCATATCTATGCAGTTGTGGAAAACAAGCAGGTAAATCACCAGGAATCCATTATCAAGATGGACGGTAAGCTTTGTGATCAAGTTGTTTCTATTTTGATTGATCCTAGATTTAATTATAGTTGTGTTAATCCTGACCCGGTGGATATGTGTGGCTTGAGAAAATATGTGCATGCACAGTCTTGGTTGGTGCAGTTTGCTATAGGTACTAAGAAGGGAGTGCATCACTGGGTAAGAGCTTGTGCATTCCAGTTGAATGGTATGCCTACAACAACAGATTTGAATATAATACCATTGGGATCATATAGTATGATTTTGGGTATGGATTGGTTGTATCTTCACATGACCAAAGTATATTTTTATGAAAATTCCATTGAGTGCTTGGATGATAATGGGGAAAATATAACCTTGCAAGGAAAGAGGAAGCCTACATCATTGAGGATGGTTACCACTATGCAAACTAAGCACAGTTGCATGAAAGGGTGTGTGATGTTTACAATGCACATCTCTAGTGACAAGGGTAAAGATGTTGAGGATGTATAAATATTCAAGAGGTACCCTATATTGCAACAATTTCAAGATCTGTTTCCAGCAGAGATTCTAGAGTTACATCCTCACATGGAAGTGGAATTTTCTATTGAGTTGGTCCCACGGACAGCACCAGCATCAAAATCATATTATAGGATGAGTACACCAGATTTAGTGGAGTTGAAGTTGCAGTTGAAGCAAATGTTTGACAAGGGATACATTAGGCCAAGTGTACCACCTTGGGGTGCACCAGTTATGTTCATAAATAAGAAAGATGGTACTATCAAGTTGTGCATTGACTACATGAAAATGAACAAGGTGATGATCAAGAACATATATTTTTCACCGAGGATTGATGACTTGTTTGATCAGCTGAAGGGATAAACAGTGTTCCCAAAGATTGACTTGAGATGAGGATACCATCATGTACACATCAAAGAAGAGAACATTTATAAGACTTCCTTTAGGACCATGTATGGGCATTATGAGTTTGTTGTAGTTCCATTCGGTTTGACTAATGCTCCAGCTACTTTTATGTGTTTGATGAATAGTATGTTACGTCCTTATCTGGACAAGTTTATTATTGTATTCATTAATGACATCTTGATATATTCAAAGAATAAGGAAGAGCATGTCGATCATTTAACAGTAGTGTTGAGGTTGCTAAGAGAACACCAGTTGTATGCCAAGCTTAGCAAGTGCAGTTTCTTTCAGACATAGGTGCACTACTTGGGACATGTTGTCTCCAGGGAAGGCATAACAATAGATCCAGAAAAGATAAGAGCTAACATGGAGTGGGTAGCTCCTAGCAACGTGGATGAAGTTAGATCATTCATGGGGTTAGCGGGTTACTATAAGAGGTTCATCAAGAACTTCTCAGGCATTGCATATCCTATTACATCCTTGTAGTGGAAAGGTAAGAAGTTTGAATGGACATAGCAATATGCAGCTAGTATGAATAGTTAAAGCAGTTGTTGACGAATGCTCGAGTGTTAAAGATTACAGATCTAGATAAAGAGTTCATAGAGTGCACAAATGCTTGCAAGAGATAGCTTGGTAGAGTCCTTATGCAGGAGGGATAAGTGATATTCTATGAGTATAGGAAACTGAATGAGCACGAGTAGAATTATTTGACGCATGATCTCGAGTTAGTGGTTATTATTCATGCCTTGAAGATGTGGAGACACTATCTTCTTGGCAGGAGGTTTGTGTTGATGAGTGATCATAGCGGGTTGAGATATCTATTTGAACAATTGAATCCGAATTCTAGGAAAGCTAGATGGTTCGCCACCCTTAGTGAGTTTGACTTCAAGATCAGATACATCAAGGGTAAGGAGAACAAGGTTGCAGATGCTCTCAGCGGGAAAGTGTAGTTGAACCATGTTGAATCAGTGAGATCATATGGGGAAAATTTATAGGATCAAATATTACAGGTAGGACAACAGGATGACAAGTACATGGAGCTTATGCACAGGCTACAATAGGGTACAGGTGACCAGGATGTAGATTATCATCTCACGATAAATGGTTTGGTGAGATTTAGGGACAATATCTATGTGCCGGATGAAAGTGAACTTAAGAAGCTTATCTTGAGGGATTTTCATGCCAATCCATACTCAGGTCACTCAGGATACCATAAGACATTGACAGCAATGAAGAAGTTCTACTATTGGTCGAATCTAAGGAAGGAAGTGGTAGAATTCATGGCTAGATGTTTGGATTGTCAACAGGTGAAATCAAAGTGTAAACATCCAAGTGGATTGCTTCAGCTTATTCTAATTCTAAAATGGAAATGGGAGGTAATTTCCATGGATTTCATTACACGTCTTCCAATGATCCGTAAACTGTAGTGGATATTCCACTGGACAGTTTGTCACAACAGATCTGATAATAATATATTAAAATACTAAAATTTTACACTATTACAATTTATTAAACTTTAAGATTTGTGGATTTGACTTTAATTAGTGCATGCATGCGAATATAGATTATGAAAAGAATTAGATAATGACAAAATAATCTCACATACACATAAGACAAAATATTTGCTCTCTGGGAAACCCTTTCGGGAGAAAATCCAGTTGGAAGGTGCGATTGCTTCGCTCTCTTTCTCTGTTTGGAAATATGGTTGCAGGTACAAAGAAGTAATGTCTATGGCCCATGGGCTACTACAACGCACATATCCTCTCTGTGTTCTCTACCTCCTATCTCTCCTAGCTACCTTTTCTCATCTATGGAACAAAATTCTCTCGAAAGAATGGAATGCCTCTTCCACCTAGTGGCTCGGCTATAACACAACCTGATAGCCTACTAGTGGTTAAGTTTGACTACATCAACTCTTAACTAGAGTTACAAAATAGACTCTTTTAGAATCCTTTTACATCACAAACACATGGCTAGCCCCTTTTCCATGAATAATGGGGGATGACGCGACATTCTCTCGAACTATAGGTGTGAAAATAGGAAGGTCAACTTATCAGTGGCATAACTTTTGCATACGGACTCTGATTGACGCACTTCTTGCATCTTTGGAAAGGTTTTTCTGTGTAGAATAGCATGAAAAGGTGGAAAATTAAAGCGATGCATTTTTACCCCCAAAAAATGTCCTTTGATGCCTCAAAACGCTCTCGAAAGGTTTTAGACCTCGTTTTGCTAAACTGGGTCCCGCTAGTAAAAATGGTCCTGTGAGTCGATTCCTCCATTTTTTCCACTCCAAATGAATCGAGATCGATGACAAACAATACAATGATCTAATTTGGATCATCCAAGGACATCGAGGCAGCATTACTCTGTCATGGTTATGGTATAAATATTGAGCAAGGTAGCTCACTTCATGCCAATAAAGACTACTTATTCAGCTAATGAGGTAGCACAGGTCTTCATTAGGGATATCAGGAGATTGCACAGTGTTTTGAATATTATTGTGTCGAACAAGGATGCCAAGTTCACTTCCAAGTTTTGGAAGGATTTGTTTGCAGGTTTCGAGACAAAGTTGGCCTTCAGTACAACTTATCATCCACAAACAGAGAAGGTCAACAGGATCCTGGAGGATATGCTAAGGATGTATGTGATGCACTAGCAGAGGACATGGGAGGAGTACCTTCCATTGGTTGAGTTTTCTTATAACCACAGTTAGCAAGAGTCACTGATGATGAGTTTTTTTTAGGAACTGTATGAGCGGAGTTGTAACACTCCCATCAGTTGGAGTGATCTAGTGAATAGGGTACCTATTGGACGAGACATATTGGAAGACATGGAGCAAGAAATATAGGTTATAAGGAAGAATATAAAGGCAACACAGGACAGGAAAAAGAGTTATGCAGACCAGCACTGGACATTTAAGGAGTTTCAGGTTGGAGAGCATGTGTATTTGTGCATCAAGCCCAAGAAGAGCTACTTGAGGTTTAGATCATGTGCTAAGTTGGAACCACAATATTGCAGGCCTTTTGAGATCCTTGAGAGGATTGGACCAATGGCCTACAGATTTGCATTGCCTTCGACAGTGAAAGTCCATGATGTTTTTCATGTTTCATTGCTTAAAAGATATGTAAAGGATGTTGATCATGTTATTGATTGGTTTGTATTGTAGATGGAGCAAGAAGGATAATTGTAGTCGAAACCTTAGTGTATATTGCAGTGGAAACAACTCATGCTTCGAAACAAAGAAATCGAGTAGGTTAAAGTCCAATGGAAGAACTTTGGGCCCGATGAATCTACATGGGAGATGGTTGATCGAATGCGGGCTATGTATCCTTCATTGTTTTCTGGTGGAAGCAAATAATTTTTGGTATTGTACATATTTATGTATGGTTTCTATTCTAAATACCACCATGAGCTAAGTTATAAAGATCCAATAAGCAATATTGTTGTTATATTGTCATGTTTTTATAATGGTTTTTACTTTTGAGTAGATTATTTATTGTAAATACTGCAACGAGATAAGTTATAAATCTCCATGGGCAGTATGTTTGTTTTTCAACGGTTTTGTTGGGTATAGGTGTGGTTTAACACCGAGGACAGTGTTCCCCCAAGGGGGAGGGTTTTGTAATAGACCCGGGTTAAAAGTTCATGTAATAAAAGTTAATAAAGTCAAAATAAGACCATGGTTAAGGGACACTTATTCCAAGTTGAATGTTGGGCAAAATATCCTAGTGAGAATCACTCGATGTGTTTATGGCTAAGATGAAATTGGCAAAGGAAATGGCAAAGGCTTTGGAAAGGAAAAGAGACATTAATTGGAATTTATTTTATGAAAATAAGGGAAATTAGGAGAAAAGGCAGGTGAAAGGTCACAATTTTCTTGTGAGGCGGAAAATGAAGGAAAATAATGGAAATAGAAGAAATTAGAGGCATGAGTAATAAAACGACATCAGCGCATCAGTTGGGAGCTTTTTGTCAGTTCAATTTTGGAGTTAGTCTCAGAGAGGAGAAGGACAGCGGGAAATCAAAGAAAGGACAAGGAAAGTAAGGATCAAGCAAGGAAAATTTGGATCAAGCAGCTTCAACATGAATACTTGTAGGTAACAGGTTTCATGTATGATTTCCTAGCTAGTTTTGACATGCATGATATGTGCATGTTGATATTTGGTTCTTTTTTTGTCATTGGCATGGATTTTGATGGGTTTCGACAATGGATCTTAGCCTAGCCTTACCATTTTTGGATAGCCATGGTGTGATGGGATTCTTTATTGGTTTGAGCTTTGGATTGCTGGATGGTTTCAAAATATGGGGTGAGGTGGTCTCAGGAAAATTTCCAAAGGCATAGGAATCCCTTGATCAGTAATGGTGGGATACACTGTAAATGCTGAGGGTGGAGACAGGAAAATTCCTCAAGGATGGTGAAGGAATCCAGAGGCATCCAAGCTCGGTTTGGTTTTGTGATATCGAGACCGGATTAGGTGAGATCATGGTATGGTGAGGGTGGAGGTGGTTTAACCTTTGGATTCTTTTAGTTGTTTATGGATTGGTTTATCCCATGAGATCCCACATTCATGCTTGGAATATAGCATGGGGGTGATTGGCTGAAAGAAAGATCTGGTTCAACCAATCTATGGTCGAGTGGTTCATGGAAGTCCCAAACCTGGTTGGATTTTCCTATGTTTAATAAGAGCTAAGTTTATCTTGCTTCGATGAATAAATGTACTTGTTATTATGTGGCTTTAATGGTTGTTCTCTCATTGTTATTTATTTTGTTATATGTTGTTTATAAGCATGGTTATATGAGAAATATCAGTCACAGCTCTATTCATGTTTTTACTTGTAACTAAATGAATAATGGATGATGGACCTAATTGATGTTATGAAAACTAATGTGAGAACGTAGAGACCCTTCTTGTTAAACCTCTAATAAGTTTTTATTCCCTTATGTTCAAACTTGCATTCATGACCTGTAGGTTGCATATCTACCAAGTGTTTGACAAAATGTCAGTCCCGATTGGGGATGGTTAGGTCAAGTCTTGGTTCTAGTTTTTGGTTTACAAACATTGTCTTCATGTATTTTATGAGTTCTAGAAGTTTCATAGTTCTCTCAGTAGAGGCTAAGCCCCAACCCTGGAAAATATCCTTAATTCTTGTAATCGCTAGCATAACACTAAAAGAAAAAGGCCGCAATCGCATTGATGCGGGCCTATTGGAGAAATTGAGAACCCATAGTCACATGGAGGGCTTGGAAAGAGAGCGAATAGGACTCTAGGCCAGGGAAAAAGTGAGTTGTCTCAGGGGTTGGACACCTGGAGGGGTTGGGTTACTTCTGGAGGTCCTGTGGCATATGAGGGAAGTCAATAAGGTCTTGTTGTGTCGACTCCATTTCCTTAAGGTCATCTCAGAGGTTGAGTCATATCATAGTAGCCCTGCATCTCATGTTTGCCCCAGGTAAGCTGGTGAAAGCGGGTACATGTGAGAGGAGGTGCGTTACATTTTTTCCAAGATCTGAATGTTGGTATTGAGGATCATACTTATTAGTTTGATCTAGCTAGGTTTTCACCCATGGTTATAATAGGTTAATGATGCAGAGAGAGAAGGTTTGACATTGTTGGAGTCTTAGCTATAGTGACTGAGATCATTCATGACTTATGATATATATGCTTCTCTATTCTCATGACAGTTGATGTGACTAGAAATGTCTTCTATATGATTTATTGATTTTCTTGTTGGGACATGCTGCTAGAAAATTTGTGTACAAAGAGTACTTGACAATGACTAGGTGTATGTGCAGAGATCAGAATTTAATGTTTCTCATTGACGTCAATGAATTTCATATTCTAGCATAAGCTAGTATTGCAGGGAATGATGTCAAGGGCTATATTTGTCTTGATTGATTGAAGGGTCTACAGCAAGGCAAATTTTAAGGATGGAATTTTATTATAAAGTTTAGCAACCTGGGCGAATCTTACGAGTCCCTAATATCCAAATTTTAAAATGTTTAATGATAATTTTGTAAAATTGGTTATATTTCTAGTTATTTTATATTATACAATATATAATATTGGCGATTTTTAAGGTGAAATAATTTTATACTAGAAGATTTGGGCGAATTCATTTTTAGAAAAATGGAAATTAGCGAATCTTTTTTTTGGAAATAACATGGAAGATTAGCCCACCTATGAATATTAGCCCCTAGAAGTTTCCCTAGGACTCTACAGTAAAAGAAGTTTATTCACACTGCTCAAAGAGTGAATCTAGTGACAAAAATGTCATGACTTATGACCTCGTTATATATGTTGTTGTTTGTTCTCTTATCATGATGTGCTTGCTAGTGATGTTATATAAATGCCTTAATATTTGTTGGACACTATGCTTGAAATATTGTGTTGACAGTTTGAGAATGATAATTTAAGTTAATGGATGAGTATTTGGACAGATTGGCATTACATTATTTGTTGCTCGATGGGTATTTGAGTTGATGGCCAGTTGACGTGGCTTGACAATGTTATGGCATGATTGGTTTGGTATTCAATGACTTGGCATATTGATATTAGTATTTAGTGACTAGCTTGGTGATTCAATGATTCAGTTGGTTTACTTGCTTCAGTTGGTATTCATGGGTTTCAACATTGGTATTCAGTTGGTTCAATGATTCAGTGATTTAGTGGTTGGCACAATGGCTTTATATTCAACAATTCAATTTTGGTCTTTAGTGATTTAGTTTTCTATTCAGTTGGTATTTTGGCTTGAGTTTATTATAGGGTATGGGTCCAGTTGAAAATATGATGAAAGGTAGCCTACAAGTTGTTTAATGGTTGATCGAGACAGGTGGATCTAGATTGTGAAACATGGTCCATGGAGGTGTTGAGGGTTGGAGCTGATCCAAGTGGCTCCGGAAAAGGTCAAAAATCAATGTGCTCAAAATTTGATGGAAACGTCACCAAGTTGTAGTGCTCATTGTTATGATTCCAGCAGTGCGCACGACACTCAAATCTAATTCTGTATGGTCAACTTATCATAGTCAAAAGTTGACAAGACGAGCAGTAAAAGTGAGACCCATAATGTTCCACGTGGGAACCATGTCTTACATGACATCCAATTATTGATCAATTAACCAACACATAAAACTCCATCATCAGCTCTTTCCCTAGAAAAAAAAAACAACAAAACAAATATTAAATGTCATTAAAAACAAATAAAATATATTAAAAAAATCATTTAAATACAAACTTTTTAAAACCATATTAAAATATGGTTATAAAATACCATATCAAGGAAAAATGGTTTGTTTTTAAAACAAAATCAATGTATATTTGTAATGGTTCGTTGGTTGAATTAAAGTTTGGATCCACGCGGTCAACATAACCATATATTATGGTCATAAAATTAAGTTAAGGCGAACTATTATATGAAAAAAAGACATAAAATTTAAAGTTCATAGTATAATGGACCAGCGATATTAAAATCGTGTAGTTTAACGAGGCTGAGGAGTTGCTCACAAAGTTATGGAAATTCCAGTTATATTTAGAGAAAATTCAGTAAAGATTTTGTAAATTCAAGTTCAAAATTTTAGGTGTCCTAGACGTTTTTGATGGTGCTAAATCCATTTCCACCATCAAAAACAAGATTCAAACACTGCCTTTACAAAAAATTTTGAAATTCTTTTGCGGAGATTCCGACCGCTTTTGGCCGTCCGAGCAATTCCTCTCTACTCCTAATAAAATTACATTCAAATAATTACACCAATATATCTATTTTTAATCAGTTGACCTCAATTTTTGTCTATTTTTATTATTTTTTATTCCATGCTTGACATCTGGCACCATATAACCTCGCATTTTAAGTCTGATATCTGTGCATATAACCTGACACTTTACACCTCATATTTTTACACCTGATCTTTTCGTCTAGGCGACCCCTGTGCACCATCGCGCGGCTTTTTAGGTTTCAGATTGGAATTTCTCGAGGAATTTGAATTATTTTAAAGAATAGATTAGTCGGTTGATTTGTAGCCCATTTTCCCGTCGACTTAATGGGACACCAACGGGGGGAAACGATTTATGAATATGTGAAATAAAATAAAAAATAATTTAATTCGAAGTTTAGTCAGATGAGTGTTAAGTGATACGTTCAATAAGATTTATATGGTTTGTTGGTTTTTAAAAGAGTAATCATGCAAATGCAATTTATTGGAATTTTATAAGATTAATCAAATTTTTTTAACATTTTATTTTTTTATGTTTAAAAAGAAGTGAGAAAAGAGTTCTAAGTGATCATTGTATTTGAGAAAGAAAAAGAGTACATGAGATTTTACTTTTTATTGACAAAACAATCATAAATCTTATTATGCATCCATTTTTCTTCTTTTAATTGAATGGTGATGGAGCACTTGTTTTGGCACCAACATAGATCCATATTAACTTTGGATCTATTAACCATAAAATGGGATTAAAAAATGCAAACTTCTCAATGCTTGAAATATCCAAGTTGAGATATTTGTTTATTATTGTTGGTTTTTTTTGTACTTTTTTTTTTTCTTCATTTTCTATTGTGGCAGTGTTTTATCTAGTTTTACATTAGCAATCTTTATTTTTCTTTATTAATGTTATGTTATGTTATATAACTCACTCCTATTTAATGGTAGTGTGCACTTCACTTCTCTTGGTGCAACCAAAGATCCTTGTCATGAAGGTAATGTTTTAGAAAAATCTTGTGTTTAAGACAATATTAGTGAAAAGTTGCTACGGTTCCACTCAAATTTTGTAGTCTAACGCCTTTTTTATGTATTTCCCCTTGGAAGTTTTCTTATAAGGGAATAATGTTCTTTGGGTCATAAAGTTCAACGAGACATAGCATTTCATTAATTATAAATTAATTCTAAATAACCGTTATTATTATACATTTACAAAACCATGTAATAAGATTCTTAACCATGGAAATCCACCCTCATTTTACCTTGTTTGAAAACAGGCTTTGTTACAATACCATGGGTTATCAATAGCATATGTCCCAAAAATTCATAACACTAGTTAATGTGCCATTTTCTTTAATTAATTTATTTACTTGAAAGGAAAAAAAGAAACATAGTTATTTTGGAGGTAAATCTCAACTTTTTATTTGTACATACTACTAATAATATTCTATATTATTCTATGGAGTTTAAATCCCTACCATCCACCCAATAATTTTTTATAATTCTAAAATCCCTATTAAAAAATATAAACGTCTATTAACATAATTATTAATAACTTTGAGTTTATTTAATGATTTGTTTTCAATAATTAATTTACTTAATTTGATTTACAAAATAAGAGTTCGATCTATCATATTATTGTATGGTTTTCTTGTCTAGCCATCAAAGTGATATCAAAACTTTAGATAACAACCATGATTACATCATAAATTAAAATTTGAAAAATATAAATAATATTTCTCTTTTAATATTTTCAATTTGTGGTGGGATCCTCAACAACTCTTTTTTGTTTTTTCCACAAGCTGAAAATGCTCATATTTTCTTAAGGGCTATGAGACACATGAATAAGTATCACATTTAGATAGTTCAATGGTTGTTGTTGTATGTACCAACAACATAGCAAACTCAGACATCGACATTATTGATAAAATCAATCATTTCATTAAATGTTGATAAAACAAGGTTGTCATAGCATTGACCAATGCAATTTATAATATTTAACGTTGCAAAAATAATTATTTCAATATGGATAACTTCCTGGTATATTTTATGTTATTATTGCTAGATATTGTTGCTATATTCATGCATGATTTTTAAATAGGTGTAGTGATTTTTTTTTTTAAATCATTTAAAATTAAAATCTTTAAAAATATTTGATACTTTGGTAAATAATATATTTTCCATCAGTTACTTTTCATCATAATTTAAGTATTTGTATAAGAAAAAAGAGAGGAATAAGAGGTAAATAAAAAGATGTTGTTGGGTCTCAATCCTAAGACCTGTGGAGAAAAGTAATAGCGTGAATCATGAGCACAAGCATCATCATCATAAAAGGAAACAAATCAGATAATCGACACAGTACGAGAATTGCAAGATCAGTAAAGGGAGTAGATAGGTTCTACAAGATGACCAACTCAACCATGGCTTACGATGTCATAGTGGGGAAGCGAACATGAAGGCCAAGCCATCAAGCTACACTTGTTTACTCACATGTTTTTATGGAAAATATAATTGTTTTCTATAATTTATTATTTTATTATATTACGTTAAAATTGGAAGGAAAAATGTTTGTAATGAGATACTCTGTTTTTACATTTGATTTTAATTAAATTGTAAAAATTATTATTATAATATTAATTATATTTCTAATGAATTAAATGTTTTTCAAATCTCAACTATCCCAACTCCACTAAAAAGCACTCTTTGATTTGTGGCAAATATTTTGGTGGTTGGAATCGATTTGCAGTAGTCTCACCCGTGTAAATTATTAATATAATATTAATTATATTTCTAATGAATTGAATGAATCCCAACTATCCCAACTCCACTAAAAATCACTCTTTGATTTGTGGCAAATATTTTGGTGTTTGGAATCGATTTGCAATAGTCCCACCCATGTTCTTCCAAAAGTATTTAATTTTGATTAAAAAAATAGGTTATAGGCTATATTTTTTAGTTGAATATTATATATATATTTGTTTGTTTCTGGGTCATTGACTATGTTTTTTGTTTTACTATTAAATAATGATGAAAAGATAAAACCTAGGTAAATGATTTCCAAATGATGTCCATACCAGAGAGTATATGTAAATGTAACATTAGGAGAATACCATACCAAAGAGTACATACAAAAGCTCCATGCATCTAAGGGTCCATTAGATGATGTAGAATTATAAAAGTTTCCATTGTTGGGAATATAAGAACTATCCTTTGAATAGCTGCCACATCTTATTTTGTAGGTGACAAGAAGACCTCATTTCTCATTGCTAAGAAAAGTGTGCATATGGCACCCTGGCATGTTTGATATGTATAGATAAACTATGAGCCTCCATGGAGTTGGAGCACTATATTGTTTCTGAGTTACTCCACACATGTATATCTAGAATGTGATGCACTATGAAATAACTTATGGCAACTGGTTGTGGTACATTAAGCAAAGATCACTTTAAGTAAATAATGTTATCCAAAATCTACTATTGAAGCAACCAATATACAACAATAGTAAGAATCTTCTAGTTTGTCATTCTTTGGGCTGAGTTCAGCTTGATGCAGATTAATAATACATGGCCTTGATTTACAACAAGTATAGATAATTTCCTGAATAGATAATCACCAATAACAAGGGATAAAAATGGAATAAGAATACATCATACATTTTGAATGCAACCATATCAGACATTGACAAAAAAAATTATTAAATTCTCTTCATCAAACTACATAGGAAATCTAAAATGAGGCAAAAATAGTATGTATCTTGTGTTTCTTTTTAGTAGAAATTGTCCATTCTAAAATATCAATATTTCTTCACAATGGTTTTAAATTTTCATTGGTAAAATAAGTGCTAAATTATACCTCAGTGAAATTTCATCATCTCAATATTTCAATTATTATTTTAATTATTTATTACCAACTTAACAAAAATACACTAAACAATCTAAATCTAATACAACAAATATTATTTTAAACCGAAGTATAATATTTCCAATTCAATAATTCCAATTTAACAATCCTATCGGCCTCTCTTTGCACTTTTTGGGGCAATTTCTAGTATATATATACCATATGTAATAGATGGTCAAACCATATATATGGTGGATTCGACATTAAACAGTAAGAAACCAATCATAATAGAGGTCACAATGGTGGATTCAACAGTAACCACATGTGGTTGGTGAACAATATTACTTATTGGCAGAACCTACCAAACATTACAAATGGCAGAAGTTTTTTTTATCGCAGATGTGGTATATATATATATATATATATATATATATATATATATATATATATATATATATATATTACAATGCGACAAGCGGGTCACCCAAGTAGGTTTGAACCCATGACCTCCCTCGAGGTCATCGACCCAACCACAATTTGCCAACCAAATGCCTAATGGGCACCAGTTTGTTTTATCCACCAATGGAATTTATATAAATCCGTTCAATAATTCGCTCAGGAAACAGAGGTAGAACCAAGAGTAGATGGAACCGTGCACAGACACGTTTTTTTAGAGTATTATTCATAGAATATTCTAAGAATATTCCTTTTTGCATAATGTTAAGGAATCTTTAGATTCCCTTGATGCTGATTTTTGAAGGTGTCGGAAATATGCCAACCTTATACTCAAATTACTCAGAATTTTGCCAAGAGTTCGATGATGTAATAAGTTTCCTCATCTAAGCAGAAAAACTTTAGTCGACCTGCATAAAAGAATCTTTGTGGAATCTTGAAGAATCTTTAAGATTCCCTGGAGGCCCAAAAATGACAGTTTCAGAACTAGACTGACATTATATTCATTTTACTTAGTTTTTTGCAAGGAACGTGATGGTAAGATCAGTTTATTCATTTGAGCAACCGAATTTCCGTCTGCCCACAAAAAAAGAATCTTTGAGGAATCTTTGAGATTCTCAGGGAGCCCATATTTGATCGAGTCAGAAGGGGGTCGAGTTTATAGTTAGATTTCACGATTTTTCGCCTAGAATTCAACTGTGTAGTCCATTTCTTCAGCAAAGGTGTGCATTTTTAGGCCATCCACGGAAGTGGAGGTATAAGATACACTGATGCCATGTCTTCTTTTGATTTTTGTTGAGATGATTACTTGATGTTGAAATCTTTGTTTGCTACTATGTTGGATGATCCTTGTATGCCACTTCATGTGAGATTTTGATATGTTTTCATGTTGATGGAGAGATTTTATGAGTGACAGTTCTTATAGGAGAACCTTTCATGGAGAGATATGTCACTCTAGTCAAGGTAGTTCTTCCTTGTATTGAAAAAGAATACGTCATGTGTTCATCATCACATTGCAACGCTTAATGAAGCGGACTCCCCACTCTTGACACCAGGCCCAGAGACATAACCCATACTGGGTGAACTTTGTTATCAACTTGTGTGTGCTATTTGATTTGATGGTTTCAATATATGTTTGTTCTTTTTTAAAGTATGCACATGTGGTTTTTCATACTCTTTCACATGCATTCTACGAGCATCACATAATTAAAATATCTTGGTTAATTCAAGTAGCTGAGGGAATTCAAATCAAGTTAGATATCAAAGTGGTCTTCTTGCTGATGCGAATTGCGAGTGTAAATGATAACTAGAGATTGAACATGCAACAAGAAGGGAAATGGAGAACAACAAAGATCTCTACGAGGACCTCCTCAGGATGACACACATGGTAGATATAATGTATGCAGATTATGAGGAGAAAATGGAAAAAGATGAACAGGAGAAAGAGAGAGTAAAGGACAATGCTCCATCTCCATCTTTGAGTGAATATACTTCACCTTCATCTTCTTCTCATCATTCAAATGAAGAGATCAACAAAAGCCATCAAGCAGAGAACATTGAATTGTAGAGACTTCTACAAGAAGAAGAAGAGGAAAAGAAGAGATTGCAACTTCAATTACAAGCCATAGAAGAGGCCTTAGAAAATTTGAAGTGCAACGAAGGATCAACGAAGCCATCATCACCTCCTTCATAATCAACATTTGAGGTAAACAATGTTGGTAATTCTTCAGTTTCATTTTCACATGATGTTATTTATGTTGGAAGCCTTAAGGTGCCCATTTTAGTAACTGGCATGAGACTCCTTACCAAAATGGGATATAAAGTAGGAGGACTTGGTGTTAATGGCCAAGGAATGACACAACCATTGGAGGTTATACAAAGACCTTTATTTGCAAGATTAGGATACATTGAAGGAGAGTGCTCAAAGGCAGCAAAAGCTTCAAAGCGATTGTCAAAACCATCTAGGAAAAAGTATGATGGGAACACCTCACAATCCTCCCATGACAGTGCACATTGCAAAGGAAGAGCTAAGGCAAGCTCTCATCGCCAGGATTGCACCAGAGACAACCAAGAAAGGTATAAAAAGTCTCATTATGCTAATTTTCATTTTGATTACAAGCACATTGTTAAGGATGAGAAAAATTGTGGTATAAGAAACCATGTAGTTTTTGTGGCTTGTATAACCATGTGGTTTCTGAGTACTAGAAGAGAATGGCAATAAGAAAGAGGACAAGACGTGGAAGGTCTTCTCCACATTAGGGAAGGAAGAAGGTTAAGCAGGTTTGGAGGAAGAAGAATTTTTGCATTCATTACAGCAGAGGTGGACATCAGAGAGCCACATGTTGGGAGATCCATCCAAAGCACCATCTCAAGAAGGACAAAATGCAGGTGCGGGAACAAGTTGGTAAAGTTGTTCAGCAAGCAACTACAAAAATATGACTTGTTCACTTTGTTGAGTGAGAGATGGTTCTTTTAGAGATAGTAGCTTTTCATGGCCATATTTTTGTAAATTATATGTTGTGAAATGATTGTAAAAGTGAGGATGTGTTTTCCATCACTTATGAAAAACAACATGATGATGTTTTTGACCTTTTGTTGATAGTTGGGGTATTGGTTTCTGTTATAATTCTGATGTAAACTTTACCAAAGAGCATGTTATAAACTCTTGGAAAGTATGGGGTCTCTTGGGTCATGATTGGTCTTGTAAAAGAACATGTATGTTGCGAGTTGTACTACAGGTTCGCATATGATACAAGTATCAGTTCATCACTTATGGCTCCGAAGAACAAAGGTGAAGGAGAAGGAAGTGTGGTTTGTTGGGGAACTTGTTGTGCAGACGAGGGAGTACAAAATATTGCAGATTGTGATCATGCTTTTGGAGGACCAAAAGCTCCTTAGTGGGGATGAATGATCTAGGTGGTTCCGGAAAAGGTCAAAAATAAATGTGCTCAAATTTGATGGGAAAATCACTAAGTTGTAGTGCCCAGCGTTACGATTCCAGTAGTGTGGACGACACTCAAATCCGAATCCATATGGTCAGCTTATCGCAGTCAAAAGTTAACAAGACAAGTAGGAAAAACAAGACCCACAATGTGCCACATGAGAACCACGTCTTGCATGGCATCCAATTATTGACCAATTAGCTAACTAAACATGACACTTTATCATTGGATCTTTCCCTAAGAAAAAGACAAAAAAAAAAATTATTATTAAATCTCATTAAAAAAATTATTAAAAGAAGAAAAGTTAATCATATAAAAAAAAAATGAAGAAAAAAAAAATTTCAATAAATAAATAAAAAATTAAAATATGGTTATAAAATACCATATCAAAAAAATGGTTTGTTTTTAAAACAAAAGCAATAGATATTTGTAATGTTCCATTGGTTGAATTAAAGTTTGGACCCATGAGGTCAACATAACTATATATATTATGGTCATAAAATTAAGTTAAGGCCAATTATTATATGAAAAAAAGACAAAAATCAAAGGGCATATTATAATGGACAAGCATATTAAAATGACATTCAATATTAACCCTATGTAATATATGGTCCAACCATATATATGGTGGAGTTGACATTAAACAGTTAGCAACCAATCATAATGGAGGTCACAATGGTGGATTCAACGGTAACCATAGGCGGTTGGGGAACAATATTACTTATTGGCGGAACCTACCAAACATTACAAATGGAAAATGTGTTTTTTTACAGTGGATGTGGTTTTATATATAAAGAAAAAATAACAATGCGACAAATAGGTCACCCAAGCGGGTTTGAACCCATGACCTCCCCTGAGGTTGTCAATCCAATCGCAATTTTCCAACTAACTGCCCAATGGGCAGCACTTTGTTTTATCTACTAATGGAATTTATATAAGCTTGTTCAGTCATTTGCTGAGGAAATGGAGGCAGAATTGAGAGTAGATGGAAGTGTGCACATAAACATTTTTTGAGAGTATTTTTCAGAAAATAATATGGGAATATTATTTTTTGCAGAATGTTGAGGAATCTTTAGATTCTCTTGAAGTTGATTTTTGAAGGTATCATAAATATGTCAACTTTATACTCAAATTACTCAAAATTTTGTCAGAAGTCCGATGGTGTAATCAGTTTCCTCATATGAGAAGCAGAATTTCAATGAACCTGCAAAAAATAATCTTTGTGGAACTTTGAGGAATCTTTATTGGCAAAACCTAGCAAACATTACAAATGGCAAAAGTTTTTTTTATGGCGGATGTGGTATATATATATATATATATATGACAATGTGACAAGCAGGTAACCCAGGTAGGTTTGAACCCATGACCTCCCCTGAGGTCATCATCCCAACGACAATTTGCCAACCAAATGCCCAATGAGTGCCACTTTGTTTTATCCGCCAATGGAATTTATATAAACCCGTTCAGTCATTCGCTCAGGAAACAAAGGCAGAACCAAGAGTATATGGAACCATGCACATACACGTTTTTTGAGAGTATTATTCTGAGAATATTCCTTTTTGTAGAATGTTAAGGAATCTTTAGATTCCCTTGAAGCTGATTTTTGAAGGTGTCAGAAATATGCCAACCTTATACTCAAATTACTCAGAATTTTGTCAGGAGTTCAATGGTGTAATAAGTTTCCTCATCTGAGGAGCAAAATTTTAGTCAACCTGCATAAAAGAATCTTTGTGGAATCTTGAAGAATCTTTAAGATTCCCTGGAGACCCAAAAATGACAGTTTCAGAACTAGATTGACTTTATACCCATTTTACTTAGTTTTTTGCAAGTAACGTGATGGTAAGATCAATTTCTTCATCTGAGCAGCCGAATTTCAGTCAGCCTGCAAAAAAGAATCTTTGAGATTCCCAGGGAGCCCATATTTGATCGAGTCAAAAAGGGGTCGAGTTTATAGTTAGATTTCACGATTTTTTGCCTGGAATTCAACCGTGCAGCCCATTTCTTCAGCAAAGGTGTGCATTTTTAGGCCATCCCCAGAAGTGGAGGTATAAGATACACTGATGCCATGTCTTCTTTTGATTTTTGTTGAGATGATGATTTGATGTTGAGATCTTTGTTTGCTACTATTTTGGATGCTGCTTGTATGCCACTTCATGTGAGATTTTGATATGTTTTCATGTTGATGGAGAGATTTTATGAGTGATGGTTCTTATAGGAGAACTTCTCGTGGAGAGACATGTCACTCTAGTCAAGATAGTTCTTCCTTATATTGACAAAGAATACATCATGTGTTCATCGTCACCTTACAATGTTTAACTAAGCGGCCTCCCCACTCTTGACACCAGGCCCAGAGACATAACCCACACTGGGTGAACTTCGTCATCAACTTGTGTGTGTTATTCGATTTTATGGTTTCAGTATATGTTTGTTCTTCTTTAAAGTATGCACATGTGGTTTTTCATAATCTTTCACATGCAAATCTACGAGCATCACATAAGTAAAATATCTTGATTAATTCTGGTAGTTGAGGGAATTCATATCAAGTTAGATATCAAAACATCTTCTTACTGATGTGAATTGCAGTGTAAATTATAACTAGAGATTGAACGTGCAACAAGAAGGGAAATGGAGAACAACAAATATCTCTACGAGGACCTCCTCAGGATGGCACACATGGTAGATATAATGTATGCAGATTATGAGGAGAAAATGGAAAAAGAGGAACAAGAGAAAGAGAGAGTAGATGACAATGCTCCATCTCCATCTTTAAGTGAATATAATTCATCTTCATCTTCTTCTCATCATTCAAATGAAGAGATCAACAAAAGCCTTCAAGCAGAGAACGTTGAATTGAAGAGACTTCTACAAGAAGCAGAAGAGGAGAAGCAAAAATTACAACTTCAACTACAAGCCACGGAAGAGGCCTTAGAAAATCTCAAGTGCAACGAATGATCAATGAAGCCATCATCACTTGCTCTAGAATCAACATTTGAGGTAAACAATGTTGGTAATTCCTCAGTTTCATTTTCACATGATTTTATTTATGTTGGAAGCCTTGAGGTGACCATTTAAGTAATTGACATGAGACTCCTTACCAAGATGGGATATAAAGGAGGAGGATTTAGTGTTAATGGCCAAGGAATGATGCAGCCATTGGAGGTTATACAAATATCTTGATTTGCAAGATTGGGATACATTGAAGGAGAGTGCTCAAAGGCAAAAAAAGCTTCACAGCAAATTTCAAAACCATCTAGGAAAGAGTATGATGGAACACATCACAATCCTCCCATGACATAGCACATTTCAAAGGAAGAGCTAAGGCAAGCTCTCGTCACTAGGATTGCACCAGAGACAACCAAGAAAGGTATAAAAAGTCTCATTATGCTAATTTTCATTTTGGTTACAAGCACATTGTTAAGGATGAAAAAAAATAGTGGTATAAAAAACCATGTAGTTTTTGTGGCTTGTATAACCATGTGGTTTCTAAGTGCTGGAAGAGAATGGCAGCAAGAAAGATGACAAGACATGGAAGGTCTTCTCCACATTAGGAAAGGAAGAAGGTTAAGCAAGTCTGGAGGAAGAAATTTTTTTTCATTCATTACAACAGAGGTGGACATAAGAGAGCCACACGTTGGGAGCTCCATCCAAAGTATTGTCTCAAGAAGGACAAAACGCAGGTGCAAGAACAAGTTGGTAAAGTTGTTCAACAAGCTAAACAACTACAAAAAGATGACCCGTTCACTTTGTTGAGTGAGAGATGGTTCTTTTAGAGATAGTAGCTTGTCATGGCCATATTTTTGTAAATTATATGTTGTGAAATGATTGTAAAAGTGATGACGTGTTTTCCATCACTTATGAAAGACAACATGATGATGTTTTTAACCTTTTGTTGATAGTTGGGGTATTGGTTTCCGTTATAATTCTGATGTAAAATTGACCAAAGAGCATGTTATAAACTCTTGGAAAGTATGGGGTTTCTTGGGTCATGATTGGTCTTGTAAAAGAACATGTATGTTGTGAGTTGTACTACAGGTTTGCATATGATACAAGTATCAGTTCATCACTTATGACTCTGAAAAACAAAGGTGAAGGAGAAGGAAGTGTGGCTTGTTGGGGAACTTGTTGTGCAGACGAGGGAGTACAACATATTGCAGATTGTGATCATGCTTTTGGAGGACCAAAATCTCCTCAGTGGGGATGAATGATCTAGGTGGCGGCGGAAAAGGTCAAAAATCAATGTGCTCAAATTTGATGGGAAAATCACTAAGTTATAGTGCTCATCGTTACGATTCCAGCAATGTGGACGACACTCAAATCCAAATCCATATGGTCATCTTATCGTAGTCAGAAGTTAACAAAACAAGCAGGAAAAACAGGGCCTGCATTGTGCCACATGATAACCACGTCTTGCATGGCATCCAATTATTGACCAATTAGCTAACTACACATGGCACTTTATCATTTGATCTTTCCCCTAAAAAAACAAAAAAAAAATATTATTAAATCTCATTAAAAAAAAGTATTAAAAGGAGAAAAGTTCATCATATAAAAACAAACTATTAAAAACCATATTAAAATATGGCTATAAAATACCATATCAAAAAAATGGTTTGTTTTTAACAAAATCAATAGATATTTGTAATGTTCCATTGGTTGAATTAAAGTTTGGACCCATGAGGTCAACATAACTATATTATGGTCATAAAATTAAGTTAAGACCAACTATTATATGAAAAACAGACATCAAAGGGCATATTATAAGGGACAAGCCATATTAAAATGGCATTCAATATTAACCCTTTGTAATATATGGCCAAACCATATATATGGCGGAGTCGACGTTAAATGGTTAACAACCAATCATAATGGAGGTCACAATGACGGATTCAACGGTAACCATAGGCGGTTGGGGAACAATATTTCTTATTGGCGGAACCTACCAAACATTACAAATGGAAAATGTGTTTTTTTATAGTGGATGTGATTTAATATATATAAGAAAAAATAACATTGCGACAAATGGGTCACCCAAACCCATGAACTTCCCTGAGGTTGTCGACCC
This sequence comes from Pinus tabuliformis, assembly GCA_031772625.1. Lineage (NCBI taxonomy): Eukaryota > Viridiplantae > Streptophyta > Pinopsida > Pinales > Pinaceae > Pinus > Pinus tabuliformis. The sequence goes on along the minus strand of CM062804.1, from coordinate 635,845,355 downwards.
AATCGCAATTTTCCAACCAATTGCCCAATGGGCACCACTTTGTTTTATCTGCTAATGGAATTTATATAAACCTGTTCAATCATTTGCTTAGGAAGTGGAGGCGGAACCGAGAGTAGATGGAACCGTGCACATAAACATTTTTTTAGAGTATTTTTCAGAGGATATTCTGGGAATATTATTTTTTGTGGAATGTTGAGGAATCTTTAGATTCTCTCGAAGTTTATTTTTGAAGGTGTCACAAATATGTCAACTTTATACTTAAATTACTCAGATTTTTGTCAGGAGTCCAATGGTGTAATCAGTGTCCTCATCTGAGAAGAAAAATTTCAGTGAACCTGCAAAAAATAATCTTTGTGGAACTTTGAGGAATCTTTAAGATTCTCTAGAGCCCTAAAAATAACAGTTTCAAACCTAGGTCAACTTTATACTCATTTTACTCAGTTTTTCACAAGGAATATGATGGTGAGATCAATTTCTTCATCTGAGCAACCAAATTTCAATCAGGCTGCAGAAAAGAATCTTTAAGATTTATGGGGAGCTCGGATTTAACTGAGTCAGAAGGGGGTCGAATTTACAGCTAGATTTCATGATTTTTCGTCAAGAATTCAACCATGTAGTCCATTTCTTTAGCATAGGTGTGCATTTTCAGACCATCCCCAAAAGTGAAGGTATAAGATGCATTAATGTCATGTCTTCTTTTGATTTTTGTTGAGATGATGCTTTGATGTTGAGATCCTTGTTTACTACTATGTTGGAGGATCCTTGTATGCCACATCATGTGAGAGTTTGATGTTTTTTCATGTTGATGGAGAGCTTTTATGAGTGAGAGTTATTATAGGAGAACATCTCGTGGAGAGACAATGTGCCAATCTAATTAATGGAGTCCTTCCTTTTATTGACAAAAAAAACATCATGTACTCATCATCATCTTGCAACATTTAATGAAGCGATCTCCCCACCCTTGACATTAGGCCCGGAGACGTAACCCACACTGGGTGAACTCCATTATCAACTTGTGTGTGCTCTTTGATTTGGTGGTTTCTTATATGTTTCTTCTTCTTTAAAGTATGCACATGTGTTTCATACTCTTTCACATGCAATTATGCTAACCTCAGAGAAGTCAAATATATTGGCTAAATCTGGTATCTGAGAGAATCTAGATTAGGAGCCTTTTGCGAGGGAGTCAAAGCTTCCTTCTAGTGGTGGTTGGTAAATTGTTGAGGGGGTAGAACTGGTAAACTAGATCAAGGGGTAGTAGCTCCCTTCTAGTGGGCATTGGATAATGAGTGGAAGTTGTAGCCTTTTGCTTGTAGGAGCCTACATGCTAGCAAGATTCTATTCCAATACAACACCATGATGTAATGAACGGTTTTTCATTATAATAAAAGAAGAAGACAAAGATGACAACAACAATGGTTTTCTCCCACATTGGGTTTCCACCTAAAATCGCGATGTTATTATGTGTCTTATGTTGATGTGTTAATGTGCCTTGCATTCCATGGTTTACATGTTTTATGATTAATGTTGCACATAAATCTCATATATATCTCACTTAATGTTGGTAACAAACTAATGGATTAGATGCATTGAAAGTAAAAGTATAATCTAAGTAAGTTTAAATTGGGCATGCAATATTGATTCACTCCCCCTCCCTCACTAAGTGTTTCTAACAATTGGTATTAGAGCATGTATCTCTAGTAGAATCTTAATTGTTTGAGAGTGGATCAGGGAAAATGGGAAGGAAGTACGAGAAGAAGAAAACACAAAGGAAGAAGCCAATCTAGGAAAGCAGTGATGGCAATGTATCAGACGCAGTGGAAATATCAACAACCATAGATCAAGGTCCTCTCTTTTTTATCAAGAATGACGAGGATACTGATCAAGAATCATCAGATATTGGATCTTTTTCTAATTATAGTATGGTTCCATGTTCATGTAGTAATGATGATAATGAATCAACTAAGATTACTCTTGTGCGTATAAGTGAAAGTAATAATTTTGCAAAGAAACTAGAGCCATAAATAATGGCCTTGGAAGTAGAGATTGAAATGTTCATAGATGAGAATAGAGACCATCAAAAGTTACTACAAATTTTTGATGAAAAGGAAGGATCTTACAAAGAAGAAATTTTCATATTAAAGGCTCAGTTGGAAGAGGGAAGCAAAATTGAAGAAGGAATGAGGAAGCAATATAAGGAATAAGAAGATCAGTGTCATAGTTTGGAGGATGAAGTAGCTTCATTGAGAAATGAACTCAGAAAGAAAATCTCCCAGCTATAGAAGGAAACAAAAATTGAAAAAGTTGTAACAATCAAGAAACTTAAAGAAAGAACCAGTTACTATGAAGGACTTGAAGCATAAATCATCTCTCTCAAATCTGATCTTAAAAAGTTAGACAAATGATATGAAGAGGTACTTCAAGTATTTGAAGAACAAGAAAATGAGCTTAAAAATGAAATCATCGAGTTGAGAACACAATTGGAAAAGACAAAAGGAGAAAAAGAGGTTGAGGTAAGTATACTAGAAGATAAATTATCAGAAAAGGATAAGCAATTAAAATTTTAAGATAGCTCAAAGATATTGGATAATCTTCTTAACAATGAGAAATCCCCTTCCGTCAAATCAAGACTTGGTTTTCATGAATATGTTAACGGAGAATCTAGTTCACAAGCCTATGCAACCAATTCTAAGGATAACAAAGAAAACTATAAAAATCTTGGTAAAGAGTTAAGAAGCCAACCAAACCAACAACCAAGGAAAGCAAATTTTCAAAGGAAATCATTTGCTCCCAATAATAGAAACAACAATCAATTCTCTCCTTTCAACAATGATATTGAATGTTTTATTTGTCATAACTTTGGACACATTGCAGCCAATTGTAGAATCAGATTCACAGGAAGATCATCAACTCTCAAGTACTCAAGTTTCTTTAAAGGGTATTGCTTTTCATGCAAAGTATTTGGTCACAAAGTTATTGAATGCAATAGGCAAAATATAAGGCAGAAATATTATGATTCTCTTGTTCCCTTCTCTAGTCATGTAAGGTGTTATGCATGTAATAAGTTTGGACATGTAGCAAAATAATGTAGGAACAACATAATGAACACGCAGACAAACAAGAACATTGTTGGATCCACCAACACTACTCATATTAAGCAAAAAGAAGAAGGACATGTAAGGTATGGCATTGCTCTTTGCGTATTTGAAGAAGAATAGCATTGATACAATTATAGTGGATGCTCTCATCACATGTCCGGAAATAAGGACAAATTTATCTCTCCTCATAAAAACAAGAGTGGTAAGATTATTCCTGGAAATGGTTCATTTGTAAAGGTACTAGGAATGGGTAATGTTGACCTTGATGTTAAAATAATGAAACAACTAATGTATTATTGGTTGAAGGGATAAAGAAAAACATCCTAAGTGTTACACAGTAATTTGTCACCATTGGTCACCGTCCCTGTTACCCCTGTTTCCGTACGTTGGAGGACGCATTCCGGGACCTGTGAGCAGTGACATAACCTAAAAACACTTGCATGCGCCAATGGTCGCACCCTCTTTTGAGGATCTCAGTGATTGGCGCGAGTAAGACATTGTGGACCCGCGCTAATGGGAAAAGGGCACTTTTCAGGGATATTTTGCAGAAGGTGTCTTCAGGGAACATGAAGTACATACTCAGGGGAACATAATGCAAGTGTTTTTAGGTTATTTCACTGCTCACAGGTCCTGGAATGCGTCCTCCAACGTACGGAAACAGGGGTAACAGGGACGGTGACCAATGGTGACAAATTACTGTGTAACAGACTTTACGAAAAAGGACACCCCTGGAGTTTCCTTTTCTGCTGTCTTTTCAAACTCTCTAAACATGAAAAGACGCCGAGTTATTCCTTTGTCAGACTCGTTAAAACCTGATGACATCGGATTTTGTCAAAATGACACACCACAAGCATATGCTATCCCCCATCAAGCTTGTTAAAAATAATTGGGGTACTCGCCAGAAATGGCGGGGGGGGAAATGGAACCATAATTATTGTCGTGTCGGCAGTATGTCGCTCTTGAACATGGCACTTGTCTGCTTTCGTGTCTGAGTGGGGATATCTCATCTCATTTTTCACTTGCCTCCGTGGATTTGGGTAATCCTGTTTGACCTCTCATTTGCTCATTGCCTCGTCACCATGGCCTCTGATCCATTGATGTCAAATACTGCCAATTCCACTATCGTGCCACCGATATGTTCAAGAGAAGTTGACCTCTGTAGAAAAACAACCTCCCTCTGATAGCTCACATAATCCTGATTCACAACATTATCTCTCTGTCTCGTGTCGATGATGTGGGAAACATTATGGCCCACCTTCGATCAAGGTTACTTCCTGTCGACTTCAGCTCATTATCCAGGAAGTTGATCCAGAGACTCCCTTCCGGTGCCTTGGAGCCTGCATGCCTCAATGGCAGGTTCTTCGTGTTCGACGTGAGGTTTTCATCATTGGCCTCCGATCGAATTATTCTATGGGTGTTCGACGTCAGATCACTAATTCGCACGCCGTAGATTGTACCTGTAGTACCTTGAGGGCCATTGTCATTATTGGTGGTACCTCTCGCGTCTGTTAACAGTTTCCAATATTGACTGGTAATCAGACGATGTTCATGCATGTTCGACTTCAGCTCATATATTCGCATGCTTGAACTTGTACTTTTGTTCGGGTCGAGATGGAGCGCAAGACCCTGGATTGTGTCTGTTGTAATCCAGGCGTGATTCTTGATACATGATTCATTCACTGGATGGCTGCGACCATACCTGAGTCGATTCATTGATCCTAACCAGATGGCTGCGTCCATACTATGGATCTAGATTATTATGTACTCTCTTATGGATGGCTGCGACCATACCACATACATCATGTACTTGAGCTATCAGTTGTATCTCTCAATGCAGATTCTCGGCGGCAGCTACATGTGTTCTTGTAAAGCATTTCACCCCTCTCTCTCTCTCGGGCCTCATGCTTTAGGGGGCATCTGTTACACAGTAATTTGTCACCATTGGTCACCGTCCCTGTTACCCCTATTTCCGTACATTGGAGGACGCATTCCGGGACCTGTGAGCAGTGACATAACCTAAAAACACTTGCATTATGTTCCCCTGAGTATGTATGTCATGTTCCCTGAAGACACCTTCTGCAAAATATCCCTGAAAAGTGCCCTTTTCCCATTAGCGCGGGTCCACAATGTCTTACCCGCGCCAATCACTGAGATCCTCAAAAGAGGGTGCGACCATTGGCGCTCTGTCTTAGAACAACACCCGCGCCAACCAAGTTTGGTAATGATTTTTGACAAACGCGCGCCCAGATGTTTTTTCCCTTCAAGTTATGAAGTCTTTTGAGGATAAAGCTCATCTTCTAGATGTCGAGAGTCATCATCTATCCTTGACATCTATCCACAGCGGCTTTTCGGAGATAGTGCCAATCCACAATGGGTGTCCTGATGCATTGTATCTTCCTCCCTTCTCCATCTATAAAAGTCTGTCCTCATGCATTAGACAAGCTAGTTTTTGAGTAATGCTAGTTGTGATTATGCTTGTCTTGAGTGATAGTAAGAGTCTTGAAGCATAGGGAGGTTATGCTGCTGGAAGTCTGAGAGAGAGAAGGTCTATTGCAAGACATACATAGCTGCTTGCCCAGCCAGAGGAGAGGTTCAACGTCAGAACCTTGGTTGTATCTTTCTCTGTTGATTATTCATTAATGAACGACTATCATTATGGTTCCGATCTTACTGTTTATGATGATAATGTTTGATCTATTTCCTTTATGACTGAAATATAGTTGTATTTTAGTGGATTTTATGCTTGTATTCGCTTCGTTCTTTGCATGTGCAGGTATCCACTCGCGGAGATCGCAAGGATCGTGACCTGCCGAAGCAAGGGAACGGGAGTATCAACTCTTCTACGACATTAGCGTTGGACTCCAGGTTGGTTCTCATAATCCACTTTTAGTATGCAACTAGGAACTTGCATGGTAGCGTGAATTGATTGTTGCTAGATCCATTTTGGGCTAGTGGGATCGCCTCTGTCCGCAGAGGGGATTTACCTCTCCAACACTAAGTGTAGGCCAAATAGAAGATAAATGGAATGTAATCATATACACATCAATTGGATGCAAGATTATATAAAAAGACAATGGAGAAGTCATATGAAAATGTTTCCAAAACTCAGATAAATTATATGTACTACAGAAGAATATAGGCAAAAAAAGGAGGTCTAGCCCCTCTTCTTTAGATTCAGAGTAGAAGGAAATAATCCCTTGTTGCATTATATTGTACTAAATGAATTCTTTTAACAATAATTGCAAAAGAAAATTTGAGGTAGATAGCCTCATAAAGAGCAAATGATAACTTGATGACTATCAGTTCCACATGCTCTCTAGTGCATGATCTCAGGGGGATCCTTGCATTAATGGTGATTTCACATGTTAATCTTATTGATGATGATTTATGCTACTATTGTTGCATCTATGATGACCAGGATAAGATATGACATGTTTAGGGGGAGCTATTCATTTGCTTCCAACAACTCATTGTTGGCATTATGGTTGTGATTGTTGATGCATCTATTGTGATCTAGATTGGTGATAAAGAATTGGCATAGGTTTAGGGGGATCCTCTCTTATGCTTCCAATGATTCATTTTGTTGTCGTCAGTGTTCTTATTGATGTCATGGTTGATTATTGATGTTGATCAATCTTCTTACATCTATTAATGGTGATTGGAAAATGAGTTGTTGTTTGATATTGATGTTATATTGTTTCATAATTGCATATCATGGTTGATGATTGGTTGAGATATTACCCGACTACCTTTCTTGTTATTGGTTGGCATATCATATGAAGATCTTGGTTGCTTCCAAGTATTTCCTCTATGTCACGATGTTGGTTGGTTGTTAATGATGTGTTAAATGCTTGAGATACTTTCTACATATGTCACACGCCTTGCACTCTATTTGTTGATGAATGGTCCTGCTCCATGGTGTAATTTCAGTCATATAGGAAAGATATACTTATGGATTCTGTGTTGCCTAGTCTATTGTATGCTCAAGTGGAGCATGGTCAGTTGGACCTTTTGCTTCACAACAGAAGTTGTGCATGACAGGGGGAGGTCTTCTCTTGGTTTGGTTTAGTCCTTTTCATTTGATGTGAAAGGGGGAGAGAGACTTGGTGTTTTGCAGAAGATTGCCATCAAGTCCAAAAGGGGAGATTGTTGGCATTATGTCTCTGGGTTGTTCTTGATGTCAACCTACATTAATGTTTAACCTGTCTTTATGTTTGATGCTTTCATAACTACAATGGATTAATGTGAATATGACGAGCAAGATTGTATCAATATGCTTACATGGAGAATTATTTGTTTAGCAGTCATCTAGTGTAACGATGGTTTGATTGGTGTATCAAATTTCAATACAAGGTTGATGATTGGTATGCATACTTGAGGTTTGGATTGATGCTATAGGTGATGTTTGGTATGCATACTTGAGGTTTGGAATGATGCTACATGTGCCATAAAGTAGAAAGAAGAAGTATTGACATTTTCTAGACTGAGCAGAAAAACTTTTACCTAGCCTAAACCCCAGCCGCATGGAGAAGGGCTTAAGGGTGTGGTTAGAAAGCTCCAATGGCACGAAGAAAGGACTGTGAGGGCGACGAGAACCCTTTCAGCAGAAAACTCCCTTCATTGTGGGTGCAGCTAGGACTGTAGATGAAGAAAAAAAATGAAGTGCGTGTAGGCTAAATTGATCTGGTCAAAGATCACTATTGGTTCCTTGCCTATGGTATTTGAAATGCAATGGGTTATGCCCTAAGGTATTAGGAAGAATAAAGGCTATATTAAAAAGAGAAAACCAAAGCAATGGGTATACATTTGTAAAAAGCATTCGCATAAGGTTATTTTTGAACATGGATGCACGAAGGGCATGAAGCTAATGATAGATCTGCTTGTTAATTGTTTTGATTGTAGGGATTGGTAGGAGTTATACACGGTAATGTTTGTATAGTCTATAGATCTGATGTTGATTCTACAATACAAGTCCTTCTAGTTGTTTAACATGAGTATTTGCATAGAGGTGAAGCTTTTAATTGATTTGATTAAGAATATCTCACTTGCTTGTCGTATGATGCAAAGATCAATATCTTAATGTCTTTAATTGTCTTGATACTTGAGAGCCATTAATGCTCGTGACTGATAGAATATGTTTTGTAAAGACGTATGATGAGTTTACAAAGTTATGATTAGTGTCTTGGCAAAACTTTTGTCTTATGTAGAATCCATATACAGAGAAGGGTTTGTAATGTAGAGATCTACATTCTTCTTGACAAGATTGGGAGCAGAATGTTACCAATGTATGTCTTATTGGTGGCAATCCCAAGGAGGGACACGTAGCAACGACCGTTTAACTCTTGTCGATTTTCGAATTAAATAGTGGCAGGGTTTTCGTGTGAGGTTTTAATGCAATTTATGTTTTCGGCCTGCACTTTGTACTGGCCTTGGGTTTGCAAACGCGATCTATCACACCCGCCGAGGGTATTGGGAATTCATTCTTGCATTTGTCGTGCTCTGGTTCGGCTCTATGGGAGCATTGTGCCTTCGCTTGGTTCTTGTGATGGTTGGTAAGCGTTGTGCCTTGCTTGTCCCGTATGGTGGTTTGTTAGTGTTGTGCCTTGCTTGTTCTATGTGGTGGTTTGTTAGCGTTTTGCCTTCACTTGCTCCTTGTGGTGGTTTACTTCGCTGGTTCTTGGAGGTTTCAAGTCGACTTTCAACCTACAAGTTGTTTCATTTCTGTCACCCGCTCATGCTTAGTCTCTGCGCTGTTTGTGATGATTTTTTTCTTGATGTTAGTCCTGGTGATGATTTGGCTCTGTGCAACCACGGGTTCTTTCCTTGCTACTACAGTGGATTGCTCAACGAACTCAATTCCAGGTAATTTCTTGTTCCAATTTCATTTCCTCCTTTCATTTTTATGTCTCTAACCCTCTGGCTCCTTCGTGAGCAGGCAAATCTCTCTTATGGCGTTCCTGTTGGGAGAAACCCTCTAGCAAGAGTCTCAGCTCTCATCCTCTGTCACGGAGTCAGGCCTTCTGCAGGTAAATCCCCGCTCCCTTCTTGGTTTATCTACTCACTATATTGTTGGTTTCCTTGGCCCTACCGGTTTTCTAACTGTTGCCTTGTTTTTTTATGGTGGTGTGCAGGTCCTTCCTGGGGAGCGCTGCTCCACGGCCTTATCCTTGGGAGTCTTCGCAGGCTTAGGGAAAATCTGGGTAGGGTCTTTCCGTGGCTGTATCTTTCCTTTACTTGCTCTGTTTTTAGTTGGGTATAACCCTTGGGGTTTCACTTTCTCCGTGTATCTGTATATTTTCATGGGTGTTCATACCCTCGCTACTTGACTAGTCTGGGCCTATAATTTGTGGTTTTCGGTCTTCGTGGGTTTCAAAACCCTCCACGGTTTTTGGGTTATATAATTTGTACAATGAACTGTTAAATTGGAAATGAAATGAATGCATAGGTGTGCTTGAATGCTGAATGTAAAAGTACCTGGTTTTTTGTTGAGGAAAGGAAAATGTATTGTCTATGTTGGCTTTGCCTTTGTATGGTTCCTGGTCTAAGATGCCTTCAGTCACAAGATTTTGTCGATGTCATTCGGCTTCTTAATGAGTTATTTCACTGTTTTGCTTTCAATACAATGTCTGAGATATTAATGCACAGTAAAATCAAAAAATTGTCTTGCTTCCTTAATGATAGGTTCTAGATTCATTTGCTTTCATAGATATTCAAGAAAATTGTAAATTACAAATTATGTGTCTTCTATTTGTTTTGGATGGCAGCCCCCCTTCCCTGAGGCTGTGGTTTTTCTTTTTCAACGTATAACTAGCAGTTGTTTACAGTTGAGGAACTATTCCTTAGTTACCTTTCAGTTATTTAACAGTTTCTTTAAACATGCTCTTAACTAATCCTATCTTTACTTGCTTGCTTAATTTTTAAAGGACAATGGCTGTGTCAGCCTTAATTTAAATAAAACAAAAATAAAACAGAATTCAAAATGTTTTTCTTTCTTTCCAGAAAAAATAAAAACATTTCCCACCAGTCGCCTTTTCAGTTGGATGCTCCTGCATCACTTATGCTAATGTGAATGCAAAGACTAATATTTTGCAGGGATGAGGCTTATAGCAATGTTTTATATTGTATTTGATCTTAGTTCTTTGGTTGAAGTTTTATGTTTTGTTTAGGGTTCATACTCGTGTGTAGCAAATATTAAATGACATTTGTTTATCTTCTTAGATCTTGATGACAGAGATTCTATATTGTCTACCCAAAAGGCTTAGTTTACATCATGATTTGGCCTAAGACAAAGAATGGCTACGCAAAGATCCTTTTGAAATTAATCCTTGATTGGTATTATGACCAGTATGTGTGCAGAGATCTGAAAACAATATATAAAAACTATAAATTTTGATTGCAGGAGTATACTCACTTGGCTTGAAGTAACTTATGCATGCAGAGACCAATGCATGACAATGGCTAGCATGATCTTGGATAGAGTTTGTTTTATGCAGTAACTATAAATTGTTGTATGGTTTGTTGCCAAGATCCGAATGTTGGTATTGAGGATCATATTTATCAGTTTGGTCTAGCTAGGTTGTCACCCATGGTTACACTAGGTTAATGATGCAGAGAGAAAAGGTTTGACATTGTTGGAGTCATAACTACAGTGACTGAGGTCATTCATGATTTATTATATATATCCTTCTCTTTACTCATGACAGTTGATGTGACTGGTAATGTCTTCTATATGTTTTATTTCTTTGTCTGTTGGGACATGTTGCTAGAAACTGTGTACAAAGAGTTGGACACTATACTTGATAGTGACTGGGTATATGTGCAGAGATCAAAATTTAATGTTGCTCATTGATGTCAATGAATGTCATATTTTAGGAGAAGCTATTGTTGCAGGGAATGATGTCAGGGACTATATTTGTCTTGATTGATTAAAGGGTCTGCAATAAAAGAAGTTTATGCAAACTGCTCAAAGACTGAATCTAGTGACAAAAATGTCATGACTTATGAACTTGTTATATATGTTGTTGTTTGTCCTCTTCTCATGATGTGCTTGCTAGTGATGCCATATAAAGGCCTTGATATTTGTTGGACACTATGCTTGACAGATTGTGTTGACAATTTCAGAATGAGAATTGAATTTAATGGATGAGTATTTGGATAGATTGGCATTACATTATTTGTTGCTTATGTGTATTTGAGTTGACTTGGCTTGACAGTGTTATGGCATGATTGGTTTGGTATACAATAACTTGGCATATTGATATTAGTATTTAGTGACTGGCTTGGTGAGTCAGCGATTCAGTTGGTATTCAGTGGTTTCAGCATTGGTATTCAGTTGGTTCAATGACTCGGTGATTCAGTGGTTGGCACATTGGCTTTGTATTCAATGATTCAATTTTGGTCTTTAGTGATTCAGTTTGCTATTGCAAGTTGTGGGTCCAGTTTGAAAATGTGATGAAAGGCGGCCTACAGGTTGTTTGATGGTTGATTGAGATAGGGGGTCCACTGTGAAAGATTGTGAAATGTGGTCCACAAAGGTGCTGAGGGTTGGAGCCTTTAGTGAGGGAGTCAGAGCTTCCTTCCATTGGTAGCTAGTAAATTTGTTGAGGGGGTAGGAGCCTCATTCCAGTATGAACGGGTAAACTAGATCAGGGGGTAGTAGCTTTCTTCTAGTGGGTGTTGGAGAACGAGTGGAGGCTGTAGCCTCATGCAGGTAGGAGCCTGCGTGCTGGCAAGAGTTTGCATCAGTAGAAGACCATGATGCAATGAAGGATTTTTCATTCTAATAAAAGAAGAAGACAAAGACGACAGTAGCGGTGGTTTTCTCCCACATTGGGTTTCCACCTAAAACCCCGGTGTCCCTATGTGTCTTATGTTGATGTGCCTTGCATTCTATGGTTTACATGTTTTATGATAATGTTATTCATAATCTGAGATATATCTCACTTAATGCTGGTAACAAACTAATGGATCAGATGCATTGAAAAGAAAAGTATAACCAAAGTGAAGTTTAAATTGGACATGAAACACTGATTCACCCCCTTCCCCCGCTTCCCATCTCAGTATTTATAACACCTCCTTTTCTCTGTTTTATTACAGCATAATATCTTGGAGCAACTCGGCTCTGTTATGGCAGAAGGAAGCAATTCTCTGTGGTCATTTTTCTTGGTCAATAAGTTCTGTTTCAAAAGCAGCAAAGGTCTTTCTGGTGTATCTCTGATTGAATAGTTTTATGAGGAAGGACTCATGTGGCTCTTACCTTCTTATCCGAGATCTAAGGCTACTTTAAGGGCAACGAAGGAGCAACACCAGGCAACTAAGGATACAATTGAGGCTCATTACCCTTCCTGAAGCCACTGGTAGGAGCAGACTAGGGCATGTCTGAGGCCCATTTCAATTCCCTGAGGGCTATCTATAGATGGCAGTTTCGTACACTCCTGAAGCTATTAGGGCAGCAAAACAGTTTGTTGGAACCTCCCTGAGGCTGCTTAGGGCAGTGGATCAATCCATTGGATTTTCCTGAAGTTGCAACCTATCAATGCACTTTTCTATGGCTGTTTAAGGGTGGCAAGACAGTGCAGAACTTACCCTATGGTAGTAGACCTGCAAGGAACAGTTTCCTGTGACAGATTAGATTCTGGAGTTATCTGGGAAAATTGCGGACTGCATTATCCAAAAGCTGGTCGATATGCATTGGACAAAACAAGCTTGGAAGGCAAACGACCAACCCAATTAGGGCAACATTAGATAGAAGGACTCTCTGTAGGCCGAGATCAAGCTATTAAGTAGAAAAAATCAGTTTGTAAGTTGGTTTAGTAATTGTGGAATCATTACTGTTGATTAATGTTGTAATAATATAAGTGGATAGTTTATATTTGTTAGACAGCCACTGTTGGACAATCAGAATATTGGTATAACAACCCTAGTGGCAGATTGGTATATTGAGATGTTGTAAAGTCTAGTGTTTATCTTTATGAATTTTACAACCCTAGAGGGAAAAAATTCCCTAGGGACATTACACTGAAAAAACCAATTAAATGTAGAGGTTTAAATATCTTCCTACATAACTGAGTATGTGGCCGAATATATGTAATTGTGGGGGTTAAACCATTATGAAATAACCTTTCCTTATTAGGCTAGTGGTGAAAAACGGTTCTTACTCTACTAGCACTATCAATTTCATATACTGTGATTCTCTACACTCCAGACTATAGCTGAAACAAAGTTTACTTTTATGGTCCTTTTCTAGCATGATAAGAGGATGAAGCTTTGATGCTTAAGCGATTCATGTTTCTATGCAACCACCCTAGTCATGGTTGTCACTAGTTTCTTCAAATTAGCATAATCACCAATAGTCTCCACAAGAACAAAGTCCATCTTTGAAACAATGGAAACGATTCATATCCCTCACAATGATTTCTCGTCCAACAATCTTGGAAATGAATTTAGTGGCAATATGACAATCACCACATATTCGAAGGTTCTTTGTGATCCTAATAGCTATGCCGGGGCATGTTTTGATAATACCAAAAGCAATGGCCAACTTCTCGCTGTGAGAAAGGAGAATGCGTTCTTTCTCCTTATCGTCCTCCACATCATCAAGAACAAAGTTTATGTGGGGTACATAACCCATGTCTCTCATCTGTCTGAACAAACTCTCCAGCATTGCATATATTTTATCTGATTCTGGGTGGGATTTGTCCCCTCCAACAAATGCATGAACACAAACCTTGTTCGTGCCCTTGTCCTTGACCTCAATCCAACTGCATCCTGGCTTCTTTTTTAATCCTCTGTCTTTCATCATTATCCTCACTTTTGCAACGTCATCCCATCTTCCTAATATAGCATATATATTGGACAGTAGAATATAATATCCCTCATTTTCAGGCTCTAGTTCAAAAAGGTGTTCTGCCACTTGCTGTCCAAGCTCTATATTACAATGAATTCTGCAGGCTCCGAGCAAGGATCCCCATACTGCAGCATTGGGTTCCAATGGCATTCTTTTGATAAAGTTGTAAGCCTCATCGAGATGCCCAGAACGACCTAGAAGATCAACCATGCATGCATAGTGCTCCACCCCAATTGTGATGCGATCATCACAACTCATGCGCTCAAAATAATGCCAGCCTTCACTTACCAACCCCGCATGACTGCAAGCAGAGAGCACAGCAATGAAGGTGATGTGGTCAGGCTTCATACCTGCATTCTCCATTCGTTTAAGGAGACCAAGGACATCCTGACTACGACCGTGCAATCCACATCCTGCAATCATTGCGGTCCATGAAACTACATCTCTCTCTGACATTCTGTCAAACACTTGACGTGCAATATCTATAACCCCACATTTCGCATACATATCTATGAGGGCACTTCCCACAATTACATTTGCGTCGAATGACTGTCTCAATACATATGCATGAATAGCTTTCCCATATTGCAAAACTGCCCAGTGGCCACATACTGGCAAAACACTAGTGATCGTCACGGGGTTCGGCTTCAAACCTGAAAGTTGCATTTCACAAAACAAACTGAACGATTCGCTAAAATTACCACTATGGGCATAACCTGCAAGCATTGCGTTCCACAATGCCACATCTTTTTGGCATATTTTGTCAAAAACCTGGCGTGAAATCTCTACACAATTGCAGTTTGCATACATGTCTATCAGCGTAGTTGCCGCAAAAACATCCATCTGGAGTCCACTTTTGATTATGTACTGGTGGATCTTCTTCCCATATGTCACATCTGCTAATTTGGCACATGAATGCAAAACACTTGAAATAGTAAACATGTTAGGTTCCATGCCTACCGATTCCAATTGCATTTGCATTTGATGAAACAGTTCCAATGCTTCATCATAATAACCATTCTGTGCATAACCTGCAATCATAGAATTCCACAGGCTCATGTCTCTGTGAACCATTTTGTCAAACACTTGACGTGCATCTTTTGTTTTTCCGCATTTGCAATAGAAAGCAATAAGTGCATTCCCTGCTAAATTGGTTCCAAAGTCGAACCCCATTTTTAACATATTGTTATGGATAACCTTCCCCTGTTTCAGAGCCGATAACTCGGAACATGCTTTGAGAACACACGAAAACGTGTGATTGTCGGGCTCCGGCTCCCTTCCCCTCTCATTCTGTTGTTGCAGCATTTGATTATAAAGAGAAAGAGCCTCTCCATAGAATCCATTCCTCATATATCCCTTAATCATGGCATTCCATAGAAGCACACTTCGCTTTGGAGTGTCATCAAACACTTGCTGTGCATGCATCATGCTGCCGCAGATTGCATACATGTTTACAAGTTTTGCTCTCAGAAAAGGTTTTTGGTCCAATCCACCACTACACATGTGACCATGGACTTGCTTACCTTCTGCCAAGGCTTGGGAATTAGTACACGCTTGCACTAGGGCAGCACAGGTATCAAAGTCAATAGCAATGCCCGTGCCCTCCATCATCTTCAAAGCCTCATTCAATCGATTCTCGTTGCAGAGTGTTTTCACTTGCGCTCGTAAAGCAGCTGTGTTGGCATCTTCATTTCTTCTACTTCTCATCTGTTTATGAGACGCGTGACCACCATGAACAAGTCTAACAAATAAAAGTAAAAGTAAGGTATCTTCCTTGTAATGGTGCCGATGGCATTTCAGTAGCAGCCGCAACATGTTTTAACATTCTACCGCAGTTCGCTTATGTTTTTATTATCTCAATTTATGGACTAGCAATTGTTTTCGAGGATCAAAAGCATGCCCAAACAGAGACAATTTCGATCAGTTGGTACCGAATAAATGTTGCAGATTGACACCATTGTGTATTTACACCCTGTTTCGCTTTCAAATAGACTTTGGAATCTCATCGGAATAAATATTTTGATGCCCGCTCGGCCATTTGTCCGAGCTATTCGGACATGAGCTCTACCTTGTAGTTAGCCTACAGCCTTTTCATTAGATAAAAAGGTGTGCAGTCACATACATAAACCCCAGGATAGAACAGGGCGAGCTTAAAATTGCCAGAAACGTTCAAACAACAAAAAAAGAGAGACTGAATGAACTTGCTAGACCTGAGGTCAAGAGAAAACAGACATCCAATCAAAAGACAGAGGAGCTTTGCATGAGACAAATGAAACCTCTGACCAACAGCTCACAAAGACAAACACCGATCGCATCTCTCGTAATTCTGAAAGAGAAATATGGAATGCCCGAGATACTGAAGCATTTGATCCAGTTTTGCCAATGATCGAAAATGGTTTAGTAGTGACCCACCTTTTCTCTGACAAACTTACTTTCAATCCTTTTAAGAAAACATGTTATTTTAAATGATAAACCATTTTAGATTGTGAATTCTGAAATTAAGTCATTTTATAGTATTATTTGGAGGTTGTTTTATTTTTTTCTTACAAACTATAGGTTTTTTATATTAATTTGATCTCTAACTCGATTGTCACTTGATTGTCATTTTATATTATTATTTGGAGATGGATTTTTTTGTCTTACAAACAAGAGGTTTTATATATTAATTTGGTGTCTAACTTGATTGTATGAGATGTTATCCCCTCTATTCCCTCTACCAGGTTTCAAATCCCATAGGTGTTAACTAATCTTTCGGGATCTTGTATATTATTAGTTAGGATTAGTATATCTAGTTGTAATGTTAGATGTCAGTTTCTCCCATATTTCTAGTTATGGATAAGTTATTCAAACATAATTGTCTCCCTTTGTTTTTCAGTGGTATAAATTCCATATGCTTGATCAATAACTATCAATCTTTCATTTTGTGGAGTTTATTTTGGGCTTGTTTATCAATGGTATCAAAGCTATTGTTTGAACTCCATGTCCACGTTTCCGATGTCCTTAGAAAATGATGATATATGACCGATGTCTTGAGAAGTTGATTCGTTGCTGCATGTCGGGCTTCTTTGATTCATGTGGCTGAAGCTGCTTCTAGAGGAATGCAGGATCCTTCAAGGAATGTGGGAATCAAACCTCAGTAAGTCACCTGCCATGTTGCATTGTTGCTGGACATCTCGAAGAGTGGTAGTGAGTTCTGACGAAACAATCAAGCTCTTCTATATGGAGGAAAAGGAAGGTTAGGGGGGCCAACTGTCACGTGGTCACTGATGGATTGTTGAACTAAGATGGTAACGGGGTAAGGTTGTAGCTTGGTAAATGTTGGTTGAAGCCGAACTATGGTCAGACCCTGGTAAGACCATACCATCTATGTATGTGTTCTACAAAATTGTTAAGATTCCATTGTGCACTGTTGTTATTGATATATAACTCATTTTAAGCCAATGAACATTGTCACTACAAGACTTATTGAACAACAAAGAACAAATTGTTTTATTAGGAGGAATGTTGTGCAGTCACACAAGTCTTGAAGGGTTAATTTGCATAGTTAGTTTTGACTGTCAAATTTTTCTGCAAACATGAATCCATTAGTTTCTTTAGTAGGTGTTGTTCTTAGTGGAAAGGAAAATTATCAAGAGTAGCTTAGAAAAGTTTAAAATACACTTATTTTTAATGACCCATGGGAAGGTATTTGTGAAGGAAAGGGTGATAATGAACTAGAACATCTTGAAGAAGAAAAACAACTAGCAATTTGGCAGAGTAAGGATAAAAAGGCTTATGCTTTGATCTTTGCTTTAGTAACAGAAGAGGTAAACATATATATTGGTTCTAGTAAAACAACATATGAAGCATTAAAAATTAAAAGATCTTTATGATTCACATTCAGGATTGGAGATCATACAATCACTATTGAAATTGTTTAATTTGGCGATGAAGGATAATGAGTGGATAATGATCCCATGAAACTGACTTTTGGATTAATAACATAATCAATATTTGTTGGTCAACATAATCAGGATGAACCACATTGGAGGGTTTGAAACGTCGACCAACAAATATTGATTATGTGATTAATCCAAAAGTTAGTTTCATAGAATCAATATGGATCATAAAAGTCTAAAATCAAAGATAATGATCGCATGAGGTTGGCTTTAGAAATTAAAGTCATTTGTCATGATATTTATTCCATTAGTGTTAAAGTTGATTTAAAACTCACTGCTTTTATTAAAGCTTGTTGCCGTGCCTATTCACACTAATTGGAATCTCTCCAAGCTAGTGGACAATTGAAAGAATTAGATTTTGATAAATTAGTAGGCAAAATCGTTGAAAAAGAGAAGGTTTTTGGGAAGAAGGGGTCTCTTCCCAATTTCAATGTTGAGACTTTGTGCCCTACACAAAAATAACAAAAGTCTCAAGAAGAGTATGCCATAAATAGTAAGAGTAGCAGAGGTCGAGGTAGGAGAAATTTTATAGGCAGGGGGGGCAAAAATAATCAAGGTGGCAGACAACAAAGTGACAAACAACAAAGGAATTTTTATAATGATAAACACATTGTCAATTGTTATAGATGTGGTAAAATTGGTCATACTGTTGCTAATTTTAGAATTCCTTGGGAGAAAATTAGTGAAAGGAGAGAACAATTGAATGAAAAGAAAGATCATCCACCTCCAGATAGGGAAAAACCACCTGAATTTGTTCACTGTGTTGTTGCACATTGTAACTTCAGCATAACCGATGTTTTTAGTACTTCATTTCCTTCATGGAAAGACAGTTGGATATTGGCCACAGGTGCCACTTGTCATATGACCTTTAGAAGAGATTTATTTGAAATATTTAGTTATCATATTGATTGAGTAGTTTATTTTGTTGATAAATCTCAAATTAAACCTTCAAGAATTGGATCCATTCGATCAAAGATACCAGGACTTGCAAATTATATTCTACATGATGTTCTTTATATTCCTCAATTTCAAAGGAATTTAATGTCTCTCATACAAATCTAACAACAGGGGCATTCCATACATATATTTGATGGTATAATATAAATCTGTAGAATATTTGATAATGAAACTATTATGACTAGTGTTGAAGAAGAAAAACTTTTCAAACTGAAAGGTACATCATCTACTGCATTTAATTATGCTCATTTGATTAAGCAAGGTGATACTTTGTCTTCCAGTTTATTATGGCATGTTCGTTTTGGTCATATAGATTATGATACTGTCATGATTATGAGACAACAAGGAATTAAAGGGCTTCCTACAATTCCAAGAAAGCTTACACCGTGTGATGTTTGTATTTTGGGGAAGCACAATAAGGAGTCTTTTCATAGTTCTACTTCTAGAGGTTCAAGAAAATTAGGTCTCATACATTCAGATTTATGTGGACCCATGCTTGTTGCAACTACAAATGGTAACAAATATATGATGACAATTATTGATGATTACTCGAGGATGTGTTGGGTTTATTTGTTCAAAGAGAAATCACAATTTTATGAAGTTTTAAAAAAATTTCATCTATTGATTAAAAATGAAACTCAACTTAACATTGGCACTCTAAGAACTAATAATGGTGGTGAATATACTTCATGTGCTTTTGAAAAATATTTGCAAGACAATGACATCAAGCACCAGACTACAATTCTTTATAATCCACAACAAAATGGTGTTGCAAAATGTATGAACATAACATTGCTTAATATGGTCAGATCAACGTTGTTTTTTAAGAATGTAAAGTTGATGTTTTGGGGAGAAGCAATGTTTTGTGCAATTTATATTAGAAATCATTGGCCTTCTTTTGTCATCAACAATAAAACTCCTCATGAAATGTGGTATAATCACCTTCCTTCTGTTCAACGTTAAAAAAGTTTTTGGTTCTCCATGTTATGCTTTGATTCCTAAACAACAGAGAAACAACTTGGGTGCTAGAAGTTGAAAATGTATTTTTTGGGGATATTCCAACACTGATAAGGCTTACAGGTTATACGATGAGGAAAATAATAAAGTTGTTTTTATCAAGAGATGTAGTTTTCTTTGAATCTGATAAAGATACATCCACTATTGATAGACAACTCAATCATTTGGATAAGTTTACATTTAAGAAATTTTATTATGAATCTGGTAATACTCTTCCACATCCTGAAGGGGGGATTCCCATTCTAGATCAGTAAGTAGATTTTCCTTTAATAAATTTGCCTCTCAATGATGATAATGGTTTTGTTGAGGAAAAATTGGATGGTAGTAGTGTTTCTGCAAGGTCAGAAAGTGTTTGTGTTCATGAAGAACCTAGTCCTTAAGATGAGTAACCACCTCAGACAACTCAACAACCATTGTGAAGATCAAAATGTATTAGAACATTTCCAATAAAATATGATGAATTTGAGACAATGAGTTCTTCAGGTGATATAATTTTTCTGTTGATTGTGAGCCTACTTGTTTTGAAGAATCTGCTAGTTGTGATGAATGGAAATATGCAATGTAGAGGGAGTATGATGCCCTCATAAAGAATGGTACTTGGAGGCTGGTGGGTCCTCCTATTGGAATCAAATCCATTGGTCGCAAGTGGGTTTATAAAATTAAGGATGAAGCTGATGTTTCACTTGAAAAGCAAAACAAAAGGCTTTTAGCTAAGGGATATGCACAAAAAGAGGGTGTTGATTATACAGAGACATTTGCCCCTACATCTAAATGGGGCACTATTATAACCTTGTTTGCTATTGGAACACAGAAAGGATGGAAAATTCATCATAAGGATGTGAAAACTACATTCCTAAATGAAGATATAAAGGAAGATGTTTACATGTTTCAACCAGAGGGTTTTTTTGTCAAAGGTAAGGAATAAAAGGTATGAAAATTGGTGAAGTCCTTTTATGGTTTGAAACAAGCACCTCTTGCATGGTATGAAAAACTAACTGGGCATATTCTCAAGTTAAATGCAACTCTATTTGTTAGGATGTTTGGAAGATCAGTTGTATACCTGGTTGTCTATGTTGATGATTTGATGATCACAGGGAACAATTATGACTATATATCATCTATTAAGAAGGATTTTCAAAAGGTTTTTGACATGACAAATTTAGGTTTACTTCATTATTATCTAAGAATTGAAGTTGATCAAAAACCTCATCATATTTTTATTTCTCTAAGGAAATATGTTGGATAGTTATTGAATAGATATGGAATGCAAGATTGTAATCTTATTTCTACTCCAATGGAACAAAATATGAAACTTACCTCAAATAAAGGCGATCCAATTGAAGATCCAACAAAGTACATGCAACTTGTTTGGAAGTTTGATTTATCTTTCTACTACTTGTCCTGACATAACTTTTGTTGTAGGAATTTTCCAGGTTTATGCATCAACCTTGTGAAGGTCAATGGGTCACAGCAAAACGATTGCTCAAGTATCTAAAAGGGACTCAAATATATGACATCAAATATTCCATTATTTCAAACTTCCATCTCACTGGTTATTCAGGTTTTGATTTTGATGGCGAAGAAGAGCATGGAGTATCCACTTCTTGTTATATGATGACACTTGGATCAACAATTATCACTTGGAGATCATGAAAGAAATATGTCCCTACTGATTATACCATTGAAGTTGAATATGTTGCTACAACTCAAGCTACAAAAGAAATCATTTGGCTTCAGAAAATACTTGAAGATTTGTAGGAGAAACAAAAGATTTCAACGCCTCTCTTTGTTGAAATTACTTCTACAATTCAATTATCCAGGAATCTTAGATTCCATGATCAAACCAATCATATCAACACTAAATATAATTTGATTCAACATCATGTAGAGGCCAAAATAATTCATCTGACACATTTTCCTACTTCAGAAAAAATTGCAGATATTTTTACCAAAGCATTGGGATGTGAAAATTTTGAAAAGTTCAAATTTTTACTTGGCATGTTAGATGTTCCTTCGAATTAAGGGGGGTAATGTTAACTAATCCTTCGGGATATTGTACATTATTATTTAGGATTAGTACATTTAGTTGTAATGTTAGATGTCAATTTTCCATGTATTTCTAATTATGGAGAAGTTATTTAAACATAATTGTCTCCCTTTGTTTTTCAGTTGTATAAATTTCATATGCTCAATTAATAACAATCAAGCTTTCATTTTGTGAAGTTTATTCTAGGCTTGTCTATCATTTGGGGGACATCTTTGGTTACTTGTGGTAAGGATCAAGGAGTAGGCTCCCCCATCCTACACACACACACACACACATATATATATATATATATATATATATATATATATATATAATTTCTTAAAATTAAAATTTGATTTAACATTTGATACTATAAAAATGATAAATTACTTAACTATAAAATGATATTTTAAATTTTATATAGATTGATAAGTTATTAATTATAAATATAATTACAAATTATAACCAAAATTCATTACAAAGTTATAGATCTAACTTATAAACTAGTTAAAGTATAATAGATTATGAGCTAGGTTACAATGGACCCATTTCCCACAAAATCTCTAACTCCTCAGTAGTCCAAGCAATGTTATGACCAACATCAAGCAAATACATTATTCAAGACAAAAAAATAGTGACAATAAAGTTGGCAATATGGACAATATTAAAGAGAGAATGGGGATGGGGGATGAGGTGACATATGAACTCCTATTTCACATTTATATGACAATCCTTCATATTTTTCCCATTTTTGTTCTTTTCAACTTGTTTCTCATGAAGAGGTATTTTCTACGGGTGGTTTCTCTGGAATATTGCACGGTTTCTCTTAGAGAGGAAATGGAGTAGTCTTCCATCAACAACAAAATCTTTATGGGACAACCAGCTCCACTTTACAGGAGGATCTCCCCTTTGGTGTTTCGATTAGAGGGGTAAGTGGTGAAACAACACAATTTTTTTCTAGAAGCCTCTATAAATTAGGGTTTCAGGTCGTGACAAGCCTGTAGTCAGAAGGAGTGGCTCAGGGTGTTTTTGCCTCTTTGGAAGGTTTTTTAAATAATGCAGGGGTGGAATTAAAGGGGTCTTTTGGGGTTTTTTTTGGGATCTCGGATGGTTTTTTTCAGTCAACTCTTTTTGGTATGGTTTTGCCTAGTCAGGAAGTAGGAGGTCCGACAGGGGGCTCTGGTCAAAGAAAGGGCCCTGAAGATGTGGTGGTTTCATAGGCCATTCCCCTGGTAGATCTTTTGGGTGGATGAAACAAAGTTGAGGTCCCCAAAAAGGCAGGTAGGAAAGTTAAATGCACAAAGGTTAGAGAGGAAGTGAAGAATTTAACGCCATGGGTCGACTTTTGTTTAGACGACATTATGGATATAATAATAAAAGTTATGGTAGGTAGAGTCCACGGCCAAAAGTACTCAATAGAAAGGTGGAAGAAATGGGTCAAAGAGGAATGAGGTAATACTTTATCTTCCCTCCTGGTGGTTATCACTCTAACAAGAGGATGGTTCATGTTTCGCTTCATTTCAGATTCTAAAGCCAGTTGGGTTCTTTCTTATTTCTGGAATATTGAGGCAACTCCCATTATATTTAAAATATGCTCCCCTCTATTTGATCTGAACTAGGAGAAACTTGGTGTAGGTTTGCTATGCATTCACATGCCTTGCTTTCCAATGTATCTCTAAACAAATGCTTTTCAGTTTATTGGCAATGCTTTCACGACATATTTAGACTATGACATGTCTTTCATTGAGTTTGGAAAGATGACATATGTAAGGGTGTTGATTAATTAGGACATGAGAGAAGGTTTGACTGCCAATTTAGACTTGAAGTATCGAGAGTTATCCCATAGAAAAATATTGGACTACGAGGGGGTTCCGTTCATATGTAGAAGGTGTTATGAGGTAGGGAACATGTTAAAGGATTTCCCTTTACCATATCAGGGGAAAAGTGGAAAGAAGTCAACATGCATCATAGATTAAGATTTGTGCAAGCTTGCTTCTGGTATTTTGGAGGGGTATGGTGTTGGTAGTGTTGAACAGTTGAGAGGAGACGCAGTGGGTCAGGTGGATGCGAGAGCTTCGTCGGTGGCATTTTGGGACCCGAAAGTTCATTCGTCCACCCAATCTCTATTGATGGGGGTATCTTCGAGGGGTGTATCTCTTGTTTCAGGTACTCACTCCTTTTCCCTCCCTCCTTCCTCTCTTTCTTGTAGCATGTCATGTTCTATGGTATCCTCATCTTCTCCTTTGGTTTTTGGGATGATTCATTTTCCAATTCTGTGTTCAATAGTGTCTGAGCATGTTTGTTGTCTGACCCCTTCTCCCTCCCTCTTTTCCTATGATGACTCCTCCTCTTGATCAGAGGGTGGATCCCAATACCTCTTAAGATCAAAGTCTAAGTCATAGGTCCCTCTGGATTCCATGGGAGAAATGTGTCCTCCATCCCCCTCCAAATTGTCAAAAATTTCACGTGGTCATCAATCCAATATCTCTAAAGAAAAAATCCAAGCTAGTTAGGATATAGTGGTTAGAAGACAACTTCCTTTAATTGGGGTCCTTAGAGCAGTGCAACCCCCTATAAATGTGTCAGGATGAAATACATGTATTTCAATTATAGAGGACCGGTTAGCTCCTCCAAGTGTCTAGCCTTGAAGCAGCTGGTTATTTAATCTCATTTGGATGTTTTTCTTCTTCAAGAAATGTTAGGGTTAAGTTCGTAGGTCGAAAAATCTTTGGTTAGTTTGTTCCCAAGGTGGTTCTTTCAGGTAGATGATGCCCAGGGCCGATCTGGTGCTTTGGCTATGGGTTTTAATCAAAAAATTGTTAAATTTATTAGTGTTTGGGGGTATGAGGGAGTAATGGCAGCTGACATTATTTCAGTGGAATTTGGTAGTCTTCAGGCTTGTAAATGTTTATGGGCCTTGTCGTGAAAGATTCCCCTTTTTGGAATATCTCATGAAAATTATTTTTCTAAAGGCTAACAATTTAAACTTTAGAGGGGACCTAATTTTTTTAGTATGTCTTTCATAGATTTGGGGTGCTTATGCCCATGAGGATGTTCTGTCATATTTTTTCTCTCAGATAATTGAAGTAAATGGTTTCGTTAATTTGGATATGGCCAAGAGAAGTTAAACGTGGAAAAATTGCAGGGTGGGGGAAGCCATGGTAGCTAGAAGGATTGATATCTTTTTTATAATGTCTTCTCTTATTGCCTCTATAACTTTGTTTCATCAGTGGGTTGGTATTGGGTGTGCTTTGGATCACTGTCCCATTTTTTTTAGAGATATGGGGAGGTTCCAAGAAGTAGAAAGCTCCTTTCAAATTTAGTTCAAGTTGGTCGAAGGATGAGGACTTCGGAGCGCTGCTTTAGGAGCACTGGAGACAGCTATCTCAAGAGGTTGATGGATCATGTGTTGCAAATTTTGTAGATAATTTGTCCAGGCTCAAAAAAGTTACTATGGATTGGGTGTTACATAGTATTTTGTTACACCTCCTACACTTCCCCGAGTCATACCCCAGAGTGCCCAAAAATTGACAACTATGTAGTGTACCCATCCTGATATGCAGTTAAGATCCTCCTTAAAGAACTAATTAAAAGTTGCCTTGAGCCTTTCCTGATAAAATGAGCTCAAAAACCTAATTTTTGGGTCAGTGCAACTATGTCACTGCCTACTCGTGTTGATGGCAGGTTGCACCATATTAGCCTCACACTGCTAGTGAAGTTTTTACCTAGACACTCGCGTTGATCCCTAAAAGGCAAGTTTTTCCAAAGAGGACAAGAAGCTTCGTGATCTAGAGGCTTCCAAAACGATGAGTTGGATGTTGTTCGTTGTGGATGTGGTCAAATTCTCCCAATATTACCCTTTAATATTATCCCTATGAGATTTCTCCTTGAGATGAGGACCTTCCCCTATATTTGGTGAGATCCTAACTTCCTCTGCTTGCCTATATATTCATCCTCTTCCATTCCCAAATGGTTGGTCTCTGATTATTTGTGCCCTTATGTTGAGATAATGCCTACATGTTATTCACTTTTGCTTGGAGAAGGAGCACTTGGAGAGCTTGAGCTTGGACTTCGACATTCACTCAAGGAGGGCTACTAACATCAAGGCTTGGGTTGTATGCTTCCTCTTTTGTTTATTAATATATACAATTGTTGGTTAACTTCCATAAATGCTTGTGTCAATGCTTCATTTATCTTAATTCTCCTTCATTTGTCAAGTATATTACATCGATTATGTTTATTGCACTTTTATGCTTTGTTGTGTCTTTGGCCTCTTATGCAGGTATTCAAACGTTGTGAGCAGTAAGGACTAAGCTTGAGGAGCAAGTGATCAAGATCTTCAACAAAGGAGTGCATCATAGCATCCGAACGAGGTAGGTCTCCTTCCTCTTCTCTCATTTCAATTATAATTTAGGAAAGTGTCTTGTAGATTGTCTCATTTGTTGCTAGTCCCACTCATTGGGCTTGAGGGATCATCCTTGCCCGTAGAGAGGATTTACCTAGAAAACAAAATGACAACTCCACTGGGGAAGTTATAACCTCTATAACAGGTCCGAAATGTTGGGTTCTCAAAACTATATAACAGGTCATTCCTCCTCTATCAAAAAGAAAAAAAGAAGTTATAACCTTTCCATCCATTCCTTCGATATGATTCTCTAATGAGTTTGATCAACCGTTGATTTCTCAGCTTCTGTGCATCACTATAGATTTATATAGTCACTGGCTTTTGCTTGAGAGTGTTGAGTTTGGTCTGATTTTTAAAATTTTTGGTCTTTTCCTTATTTTCCTTGCCCAATGCGTTTTCTGGTCTTACAGAAGCACTACCAGCGTTGATTTTGAATTAACAGTCGTGATGCTCTGTCTTTTAGCACTACTTTTCCTTTCACAGGTGTGATAATCCCAGAGGTTAGAGAAATTTAGGGTTTCTTCTCATTTTCAGTAGATCTCAACCTCTGTGAGTGTTTCTCCAATGTGATCTTGTTGTGTTTGCCTTGATTGTTGTCCTTTAGTGGTTGCAATTGCATCTTTGCTTTCGTTGGTGTGCGATTGAAGTTAAATTGTCTTTTAGGGTTTCTAGGTCTAGGTCACCCTTCACTCATCACTTGGCTTGTCTTTCTGAGATTGATTGTCTCCATTTAGGAGTTTTATTGTGGTCAGGACACCTTTTTCAAGTTGCTTTTGGTTCATATTTGTGAAGTTGTTTTCATTAGTATTGGATCACATTTGTACTTTGAAAATTGCTTTTGCTCCATTGTCAAATGTAGATTACAATTGTTTGCTTTGGTGAAACTGAAAGTATATGCTTGTTTTGATTTCGTTGTTTCAAAAAGAAAAGTGAAAGGATCTCTTTGTTTGAGTATTTTTGAAACAATTTTTGTTCGAAACCAAAGTGAATGAAATCTTAATTTTTGTTGTTTTGAAATCCATTATTCCTTTGTTTATGCATTAGTTTTCATTTTGAATCAAAGTGAACGAAAAAGAACAAAATATTAGTGCACCTTAGTGAAAGAAAGTGATTTTGTTTCTCATAAGATTACATTTTTGCATTACATTCGTTAGTGAAAGTGAAAGAGTAATTTTCATTTTTTACGTCTTGCATTCGAAAAGTTAGGGAGATATGTTTTGATGCATTTTGTTTGATTGATGCATTGTTTGGTTGTCTCTTTTCCCTCGTTAGTTTAGCCTTCATCGAATGAAAATCTTCATTTTCTCATTTAGTTTCATCATAGGAATTCAGGTGACATCATTGAGCCATAACATTGAAACCTAATTCAAGATAAACTTAAAATTTACCTCAATTAACCTAAGGATCATTTGTAACCTAACACAAATATCTTGAGGTCTAGACTAGAGACAAGTTTCGGTGTCTTTAAACATAATAGCTGTCATTAACTGTCTCCATTGTATCTTGGGATGAAATCTCGTTCTAGTACGGAAGTATATTGAAGGTTCTCTAGTAATTTCAGGTATATAGGAGGAACTTTAGTATGGAAAGTATATGGGAACTCTCTCACCAAATGATTATGCATTAGACAACGCTAACATGGACTTGTGCTCCCCATACCATCGAGTATATATTGGGATACCCCACCAGGTTTCTATCCTTTAGCCATAGGTAACCGAGTCAGCCACCTTGTAAATGTGATACATCGAATGCAACATTCGGGGAGATTGGTTATCGTACATTAAGTCCTTGGTTTCGGCTAAGGTGTATATTGTGGTTCATGGATACTTGGTAAAACCTCTTGCCTAGTATAACTCTTTCTTATTTATTTGTTGTTTCAAGTTATAAAATTAACTGCCAACGATAATATGTTGAACCCATGCAGTGTCTTCTTGACACCATATTGAGTAATTCCTTGTAAATTTCAATTTTAAAGCCCTCAACGAAATCATCTCTTCTCCTTCTCTTGAGAGAAAGTCACCATGGCTGAACCATTGCCTTCACCTCATCGTTCCCCTTCATCATCTGATACTGAAGGGTCTTCACAAGGAGTTTGTCCTGAACTTTCACAGTCACTTAAAGCTCAAGAATTTGAAATTGTAATTGTCCAAAGTATCCAACCCCTTGCTTCTCGTCCTCCACCTTGAGACTCATCGTCGTCTTAGGAGTCTGATCCAAAAAGCCTGAGAGTCCACAGAGGTTTCTTTTATTCCCTCTAAAACTACTTTTTGATCCATTTGTGATATCTCCTCAACAACCTTATAGTCCATATGGAAAACCTAGTGTTCCTTTGGAGTTTTCTCCTCGTCCTTCTCGAATTCCTCCTCGCCAATTGTTTCCACCCATGGCTTTAGAAGGTGAGTTTCCAACCTCTCCTCAAGGTCCTCTGGAAATCTCAGCTACTCACATTCCTGATGTTGATAATGATTCTAAATACGACTTTCCCCCAGAAGGCTTTCCTTATGTAGGAAGAGTTCCATCTCAACTACCTCTTGAAAACAGTGGGCCTATCCTTCCACATGGTTATACAACCTTGGCTCAACTAGTTTCATAAATTCCTCGTGTTCCTTCATTATACCAAAATCCAATTTGGTCATTGAATTCTATGCCTACTTCTGGTTCGTTTATTCCTAACGTGACCTCTCATATCCCTATAAAAACTGTCGTTACTTTAGTTCTGATTCAACCAACTATTCCAACACAACTGTTACTTTCATTCCAACCTACGATTCTGGTGCAACTGATAATTTCAGTTAATGCATCTGTAAGTTCCTAAATTCCCCCATCAAGTGGACAAAATGTGCCACCACCTCATTCATAGCATGGGGGGGAATTTCCAAAATATACCTATTGTATCAAGTGGAACCCATGTGAGTGGGTCACAACCTCACATGATTGGAGTGAGTCAACCTATTAGTGGTATTACTAATCTCGATGAATCATCCATTCCAACTGGAGCAAGTAATGGCCAGTATCAACAGCCTTATTCGGCCAGTATACCCCACCAACAGTCTTATGTTCCATATGGTTCACTAGCACTTCAAAATCCACCTTACATTCCACAAGTAGGTCTTCATATGTAACCTAGTCAAAATCCTATTCCCTATGCATATGGTCAATTCCCAACTGGAACTTATCAGTACCAAAAAGGAATTCCTCAAGGGACTATTCAACAACAACCTTTGCAGTAGTATCAACAACCATTACAGTAGTAGGGGAAACATTTGCAACATCAGGGGTAACCTTTGCAGTAGTTGCAATAGTCTTTTCATCAGTAAGGGAAGTTTGTCCAACAACTGAATCAACCCTTGTATCCGCAAGGTCAACCATTGCAGCAGTAAGGACAACCATTGCAGCAGCAAGGTCAACCCTTGCAGCAAAAAAATCAACCTTTATATCAACAACGTCAAACCTTGCAACCACAAGGCTAGCCCTTGCAGTAGCAGGGCAATCATCTTTATCACCAAGTTCAGCAGTTGCAACAACAACCTTACAATCCATATGCCTTGCAAAATGTTTATCCACCTTATGGTTCTCAACGGCCTATGGCAGTTCAATATTAGCCTTATCTTGGACAGAACCCACCTTTGTGGGGGAAAAATCCACCTTATGGTCAGGGTATCCCTCAGTGGGGGAAAAATCAAGCTCCTTATGGTAAAAATCCGCCACTTTGGTGACAAAACCCTTACCAACAAGGATGGAACCCACAAATTGGGCCTTACATTCCTTTCAACCTGCAATTTCTGTTTCTAGCGACGTTGGAACTGTCGGATGTCTCAAGGCTTACTAATGATCCAATACTTCATTCACCTTATTAGCCTTCGATTCCCACTAAGATTCCTAGAGATTGCCCAAAATTCGAAGGAAAACCTAAAGAAGACCCGCAGGCCCATGTGATGATTTATCATTTATGGTGTTCTTCCAATTCCTACATTGACAATTATGTTCGTCTACATCTCTTTCAGTGAACCTTGAAAAGTGTTGCCGCAAAATGGTACATCGAGTTACCTCAAGGTACCTATTCATACTTCAATTCTTTGGTCATGGCCATCCTCACTCACTTCTAGTTACCGATTTGTTATGAAACTGGTACCCATTTTCTTACATCTCTGAAATAGGATACTTCTACCACATCTCCAATCACATCCATGAATGGAGACGTCGGCATCGCTCATCAAGCTTGAAATACCTGATGACTTGTTAACTGAATGGTTCACCAAATCATTCGAAAACATTTTTTTTGTAGACATAGCAATGGGAGGGTGTGTTACTGAGGATCAATCTATTACCCGTGCACAATATTTAGATTTGGTGTTCTCCCAATCTGACACGTTATATGAGATGTTACCTCATGCTCCGAGACCATCTTCAGATCCAACATCTTCGAAGTCTCCGGACGTACCGCCTGTCGATGGTATTATTGGATCAATATCTCAAACTTCCAATACAGTTTCTTCGAAGCAAAAATATGTTTTGAATACTGCATCCAATCCTCCTTTGAAATCTTCTTCAAATCTTGGTAAAAACTCTAAGGTTAATGTCGTTCAGTCTACCATGGAAGACAAAGCCTCAAATGGTAAAAAGAAGGGTAAAGGTAAAGCAAAATTTGATACCCCAAAACAGGATTCTCCTAATCCATCTACTGATGATGCCTCCAAACGTAAACCTAAGTATCCTGGCCTCATTTTTGAGGAAGATCATTATACTAAGGATTGTCCTCATCATGCGGAAGTTAGTCGGTTATTCAAAGGGACGTTGGCTATACTGAAAGAGCCATTTCTATCATAGCATACCCAATTGGTAGACCAACCACAATCCTCTACCTCTTTAGGTTCTCAGGTTTACATGAGGGGAACAATGCTTATTTCTATTGCCACTCGGTTGAAATATTATCAAACTCCTCAAAAGCAAATGGTGGAAAAAGAATCCATTGATACACCTTCTACTTCCACTCCACCCAGTTCTAGTTCTCTTCATATCGAGAGACCTAATAATGAATCTGTCATCTAACCGCCTCCTAAAGGTGTGCTTCGGAAGTCATCTTATAATCCAAACACTAGAGTTGTTCAACATTATAGCATTGTCAAAGATCTGGCTCAAGCACTTTCGGTGATTTCTGCCTTGGAAGTTCTCCAAACTTGTCCAATGCAGCGGAAATCATTATTATCTGCTATAGGAGGAATCGATCCTTCCGATTCGAATTTGATCACTTTTGATCTAGAAAACCATGTTCCTAATCTTCCCCATCAAATTGAGTTTTTAATTCAATTCATTATAAAAGGGAAGACGATTCATCAGACTGTCATTGATGAGGGCACTTCTACCTGCATCATGTTTGTATCATGTTGGAAAGCCATCGGTTCTCCACCTCTCAATCAGTCGCTAAACACCTTAGAAGCCTTTGATGCCAGAGCCTCCAATCATTATGGTATTCTCACAAGTTTTCCCATCACTTTGGAAGGGAAAACTGTTGAATTAGAAGTAGAGGTTGTAGATGAAAATATGAATTACAATATTCTACTTGGATGACGTTGGAATCATGCCATGTTTTTTATGCTTTCCTCTTTGTTCTGTGTGCTTCGTTTTCCTCATGAAGGGAAAATTGTCAATGTCAATCAATTGTCCTTTTTCTCTTCTGATTCTTCAAATAGCAATGTCCCATATGTGGGAAATACTGATATTCCATATGAGAGCGTGGGGGCAGGTCTTTTCAAAGATTTTGCTTTAATGGGAACTTTTTCTCTCCCACCTCCGCATATCGCCTCGATCAACATGATCTCAACTTCATGTGATCCATGGATTATCCCTACTCCAAATCAAGTTGATTCTTTCGGTGATACTATGCCGCTAAGTCCTTTAGAAAAAGCTTATCAAGAATTTATTTTGGCTTCAGCAACTACTTCTGAAAGTCATAATATTCTTAGTATGCACCTGGACATGTATTCGCAATCTTCTTGGCTTGGTTCTTGGGATTATTTGGATCTCTTGAACGAGATATTTCCCATTGAAGAAAGTATTCTTGATGTTATGTCTCTTGACGAGACTCCCTGGAATGATGCTCATCATCGTTCCTCGTTTCTTCCAAGTCTTAGTGAGATTTCTTCGTGTCTTGAGACTTTTGTTTCTCATAACCCGATGCATCCACTTCAAACACCTATTTTGGTGCACAAATTTCTATCCGAAGGTAATATGGGAAATATTACTGCAACCATGCCAATCGACATTTCCATTAAACTTGGAATTGTCAAGAACATTCACATCGAGGTTTCCTATTCTCCGAAAGAGATTAGGCTTTACACTGACCTTTTTAAATAATTTCTCTATGTCTTCACTTGGTCGTATGAGGAAATGCCTGGTATCGATCCAGCTATAGTGGTGCATGAAATACCCACTTATCCTAATGCGAAGGCCGTTCATCAATGAATCCATCTAGTGCATCCTAGAAAGGCCGTTGTTATTAAGGGAGAATTTGAAAAACTTCTAAAGGTTGGTTTTATTTACCCTATCCCATTGACAAACTGGGTTTCTAATATCTTACATGTTACTAAAAAGTAGGGAACAATTTGAGTTTGTGTTGATTACTGCGATATTAATTGTGTGTGCCCTAAAGAAAATTATCCCACTCCCTTTATTGACCAGATCATTGATGCATGTCTATATCATCGTTACCGCTGACTATTTTACTAAATGGGCTTAGGTGATGCCCACATATAATGCTGACATTAAAACTACTGCTCAGTTCTTCTTTAACCATGTCATAACCCGTTTTAGCATCCCTCAAGCCAATATCACTAATCATGGATCACATTTTCATAAGTACATGATGGTAGAGCTTACTATTCAGTTAGGTCTGCGTCATGACAGCTCAACTCCTTACTACCCACAGGCCAATGGCCAAGTTGAAGTGGTTAATAAAGTCTTAGTTACTATGCTTCAACATACCATTGGGAAGCATAAAAAGGATTGGCATCTCATGTTGTTTTCGAATCTTTGGGCTTATCAAACCTCGGCTAAGACAACCACTAGTTTCACTCCATTCCAGTTGGTATATGGTTTAGAGGCGACACTCCCTATCGAGTGTGAGATTCCTTCATTAAAAATAGCTATCGAACTACTCCCTGATACCTCACCTAAAGAGGAACATTTACTTTATCTCAAGAGGCTTGCTAAAACACATTGTATTACTGTGATGGTTATCGAAGCATAGAAAAAACGAGTTAAATCTCATTATGATCAAACTGTTTCTCCATGATTTTTCGTTGAATGTGACTTGGTCTTGCTGTATGACCAAGCCAATGATAAGTTGGGAGTTGGGAAGTTCGAACCTATGTGGCATGGGCCATACATTGTTAAATGCGTTTTGCAAAAAGGTGCCTATGAGTTGGTTGACTACGAAGGTAATGCATTAGCGTAGCCCCACAACAGGCTTTATCTGAAAAAGTATTATGCGTGATTTCTGTATGATTACTTTTGTACATTAGTGTGCGAATTCATTGGTGTGCATTTTGATTTTTTGGTGTGATTCTTTGCTTTGCAGACATGTTTCCTCTGCTTACTGTGTGTTTCACTCGGTTCACAAATGTCATCAAACCATTATGTTGGTTTTGCTGATGGTGCTTTTCGTAGCACACAGAACTTATCTTCCGCATCTTGGGCACTCTTTACCTCTAATGACGAGTTGATCAATTTACAAGGTATTTTCAAGGGATGAACAACTAATAATATTGCTGAATATAGTGCAGTTATTGAACTGTTATCAGAAGAAGTTGCTCTCAGAATCAGAAATTTGGTTGTTAAGTTAGATTCACAACTCATTATGCTACAATTAAATGGTCATTATTCAGTAAGAAATCCACAGATTTTTCACATGTATCTACGTGTTTGATTACTGAAAAGAAACTTTGATTACATTACATAACAACACATTCCACGAAATTTGAATACATTAACAGATGCATTGGCAAATTATGTCTTAGATAGACATTTGTGTCACTTGTAAAAACCAAACACATCGTCATAATATATGAACACATAAGTAGACAATAGAAACATGCATATGTGTGTGTGTGTGTGTGACTATATCTATATATATATATATATATATATATATATATATATATATATATATATATATATATATATATATATATATATATATATATATATATATATATATATATATATATATATATATATATATATATATATATATATATATATATATATATATATATATGTATGTATATATCAAGTCTGTCAAAGTTTGTTATGTCAAAATACTAAAAAATAGTGTTCTGAGACACATGGCTTTAAAAGCCTACAACAATGCAATTAACACAACTAGGAATAAGCTATTTTCCCACATGATGCTCATGATAGCATGAGACCACTCTAATCACTCTGCCTAACAACCGATGTAGTCTTGCAGATACTCTTATTGTGTGCCTCTGGTACCGCAGTGACACGTCATCTATAGTAGCATACTCTGGAATTCCCTGAGTAATCACTTCCAGGTTTCGCTCCATCTCCATTATAGGATCTTCTTCTTCCTCGTATGGAGCTTATTCCTCTATTGGGCATGCTACTCATTGAACTATCAGGGACATTCTGAGAGGTCTTTATGGTCCCACATCTACAAAATTATCATAAGTAAACTCTCAAACACACTTCAAACAAATCATAAAACTTGAAAAAATCCAAAAAATAAGTTTTTACCTACATCGGTCCATTGTGCACCAGGTGGTAGAGGAAGATCTGGGTCTCCTTTGAAGTTTTTTCCTGCATAGGTATAGTCATCTACTATGATCAGTTGTTGGTGTAACCAACCAAAGAATGGTGGAGGGAAATGCATTCGTTGACCTCCTCCATCTTGAGGCATAATCTCACTCCATCTGAGCAACCTTAGATCTCGTGGAGTTGGATTGTCCACCTCTACCCATTGGTAACAAAATAGAGGAACGTGCTCTAAGAATAATGTGACTAAGATCAATCCAAACCCAAACTGCTTCAATCAACCTGTTTTGCACTTAGTCAACTGTCTTTTCATGTTGACTATCAATCCTTCGCACTAATTAAATACTATTGGAGCAAGACAATCCACTGCGTAATGGAACTGTGATTTTGTTGCCTCATGCAATGCTTGAGCCCTAGCTATATAGGCCATGGTATGTAGAATCATCCTCAAGGGAAGGTTGTCGATCATTGATATCTTCACCTTTCCACTCACAGTTGTTCTACACCTGGGAAATTCCTTCTTATCAAGATATTAGTGCTCTCTCCTCCAATACAAGCTCCAAAGAGTTGAACCCTCTCTCCTCTCCTGGACAGTCCAGTGATGAAGTAGATGTCAGCTACCTCTGGTTCCAATTCTTGATCTCCAATGATGAATATATCGCGACCAACATCCCATAATCCAATGAGATATTCTAGCAGCTCATTTTGAGCTCTAAGTCTCGGGGTCTGAAAGAACTTAAGCAACCCGCAGTCCCTTAAAGTGTCAAAACATGCTTCACTTTGGGTAGATTGGTGGTATTTCACCTCATGGTTTCTCTCTTTCCATTCGATAGCCATATCCATTGAAATCTTCTACAAATAAACCATGAACAATATTATGAAGCCTTTCAATGGATCAAAATTTTGAAAAAACCGATTAATAAATAGGTTTTCTCATTTTATTTTTCGCTTTGTGCCCAACATGAATGTTTGAATTATTTTCACGCTGGAAACACGAGGATCTTTTGGGCTCTGGGGTGATCAACATGGATCTGATGATCAAACCCACGCTGATTTACCCCGATAATAAAAATGAAAATCCTCCTCTTAAGTAATCAAAACTTCTATGAAATGGTAAGAAATGGGATGAAAAGCAAGAGAAATGGAAGAGATCTTACCTACAGTTGATGGCTCACGAAATGGTGTCCCAAATTTTCCACACCACTTGCCTGAAGAATAAGAGAAAAAAGGGTAAAATGCACTCTGCAAATTAGTCAAGGTGAAATGGTAAAATGTTTTTACTTTTTGTCTATTTATAAGTTTTCAAATACATTTTTACCAATATTTTATTATTTTTCTAAATATCGGTGATGTGTGGTTGTCTTTGTGCAGTTACAGGATATTTTGGTGGTAACGATGATCATTCTTGACCGATTCAAAAATTTATGTTTTATCTCTTTTTCGGACTCGTTAAAAATAAACGAAAAAGGAACCCCCTTGGAGTGATATTTAAGCTCTTTTCTGACTCTCAAAAGATGAAAAGATCGTCAAGTAATTGTCTTTTTGAAATCATTAAATTAAATGAATTGGCATCGTCTCAGTATGCATTTACCCCTTTTTCGGGTTGGGATTGACTATTTACGAAAAAGGAACACCTTGGTCGACATGGTCAAGAGGTTCTATCAAATATTATTTTCTACCTTTTCAGGTTCGAGAGACAAATTACGAAAAGGGACCTAATGGAGTTTTCTTTTTCATCCCTTTTTCAAACTCTCTAAATATGAAAAAGACACTGAGTTACTCTTTCGTCGAACTCGTAAAAATTTAAACGACGAAAGACTTGTCACCATGATGAGATCAAGTTTCTCCTTTCTAGGACTCGTAAAACTTACTAGGATGGATCCATTCGAAGAATGAACTTATATGACAATAATATTTTATCCCCTTCGAGCTTGTGATTAAAAGTAATTGGGG
Organism: Pinus tabuliformis; assembly: GCA_031772625.1. NCBI lineage: Eukaryota > Viridiplantae > Streptophyta > Pinopsida > Pinales > Pinaceae > Pinus > Pinus tabuliformis. Next base: position 635,808,346 of record CM062804.1, on the reverse strand, counting down.
TACTCATAAGAAATAATGGGGAAAAAGTGAAAGTGAAACATCTCTTGTATAGGCATCATGTCACTCTTGAACATGAAACTCTTCTGTTTCTCGTGTCAGATTTGGGGTATCCTCACTCAGTCACTTGTCCTTCCAGGTTTGGGTGATCCATTTTTCCTCTCATCTAACTATTACACTTCGTCATCATGACCCTTGGTCCTATGTTGAATCAAATGTTTCCGCACTCTGGAGTCGTGTCACCAATATGTTCAAGAGAAGTCCTATCTGCAGTTTACTACCTATACATTGTCTGACATTTTTCCAAAATTCGGGATCATACTCGTTTATTCCACTTTATTCCTTTTTTCGTGTCGATGATGAGGGAATCATTATGTCCCTCCTTCAATGGGTCATTTCCTAATGGCTTTAGCTCATTATCTAGGAATATGACTTAGAAACTCCCTTTCAATACCGTAGAGATTACATGTCTTAATGGCAAGTTCTTCGCATTCAACAACAGGTTTTCATCATTGGCCTTCGATCGAATGATTCCACGAGTGTTCAACTTCAGCTTCATTTTCACATTCATGGGTTCTATTGTCATACCTTAAGAGCCATTGTCATTATTGGTGGTTTCTCTCGTGCTTGTTAATGGTTCACATCATTGGTCAGTAATCAGGTGGTTTTCTAACATGTTTGACTTTGACACATTCATTTGCATGTTAGAATTCATACTTTGATCAGGTTGGGATGGATCACAAGACCTTGAGTTTTGGATGATATAACTCAGGTTGCGTGGAGTTATGTATTTTTCATGATTGTATACATGTTTCCTCTATACGGATGGTTGTGACCATACAGCGGGACCTTATATCTATGTTGATAATCCTTCTATGTCGGGTGGCTGCGTCCATACCGTGGATCTTAGTCTTCAAGACTATCCTTTTCATTTGGATGGTTGCGGCTATACCGTGGATCTTTTCACATGGTATTTTTCTATCAGGATGGTTGTGTCCATACCTTGGATTCATGTTTTGATATATATGACAAAGATATCAAATATGTATATTTATATGCGTCCTTGATTTGCAGGTCTCCTGACGGTGTTTTTTCTCGTCCTTTCAGTAGTCATAAATCATCTCAACCATCACTCCCTGTTTTGCCTTCATGCTTTAGGGGGCATCTGTTACACAATATTTTGTCACACCTCCTGCACTTTCCTGTGTCATACCCTGGAGTGCCCAAAACTTGACAACTATGCAGTGTACCTGTTAGCTCTGCTATAGTTTGCAGCATTTGATGGATTAAAGCAGGTCAAGCAGTGCTGGTTTGTGTTGTAGAGGGTTGGCAGCTGTTTATTTTATCATTTGCCTTCATTTGCCTTATTCCTCTTGCTCCGTTACTTTGTTTCCTCATTCCTTATAAATTTCCCTCAAGGTTAATTTTAGGGGCAAATAATCGCCCAAAGGCGAAATTTAAGGCTTTTTATATTTTAATGGGGCGAATTTTTAATTAAAAAATAATTTTTTTTATATATAATTAGCCCTCATTTTATTTAAAAATTAATTTATTTTTTTATTTTAGCCCAGGGCGGATAAACTAACCGAATCGTATTTTCTTAAAATCGCCCCATTTTGATATTTGCTCCCGGTTTGGGATAGCAAAATCGCCATTTCTGATTTACAGTTTGGGTTTTCTGATTTGGGAGTGGGGTTTTCTGGTTTGGGAGTGGTTTGTGAGGGTCGATTTGGTCCTGGGAGGTTAGATTTGTTTTGAAATGGAGGGCGGAGCTTAATTTGTTTTCAAATGGAGGGCGGCTCCCTGTTTTCACGGATTCAGCCCGCTGTTTTCATGAATTCCGGATTCATGGTGTATATGGCTCCCTGGGTCCCTGTATAAAAATGGTTTTGAAATAGGTTTTTTCATCATAGTTCACAAATCTAAATGTTCTAGTTAGCAGCAACAGTTTCGGTGCGATATTTTTGCATTTTCAATCCGCTTATTCTTCTCTTGTTTTGGTATCCATGGTTTCTTGGATTTGAACGGCTCATGCCACTGCAGCAGCAACAACAACAGTCGGTACTTCACAGAATTGTTGGTTGAGCGCGAGAAATTAGGCCCCTTTATGCAGGTCCTGCCCATCTGTAGTCGGCTTTTGAATCAGGGTAAGTTGGCTTCATATGTCTTGTTTTTCTTCAAGTTTGAAGTACAGGAGAAGATAGTTGCTGAGTATGATACAAATTTCTAGTCAAAAGAGCTCACATCCAAGTAGTACATTTTACGTAGTTAAATGCATTCAAATGCCTGTATTTGGTCCATCAACAATGTTGCAGGCGTCCAAGAAGTCAAAAGGTCATGTTCTTTTATTTATCATTTATTTGGGCAACATCAAAATTTTATATTTTTTAAATATTCCATTGGAAAGCAAAACAACTCTGATCAATGTCTATAACATTATTTAATCTTGTGATGTGGAGATGCAAAGGCTCTAGGTAATTGAACGAGTGAACTTTAGATGCTGCTAATCCTTACAATTTCCATGTCCACATGTTACCTGAGGGATCTTGAATCTTTATGTTTAGACGTTGTGTAGATTCAAATATTGACTATTGTCATTTGGGATTTAAACTCAATGTTGGTTAAAACTGAAGGAGTTTTTCAATTTGACAGGAAAGCATAACGTGAAGAAAATGGTTCTAACCCTCAGGAAGACATGCTTTAATAGATCCCACACAAAATTTTTATGAGCTGCATCATTTGGAATCTATCGAACTCTGATGGAGTAAGGGTGCACAAATGGCAATGAGCAAAACTCTTCTTGTTTAAGAGATTTGAAGGATTGATCTGTATTGGAGAAGGAAATGGCAGCAATGAATTTGTTGTGCTTGATCATGTGGAGATCAAGACCATTCATGGTCATCAATTTGCATTTCATGGTGAGTGGGAAGTGTTTTCTCTTAGACCCTCCTAGAATAAAATCCCTAACCTCACTCAAAGGGGGAGTTGGAGGACACAATCAAGTGGGTCACTAGCTATCACTTATTAACTCACTCCGCTCTTTAGGCTAAGAAAATTTCGTACCAAGGGGGGAAATCCCTACACTAACCCTAAGAATATTGTTGATATAGCAAAGAAATCTCATTTAGGATTAGTCTCTACCTAACTAACTCAATCTGGGGGGATGTTCTAAGTTTGGAAACAAGAAAATTCTCAAAGGAAAAGTCAGACACAAACGGTGGCTTGGATTAATTTGTTTAATGTGAAGAAGTATTTGCAATTTTTACAAAGCCCATCAGAGTGATCAAATGTCAAATGTCAATCGTGAAAGTGTTGTTGTCATGACATAATGGGTTGGTGAAAAATGCTTACTAAAAAATCTTGTGGAATAAAATTATCTAGCCTTATCTACAATTCTGGATCTGTGTTATTTGCTAAGGTTCAATGTTCACCATTTTGCCCAAAACGGGAACTAGACATGCTTAAACCTTCCACACTCCTCAAAATAGTTCCGCTTACACTATTTGATTTATAAAACAGAGAATGCCAAGCCAACTGAGCAATGGCATGAATGACATTTTTAAGGGTTCATATAAAGTATGCTCAACTGTATTGAATGTTTCTTTATTTTGCTGCCAAGTTTATCCACGTTGACTGTTTTTATATACAACACTGGAGCTGCTCGTAGTATGCATAATATTTGACTAGACCATGTCGAGCATTGCAAAAATTTGCTTTTCTCTTAATTTTACCCATGGCTGAATCTCTGCTTCCACTTATTCTGTTATGTTTTTCAGAGCATGCAATGGATTTTTCATATTTAACATTATCTTGCCATTTACCCCGGTCATTTGGACTTTGATAAACCACTGACAACACGTTTTTAACAAGCAAAGTGGCCTACATTGTTGAACCATTTGAGGAATGATCCAAGATATTTAGCAGCAGTGGATTTCTTATCTCAGAAATTTTAAATATCCCTACGGTTGATGTTAATGGCATCTCTGAAAACACTGCCTTAAGGCTTCTCTCAATTTGTATTGGTGTTTTTGAACAATACCCTGCCAATCCCAAGGTTTTGCTCTACAATTGCTAGAATATTTCAATGCAAATTCTTTCTTATACAAGTTAGAATTAGTGGCTTGCTTGGTTATGAATTTCTTTCATCAAAAGGTTCAATGATGCACACACTTTAAGCCATGACTTCACTACCCTTGAATGTGCAGAGGTGGTCTGCTCATGTTTGGCAGATGCCTCCTAGGATCATCTAGCTAGGTCCTCTCAGGCATGGGTACTTTTCAGGGCCCAGGCAATATCGTTAGACAGTGTATTGGATCATTCTTAGTGATTGATTCCATGGTAGATTCTTCTTTTTACCCTTTTCCTCTTCATCCTGTCTTTTGTAACTCTAGTTAATCTCTTGCACTCTATCCTCTTTCCACTTTTTCGATCTCATATTTAGTTCATGTTCTCTATCCATGTTCTCTTGCTTCCAAAAAAAGTTGAAAAGACAACCTCTATCTCTCAACCTTATCCTTAAGCTTCGAAATGGAGACAAGCAGTGCGTGTCACATTATCAATCCACCAGGTATATTATAGAACTTAAAATATTATAAAATACTTAGTGAGATAATAGACCTGTCCTTGAGCGTCTGACCAAGATACGAAAGAACATATTATAAGAATTATCAGTTTGGATGATATGGTGGAAGCTCCTGCCATTTTTGTGTACCAGGGGAAGATGAAAATTTATTGCATATTACAAACCATCAACAAATGAAGGTATGAAAAGCCACCAATATTTGCTTCCTGCTTGATGGCTTTATTTATATGTCGTTGTAATACCTCTAACTGATTTTATTACCTTGTATTATTGTATTAGCTTACTATTGAGTATTGAGTGATTGACATTTTGTGCTTGATTCTAATAAGCGTTATTAGTACAGTGTGAGCTATATACCCACACCTGGTATATTAGTATTCTAAAGCCATATACCCACACCTCGATATCATTCTTAGTGATTGATTCCATGGTAGATTCTTCTTTTTACCCTTTTCCTCTTCATCCTGTCTTATGTACCTTTAGTTAATCTCTTGCACTCTATCCTCTTTCCACTTTTTTGATCTCATATTTAGTTCATGTTCTCTTGTTTGATCCTGTTATATTTTGTTTTATGCTTTTGGGGTTGAATAGGGTGCCCCTACATATTGGCATCACTGGTTGTACTTCTTAGTCTGTTTACCTATTTGTCAGGCTTTATTTAGACTTAAAATAAAATTATCTTGCCTTATCTACAATTCCCCCAATTTTAAATGCAATGTCCAGTTACACGACAAGATTATGTTTGAAAAAACTCTTACCAGTTTAGCAGTTGTGCCCTCCCATGCGCCTTCAAAATCTCCAACGTGGATAGCATTTTGGAGTGATTTAGCATAAGAGAGGTCTAGTTCTTCTCTCCACATCATTCCTGAGACATCCTTTTCTTATTTTAAAACAGAGGCTGGTTTTGATTTAGATTTATCCTTAACTGACAACACCTACATTTTGGGTTGTATGTGTATTTATGCAAGCGTGTAAGAAACAAACAGAGAACTGCGGAAATTATTGCTATTCTAGAGTTGACTGGCTGTATCCAAGATAGATGTCATTATGAAGCTATATGTTTAAATAGAGTGTTGAGCATCAAACTTCAACTTTCTTTTGATGACAGAAGCAACAAGGTAGCAGAACGCAAAGTAATAGTTTCTCCAACATCTAAGCCTTTAAACAAGAAAATTTAAACCATAACTAATTATAGTTTATAGGAAACTAGATACAGAAAAGAAAGAAATTGTAATAACTACAAACTTTAAAATAGTCCATCTGATTGGTTAAAAAACAAGAAATGAAACAATTAGAAGTGCTGAAAGCATCTCATATCTAAGTTTATTTAAAGGAGCAATACAAAAGTAGAAATCTTCCAAGCTGTAGGTAATGAGATAAAAACTAGTAAACAGTTCAGACTCAAATGTTGTGTCTTCTATGGCATGATATGGTTTACTAGGGCCTAGTAACATGAATCCTTTATCTCTAAAGGAAGAACCCCTCAGAAAAAGAGACACGGTTAACCTTCAAATAAAACAGATGCCATTAGGAGCTTTTTAACTCTTGAAATGTGTTACACTGTTACACCCAAGCTATTGCATGAAAGAGGGGAAAGCACAGTGATAAACTAAAAGTAGCTAATATGGTATTTAAAAATAAATAAATAATTTTTTGGTAAAGGAGAAATAGGTCCAATTGAATTATGAAAATTGGTGTATTCAAAGCCAACTGGCTGAGACTGGTTTTGGCCATTTTCAGTTGAAACTAGTTGGTCAAACCCCTTTTGTTTTGAACTAATCAAAACTGGAAGATCATACTTTTTTTCCTCTTCAGAAAAATATACAAGATGAAGACAATTGCAAATTGATTAATTTTACAGATCCTTCTTTGAAAGTGACTTCAATTTTTTTGAATATAATGGAGTATTTTGATAAGCACCAAGATAATCAACCTGAAAATATCTTTAGCAAGAAGCCAAGCAGAATTTGAATATTTTTCTTAACCAGACCATATAATGGTTCCCCTACATATTAGCATCACTAGTTGTACTTTGTAGTCCCATTTACCTATATGTCAGGCTTTATTTAGACTTAAATAAAATTATCTTGCCTTATCTACATTGTTTCTCAGCCTTATATCTTATGCTACAAAATTAGATAGAACTTTGTAATAAAGGCAGGACAACCTTTAAATCTGAGTCTTGACTTGCAGCATCCTACAAGTTGGTCAGGCTTAAATTTTTCTGTTGGCAGGTATTGAACGATGATACTATATCTATAAAATATATTTCTTCTGTACTAACTGTATTGCCTAGAATATTTTGGTCATTGAAGTTGTGGGTTGGCAGGCTCTAATAGCCCACTTGGAGCACAACCCCTTGAAAAATTTGACTTTAAGAAGAATTACATGAGAAAATTGCTGTCACTTAGATGTCAGTAAAAACAGGTAGGTCTTTAGACTTTTGATCATAGTTGAGAACATTCCTGAGATAACTTTCTTTGACACTCCAGACTATAAAATTTCTGAGAATGCTGCAAAATGGAAAACCTCTTGAGGAAATATCTTTAGCAAGAAGCCAAGCAGAATTTGAATATTTTTCTTAACCAGACCATATAAGATTTTGTTGTTATCACTAAGAAACTTGGCCAGCTTTACCCTTGACTAGTATATCATAAAGGAGATCCTTCAATGAAAAAGGTTTGCTTTGATCATAAAAAGCAAAATGCAGGTTTTGATAATTCTGGATCTGTGTCATTTGCTAAGGTTCAATGTTCACCATTTTTCCCAAAACGGGAACTAGACATGCTTAAACCTTCTGCACTCCTCAAAATAGTTCCGCTTACACTGTTTGATTTATAAAACAGAGAATGCCAAGCCAACTGAGCAATGGCATTCATCAACTCCTATATCTTCAGACTTGATTGTTTCTCTTGAAGTCTCATCTTCCTAAGGCTAGTGATTGGTCAGAAATAAGCCCTGACTTTCAGTAGATGAGATTTTCTCTAAACAAACCTCTTGATGTGGAAGTACTAGTGGCTTTCCTTGACCCTGTCAAGACTTCCAAATTAAGCTTTCCATCTTATTATATTTTAACCATTTATTTTTCACATGCTAAGGGATGGAGGCTCTACCCTTTCCATACTTAGATTTCTGGTTGTTCAAATTTCTTCCTCAGATAGCAATACCCTTTCATTTGGCTTAGCATCAGCTTTTAAGTTTTGGGCATGGTAGACATATTGTAAGCTGGCTTGGGAGGAGGGGACTAGGTCCTGAATCCTGTCAACCAACTTCTGTAGGAAATTAGGAATAATTCAAAGAAAGTGATGTTGTTTCAATGTTATACAAATGAATTATTATATTTTATGTCTTAAAATTTAATAGTTTCCCATTATCATTGTTAAATAATTTTTGTGAAATTCCATTTTGCCTCAAAATTCATTTTCTGATATATTTTCTTTCAATGTTGACTCAACAATTATTTTGCAAAGTACAATTCTATTTTCTATGAACAAGTGAATTTATATGAAGCATATCTCAACGCTTGAAAACTGTTGATGCAGGTTTGCAAATCGATTGGAAATTTTACTTGTGGAATATTTAGTGAGATGTCAAAAGATAATCATGGGAAGAAACCATCAAGGAAAACAGATGTATTATCATACTTTGAAAAGGCTCCATCCAAAAATACACATTCTCTTCATGATTCAAGCTCCTTTGAATAATCTGTTACTGAGAGAGAGGTTAACTCTTGTGGAAATGCATTTGATATCCATACGATGGATGAAGAAATAGGTTCCTCAAGTGGTCAGGGTGAGATAAATGCAGTTTCAACAGAAATTGGTGATGAAAATGTTAAAGATTTTTCCTTGGAAAGTGACACAATCCATTCGCGGAAAAGGAAAAGAGGCCAGTGGGCCATAGGGAGACGATTCCAAGAAAATTGGGTCTCAAGTTTTCCATTTATTGAAGAAATACCTCCTACAAATGAGAAAGAGGTTTTCTGACAAGTTAGATGTATTGCGTGTAGTTGGAAAACTCAAAAGGAAGTGAAATTTCAGATGAAGCTAGATACGGTACAAAAGCATGCAGGAGAGGTGTATGAAAAGAAAATTGTAAATGGTAAAGAGAAATCTATTGTTAGATGGAAATCTTCCGAGGAATGTCGACATGTTGAATATGTAGAAGAATATAAAAAATATTTATTAAGTAAGAGGAAACTTGAGGCAGACGGAGGAACCATCATATCTCTATTTGAAAAGACGATGGAAAGAAATTTGTTATCCAAGACGATACAATTGAGCACTGTATTTCACATCTTATCTAAAGGTCGTCCTATGACATATTATCCAGATCACATGAAATTACTATCTTTTCTTCAAGTGCCAAACTTTCCATCTTCTCATTGGTCTGTAACTAGTGGTTGGGGATGGGCAGGATATCTAGCTCAAGTAGAAAAGGATGATTTGAAAGAGAAGATTGCAAATGCTAGGTTTTTGGCATTGTCTTTAGATGAGGTTACAGCTATAGATAATACTTCATGGATTTGCATGAGCATTTATATGGTTAATGACCATATTAGACATTCCTATCTACTTGGGATTAATAAGATGAGAGAGACTTCTACAGCTAAAAATATTTATGAACTTGTTCTTAATGGATTGAAGGAAAGTGGTATGGATGAATTAATGATTGCAAAAAAGTTGGTATGTGTTGGAGCAGATGGAGCAGCGGTAATGCAAGGAAAAAGGAATGGCCTTTGTGTTAGTCTACAACTATCAGCTTCACCATATATGCTTAATATTCATTGTATGGCTCATAGGATGAATCTTGCATTTAAAATAGTAAGCAAGTTTCCATTAGTTTCAAAAGTTGAAGATCTTGTATGTGAGACTCATGCATACTTTTCTCATAGTCCCAAACGATATTTAGAGTTTCAACAATTTGCAGATGGTATTACGGATGGAAAAAAACTACTGAAAGATGTTGATACAAGATGGATCTCATTAAATGGACCAGCTCAAAGACTATTTAGTGAGTTCAAATCTTTGGTAGGGTTGATGTATGAAAATTGCTATAATGTAGACAAAGCTCAAGATCTTCTTTCTCAACTAACTAATATAGAGACATTATTGACGTTGGCTGGAATTCTTCCTATGCTACATGAAATGAATGTCCTCGTGAAAATGTCTCAGAATCGCACAATGTATATTGCGGAATACACAAATGCAAGAAAGTCAACATGTCTTGCATTGGATAATTTGTATATGATGCCAGACTCTTTTACTGGTCCAGAGTTTAAAAGTTGGACTGAGATCATCAATATAGAAAATACTGGAAAATTTTTGACCTTTGATGAAAAAGGGATACTATGTATCGTAGTGCGTGGGTATATGGTTCCCTTTCATTATATTAGTAAGACAGGACAAATCACCAAAGATTGCCCCGTGTCAAGAGACCAATTTGATAATATTGTGATTTCAATGAGACAAAATTTGATAGAAATTGCAAGATCACTATCATTAGAGATAAGAGAACAATTTCCTCGAGATGAATTGTTGGAGGCCATGTGTGTGGTATACCCTCAATATTGGAACAATTGTCAATGTCGAAGAACTTTAAAAGCTGATTTTCAAAAAAGATTAAAATGTTTAGTAGACCATTTTTGTAAGAAAGTCTCGATACATGGAGAACAAATTGAAGGTATTTTAGATTCATCAAAATTGTATCAACAAGGTGGACGCTTTGCTGAAACAATGTGGAAGCAATATCCTTTTTTGGAGAATCCTAATGAAAATGGTGCTATAACAAGATTATGGACTACTTTAAGTGCTAGCCAATACCTGCAAGAAAACATATTAGAATATTTCAAATTAGCAGATTTGTGTCAAACCATGATTTTGGGATCAATGGAGGATGAGAGAATGTTTAGTGCATTATCATTCTTGAAGTCAAAGTTGAGGAACAAGCTTGATAAACATGTGGATACATGTTTAAGATTATATGTAACAAAGTATGACATTGACAGTTTTCCATATGAAAGAGCGCTAACTCTTTGGCGATCAGATTGTGATAGAAGGGGAGAAAACAATATAATAAATCTATCTAATGAACTTGATATAGAACATAATGTTTTGGAGGCTCATAATGACAGTTCATTTAGAGAAGATCATGTTCACAATGTAGAAAATGAGGACCAAGATGAGAACTGGGAAATTGAAATACCCTAGGACTCTTATTTTGGTATACATGTTCCATTGATCATGCAAAATTACTATATGTCAACTTCAGGTAAAAATAGGTTCTATATTTGTATTTTTCATTGTAACATTGCAGCAACATTATTTTGATGTGTGTTATTTTAAGATTGATGTTTCATATTTAATCATTACATTGTTTGTTTCTTATCTGTGACAAGAAATAAAGCTGGATTTAGTGAGTTTGGGACCTATTTCTTTTCACATAGATAGTGTCTGACTATTATTAAATGATAAATAACAAATTTAACAAGACTTTCAAGTCATTTGCTAGCCATTTCTTGTCAGTCATTTGTCAGCCATGTTTTCAAGTCTTTTAGGTACTAAGTTGTTCGGGTCCCCACATGTCCTTAGGACCATTAAGAGATGAGATAACATGAGTCAGTCCAACTCATGCCCCGAATTTACTTTTTACCTATTGATGTAAGTGTTTTGTTACCACTTATCACCAACAAAATTCTACCATAACATAAACCAACTTGAAGACGACACTTCTCATCTTCCTTTTACATAAATGCTCCATGGATCTCCCTACTATACTTTTCCGAGACCAACGTCCCTTCTTGGTAGGTCTCTCCACCATACCACTAATCACACAATAGTAACTACTACCTTCTATAAATCTCTCTAGTCTCAGTTATTGGTGTCCCTGTCACACTCGACCAATATAATCTTACAGGTCTACTTTTTTATCATATCTTTATTTTTTGTTATTTTGTGTATTTAACATTAGCACCATCCAAGATAAACGAGTTAGTGTCCTTTGGATTTGATCTTTGATTTGAAATGAAGTCGGATTTGATGAAGCTGGGACCTATTTCTTTTCACATAGACAGTGTCCTAGTATTAAATGATAAATAACTAATTTAAGAAGTCTAACGCTAAGCAACAATGGGCTTATTCAAGTACATGAAATTGCGTTGATGTCTAGCTCTAATATCTTAGAAAATTTTAGCAGTTTGTTTGCTGCTTGTTTAGAGGATTTTGTCAAGTTTGAAATTTTTGGTTTGTTTTGGTCATATTTTTTTAGTCGCTTGACTCATTTCATGCATAGATCGACAGATCTAGTTTTATTTTTATAATTATTGTTGTTTTCTTTATATATTTGGTGGTTTGAGGAAAGATATTTGATTTCCTTTCACTTTGTGGCATGATTTCAACATCTTCACCTTTTAGAATATAGTAAAATATTATTCTTATTTTATGTTTTCTTGGAAAAGAATTATTGATATTTGGAAAGGGAAATAAGCCCTAGGTAGCTAAGCGAAGAGAAAAATGGTCTATGTACTAGGTTCTTGCGCATTCATCGTAGGAGACCTATTGGCATGAGACCGACATTCCTTTTATGCAATTACACTTTTTCAAGGCGGAGCTGAGTTTGCTGACTTGGGAAGAACACTGACCGCTGATCATAATGCTAAGGAGATTATAATGTTGGTTTCAAAAACAGGATTGTGAAAATTGTTTGCACTAGTTCTTCTTTTGGTCATATTTACTACCAAATTTGTGTCTTGCTGATTTTTTACATTTGTAATGACCTTGTGCAGAGATGGTTTGAAGAGCCCGATGTTAGAGTGTGAAGACTCTCTACAAATCACAAGGACTACATTTTCTTGGAGGGCACTCGATGTTCTTGGTGTTTCTGAGTCTCTTCGCTTGAAGCGTAAATGGATACAATGGTATGGCCATAACATCACTTAATTTGATCCTCTTTACTAATCTCCTAATATCATTTCAATACATCAAATTGCTTTGTTTTCATGGAATCCAGAGATACGTCAGTAATGTTATTTTGTCTTGGAAATACTAAATTATTTTGTTTTGATATCACCCAGTTTGAGTTGTTCTTTGCAACTACCACTTGATCCTTTAACAAGCATTTGAAATTCAAAGTGCAATAAAGCTCTTTTAGTTTTTTTCCAGAAGAAGATTAGATGTTGCACTTGGTACCATAGGCCTTGTAAAAGGGTTGTACTCCATTTCAGTCTATGGCAGTAGACTGATTTCTAACTGCTCCATGTACCCACATATGATATCATATTTTTCATTTTTGGCTTGCTGAATATACAAATAGAAAATTGCTTAACAATATTGCTTAATTTGACAACAATTTTACTTTTATTTGATACAAGAGTGGAGGTAGTCTTGGTACCGGCTAGTTGGTATGAAAATAATTTTGTGTCACGAAGTTCATTTTTATGTCCTTTTATGGAGGTGGGGTTATCAAATGTGGTTACTTAAGTCTCGAGGATCTCATATGTATACCTTTAACTACTAGCCAAAACAGTTTAATGCTTCTGTCAGATGTTTCTACTTTTAAGTTACTAATTGCATTACAATAAGAAAGTATCTTAACAGGGGCCAGCTTGTGTCGGATGATTTTGTCTTAAATATTAAAGAAAATAACAGGGAGAAATGTATGACACTTGTTGTTGCATATTGAAATTAAATTTTTGAAGTTAATATGCATTTGTTTGTTGTTTTAGGCTTTTGACCACTTGTAATGATGGAATTGTTAGGCAAACTTTATTTTAAAGTGATGATACAGTAACAAATAGATCTTGAAGAAACTCCAGTTGCATTTCACTATAAAAACACCATAATGCTACTCATTACACATGTTAGCCAATGTTGTTTAAAAAATATGTTAAAGGATAAATATCATTTTAGAGGATTTTAGTAAATCTGCATTTTCATAGCTGAGTCAATTACCCATAAAATTATGCCTTACATTATACTATCAAATTATGAGGCTCTCTTACAGTAGAATTTCCCTTGAATTTACCCGAAACTTTGAAATGGTTTCCAAAACACGCAAGGATATGGTTACCTGGGTCATAAATCCAAATGCAGCAGTTACGTGTAAACTTGGAAACCCTCTTTTTATATGTTGAATTTTGTTCCTTTTTTGCAAATTTTTATGTTTCATTTAGAAAGATTCTGCTATTTTTTTTAGTTTTGTTGTTCTGAGTGGGTACCACAAGGTTTGGGTTCCTCAAACCTGCAATTTATGAAACAAGATTCTGAAGAAATGCAGAGAACAACGTTATGTTGGCAGTTGGCACATTTCTGTTTTGGCAACACCTCAGAAAATTGTCAGGGGCATTTCTAGGATGTTTTGTACCTCAAAACGGTTCTGCTACATAAACAGGTGGTTAGGTTGCAGGAGTTTTCAGCAACCTTACAAAGACTTGGTAGGTAATAATATTTGTCTTATTCTGAAGAACTATATTGATAGAATTGAGTTATAGAAAATCTATATGATTCTGCATTTCCTAGGTTTGAGTCTACTTTTGAGTTTGGTAAGCAAAAAAATGTTCAAAAAATCACACTTACAACACACAGCTGTAGCTGGCCTTCAGATACAGAAATATGGCCAAAGTACTGATATGGTCATATCTGGCCATATATATGAATAATACTGTCGATATGTCATGGACCTTATTTTTGTTATATATTGACTGTATTGTATTTGGTTGTATTTTATCGTATTCAGCTGTATTTGCTTTTTCCAAATATAAATTTTGGACTAGACTCTTATTTTGGTCATATTTGTTTTTTCCTCAAATATGGATATTTATGGTATTTGTACATGTATGCACCAAATGCAGCAAACAAGCATTTTGAGTTAGAGAAATATGATTCTCTTACCATATATTCTCAAAGCTACAAAAACTTGAAAATGCAAAAATAATCTTCAGTAGATGTATAGATATAAATTTGTTATAGCCCATGCGTGCATTTGAGATAACCCTAGATTCATCTTGGCCACAATCATGGATCCTGCTTTGAGAGTAGCTTTGTCTCCCCCTACAGGCCCTGAAGTGGCTGTTTTTCGAAGTTTGGTGTCTGCATTAGGGAAATCTTTAAAGTCTCAGCCAATTTGTTTTGTGAAGAAGCTGGAGAACATTCTTGAAGTCTCCATCCCTATTTCATCCTGAAGGCATAAATGTCTCTGGTCATAGCGTTGCATCCCAACTTGCCCAACAAAATGAGTTCAACTTAAGAAAACCTTCTTCATACCATTATGACTTCTCTTAGGATTTTTGGTATGCAAATTACCTCAGTAAATATATATTATTTAGAACTATGTTGTAATTTTTGTCAGGGTTCATGTTTAGGTTCAACTGTCACTGGCTACCCTATTCTGGAAGAGATTTTGCTCTCCTGAAGACATCTTGATCTAACTCTTCATTCTTTGTTTTCACCTCCATAAAAAATCTCTAGTGGATTCATAAATTTTCCTTTTATTGTGACAGACTATTTTATGTGGTATTGTTGGCATACCTCCTTCAAATGGTGTTATTCCTGAATCTCCAATGCACATGAAAAGCTTAGCTACCCTCAAACATCAGGTACCAATATATTGGAGTTATCAATTGCAGCTTCTCAGGGAAAAGACACAATTCAGACATTTTATAGACGAGTAACTTGCAAGTACTTTTGTTACAGTTGGTGCTTAGCAACTTAGTGACAACAATCCGGAAAAGTATGCAGAAAAATTCAACCTTAGGGCAATTATACAAAAACATGCAAGAAGCCTATGAGCAAATGCAGACCCCAATGGTTTATCAGCCTCCACCTGCCTTGGTAATGGTCTTATTTTTGAGTTTGGGTGTTTCATTTTATCTAATTTTCCTCTCCCTTTATTTATTTGTCTTGTCATGTCCCAACCATTTATGCAGGCACTTAAGGAATTGAAAGAGACCACAATTCAGTTGGCCGCAAGTACTGGGAATATGGATGCCCCAGTTGATTAATCAATTTTTAATGTTGACAAGGACGTGGATGACCTGCTTCCTGTTGAGGTGAAAGAACAACAATTGAGTAATTTGTTGCAATCTCTGATGGTGGTTGGCTGCCTTGCAGTAATGCCCATCATTAGAAAGATCCCAACTTCTGTGCTTTAGGGTTACTTTGCCTTCATGGCCATAGAGAGTTTGCTAGGAAATCAATTTTGGGAAAGGTTATTGTTTCTTTTCACTGCTCCAAGCCGTAGATACAAGTATGAACTTTATTCAAACTATAATGTGATTGAATTTAATGCTTGTAATATAGTTTTCAAAGCTTATCAATGTTGAACTGATGGTTACAAAGAACTTTAGGAGTATCATGCTACATTTCTTGAAACGGTGCCTTTAAAGACAATTGCCACTTTCACCATTTTCTAGACATGTTATTTGCTGGCATGTTTTGGTATCACATGGGTGCCTATAGATGGTGTTCCCTTCCCACTACTAATCATGTTGTAACTTGTTAGTCCCAGCGAGGCAGTATATCCTTCCCAAGTTTTTCAAAGGAGCACATCTTCAAGAATTGGATGCAGCAGAGTATGAAGAAGCCCCTGGAATGCCATGCAATATAACAGTGAGTGCAAGACACATATCAAACAAATTTTAAAAATATTACTCAATTCTATTTCATAAGCCCTGCAGCATGAACAATAATAAATTGAACTGTAACATATATTGATTGCAGGAAGCTGGAATTCAGGGGTTCGAACTAGGAAGCATGGGAACAGGTGCAAATGATGGCGAAGTTTTGGATGAGATGATTACATGAAGTCGTGGTGAGGTCAAACACACTTATAGTCCACGGATAACTAGCTCGAGTGATTGCACACCAATTCATAGATCCGAGTCTGCATTAAGTCCCCAAGTTGCAGAAGCTAAACAAATATATAGCCCCCGTATAAGTGAGATCAGACAGACACATAGCCCTCACAGAGGGGAAAAGCATTCGGGCATTCCCCTGGTTAGTCAAGGAAAAAATACGAGTCCAAGTGCATTTGGTTTGAGGCCACATAAACCAACTTCCAATTAGGTGTTTGGAGTCTAAATCCTCGGCTAGTAATCTTTCCCTTGAGTGAGCATATCTTATGTTTAATAGTACATATTTTGTTGGCTTATCATTATTTAATCATTGTGCCATAAATCACTCGGTTGTATTTGGTGTGTCTTCACAAAGAACCTCTGTCCATCTCAGAGGACAGGGTAGACCATATAGTGCGTGTAAAAAAATGTAATGGAAGTCAAGCTTGAAGTATTTCTGTTTTCTTGAAGCATGAAATCTATTATGTCAGTCTTGTGGTTTTGTAGACCCCGGGCATGCCAAATAAGCATGGTGGTATTAAAGGGTCTTGTGAGTGGTTTGAGCTTCATAGAAAGTCATCCTTATTCTACCAGTTGGATCATAACCACAAAGTTTGCAGCCTTTAATGTTTCATTGAAATAAAAAATGTGGAAATTAAACTTGACAAATGAAAAGGAAATGGTAAGGCTCAATATTAGAACTTTTGTAAATGTTTAGCCATTACCTTTAAAAACTAACTAAGGGAAATGTCAAATGATCAAGGATATGTTGAGATGGAAATATCCATTTTTCATGACAGTAAAACATTTAGATAATGGAAATAAAGAATATGTGCATTCAAGTTAAATCAGATTTATCTTGAATGGTTGGGAAGATTTGTTATTATCTTTAATAATTTAAGTCTGGTAAAGCAAATTCAGAAGGAATAATTTAAGTCTTGTAAAGCAACAAACTTGAAGAAAAACAAAGAATATGAAGCCATATACAAGGAATATGAAGCCTGCATGTTATGTTAATTTATGAGTAGTTTTATGCTCTGCAGTATAATCTGTGAGAAAATTGGCTACAATATTCAACAGACAGGACATTATGAGTTTCTCAATTTGTGCTATTATATGCTATGGATTTTCTAACCGATATCTTGAAAACATGGTCTGCACTTGCCATCTATGCCTGAGTTTTGCAGCGGTTTGTTACTTTCAAGCCATGCCTAATGTCATATTGTTTGTTGCAACTTTAATGCAGACAACTAACCAGGAAGGCATTGGGTCATTCATAGAGGATGCTTAGGCATGATTCCAGGCTTTTGAATATAATTGTGACTTCCATCACTAGTCATAGCACTTGATAGAAAGTTGGGATATTCATGGGTGTGAATTTATGTTTGTGTGTTTACATACTTTCTTATGAATTAACTAATGCTCAGTAGCAGTAGACATTGGACAAGTATATTTGTATACTTCTGTTTTAAACTGAAACAAATCAAGGGCTAAAAGGAATGGATTGATTGCACTAGTCATCCTTCTATAACTTTCCAACATAGGCTGGAGTAAATAGATTGTAATTTGGGTAATTTTTCTAACTGCAAACAGGAACATACTTGTGTATTGGTAGGGAAGCTATGATGACCATTATGTCAGGCCAGGTGATCGCACTCCCTTGATCGTGAGCACGATTGTGATCAAGATGGAAGACTTCATATTCTAGATTGATTGTTTAGCAGTGATAGTTAGTGGGCTCATTCACAAAAGTTTCTATTTCACTAATCCTTTTTATAGAGTTGTCAGATTCAATTTCCAAAGGTTTTAAGTACACTATAGAGTTGAGTTCTGAGCGAGTTGTGATTCACAGTGTTAAGTATAGCAGCTATGACACTTGAATGAAGACAAGCATAATAGAGGTATCAGACTCTATTATAAGCTTACCTACATATTATAAGGGACTTGGTTGGTTTTTTTATAATTTTATAGACAAGTTCCATGTCGTGGAAATGTGAAAAAAAATAGTGATATTGCCACCATGTGGCTCTTATCATATATGGTTTTATACTTCTTCAAAAATTTCTCTAAGAGTTCACGATGCTAAAATTCACTAGGACTTTACAAAGTTTTATTATTTAGTGAAAGACTTGCCAAGTTTTTACAAGATTTTATAATTGAGTAAAATATTCGCCATGCCTGGTGAGAGATTCGCCAGAAAATTATATATACATATTATATTATTGATAAAATCGCCTTCCATTTTTCCTATATACCATGGAGATTCGCCCAATTATTATATTTATAAATTTGGGGGAGGTTCTTAAAATTTTCCCTGATTTCCCTTATTTCCATTTAAACTCCTTGTACCCCTGTTTTTGCATCAAAACCCCTTATAAACCCTTTTCCAGCTCCTGGGCTCATTTTTGTTTTAAAACCTTTAAAAGCCCCGCATAAACCTTCGTAATGGCTTCTCGGTGCTTTTTGTTGATAATTCTAATAAAACCCTCATAATCCATTTATAAACCATTTAAAACTCATATAACCCATGTTGTAGTTATTCCCGGGCGCTAAAGTTTTAACCCTTATAACACCGCGCATTTAATATAATTCATAACCAGTGGGCCTGTACATGTCACATCACCCCGAGACATGTGCGTTAAATCCTCTCTGCATGATCCTCTGCCTGTTGATCCAACGCCATATGCTTTCGCCGCTCCCATAAACCGTGCGTCCGTTAGTCAACGGGGAAGGCAGTTTCCTCGCTATCCCATCAACCACGCGTCATCATATAACTGGATCGCGCTCATGTGTACGTAAACCACCCTTGGCCATAAAGCGGTGCCGGGAAACCACTTCCCGCCACCGTACTCAGCTCCCCACCCATTAACCTGTCTCCATCTCCGTCTCCCATCACCCGTTGGATCATCCCCACCGCAATCCAATGGCCATCGTTCATTTGTTCACATGCCTCCCGAAAGCCCCCTAGATCCGATCTCCACCGTTCGATTTGTCAGATCCGACGGCCTATAATCAATCGCGCTCTTGTTCTCTCCCCAAGCTGCCTGCCAACAGATCTCGTTCGTCCATCTGATCTATCCAATGGTAACAACAGGGTCAAGGATGAGAAAGTATTGCCTCGAGCAGTTGAATTCATTAAGCAATTATGGACATTTATTCATGAAACATTCCACCTGTTTTAGGAGTACAACAAAGTACCAGAGAATGTCAAATTTGTTAATTAAAAAATTCAGATTGTAGCAGAGGACCCATATCTAACTGTAAATGTGGTTGGTGGTCAATTAAGACACCTCCACACATAGCCTAGCAGAGTAATTTTGTAAACAAATTCTATATATACCCAGAAAAACGATGTAATCAGGTTGATGAGTGTTATTCTGTTGTAAGCTTCAACTTCTGGAGACTGTAACTACTATGTAACCTGCAGCTTCTGGTCTTCATTTCCAACTAATACAAGCTTCTTTTGCTGTTAATTACTCACTCTCCACTTCTTCTTCTTGTTCTAGGTTGTGTCTGTTTTGTAGTTATTCATGTGTTGTTAATGTTTAGCATTAGAGGGGCTGTCATCCCACCTTTGTGTTAGGATTTAGCATGTATCATTGAATTTGTTTGCAAGTTTTTGTTATTTTAATGCCAGAGAGCTGTCATCCTGTCTGTGTATTAGAAAACAGATTTACAGACCTTTAAACTGGTTGCAGTCGGCCATCACAGGGTCCTGTGCATCTACTGGTGTGGTCAGTCTTCTCCATCATCACATTTTCTTTAAAAATGTGAGTAATTGGTGGTCTAAAGCCTTGTAGTTTGGGGGTGTTCACCAATGTCTAGAGTCAAACATAGTAGGAGTGATTATCTGGCTTGAATATGCAGCATTTCTTTCATTCATCCACCATTTTTCCAACAATTTTGTTGAGTTTGTAATGTTCCCGAGCATCTCTGATATACAACCTAGGAGAGTTTCATGGGGTGATAACATTAATTGGTGCCATTGCTGGGGAGAGGAGATTGAAGCTCAGCTTCCCTGGGAGAACGACACAGCTTCAATCTTTGATGACAGACAAGGCTTTAACACAGTTTCTGGTTGTAATAATATGTCTGGCGACTCTATTGGTGGAAGATCATCCTTTGGCGACTCCACATTGAAGTTCTAACTCAGTTTGTGAGACACACTCGAAGAAATCCTCAGAAATCTCCAGCTGAATCATTGCCTGACCCTGAGAGGAATGTCAAATCGAAGAAATCTTCACAGAAAGGGGCATCAGGATTAGGTAAGCCTAAGAAATCTTATTCATCTCTGAAAGATAAAGTTGTTGTTGAAGATTTACAGTTTGAAGATTTAAAAATCAGCATTGTTGATAAAGAAATTCTTTCAAAGATAAGTCTAGCCCCTTGTTCAGTTAGTTCCCCTTTGAATCTTAGTCCAAAGAAAGCTTCCCATTTAGTCCAAAAAATCCCTTTATCTCTACCATCCATCTCATTACTCCCTACCGTTCAATCTGCTAGTATTCTTCCAAATATTCCAACATGGCAGGACAGTAAGCACCTACAAGGATTGAGAGAATTGTTGCTGCTAGATATGGACCATTGGTATTGCCTATGCCTTTAAATCCTATGCCTGTGGGAGAATATTAATAATATATGCCTAAATTCACTGGAATGGAGGGAGTAACACCAAAAGAACATCTTGAAGCCTTTTACAGTTATGTTGATAATTTAGACATAAGTGAAAACGATGTGTGGATGAGAGTTTTTGTGCATAGCCTTGATGGAGAGGCTAGGAAGTGATTTAGAGAATTATCCTAGAGATCTATAGCTGATATTGAAGCATTAGATGATGCATTTTTGAAGTAGTGGGGAGATAAAAAGGACTTGCTGTATTATCATACTGAGTTTGGTAATTTGAAGAGGGAAAATGGGGAATCAATACCTTATTTTAATAAAAGGTTCAATCGTATGTATAGTAAGATACCAGCTGAGGTAAAACCTACTCCTACCTCTGCCAAACTCACTTATGCCAATGCTTTTGACTCCGATTTCTACTTGTTATTGAGAGAAAGGAGATGTGCTACGCTGGCAGACATGTAGGATGCAGCCCTAGAAGTAGAATCTAATATCATGGCTGCAGAGAAACTTAAAGGTCAAGCTGACAGAAGGAGGCAGGTAGGTCAGGCTTCTACTTCTTCTGCATCATATTTAGAGCCTAAATTTGACAAAATGACTAAAATGATAGAGTCATTGGCTGCTAAAATTTCTAAGCTGAAAGTTGAACATAATTCAGGGAAAACAAGGCAGCAAAACACATTTGCTCCAAGAAATCAGAATCCATTCAGAAGAGCAAATGAGCAGTTGCAAATAATGTAGAGGGGTGAAGATACAAAAGAAGATCAGAAAGTTAAAGCTCCTTTCCAAAATGTAGTCATGGAGGAAGAACAATTTGAAGTAGATGAGGATGAAATTCACTGCATGGAAGATAAAAGTAGCGCTGCATTTTTGACATTGGCTGACTATGAAGAATCATTGTTGTATGAGCAAGAAATCAAGAGTGGGACAGGGGAGCTGTTCTACAATTTGGTGAACAACAACAGAGGTATAATTTGAGGTCCAATGCAAAAAATTCTAAGGAGAATTTTTCCCAAAGAGTTGCTGTCCAAATAGAACCACAGAATATCAAGCAGAAAAGACCAGCAGTTGATCCAGTCATCCTCAAGCTCCAGTTCAAGAGGTAAAAAGTTTTGATAAATCATCTTCTTCTTTCAGCTTTGAGTCAGAAGAGAAATTGAAAATATTTGTGCCTCTGGTTGAGTTGGTAAAGAATGAAGTATTTAGAAAGCCTATCCTTGAAGCCCTTGAGCTAGAAACCAAACAAGCCTCCACTGACGCTGTTAATTTGCAAGATGACAAGCCCACCATTGTGCTCAGCCCCATGATTGAACCATTGATAATAATTCTCCATATTTTTATTTCTCATTGACCATTCATGACAAAATCCTCCATAATTTCCTGCTAGACACAGGGGTTAGCCACAATCTAATGCCTAAAGCTGTCATGGAAGAGTTAGGCCTTGATATCACTAGACCCTATCATGATTTGTTTTCTTTTGATTCAAGGAAGGTGAAATGTCTTGGATTGATTAAAGATCTGGCCATTACCTTAACTCAGTTGCCTATGAAGAGTATGATGACAGATATTGTGGTAGCATATGTCCCTCCTAAGTTTGGCATGTTGTTGTCCATAGGATGGATTAAATGACTAGGTGGGACATTACAAAATGATTTATCTTATGCCATTGTCCCAGTGTTTGGAGGAGAAAGTAGGAGGTTATATAGAGAAGCGCAGTTGGCATATATCATTAGTGATGAGAAGAATCCTACAAATCATCCTCTATATGCAGTGGACACTGATTTTGGAGCAGGCATTCTCCAAATAGAAGAGTCTCAAAAGGTCGTAATGTAGCTCAGGAAACAAACAGTTCAGGCCGAGAAAGAGCAAGGAAGTCAGATTTGGGAGTTGTTCTTTGATGGAGCATGTACTAGGGATACTGCAAGAGCAGGCATGGTGCTAGTATCTCCACAACAAGAAAGCATCCAGCTATCTTTTAAGCTGGTTTTCAAAGTCACAAACAACATAGCAGAGTATGAGGCTTTTCTGTTGGGCCTTAATGCAGCAAAATACAGAGGAGTCAAGAATATAAAAGTGTTTGGAGATGCTGATTTAATTATAAAGCAAGTGAATAAAACATTTCAAGCAAAGCACCCAAGGTTAAAATCATACAGAGATGAGGTATGGAGAATCAGAGACTCTTTTGATTATTTCTGTATTTCATACATTCCTAGAGGTCAAAATCAGCTTGTTGATTCCCTTGCTGTGTTTGCTAGTCTGTTTATGCCTCCCATGCCTCCCAGATTAGTTTATGAAGTCCAAATGAAGTACAAACCGTCCTTGCCTGATAATGTCTACCATTGGAAGGTGTTTGATGATGATGATGAGATAAATAGGTTCTTGCAAGTCATTTATGAGTTCTCTGAAATGAAAATTGACCAAGAAAATGATGCCTTGGAAGAAAATTCCTAGTCCCAGCTTAGAAATAAGATTGGTAAAGACAGCATAGTCTAGCTTCCTAGTAACCATATTCCTAAAGGCCTAATTCATATTGAAAGACTGTTTGACCAGAATGATGTGCCTTGCAAGGCTGCCCAAAAAGAAGACCAATTTGCAGTGTGTAAGCATGATATAGGAAATCCAGGTCAGCCCAGGTATGTGAATTTGTCCACTCATTTGTCTGCTGATCAAAGTGCCGAGTATTGCAATTTAATGAGGCAATTTGCTGATGTGTTTGCCTGGGAGTATAGTGACCTGAAAACTTATGATAAGTATATAATTCAACATAAAATTCCTTTGGAAAAAGACACAATACCATTCAAACAGAAGCTGAGACCAATAAATCCTATGCTTCTTCCTCTGATTGAAAAAGAAATTAAAAAGTTGTTGGCTGCTAAGATCATTGTCCCTCCTAGATATTCAAAATGGGTGGCCAATCTAGTGGTGGTGAGGAAGAAGAGTGGAGAAATTAGAATGTGTGTTGGTTTCAGAAATTTGAACAAATGCTCCAATTTAGACAACTATCCTTTGCCAAAGATGGAGAACTTGTTGCAAAAGGTCTCAGGAGCCAAAGTAATGTCCTTTTTGGATGGATTTTCAAGCTTTAATCAGATTGTTGTGCACCCAGATGATCAAGAAAAAACTGTGTTTACCACTCCTTGGGGCACTTTCATGTATGCCAGAATGCCTTTTGGATTGATGAATGCTGGAGCCACCTTTCAAAGAGCTATAGATATAGCATTTGTGGGAGAGAAGCACAAATTTGTGCTTATCTACCTTGATGATATAACAGTTTACTCCAACAACCACCAAAATCATTTGCAGCATCTAAAAAAGGTATTCTTGAAGTGCAGGAGGTTTGGAATCTCAGTCAATCCCAAAAAGTCACAATTTGCTTTAAATGAAGGAAAGCTGTTAGGACATGTTGTGTCTGCTGCAGGTGTTCAAATTGACCCAGAAAGAGTAAAGGCAATACAAACTTTGTCTGTCCCTAGATCAAAGAAGGATATTCAGTCCTTTTTGGGCAAGATTAATTTTGTGAGGAGGTTTATTCCAAATTTTACAGAATTGGTTAAGCATGTGACCTCCATGTTGAAGAAAGGATCAGAGGTAAAATGGACTATTGCAGCAAGAAAATCATTTGAGTCTATTAAAAAGGCTATTATGGAGGCTCCCACATTAATAAGTCTAGATTATAGCAAGGAATTCCACATATTTTCTTTTGCCTCTGAAGACACCACTGCAGTAGTTTTATTGCAGGCAGATGAAGAAGGTTCAGAACATCCGGTGGCATTTTTCAACAAGAATTTGAGGGATGTTGAACTAAGGTATGATATTATAGAAAAACAGGCTTATGCTCTTATTAAATCTTTAAAGGCTTTCAGAGTTTATATCTTGCATTAAAAAATAATTGCATATGTGCCTTCTGCTGCAATAAAAGATGTCTTGACACAACCTGATGCTGATGGAAGAAGGGCAAAGTGGATTGCTAAAATGATAGAATTTAATATAGAGTTGAATCCCACCAAGTTGGTCAGAGGTCAGGGGCTTGCCAAGTTATTGGCTGAAGAAAATTGCAGGTCTTTAGATGTTGATTTCCTATGCACAATTGCAGAAAATGGATAGACATATATAGAAGACGAACCAGCTGAACCAGACCGAAAGCAGTTAGTGGCTGAGAATCTAGCTTCATGTAATTGGTATGCTGAAATAATTAATTTCTTGCTGAAGCTAGAAATCCCTTCAGGATTTATTCAAATTCAAGCTAGAACTTTAAAGCTTAAGGTAGAAAAATATTGTATCAATGAAAATATACTCTACTGGAGGGATCCATCTGGGGTGCTTTTAAGGTGTATGGACAAAGAACAATCAAAAGAAGTTATGCAGAAATTTCATAACAGCATGTGTGGAGGGCACCATTATTGGAAGACTACAACCCATAAAATTCTGAGAGCTGGGTACTATTGGCCCACTTTATTTTCTGATGTGTTTGTTGTTGTTAAATCTTGTGACAGGTGTCAAAGATTTGGAGGAAAACAACAGTTGAAATCCCTGCCCCTAAAACCAATTCAGGCAAAAGGACCTTTTCAGCAGTGGGGCTTGGATTTTATTGGAGAAATCAATCCACATTCCAGTGGCCAACACAGATGGATACTAGTAGCCATTGATTATTTTACCAAGTGGATTGAAGTAGTCCCTACTAGGAAGGCTGATCATAATGTGGTCATCAAATTTTTGACAGAGAATATCTTCAACAGATTTGGTTGTCCACATAAACTGATCACAGATAATGCAGCAACCTTCAGGGCAAAAGAGTTGGTGGAAATGTGTGATTCAATGGGTATTAAACTTGTTCATTCCACCTCATATTATCCACAGGGAAATGGTATGGCAGAATCCTCTAATAAAAGTCTGATCAGATAATTAAAAAAATGTTAGAGGACAATAAAAAGAATTGGGATTCAAAGCTCAAGTATGCACTATGGGCTGACAGAGTGACTATTAAAAAATCCACAGGCAATTCTCTTTTCAAGTTGGTGTATGGCACTGATGTTGTATTCCCAATCCAGCTAATTCTCCTTGTGGCAAAATTCCTTCAAACAAAGCAGGATGAGGAAGAGGAAATGGCAAAGAGGATCATTGATTTAGCAGAAATACATCAGATTAGAGAACATCTAGTTGAAAAAGTTGTAGCACATCAAAGAAAGGTCAAGGAAGCCTTCGACAAAAAGGCAAAAAAAAATAATTTTCAGATTGGTGACTTGGTTTTGAAATGGGATGCACTAAAGGAGAAGAAAGGCAATCATGGGAAATTTGATGCTTTCTGGACAGGGCCTTTCATTATTTCACAGGTTCAAGGGAACAACACCTTCATACTGAAAAGTATGGGAGGAGAGATAGTTTTTGATGGCCTAGTTAATGGGCGGTTTTTGAAAATTTATGTTGTTTAAGGTCTTTGGCCTTAAAAGTTGTAAATATTGTGTTTTTATCTGTTTTACTTTAGATGCAGTAGACTCCATGCCTAATGGAACACTAGGAATCTTGGTTAATTTGTTTGCAGTTGGAAAGGCATTGGTCTGCAGGTTCTTGAGACCTCACAGGGAGGATCTCATCCCCAGAAGGAGCCAGTGTTAGCTCTGCTACAGTTTGCAGCATTTGATGGATTAAAGTAGGTCAAGCAGTGTTGGTTTGTGTTGCAGAGGGTTGGCAGCTATTTATTTTATCATTTCCCTTCATTTGACTTATTCCTCTTGCTTCGTTACTTCCATTTCCTCATTCCTCATAAATTTCCTTTATTTCCCTTTAAACCCCTTGTACCCCTGTTTTTGCATCAAAACCCCTTATAAACCCTTTTCGGGCTCCTGGTCTCATTTTTGTTTTAAAACCTTTAAAATCCCCGCATAAACCTTCGTAATGGCTTCTCAGTGATTTTTGTTTATAATTCTAATAAAACCCTCATAATCCATTTATAACCCGTTTAAAACCCATATAACCGATGATGTAGTTATTCCCGAGCGCTAAAGTTTTAACCCTTATAACACCGCGGATATAATATAATTCATAACCCGGCGGGCCCGTACATGTCACATCACCCTGAGACATGTGCATTAAATACTGTCTGCTCGATCCTCTGCCTGTTGATCCAACGCCATACGCTTTCCCCGCTCCCATAAACCGCGCGTCCATTAGTCAACGGGGAAGGCGGTTTCCCCGCTATCCCGTCAGCCACGTGTCGTCATATAACTAGATCGCGCTCATGTGTACATAAACCACCCTTGGCCATAAAGCGGTGCAGGGAAACCACTTCTTGCCACTGTACCCGGCTCCCCACCTGTTAACTTGTCTCCATCTCTACTCCCGTCAGTCGTTGGATCATCCCCACCGCGATCCAATGGTCATCGTTCATCTGTTCAGATGCCTCCCAAAAGCCCCCTAGATCCAATCTCCACTGTCCAATTTGTCAGATCCGACGGCCTATAATCGATCGTGCTCCTGTTCTCTCCCAAAACTGCCCGTCAACAGATCTCATTCGTCCATCCGATCTATCCAATAGTAATAGCAGGGTTAAGGACGAGAAAGTACTACCTCGATCAGTTGAATTCATTCAGCAATTATGGAAATTTATTTATGAAACATTCCACCTGTTCTAGGAGTACAACAAAGTACCAGAGAATGTCGAACTTATTAATTAAAACATTCAGATTGTAGCAGAGGACCCATATCTAATTGTAAATGTGGTTGGTGGTCAATTAAGACACCTCCACGCATAGCCTAATAGAGTAATTTTGTAAAAAAATTCTATATATACCCAGAAAAACGATGTAATCAGGTTGATGAGTGTTATTCTGTTGTAAGCTTCAACTTCTGGAGACTGTAACTACTATGTAACCTGCAACTTCTGGTCTTCATTTCCAGCTAATACAAGCTTCTTTTGCTGTTAATTGCTCACTCTCCACTTCTTATTCTTGTTCCAGGCTATGCCTGTTTGCAGTTATTCATGTGCTGTTAATGTTTAGCATTAGAGGGGCTGTCATCCCACCTCTGTGTTAGGATTTAGCATGTATCATTGAATTTGTTTGCAGGTTTATGTTATTTTAACACCAGAGAGCTGTCATCCTATTTTTGTATTAGAAAACAGATTTATAGACCTTTAAACGGGTTGCAACCGGCCATCACAGGGTCCTGTGCATCTGCTGGTGTGGTCAGTCTTCTCCATCATCACATTTTCTTTAAAACTATGAGTAATTGGTGGTATAAAGCCTTGTAGTCTGGGGGTGTTCACCCATGTCTGGGGTCAAACATAGTAGGAGTGGTTATCTGGCTTGAATATGCAACATTTCTTTCATTCATCCACCATTTGTCCAACAATTTTGTTTAGTTTAATGTTATCACCCCAAGAAACTCTCCTAGGTTGTATATCAGTACCCATCCTGATATCTTGTTTAGATCCTCCCTGAAGAACTAATAAAGAGTTGCCTTGAGCCTTTCCTGATATAATGAGCTCAAAACCATAATTTATGGGACAGTGCGACTATGACACTGCTTACTCTTGCTGATGGCATGTTGCACCATATTAGCCTTGCACTGCCAACATGGTTTTTACCTGGATACTCACATTGATCCCTAAAAGGAAATTTTTCCCAAAGAGGACAAGAAACTTCGTGATCTAGAGGCTTCAAGAACGAAGAGCTAGATGTTGTTCGTTGTGGATGTTGTCGAATTATCCCAATATTACCCTTTGATCTTATCCCTATGAGCTTCCGCCTTGAGATGAGGACCTTCCCCTATATTTGGTGAGATCCTAACTTTCTCTCCATGCCTATATATTCATCCTCTTCCATTCCCAAATGGCTGGTCTTTGATTATTTTCACCCTTATGTTAAGATAGTGCCTACATGATATTCGCTTTGGCTTGGAGAAGGAGTGCTTGGAGAGATTGAGATTGGACTTGGACATTCACTCAAGGAGGGATACTGACATGAAGGCCTGGGTTGTATTCTTCCTCTTTTGTTTATTAATATATACAACTTCTGGTTCACTTTTCATAAATGCTTGTGTCAATGCTTCATTCATCTTAATGCTCCTTGATCTATTAAGTAGATTACATTCGATTATGTTTGTTGCACTTTTGTTCTTTGTTGTGTCATTGGACTCTTGTGCAGGTATTCAAACATTGTGAGCAGTAAGGACTGAGCCTGACGAGAAAGCGATTGAGATCTTCAACAAGGGAGTGCATCATAGCATTAGGACGAGGTAGGTCTCCTTCCTCTTCTCTCATTTCGATTTTAATTTAGGAAAGTGTCTTGTAGATTGTCTCGTTTGTTGCTAGTCCCACTCATTGGGCTAGAGGGATCATCTCTATCCACAAAGAGGATTTACCTAGACAACATTGGGTGAAGGAAAAGATTCAAAAGGAGAAGTCTCTTAGGAAGATTGAAGTAGAGTTGGAGTAGCTGGAAAGTACTGAGGGGCAAGGTTTTGGTTCCTTGGATTCCAAACAAAAAATCATTCAACTAGAGGCCTCTAGGAAAAGAATCCTGGAGGAAAAGGAGGAATCATGGAGGTTGAAAACCAAGGTGATTTGGCTCCAGGTAGGCAAAGACAACACAAAGTTTTTTCAAATTTTCGCAAAAGGTAGGAAATTTTTCAATACCATCTGGGAGTGGGAGGATCTAGAAAGGGGTAGGGTTACACTTTTTAATGATTTGACAAGGCTGGGTTTAAATCACTTCCATTTGTTATTTAAAGCTCCTCAAGAAGCCTCATTGGAAGAGATCATAACCACAACTCGTTGTTTCCCTTGGTATGATGATGATGAAGTAAATTGGGGCCTGTCAGTTTCGGTCTCGGAAGAAGAGTTGGGGAAAGTATTACATAGTTTTAAAAGAGATAAAATTATTGGCCTCGGTGGGTGGTCAGTTGAGTTTTTTGTGGATTTTTATCATCTGGTGTGTGTTTATCTCCTTAAGGTAGTTGAGGAAAGAAAAAGGTTGGGTCAGATGTATGAGGCATTCAACTCGAGTTTTATTGCTATTATCCTAAAGGTGTATGCTCCTAGGTCCTAGGATGATTTCAGACCAATCTCCCATTGCAACAATGTATACAAAATTATTTCCAAGGTAATTGTAAATCGTTTGAAGCTTGATTTATCAAAGTTTATATCAAAGGAACAATTTGATTTTCTGGAGGGAAGGAAAATTCATGAAGCTATTGGGGTTGTTGAGGAATTTTTTCATAGTTTGAAGAAAAGAAAATTCAAAGGCATGGTTTATAAGATTGACCTATCGAAGGCATACGCCAAATCTATCTGGTTATACATCAAATGTTGTTAACTCATCTAGGCTTGAACTATGATTTCATCAGTTGTATTATGTGTTGCATAACTTATGTTTCTTTTTCTATGTTAATCAACGGTTCAACTTTGGAATTCTTCCATGCAGAAAGGGGTCTTTGGAAGAAATGCCCCCTCTCTCCCTTACTATTTCTATTAATTGTAGAAGGGCTAAGAAATCTTATTGATGATGCAAAGTGTAGAGGAGACTTAAAAGGTGCTACGGTGGCTGAAGATATGTTTTTGTCTCACTTTCTTTTTGTGGACTATATGCTTCTTTTCGTTGATGGTTATCACAGAGATTCCTCTGCTCTTAAAAATCCTCTAAGTCTATTTTGTAAGGCTTCTAGAATAGAAGTTAATATCGCCAAATCTTCTTTCTTTGAGGAAGGATGCTTTCTGGATGAGTCAGTTTTTGTGCAAGCTTAGCTTCCCTTTAGAAGGTCGGAGTTTGAGGAAGGTGTAAAATATTTAGGCTTTCATTTGAAACTAAACAATTATAGAAATGTTGATTGGTTATGGTTATTGGGAAAAAATGAGAAACGCCTCAAAATGTGGAGTTTATACGGTTATATTGTGCTGGAAAATTGGTTCTCATTAGTTTTGTTTTGGAGGCTATTCTAGTCTTTTGGATTTCATTAGCTTGGATCCCAAAATGGATTCTTAATTAGATTAAAAGATGTTTTTTTAGATTTATATGGAAGGGTACGAAGGATGGAAGAATCTTCTCTTGGGTAAAGTGGTATAAGATAGCCCTTCCTAAGAAGTGGGGAGGTTGGGGTCTAAAGAACCTTTTTGGTTTTTTAAAGGCGCTTGTTGCAAAAGTAGGATGGGGACTTATCACCTCAAATAATTTATGGACTGAGGTTGCAGTAAAAAAATATATTCACCCATACTCCTTAAAAGTCTGGATTAGGAAGCCGATCAATCACAAAAATAACATTTTTGTTTTTTGGAAAGCATTGGTTGATTCATTCCCGATCATTGAAAGTGGATTAGCATGGAAAGTGGTATGTGGGGAACGAGTCAAAATTGGCCAAGATCCTTGGTTCGGATGTGGGGAAATTTTTCAGCTCCTGTAAGCTTTGATAGATTATCTTTCTACTCAAGGTTTTAGAACTTTAAACCAGGGTGCAGATTTGAAATCCTCTTCTATTTGGGCGCAGGGCTAGTTTTCAACCCAAGCATTAAATCTTCCTAAGGAATGGCATAAGATCTTGTCTGCCTATACTGAAGCCCTTATATTTCCCACATCTAAATCCAGGATGAAGAGGATGAACTTCAGTGGACTCATTTTCCCTCTGGAGAATGCACCCCAAAACAAGGCTACCTCATCATTTTCACTGATAAATAGCCAAGGGAGGAGGCATGGTGGTGGAAGCCATTATGGAAGTTGAGAATCCCAGCAAAGGCTTGTCTTTTTCAATGGTTTTTATTGGAAAACAAATTTCCTACAGGGGAAAATCTAAAAAAATGTGGTTTCGCTAGGCCTAACTAGTGTCCCTTATGCAAAAGCGCATAGGAGTCAGTGGATCATTTGTTCACATTTTGTTATTATAAATTTCAAATTTGGAAATCGATGAAATAAATTCTATCTATAAACCAATAATGGACGAGAATCTCCTACTTTGATGCTTGGTATTCCTCGTGGCAGTGAGTTCCAAATCTAAAAATAAGAAATTTTCCCCTTTTGATCAACTGGGGTATTTGGATTGGTAGAAACGGTCTTATTTTCTAGGTTTAGGCTCTCTGCACAGATCGCCTAGTTGGCCACGTGATTTCCATTTATGAGATGATTTCGGAGGAAGAGGAGTCAAAAAGACCTCGTGTGATTAGGGAGGAACAATTAAAAGGTTTCGACCATGGGAATTATTTTATGGATCTTCTCAAAGGGATGGTCTATGTTATGGGGGAGAAATTATTTTTCTTTAATAAAATCAATCTTACAATCTTAAGAGTGGTTTTGGCTGAGGTTCAAAGAGAGCAACAATCAGTCCAGGCTACGCAGAGCCCAAAAGAGGCAGTGCAAAGTCCAGAGAGATTGCGTCATCCACGTAGAGGGCAAGGGAGTGACACAGAGGCTCCTAGCGGCTATGCAGTGCGTCAGAGGGTTGATGCAGAGGGTCCTGGGGCTGACGCAGGTTAGCAGGAGGCTGACGAAGTGGCCAGAAGGGCTAGTGCTGAGCTTCAGTTGTGCCGGAGAGGGTTTTGTGGGACAGGTTTTCTGAATACCTGTTTCTGGATATAGAGGTATTGCTGCCATATATTTTTCTCTGTCGGGTGAGACAGTTAGGCACCCAGTTGTACTCAGATAAATTGCACAATAATATAACCCTCTGAATAGTTGCACCAGTTTTCCTGCATTGGGATTTTTCGGGGACATTGGTCAAACAATAACAGTGTCACTTGTGTGCTTGTTTTCTTTCAATTGATGATCTGTAGATGTTGTGACTATATTGTGTTTATTTCGGTATTTAATGTATTAAATAACTTGTTTGATTTTAAACAAGTAGAAGAAATAAACTAGCAAAATACCGATTAATTTTCTAACAAATAGACTTAGAAAATTCAACATGGTATTAGAGCATGGTTGCAGATCAGAGGAAAACTGAAGGCATCAACTGAGCAGGCATTTATAGCAGATTCAATTGTCCCGAGTGACAGAGTTGATCCTTGCAGAAAGCAACATAGGAAGGAGTGACACAGAAGGACATCGGCATTAGTCTAGGCTAGAGAAAAGCTAGTGCAGAGGCTGAGGGAGGCAGAATCAGGCTCACATAGAGCCACGCAGAGGCCAGAATGGTTGACGCAGTGGGCTAAGGGAGATGATTTGCCAGTGTCGGGATTGTGCAGAGCCAAGTGGCTCAATCCTTTAGTTGCTAGGGCATAGGAGGTTGTGGGTAGTTTGCGGAGCGAAGTTAGTGGGGTACTGTGGTCAGAACAGTACCTAACAGGGCAAGACCAAGGTGGAGGGAGTTGCTGCCGAGGCAGATTTCTAGCCAAGGAATCTGGATCAGTGTTGCAGTTGCACAGACGATCAGAGTGGGGCAGCTTGACGTTGGTAGAAGTATTTCCAAAATGGAAATTGAGACTCAGAGGGAGTAAAATCGAGGACTTCAAGATGGGAAGTTGAGAGACTCAGCAGGAGTCGAACAGAGGACTTCTAGGAGGGAAGTAGAGAGACTCGGAGGAGTCGATAGAAGAGCAGCGAGATGGCCATGAATGAGATGAGAGATCAGGATAGGTTGGACAGAGCATCAAACTTTGTGGTCTGGAAGGCCAGGATCTTATCCATTCTAGATATACATCACATCAAGTGCTTCGTCTCGAGAGTGATAGCTATCCCAATTAACTGGGTAGCTAATGAAAGGTACGAGGAGGCAATGGATAAGGCAAAGTGCATCATCCTTGATGGGGTCAAGGATCATGTGGTACCACATATTACTGAGAACAAAACAACAAAGGAGATGTGGGACGACTTGAAGACATTGTACCAACATACTTCCATGTAGAGGAAGATTCTCTTGTAGAATCAGCTAAGGGCATACCAGATGTAGAAGGGAGAGAAGATAGATGTCTTCCTTGGTCAGTTGAAGGAGATCCGTGACCAGCTAACTTCCATAGGGGCCACACATGATGAGGAATTGATGGTGAGGACTACACTGAACGCAGTCTCTGAGGATTGGGAGGTATTTTTCGAGAGCATACTGGGCAGGACAACTCTTCTGGATTGGGAAGAACTGTGGGTGGCTCTTCGTCAAGAAGAGATCAAGCGACTAACCAAAGCGGGGAGTAGCGGAAAAGGGGTCAGAATCAAAAAGGAGGAATAAGAGGATGCGACTCTAGCATCTGTGGGAAAGCAGGAGAAGGGGAAGAAGAAGGACCTCTCCAAGGTCAAGTGCTTCTGTTGTGGGGAACTAGGTCATTTTGCGAACCAGTGTCCTAGGAAGAAGAGTAAGGGAAAGGCTTTTGACTCAAAGGTAGTGCCAGCGAAGGTGGAGAAAGAAGTCGAGGAGGATGACGATTGTGCCATGAGTGCTCATGTGCCACTTGAGAAGAAGTGGGGAGACATCAAGTTGTATTCATGAGGACTACATGCGATGAGGGGAGGGATCCTTGAGGTACCCAACCTCTTGGATTATACCTTGCTACGAGAGCCCCAAAGAGGAGTAGTAGGATTGGCGGATGTCGGTAGAGATGGATGAGGATGGAGTGGGAGAGAGTGCTCCAGTGCAAGAGTCCCTAGGCAGTGCGAGGCTAGCAGGTTGCAACAGTGCGAGAGGCACGGGAGTGTTGCACCAGTGCAAGATGACACAAAGAGGTGTGCAACAGTGCGACATGTAAGGAGTTATTGCAGTAGCGCAAAGGTCAGTAGAGGGAGCACTTGTTAGTGGCAGAGGGAGCTTCATCATCAAGAGTGTTTCTAGCCTGACATGGATTTCGGAAGTTGGGTGGATCAGTTACTTACTTCTTATTAACTGAGTTGCAATGCAGTAGCACGATGCAACATGATGAGAGGGGATGCAGTGCAAATGTAATGGTGGGAGGATGGACTAGCAGCAACATGGATGCAGAGGGAGCTGTCGTACGGATGCAACAATGGCAGTGGCAAGGCCATGGGCAACAGTACATGATGCAACAATGCAGAGGATGTTTGGTGGGGAGGTCTAACATCAGCATAGGAACCAATGCCAGATGATCAGGGTAATGCTCAGTGTGGAGTATTACTAGAGCACAGTCCTCGCTAAGAGGGAGTGTTGATTTGGAGTAGCATCAGACATGATCTAGGCATGAAAATTGGTGTAGAGGCTAAAGAAAACGAGATATCCAAGACCCAGAAATGGTTTGGGCAGATTCTAACTGGTTTGAGAGATATTAAAATAATTAATATTTTTAATGGAGTTCCTAAGTCTAAACTTAGGAAAAATAAAATATTAATGGGTATTAATATAAAACTGGGTTAGAAGGTTCCAAAATTCATGGATAAAGCTGAATCTAATAGATGTTGATTAGAGATTTAATCTCGGTCGTTGACGGACCAACGAGAAAAGTATGAGAGGAGGCTTGAGGGTCAGTTGGAGAACACACCAGAGTGATCAATCATTCATTTTGCTAGAGCGAGGTTGCTAAGAAAAGTTGAATTAGTGATCAGCAGTGAGGGGTAGTGAGTACGAGGCAGACAAGTAGGGATAATACTAGGAGACCAGCACAAAAGCAGAGAGAGCGAGAGCAACAGTCAATCTAGGCTACGCAGAGCCCAGAAGAGGCAGCGCAGAGCCCAGAGAGACTGCGTCATCCAAGCAGAGGACAAAGGGAGTGACAAAGAGGCTCCCAGAGGTTGCGCACTGTCTTAGAGGGTTGACGCAAAGGGTCTTGGGGCTTACAGAGATTAGCAAGAGGCTAACGAAGTGGCCAGAAGGGCTAGTGTTGAGCTTTAGTTGTGTAGGAGAGGGTTTCGTGGGATAGGTTTTCTGAATACCTGTTTTCAGATATAGAGGTATTGTTGCCGTATATTTTTCTTTGTCAGGTGAGCCGGTTAGGCACCCAGTTGTACTCAGATAAACTACTTAATAATATAACCTTCTGAATAGCTATACTGGTTTTCCCACATTGGGTTTTTCAGGGGACATTGGTCCAAAAATAACGGTGTCACTTGTGTGCTTTTTTTCTTTCAGTTGATGATCTGTAGATGTTGTGACTATATTATGTTTATTTCGGTATTTAATGTATTAAATAACTTGTTTGATTTTAAACAAGTAGAAGAAATAAACCAACAGAATACAAATTAATTTTCTAACGGATAGACTTAGAAAATTCAACATTATTCATGAATGCCCACATTTCCGTAATATGTCATCATTTTTACCTTCACACATCCGTACCCCGCACAATGAAAGCCATATTCGCATAGCTTTCATTTTCACCTCCCTCTTTGTGCAAGGTCTAGGTTGTGTCATTATTTTAGAATGTTGTGTTTCCATGATTGTTTTGTAAGACACACTCCGCACAATGAAAGCTAAGCCATGAGATATGCATACTTCACAATCGTTTTAGTAGTTGCCCCGAACCGGTGAAGATATAGAGTAAATGTGCATGCCTGAACAATTATTAATCGCCAAAAAGCAAAACACGCATAGACTGACAATTCTATGTCACATATTTGGGATTAAGGTGCTTCATGTGCAATTTTTTTTAATGTTATTTATGGGCTTCATGATAGCTTTAGAGTAGCAATAGGAATCGAACTAAGAACCAAGAATATAGTTTTTTTGAAGTTTATTATTAGTTTTGCATGCTTTACATTTGAAGCTTGTATCGAATCTATTTGTGTTGGTGCAACTTGAAGATCAAGATCCGAGATTTGATCTACGCCTTTTTTTGTATTCAAGCATGGTATGATCTCATAGTGCATATAGCCTATCTCTAGTTCAAAGGCAAAGGAAGTTCATTTTGTTGACTCTAAAGACTCCACACCTTTGCAGTCTGCACAACTATATTGTGAGAGCCACTGATCTCCATGTTCAAGGTGGAACATAACCTTTCTCATTATGCATAGTGCATAGGTGCAGAGAAAACTCTACACAATGAAAGCTTCATTTGCACCACCACTTTGTGCACTGGGTAAACAGATGGAGATGCAATATTATTAATGCAATATTTTAGCATGGAATATTGCTTGAGACATGACATTACATATAGGACAACTATTAATCAAAGATATAAATATGTAGTTTTGCATACAATATTTGATTATTATATACAAATTGCTCAATCACCAAAAAGCAATGAATATGAAGATTATTGGTGCTTTGTTGCTCATTGTGTGGAGTGCGTAGGAAGGCGCTTGACCAAGCACCTTCCACATCTCCACACTCCAACACCTCTACACTCCCATAACTCTGCACTTCTAGAGAACCCTTATCTATAACCACTTGTTCCATGAGCGAATGGTCATGAAATATAAAGAAAAATGGGAATTTGAGAAGTTTACATGAGTGACTATTCAAGTCGGTGAAATATCACATACCACCGTGCGAGGGATACAAAGAGTAGTTATATGTAATGTGTGATAAAATTGCACTTATTTCTATGTTTTTACATATGTTATATGGTATATTAGATATTGTTTTCCAAGTTATTTAATTTTCATGTTAAACAAAATGAGGGAAAAAAGAGAAAGATAAAAGGAATTATGTACCTTGATAAATTATGTATATCAAATATATCAAAAACATAATTAGAGGTTGATTTCATAAATTGTTTGAGAATATTGTATTTTTTATTCCATATGTTAATAGATGGGATATAATCATTGGTGCTTTGCTCCTCATTGTGCGGAGTGAGAAGGAAGGTTCTTGAACTTACACCTTCCACACTCTTCCGCACTCCTGCACCTCTGCACTGTGGCGCTTATTAATTGCATATTATTATATTTATGAAAGGATGATGAGGAAGTTGCACACTGTAAATGAAAAGAATGCTATCAAGGACTATGTTGTCATGTAACATATCATTAATTGCATAATGAGAAATCATTCATTAAATTATCATATTTTATAGTTACAAATGCATGCTTGTATGACTATTATATACACTAAAATTTTGTTTCAGATTCTCATAACTCGTATGAATACTATATACACTAAAATATTTATTTAGGATTCTCATAACAACTCACCTTCCTAATTTCCTTGCAGTGCGAATATGATCAGAACCCACCAATCAACAAGGGATTAGCAACCCACCAATCAACAAGGGAATGTATAACTATAGTATACCTAAACAAACAACTATTGTAGATGAATTTGTGGAATACTATGAATTGTTCTTGCTCCTAACAACTCCTTTTGTAGATTCTGCAGAGGCGATTCCAAGATTTCTTTTGCTTCATTTTCAACTAGCGGTAGAATTCTCCTATGAATGATTCAAATTTCACATATAGTTCCTTTGTGGTCAATGGCATCCCCTCTTCCTCGCAATGAAATATATTACTCTCTTCATCAACTTTGACCATTTTTATTTCATCATTAAGGTGCACCTTATTTCCCATATCATTGGAAATCTCGAATTGAGGATGAGGAGATGTTTTGGGCATCGAAGCATATAAGGCAGGAGCCAACATTAGAGTGGCATTCAAATATTTGAAATTGTTGGTTCATGTCTGCAGCCAATATAAAGTGAATAATGGTGGCAGGAGCCAACATTAGAGTGGCATTCAAATATTTGAAATTGTTGGTTCATGTCTGCAGCCCATATAAAGTGAATAATGGTGGTGTTGTACAAAAATCAGGGAAGCTTCCTCCACACAATAAAAGCACTTCTGCCGCACAACTAAGGAAAAACTACCATTCTTAGCATGAAAGTCAATTAATAAAGCATGGGACTTTGGAAGATTAATTGAGCACGTGTGATCTAAAGAAGAAATCACGCTGAATATAAAGTGATAAATCTTTAGCAACATAGTCTCTATTGAATGTTTTGATGTCATGGGCCACTGGTTGCAACACAATCTCTATTGAATGTTTTGATTTCATGGGCCACTAGTTGCTTATGTGGCATTTTTTTCGTCGAAGTTAATAATTATTGGGCCACTAGTTGCTCCTATGGTGTTCTGATCATTGGCGTTAACCGTGATTGTGACCTGCACGTTCTCCTGAGCAGCAGGCGGAGTAGTGGGGTATCATTAATCACTACATCAACGAATTCATTCTTGTCTTCGTTAATGTTTGAATGATTTTCAAGGAGCACTATAGAAATACAGATAGGGCACGTCACCTTCAAACGCAACCATGAATCGATGCAGACCTTGTGAAAGCTATGGTTGCACTAAGGGAGTAATTGTGCTTCTTCTCTTTCCTGCATTCTACACAAGAAATGTTGGGAATTTTCTATTTAATTCCAAAACAAAAATCTGAATAGAGAACAATGCTCTGTTTTGCACAGGGAAGCAAAAAAAATTGTTTGCTGGAGAACAGAGATTTTCACATGCACAAAAACAAACTTTGCATTCACTAATAAAAACAACTTGTTACAAAAAGGGTCTTCCTCTTAACATAGGGATTAACCAGAGGCTTCTTCAAATGCAGTTCCAAAAACCTT
Source organism: Pinus tabuliformis (assembly GCA_031772625.1). Taxonomy (NCBI): domain Eukaryota; kingdom Viridiplantae; phylum Streptophyta; class Pinopsida; order Pinales; family Pinaceae; genus Pinus; species Pinus tabuliformis. The sequence goes on along the minus strand of CM062804.1, from coordinate 635,768,914 downwards.
CACTGTCTCTCCAAAAAAAAATACTCTGTCTTTGCATACGAACTTTTACACTGCTGTGTAAAAATCTCATTCACTGCTGTGTGAAAATTTCTTTTACATATGCTACTGCGCATTACATTTGTTCAACAAAAAACATTACATTTGCTGCTGCATTTTTACACTTAACATTTGCACTGCTGTGCATAATATTTTTCCTTTGCGCTGCTGCAGGTTTCACATTGCATTACAATGAACAACAAAAACTACATACGCGTTGCTGCGCTTTTCATTCCTTTCCTATTACATTGCATATGCAATGAACACAACGAATATAACATATACAACAACCAAAAAACATTACTTCATGTTTTCACTTGCCATACTATCGTAAAATAAAAAAACATTAAAATTAAAAACATTACGAACATTTATTGACCCACAGTAAATACTCATTAAATGTTTTACTGATACAAACGACGGTCAAAATGAAAGACTTTCACTTCACGTAAGTTCATGTTGCAGACTTGTTCACAACCGTAGATCTAATCTGACGGTTGTCAACCATATCGCGCGGCCCATTTCTGTTGAACTTTATGCTCCGATGAAAAGCTGTTTTGAAAATCTGTTGTGGACATGCATCAAATGGTGATTGTCATCGCTGCCCCTCCGGAAAATACTACCGCTTGCTGAAAAGCGGTGCGATGAACGTACTGGTGGTTTTCAAAAAGGTTTACGGTCGCTGTTTTAATTAAGTTGCAGTTGAAATTACATTTCAACACTCCCATTTAATTTCAACTGCTGGGTTATCAGTCATACCCAAACATTTCCTCAAAAATTCAAAGCTTTTCTGTCCCAATGGCTTGGTTAGAATGTCTGCAACCTGCTCCTGAGTTCTGCAATGTTGTAAAACAATTTCTCCATTTCTTACCAATTCCCTGATGTAATGAAACTTTGTGTCAATGTGTTTCGTTCTCTTATGAAACACCGAATTCTTGGATAATGCAATAGTTGAGCTATTGTCACAAAAAATCACAGTTCCTTTTACTTGCTCTTGGCATAAGCTCCTTAACGTCCTTCTCATCCAAACTGCTTGACATGCTGCTACTGTAGCTGCCACATATTCTGCTTCTATTGTAGACAATGCTACAATAGGATGTTTTTTAGAAGCCCATGAAATAGCTCCTAAACCCATGTGAAAAACATAACCAGATGTGCTTTTCCGATCATCTACACTTCCAACCCAATCACTATCAGTGTATCCAATTAAAACTGAACATTCTGAAGTAGTATATAAAATGCCAAATCTTTTAGTACCTTTGACATTCCTCCGAATTCTTTTTGTTGCCTGCCAATGTGCTTCTTTTGGCCTCTCCATGAATCTGGAAATTAAACTAACAACATACATTATATCCGGCCTAGTTTCAGTCAAATACATGAGGCTACCAACTATGCTCTTGTACAAACTAGGATCAAAATCCTTGCTGCTGTCCTCTTTGCTGAGTTTTAATCCCATCACTGTGGGAGTGATTGCTGCCTTGCACTCCTGCATATTAAATCTTTCCAACACTTCATTAACATATTTTGCTTGTGAGATAAAAATCCCATTTTCATTTTGTTCTACTTCTATTCCTAAGAGGTATCTCAGCAAACCCATGTCAGTCATTTCAAATTCTTCTTTCATGACTATTTTGAAATTTTCAATAAGATAAACATCATTCCCTGTGAAAATAACATCATCAACATATAACACAACAATTAGTAATTTACCATCCTTTTCTTTGATGTAGAGATTGGGTTCTCCCTCACACTTTTCAAATCCATTTTCCAGTAGATAGGAATCTACCCTACTGTACCATGCTCTTGGTGCTTGCTTCAACCCATAAAGAGCTTTCTTCAATCTACACACTTTGTGCTCTTGGCCTTTCTTTTCATAGCCTAGAGGTTGTTCAATGCAAACCTCTTCCTTTAATACTCCATTTAGAAATGATGACTTCACGTCCATTTGGTAAACTTTCCACTTGTTTTTTACTGCTATGGATAGCACTGCTCTCACTGTTTCCATTCTAGCAACCGGTGCAAAAGTTTCCTCATAGTCTCTCCCATACTGCTGCTTGTATCCTTTGACAACCAGTCTTGCCTTGTGCCTTTCTATTTTGCCTTCAGCATTACTCTTAGTCTTGTAGACCCATTTAACTCCAATGACTTCCTTTCCTTTTAGTAGTTCAACTAAATCCCATGTCTTGTTTCTTTCTATGGCATTGATCTCCTCATCCATAGCTTCTATCCATTTCTTATCCTTAATTGCCTCTTCAAAATGACCAGGATCATCAACATGACAATATAATGCAAACAAAGAATTCATACCTTCATTTGTTGCCTCTTGCTCATAAATATCACTTAAATTTCTGAACTTCTTACCTCTTTCATTTGGTGTACAAGTGCTTGAAGAAGCACTTGAATTTCCTCCTTGTGGTGTGCTTGTAGAAGCACTTTCATTTCTCCTCAAGGGTGTCCCTTGCTATCCTTGTGTTGGTGCGATTGTTTGGGGAAGTATTTCAGCCATCTCCTCATCATCTTTATCATGTGACAAAGAGTTTTTTACATTTACTGTTTTCTCTATGCTTCCATCCCAAGCTTCCTCCTCAATGAACTGAACATCTCTACTCACAATAAGTTTCTTGGTGGATGGGTTATACAACCTGTAAGCTTTGGATTCCTCATTGTATCCAATGAAAATACATTTCTCCCCTTTGCTGTCCAACTTCTTCCTTAGCTAATCTGGAATGTGTGCATAAGCCACACATCCAAAAACTTTCATGTGGGTGACTCCTTGCTTTCTCCCACTCCATGGTTCTTCCGGCACTCTGTTCATCACTGCTTTTGTAGGGCATCTATTCAAAATGTATGCTGCACAGTGTACAGCTTCAGCCCAATAATCATTTGGCAAATGCTTTGCCTTTAACATACTCCTTGCCATATCCATGATTGTCCTGTTCTTCCTTTCAACAACTCCATTTTGCTGCGGGGTGTACCTAGCTGTAAATTGCTTATGAATTCCATTTTCTCTACAAAAATGTAGGAATTCCTTGGAGATATACTCACCTCCTCTATCAGTTCTTAGAATTTTGATATGCATCCCACTTTGGTTTTCTACAAGTGCCTTGAAATTGCAAAATCTTTCAAACACTTCACTTTTGTTCTTCAGGAAGTAAACCTAAGTTTTTCTAGTAAAATCATCAATGAATGTTAATATGTAGTGGCTGCCTGCAAATGATGGAGTTTGCATCGGTCCACATAAATTTGAGTGGACAATTTCTAAGGGTGCTTTTGCCCTTATGCTTTTCCCTGATGGAAAAATTTCTCTGTGTTGTTTCCCCAAGATGCAACCTTCACAAAGGCTGTCTGGTTTCTCTATCAGTGGTAATCCTCTTACCATTCCTTTTCTACTCAACAAATTAAGACCTCCAAAGTTGAGATGTCAAAATCTCAAGTGCCACAACCAATTTTCATCCTTTGGTTCGCTTTGGTAAGCCTCTTGAGTCACTGCTGCTATTACTTTATTTTTCAATTCTGAGAGGGAACATCCTATTCCTTGTCATCTTTACTTCAACAATACATTGTTTGTTGGGTGCTCTATCCATGATGGTGCATACATCATCCACAAAGAAAACATTGTAACCCTTTTGAACAAGTTGTCCAATACTTAGGAGATTACATTTCATTCTAGGAACATAATAAACATCTGCTATGGTTTTCTTTTCACCTTTCTTTGTTAAGACATTTAACTCTCCTTTTCCCAAAACAAAAACTTTATTATTAGTCCCTAGTGTGACTTGTGATTTCACATTCTCATTTAACATAGAAAACAGGGCTATGTTTCCTGTCATATGGTTACTGTAACCAGAATCTAGAAACCATACATCTTCACTCTTTTCTTCAGCCATATTACAAGCTAAAAACAAATTATTTTGGCTGATATTTTCTATCGTGAGATTTGCACTAGGTCTATTATTCATATCATGCTGCTTCTTCCTACATTCATTGGCATAATGCCCATATTTTTTACAATAATAACATTGGACATTGGATTTATCATACCTTTGTCCTTGAGCACGATGTTGTCCACTTTGTTGGCTGCTACCTTGGCCTTGGTTCTGATTTGGATTGCTGCCTCTTCCTTGAGCATTTTCTGGACTGTTTCTTCCACCTCTGTTTTGGCTTCTGCCTCTTCCTCTCTTGTTTCCTCTGCCTTGACTTCTTCCTCTTCCAAAGGACATCTGGGTCTTCAAGGCATGCTCTAGAGATGAGTTTTCATTTCTACTCAATCTCTGCTCATGTGTTATCAGTGATGCATGTAGTTCATCAACTAAAAATTTTGAGAGATCCTTTGTCTCTTCTATGGTGGTGACAATCACATCGAACTTTGAGGGTAGGACCCTCAATAGTTTCTCCACAATCCTCCTTTCTTCAAGAATTTCTCCATGAGACCTTATCTGTGTGACCAGACCAATCACATGTGTGAAGAATGAGTCAATATTATCTGACTCCTTCATGCAAAGATTCTCAAAATCTCTCCTCAGCAACTGTAGTTTTGCTGTCTTCACTTTCTCCATGCCTTGATAGGCTGTCTTGAGAGTTTGCCATGCTTCTTTGGATGTCTTGGCTGCTGCTATCCTTGGAAACACACTCTCATGCACTACTTGATACAAAAATAAGAGGGCTTTAGAATCCTTCTTCTTATAGCTCTTCAACAGATCTTTCTCTGCCTGTGTCAAGTTATTAAACTCATCTTCATCTGCTGGCTCTTCAAAACCATCTTCAACAAATTCCCATGAGTCTTGAGAAGCAAGCAAAGCCTTCATGGTTATTTCCCAATAGTCATAGTTTTTCCCATTAAACTGTTGGAGCTGAGTATTAAAGATACCCATGCTAGTGTTGGTTCCAGCCATTCTTGCACTCTCAGCTATGCTTCAAATACTTGACTATGTATTAAAATAACTGACTGTGAGGACAATAACACAAAAAACTATCTTGAGAAATACCTTGACTGAGTCTTCACTCTGCTGGAGAAGTTGCTGCAGCAAGAAATCCATCCTTCAGCTTCTTTGACACTTTCAAAGAGCCTGGACAAGCTCTAATACCACTGTTGGGAATTTTCTGTTTAATTCCAAAACAAAAATCTGAACAGAGAACAATGTTCTGTTTTGCACAGGGAAGCAAAAAAATTGTTTGTTGGAGAACAGATATTTTCACATGCACAAAGACAAAAATTGCATTCACTAATAAAAACAACCTGTTACAAAAAGGATCTTCCTCTTAACAGAGGGATTAACCAGAGACTACTTCAAATGCAGTTCCAACAACCTTCACTGTCTCTCCAAAAAAAAGTACTCTGTCTTTGCATACAAACTTTTACACTGCTGTGTAAAAATCTCATTCACTGCTGTGTGAAAATTTCTTTTACATATGCTGCTGCACATTACATTTGTTCAACAAAAAAAATTACATTTGCTGCTGCATTTTTATACTTCACATTTGCACTGCTGTGCATAAGATTTTTCCTTTACGTTGCTGCAAGTTTCACATTGCATTACAATGAACAACAAAAAATACATACGCACTGCTGCGCTTTTCATTCCTTACCTATTACATTGCATATGCAATGAACACAACGAACATAACATATACAACAACCAAAAAATATTACTTCACGTTTTCACTTGCCATACTACTGTAAAATAAAAAAACATTAATTAAAAACATAAATACTCATTAAATGTTTTACTGATACAAACGATGGTCAAAATGAAAGACTTTCACTTCACGTAAGTTCATGTTGCAGACTTGTTCACAACCGTAGATCTAATCCGACGGTTGTCAACCATATCGCGCGGCCCATTTCTGTCGAACTTTATGCTCCGATGAAAAGATGTTTTGAAAATCTGCTGTGAACACGCATCAGATGGTGATTGTCATCGTTGCCCCTCCCAAAAATACCACCGCTTGCTGAAAGGCAGTGCAATGAACGTACTGGTGGTTTTCAAAAAGGTTTACGGTCGCTATTTTAATTAAGTTGCAGTTGAAATTACATTTCAACAAGAAAATGATACAACACTTCTCCTCAGCATCCTCTTTTGGTCTTTGTTTTGTTGAGTAAATGAAAGATTGCAATCTAGTTATTTGTTTACCATACAAACTGAGAATTTGTTGTTCATCACTCACTTCATAGACGAAGATGGTCCTCCAAGGCGGTGAAATAAAATAACGGTAAAATTATTTTAATAAGCATTAATGCTACTTCAATGATTAGGAAAACAATCTTTAAAGACATAAAAAATGCTAGCTTTTGCTTTTACATTTAAAATTACCAGAATAACCCAAAAAACAACTATTTTTCCTGACAATAGTGAGGCCTAAATCTTGTAGGATGAAACAAAATCCCCTTGATAAAATCCAAAGGGAAACAGTGGAGGGAGTATTCCCATGGGGATTGACATTCATTACCAAATTTGATTTGAAAAAGGTCCATCATCCTCATAGTCCACTGAATACAACAAAACGTGAATAATGTTAGTATTTTTTTAAGAGTATGTTTCATCATTGTGAAAATTTGTTTGCAAAGCCCTAGGGCCAATTGAATACTATATAAAAGTCTCCTCCTTATATTACCATAATCAGGATAAAGAATGTAGTCGCATATCAATGTAATCTTAGTAACTTTCTTATGCCACAAAATAATTGTTGCGTGGGTTTAAGAATAAGATGAAGCCTCCCATTATAATCGTCCCATGATAACGATGCCATTACTTTCTCGAAAGGAAGGTACGTAGGATTGCTTGCTTAAAACAGAATTCGAGGTTCCTGTTCTCTGTGATGTTGAACTCGTCGTTATTATCTTCAGTGAAACCGAAAAGATTGAGGAGGAGTTCACAAGCCACAACAAAATGGGAGTTGGAGTTGGTCTAATGGAGGATATGTGCATGAAGGACTTGGATATGGAGGTATATGAGCCGAGGAACAAGTTTGATCTACAGGCTTGGAGAGCTTGAAACTGTCTTTGCTTCGTCAAAATGCAGGTACAATAGGACTTGGAGCTGGTTTAGTGGAGGATATGAACAAGAAGGACTTGGATATGGAGGTAGCAGAAACGAGGATTTGACTTTGTTTTTCGGTGTGTTATATTACATACAGAATGGGAGATAGACATTATATACAACGGGAGGGTGACATTTCAGGAGCCAGAGATGAAATGAGCTTCATGGAGCTCTAGACATACTTAAAGAAGTTTTCAGACCCAGCTTGAATGCAGGGCTAACAGACATGATTATTGATCACATTTTATCATTGAGATCTAGTCGATATGTTCGTTTCCTAGGGGGCAGAGTTACCAAGGGAGAATTAAGATATCAAATTGCTTATATCGCTGGATATGGATCTACCTTAGATGGTGTCACATTTTCACTTTCTGTGCAGATAACCAACTTGAGGGATATTAAGAACTCTTCTTCTGAGCTCTAGATTCATATTGATATGTGTTTAGTGCTTTTGGTTTCTTCGTGGAGTTGCAGGGGTGTCTTTGCATGGGACTTTGATTTAGGCTTATGAGATAGTGTAGAGCTATGGGCTAGATGGTTTTATTAGTTCATGTCTAGTGGTTGCGGTATGGATGTTGATACTTCTCTCTCACCTTGATAGAGATATTTTGAGATTGGGGTCGATGTTGATGCTTCTCTCTCACCTTGATAGTTTGCTTCATAATTCATTATTGAGATCTTTTGAGATTGGGGTCACAAAGGTCACTGTTTGGAGTTTTGATCCTTGGATGCATCCTCCCTGCTTGGATTTTGAATTCCTCCCTGGCTTTTGAATTCTAAGTATGTTTCGCCTTGAACAGTGTTGCACTGCTCATTAATTTCATGGTAGGGGCAGAAAGTTGATTGGACTATAATTCGCTTCATATGTCCTTGGTTTTGGCCTACATTAATGAGGGGCATAATCCTTATGGAGTAAGCTAACGGGTCGACGAAACACCCTTTGTGTTTTGCACCCGCTCGCGGTCCTTCCGGCGACTGGTTCCCCTCCCTCGTGAACATTAGCAACGATCAACTTCATCCTATCTATTAACATTAACAACTTTGTCTCCTCGCCATATACTCCATTTGCGGAGCTCCCATTTGCAACTAGCTCGTCGGATGATGGACGATACTACCTGTCACCTAACTCACACAGCTGCCGCGCACCATGAATTCGCGTCTTCATCTATCTGAATTCCATTCGATCCAAGATCATTTTGAATTCCCCTACATCCTAAAACCAAGTTGCGAACAAATCACCTGCAAATATCGGCCCAATACTCAATGCGACGGTCCGATACTCAATGCGAGCAGCATGATGAAAATTATTAGGATCGTGGTCAGGAATTGCAAATATATTTCAGGAACTACAAATATCAGTCCAATATACTTAAACTGCATGTGTTGATCATATTCACATTTAAAATTAAACATTTAAACTTCCTGTGTTCATCAGATTGCAAATATTGATCCAATGTTCAGCACAAATGGAGCTTAAACAACGTGAAAGATGTTTATACCCGAATGTCGCTCATATTGTAAGTTCAAAATAGGAAATGTAAAACCCTCACAGATTCTAGGTCTGGTTGTTTGTTTTTCTTTTGTTTTTTATGGTGCTGGTCAAAACCAAATTTGTAAAACCTGAAATCCTCCACATTACTAAAACCCAATTTATTCAGACTATTATCTAAAGGAAATGTTGTTATGGGTTGCACACAACTGGTTGTTGTTTGTTCGCCAAGGTTAGGAGAGCACCAAAATTTATTCAGACTATTATATAAAGGAAATTTTGTTCTTGGTTGCACACCGCTAGTTTTGACCCAAAATTTCTTGTTCAACCATTGCAGCAACTCACTAGTCAACGATTGTGGAACTCCCCTGTTAACATTTGTTAACCATTGTGCTAATTTGTTGTTTCATCGTTGTGACAACTTGCTTGTTTCACCGTTAACCATTAGTGTTGTCTCACTGTTGTACAACTCATTGGGTTAGAAAATAGTAAAGCAAGTCAAATGGGAAACAATCATTGCCCTTCTAGGTAAATTAATAGGAATAATTAATTTGGAAATAATAATAATATAAATAAATAAAAATAAATGAAAAAATTATTTACATAAGTGTCGGCTTCTTAAAAATTAGGGATCTAGGTTTATTTATACCCAGGTCGTTATAGCTCTTCTCTCAATAAGTTTTCATTCATATTCTTTCTGATTTAGTCCTGATGATGGACCCCCTTTGTGGTTTGAAATGTCGACGAAATGAACATGAAACTGTGGATAATCTGGATCATACCACTGCGAAGATCATCTTTTCTAAAATGGATTTAGATTGGTCTGAAGTACATGCAAAACACATGGAGATTGATCGAATTGCAAAAATCCCTTCAACTAGATCTAGAGACTTTATTAGAGGAGAGGAAATGAACCCAGATGCTCCATGTTCTTTCACCCGAGTACAAAATAAGGCCTACTGCTTCCTTGCTATATGAAGTGTAAGGTTTTTAAAGATGCATTGTTTATATGTTGGTATTAATAGTGCTCAATCATAGCGATAATAACATAATAACATGTATGAGCATGTAGATAGCCAAGGATGGCCTTGTCATGGCCAACTTGACACTTCGGGTAATGCTAGTTTCCTGCATCAACCAAAGTTATCAAGGGATATGATTTCCTTTGTAGAGAGTTGTTTCTTCTTGGAAGTGCCAGTTGGCTCAGTTTGCAAAATGCATGTTAAAAAATATGTTGACATGGATGTTGCAACTCGAGATAGGGATTTCTTTTTGTGTAGGAAATATTTTTTTAACATCTATAATCATCTAATGAAAGGAAATTATCAGTTGCATAAGAAGGACAAAATGAGTGTGAACCTTTGGTATAGAAAACACATGATTTTTTCTTTTATCAAAAGCCCAATGGTGGAGAGATCCCTTTTGTAGTTGGAATTCAGACGAAGTGGATGTTAGAGACTGTGGTGAAGCTATCAAATAATAGCCTAATAGCCATGGATTCAACATTCAACACGAATAAATATGAGGTGAGTGAATTAAGAATGATTAATCTAGTACAATAATTTGATTAGTAATGATTGATAATGATTAATGAGTTGAATTTGACTTCATTTTTTTTTTTGAATGTGATAGTATCAGTTGTACACACTTGTGGTGTTTGATGAGAAACAAATTGGGTATCAGTTGCATGGGAGGTGACATCACGTAATACATCACATGACATTTCACTATGGTTGGAGCACCTCATGCATGGGTATCACCAAGTTGATCATAGTTGGAAAGTTAATGCCTTCATGGTTGATGATGCATTGGTTGAAATCAGTTCTTTAAGGTAACTTCAATCTTCTTATTTTATAGTACAACTTGTATTTATTACAAAAATAACATGCTTGAAATGAATTTAATGTGGTAGAGGAATCACAAGGTGCAATGTTATCTTGTGTATTTGGCACATACACCGACCATGGCTAAAAAATGTGAATCGATTGGGTAGTAGTCCAGAAATAACAGAAGAGATGTTTAGTGATTTGGGTTTAATTATGAATTATTCTTCCAATGTTGAAGTGGGAATGCAATTAATGCTTTCTTCAACAAATTTTCTAATGAGGAGAAGTTCCTAGAATATTTCCACAAGAATTGGGTTACTAGTGACAAGATTTGTAAGTTGGCAAGCTCTTTCTTACATTTCTCTTTTTGGTTTTCACATGGATGAAATATCTTCATTAACCCAAATTTTATGCAATTAGGGATGTGGGTAAAACTTTTTCGGGATTTTCCCCATGCAAATTAGGAGATAAACAATGTTGTGAAGTCATATCATCGTTACCTAAAGACAAAATTTCTATCTGATAGAAGAAAGAAATGTTCTAGTAGGATGGATTGGTTGATATATGTTCTTCTAACAAATGTTGAACCTTGTTACCGATTTAAGGAAATTCTAAAAAAGGAAGGATTTTTGAATAATTTCAAGAAAGAGAAACATTTTAAATCATCAATGGAAAAATAAAAAGAATTTCAAATAGTGATTGTAGCCCTCATGAGCAAATGTAGCATGCTTTTTGGGTGAGGAGTGAATCTAAACCTAATAAATAATGCCTTGCACTTGTAATCACACACATTTCTTAACTTGTGATTGCCCATGGTCTATTCAAGGCAACATTTGCAAGCATGCCATAAAGGTAGGTTGGTTGTCTTCCCATTCAATGGCTTCAATCCAATTACTAAATCATAAAAGGAAAATGGATCCATACAATGACCCTCCTAACCAATTACTAAATCATCAAAGTGCATCTAATTCCTACCCTCCTGAGGTAAATATAGAGGCAATATCGAATCTTGGTGAAAATGCAAACACATTTGCCATGGATAGTCACAATGTTGAAGGAATTGAGTTGGCCAAGGAGAATTTATTTGGCTACATAGACCTGGTTCGAAAAATTCCTCCTGCTACTTTGACCAAGATTGAACAATTGATTGCTTTGCTTAAAAAAATGTTGGATGATGCCAACAATATTCATATTATGGATTATGGATTCGCATGTGGGTTGGGTGATTTTGAGACATCTTTGAAGACAACGAAGAGTTTCCTGAGCCCCAAAAAGAGAAGAAAAGCAAGAAGAAAAAAAAATGCAAGAATAGAAATTGACTTGAATATCACTGCAGATGAAGATGAACCATTTCAGTTTGATCAATTAAATAAGTGATATCGCCCTCGCTCCAACAATGCATGGATTTTTAGGGTTGTGATGCATTTGTTTTCAATTTGATTTTAATATTTATTAGTATATTACATGTATTTGATGTATTATAGTTTTGTTGAATATGTACATGTATGTTTGATAGGTGGTGAGGATATGTTTGTTGATTTCTCTAATTTGTTTGAATTGTCATTTAAGGTCAGTAAATAACTCCATGCATTTACACTCAGTCTTTCAATACATCAATTATTTTGTATGTTATGGAAGATAACTTTCACGAGGTTTTCCATACTTTCATTATGCTTGCATACATTGGTATCTAAACATGAATCTGATATATAAATTGGAATAAAAACAATGGAAATGTAACAAAAATTGTAGAGGAAATGCAATGAAATTGTAACGAAACATGTAAAACACAATTTTACCAGTTTTTTATAATTGCTCAATGCTAATGGTGATATATTATTGAATAATCATATATATTACAACATCAAAGATTATATATTACAACATCAACAATAGTGAGGGAGTGAATATCAGCAAGAACACAAGGGTCAATCTAAATCTGAGAATGAAGGGGGGTTTTCATGAATATTGTTGATACAATAATCATGTATACCCTCTCGTTTCCATAATTTCATTCCAACATTCAAACTCTTTTTTTTTCGGAGTATATTGTTGGTTTAAAGGGGATTGACCTAGGTTCAGAGTGTGTTGTGCACCAACAAAACCCTCAACCATTGGCCCTTTCTACAACAACTTGCAAGCAGATCATAGTCTCACCTGAAGCAATTATGGGAGGTTGCAGAACCAAGTTTCTGCAGCCAGAGGGATATGCGTGTTGTGGCATCCGTGTGTTTACTTATGTCTTATATCTACCAACACTTCACATACATAAATAACTTTGCACTGGTGATTAACCTTGCAGATTGGTGCTTAACGCATAGACATAACAAAAAACAGTATAACATGTATTCTTTTGCATAATTCAGTAAAAAGCATGCATAGAGATTTCCAAATCAAAAAATAATGAAGACAGAAAGATACATAATACTTCACCAAATCTTCTTATTTATTAATAAGGATCTTCAATACATGCTCTTCCTTGACCTGCACACCCAGCTACAGGTGGTTTGCACACTTAGTTGTAGACTCTTCAAGGCCTCTGCGCACTCAGTGGTGGAGTCTTTCCCCAAAAGTACAGAGTCAAGACAAAGAATACGAACAATCTATGCTTAGTTATTCTTGTATCCTATATTCAACAAATTGTTACATCTGCTTATATCGGTTTTGATACTACAAAACAATGGCCCACATATTATGGAACCGACAAAACAATGACTAAAACCCAATACCCATTACAAAATAAGGGACTTTGACTTGCCCCAAAGCCCCTAAAACATTGTGCGATGAATATAACTTCGTTGGCTCTGCACGCTCCGCTGGACCTTAAAATGCGGATTCTTTGACCCAAAACTTGGACCAAGTTGGGTTGCACCCGACAGGTCCCCAACACTCACCCATGACTCATCCTGAGTCACTTAGTTGTGGTTCCCTTGATTTTTGTTGCAATTCCATTGTAGTCTGATTATAATGTTGGATTGCCTCTGCCATTTTTTTTCTCCTGTTTGCGCACCTCCTCCAGCAATTCCTTTGTGGTTGGGCCAGCAGCCTTCTGTAGTGTTTCTGCCTCCCTTTTCTTCAATTCCTTGAGCCTTTTGTCGACTTCCTGAGATATTTTGAGGGCATCATCTTGCCATAGATGAGTTCTATATTGCAAAATTTTCTCCTTCATCCAAAGATCATCTATCTACTTTTGTAGGTTCTTCCCTTCAGTAATACTGGCGAGTTTCTGTAAGACTGGTAGGGTCTTTACAACTGCCAAGATTTCGTTGCACTACTTATGCTTCACCTGTAATTCCTCTTTGATATTTTGGATGTTTGGATCCTCCTACAATGAGGTCCAAATCTGCATCGTGTCATCCAATAATTTTTTGCAACCTTCCACTGTGTCAGAGATGCCTTTTAATGCTACCTTTAAGTGTTTCTACCTCTACTCCCGCACTTCTATTTTCGTGGCTGGCTGCAACCTTATTTGCATCTTTGATATTTTCACTTCGTACTCGAAATTTATCTTTTCTAGTGTATTCTTTGATTCCTTGATCGTGAGGGCGAGCTTCATGACCTTCTCTGCTGGTGGTTCCTCCTCACCAACCTTCACATCTGGGACTATGCTACAACTATCTTCGATGGATTTTTCCAACTGTTGTTGTCACTAAAATGCTTCGTCTCTTTTCTTAGCCACCTACTCCAACTTCTTTTTCAACGCATCTTTCTCCTTTCCAATCTGCATCATTATTATCGAGATTCATTGTTCCCGCTCCTACAACTTTGTTTTTAAACTTTGATAGAATTCATGCAACATCTGAATGGGCAGCATGGAAATATTTATGTTGATATTCTTCCATGATTTGGATCATTCTTTTTCCTGCAATGTGTACCACTGAAGTGCCCCAGCTAGCACTTGCAAAATTCTAACGCCGAATTGCATTTCTATTCTTTGTTATACCTGCAGTGGTCAAGTTATTTGTTCTGATTTTTTTGCTACTTGCAATAGTGCCTTCAACTCCATGATTCCCTGTTATACCTTATCCAAGATCATTTTATATCGATCATAAATTATGTCTCAAGTCTCTATTATGATCTCTTAGACCTTCTCTATGATCTCGTTGATGTCCCCATCAGTGAAGACAAGCACTTCTGTTCCCTTGGAATTATCCACTTTTTTCTTTTTCCTCTTGCCTACTGCAGTTTTTGTATCTCTCCTTATAACAATAAAATTTGACTCCTTTGATACTCTGCATCACTGAGGGGTTCCTCATGCTCCTTCTCTGTTTCCTTTATTTCTATTTTTGCATCCTTTCCACTTGCACTTGCATCTTGCGAGGTACACTTCTATGTTCTAATCGCTCCACCAGGTGGAGTCATCCATTCTTTTGACCATTTTTATACTACGATGAGAAATCATCTTCAGTTACTAAGTATGGAAATGGGTGTCATGTCCCAGTCAGGTCCTTCATTGCCTTCACATAGGATTTATGGAAGATCACTTTGACGTTTGAATTGTGACAGTATTGCTTATATAAACTAAGTAACAACCTTGGATGCCGATTCACCACCCTCTGTAGATCCATTTCCATCACCACAAAGAAAATCCTATTCTCTGTTGCATGCGACGACTCCTTAGTAAACCAGAAGGAGGCATACCTCACTGCCTCACAAACATCTACCTCGACAGATGGAAATTGCGAGTCTTTTGGTTCTTTCCACGAAATTAGCATGATGAGGATTATCGACTAAGAGTAGTGGAATGTCTTCCCCTCTTCCTGTGTTTCCCTGCAATTTGTAAAAAATTCCTTGCACAGATAGGCAACCTAGTTAAATTGGATCCCTACTGTTTCCTGGAAAACTAGTGTCTATTTGATCTGCTAGTCCCACTAAGACGGGTAGCTATCTTAGAAACAAACAATTAAAAGTAACTTGTGTTTTCCTTTATGTATGATAGATAAGAGAGAAGCAGAGAGCACCAACCTTAATCTTTCAGTTGGCTCCTTGCATGTTTCCTCTTTCCTTTGATAGAGCTTTCCACTCCTTTCTCACTTGTCCCGCTTCAAAGAACACCTGTAGAGACAAAGCAAAAAAACACCATCAAAGAATAGAGATCTATAATACCATAAACAATGTAGAATCAGAAGTACATTAACCATGTAATTGCATACACAAATACAAGATCCACAAGTACACAAGTATATGGAGGAAAACTCAAATAACTTTATTGATAGTAGAAGTAAAAGAGAGGATTACAACCCAGCTATCTAATCCAGCATCATCCTCCTAGCATGAAAGCCCTCTTAACCTCATGAAAAGCAATATCACCCAACAATGCAATGTCTCAAAGAGAAACCAACAGCACTTTCTTACAAATTACAAAATTCCAGCGTTTAGATCTCTCAGCTGAGGGATCCATATATAGATATTTGCAGAGGGGTGAGTCAGCTTTTGGGTTTTTGATTAGTGTCATTTCGTTGATAGTTCTTGGTCCCACTTGGAGATTTCATGATCTCTTACTCATCCCTGGGTGAATTTAGAGAGGCAAGTGTCATATGAGAAGTTTCTTGAAGATTCTCTAGGTTTCCACTTATCAAACTATCTTTTCCATTTGTCTACTCTTGCCCATCGCACCCTATAGAAGGCTCTTTTAGTATGCATCGCACCTGGCCAGTGTAACAGCCAGGATGCATCGCACCCTTAGCACTGAGCAGTCTGTATGGTCCAGTTTTGACCAGTTCTGAGTGGTTTTTCAGGGAGAACTTCTGAGAAATGATGTAATCAGTTGACCATGATCCTTTAGGGTTTGAAACAACACTTTTAGGGGTTTAAGAGCCCTTGGTTTATCGAAATATGTGATTTGGGTTGTAGTGCCCAAATATGTCTATAACAGTTGCCCCCTAAAGCATGAGGTCATAAATCTTCTGATGTTGGGTGAAATGCTTTATCATGAGGATACGAGGTCTCTCGAACTGGAAGGTGACCTATATAAAATACAATACAATACATTATATTCATATTATTTTCATCATTTAGCTAAGGCAGGCATACCCATGCTCAGCTTTATAAATTCATTTTCACGTGCATAGGATAGACAACTGTCTGTGTTGCAGACTGGTGATTCATGTAGAGCCATCATTCCTTAGCTTGGATGATCATCTGTGCAGTTATGGAGTACATTTGATGTCTTTATTTTCCTGAATATATCGTAGCCCGGATGGATGAAACTAGATCTGGGGTCTTCAAACTTGTTCAATCTTCGCCTGATGTACAAGTCGATCCATGTGAAAAATGTTCTGAAGTCAAACATGGAAATACATCGCCTGATTACTAGCCAATTATGTAAGTTGTTAACAGGTGCGAGAGGAATCACCGATAATGATAATGACCCTCAAGGTACTACAATATAATTCACGTGGTGTGAATATATGAGTCGATGTCGAACACCATGCAAAATCTTTCGGTCGAAGGCCATTGATGTAAACCTATCGCCAGAAGTGAGAAACTTGCCATTGAGGCATGCAAGCTTCAAAGTACTGAAAGGGTTGTCCCTAAGTCAACTTCTTGGATAATGAGCTGATGTCGACAAGAAGTGACCTGTCGTAGGAGGGCCTTAATGAATCCCACATCTACGACACGAAACGAAGCGAATGATTTTCTGGAGGTGAAAACAATTTGATGATACAAGGTTCAGGAATGGCAGTCATGAAAAATGGAGAGTGAAGGCATTGCAGTGGATGAGGCGTTAGCTGGGTTAGTGAGTTCTCTGAATGACTTCTCTTGAACATATTGACGACACTGATATGGATTGGTAGCGTTAACCCCATGGATGGTACGGAGGACCAATGGTGATGGTAAATGGAATAACCCAACCCGACTCAATCATGGTGATGGAGTGAAAGTGTCATGTTCAAGAGCGACTTGCTACCAATGAAGTTTTTCAAGTTTTCTTCCCTTTTTCCCCAGCCATTGCTGACCAGTACCTCTTTATTTTTGTCAATCTTGAGGAGGATAGCATATGCTTGTTCTATAATTTGCAAACCTGTCCCTATGTTTTAGCGAGCCTAGCGACAGTGAAACTCGTTCTTTTTTTTCCGATGGACAAGTTTGTCGCCATTGTTTTAACGAGTTTAACGAAAAAGATAACTCGGTCCTTTTCATGTTTAGAGAGTTTGAAAAGGGATGAAAAGGAAACTCCAACAACCCTTTTTCATGGAATAATCCCTTAAGTCTGAAAAAGTATAAAATAATACGAAGGGGATGACTTTTCGATAGTTTTAGTGAGCTGAAAAAGACAAGCACTCGATCTTTTTGTGTAATGATCCCTCAGGTCCAAAAAGATTAAAATTTAGAGGAGGGATGGTGCTTCCCTTCACTTTAACGAGTTGGAAAGGCCAGTAGCTCAGAAATCTTTTCATATTTTATGCGTCTAAAAAGAGCTTAAAAGAGACTCGTTTTCAAGGAACGAGTGATGTATCCAAGTAGCAACTGGTTCTAGGTATGTTTGGAACTTTCTCAAACACAACAGTGTAATGAGGGTGGCTAATAGAATCACTCATCGCAGTTGTTCCTCAAAAGGGTAAATAATCAAGTGGAGGCGTATGATCGGCTAAAAGAGTGGAGGTGATGGTAAGAACACGACCAAGGCTCAAAAGGCAGATAACGATGCAATCACAAAGGCTATTTACCGAGGGTGGATTCATTTTTTAATGAGCTTGAATCTTTAGAAACTATGCTCAGTGGCGGGTTTATTTTTTAACGAGCTTGAACCCTGCGGTAACATTGCTCATGATAATAGTCAGAGACGTTCAATTTACCATTAACACTGTATTCTTTCGACGGTCATACAACCTATTCAATTACTCCATCAAATTGATTAGAAATGTAAATACATGCTTGAAAAATGAGTTAAAAACTAACATCTTACTTGAATTACGTGAATAGTAACATAAAAGTAGTTTTACCTCTCATTTTTACCATTTCATTCAAATTTGGGATTGTTGGAGCTTTGGAGGTGTTTTCCCCCTTGAATTTCATCAGTTGATTTCGGGAGATCCAGTGGACTATTTTCTGCGCCGTTTGGACCAGGTAGGAGCTAACCCTGAGCTCTTCAATTGCATTCCTTCCTTTTCTGATTCTGAGCAACTTTTCCTGTTCTTCTGGGCCCCAAGGGTTTGAACAATTCGTTCTCTCCCCATCGCACCTAGTATGCATTGAAAAGTGTGATGCATACTGAGCTGGCCATTGGCCAGTCAGTATGCATCTCACCCTATACACAGGTAGGGTGCGATGGGTGCAGGAGGGAAAGTTTATGCAGTGTTTTCTCATGAAATTTTTGCTTGTTTTTTCCCAAATCAGGATCCTAATTCATCTCTTGTTTGTGTTTCAAAGATTCATCGGATCAAGATGGTCATTACATGGCATGAACACGAGCATGAAGAAGAGGACATGATTGCCTTACATGATCCAGGTACGGTTACTGCATTGCGAAACTGTGGCTTGCTCAAATTCTTCCGCATATCCAGCATGAGGCAACAAA
This sequence comes from Pinus tabuliformis, assembly GCA_031772625.1. Classification (NCBI taxonomy): domain Eukaryota; kingdom Viridiplantae; phylum Streptophyta; class Pinopsida; order Pinales; family Pinaceae; genus Pinus; species Pinus tabuliformis. The sequence continues at coordinate 635,750,005 of CM062804.1, read as the reverse complement.
TCAATTTGTTGCAATATCTTCTCGATGCATGGGATCCGACCAACCAGGTGTTCCAGATTAGAGGCAAATCCATCCCTTTGATAGTTGAGGATATCTACTTTTTGACTGGGTTATCGAGGTGTGGTGCCCCTCTCTCACTATCAGGATCTGCCCATGGCGGTGAATCCGTGAGTGATTATATTCGCCAGTTTTGTAGAGATGGATCTTAGCCGAGCAAGGATGGCAAGAACAATATTCGATATGTCATTGATTGGTCCTTGAGGACTATTTTATTCACCTTTGCTAGATTGGTTGGTAGCGCGGCTCTTCATTTGGCCAACAGGTCTTATATGCAGTACGCCTTGGAATGCCTTGAACCAAAGGTATTCAACTGGTGTGATGTAGTACTTCCAGCTATAAAAGAACAACTTTCCAAGGTGAATAATGGAAGGTCCAAGAGCTTTAGTTACGGTTCCATTCTGATTGCTTTCGCCTTGGAGAGGATTCCATTGATGTAGCCACAGTACATTTCACTTGGATTGCTAGGACCAAGGGAACCACAGATGGGTTGATCTCATGGCCAGACATGCTGGTCAGTCACAAATTTGATTCTCTGATGCCTTCTTTGAGTGGTTCGACCGTCAGGAGATGGTCTTCATAGAGTATCCATACGTTGGGATGGATTTCCGAGGCGACCGAATTTGGCGTTACCGGATGGCGAATAGTGGGGTGTTATAGGTGAGAAGATCAGACCATATCTTTGTTTATTGCTTTTATAATGTTCTTATGTTTTTAAAGGTTATCAAGACTAATCAAACTCATATATGTGTGTAGATATTGGACCAGTGTGACCAATAGCACGCCCGAGGGTAGCAACTGTCGTTCCAGTAGGAGAGGCTGTAGGGAGGGCTGTCCTTTGCGATCTGGACATAGCAGAGACCCTTGCAGTGTTGTAGGATCAGATCGAGGGTCTCACCCTTGGTATTTAGGATGTGAGGACCGACGAGTTACCTCTGAGATTACAGCGCCATATCACTGGCGTGCCAAGTCGATGGACTAGGCTCTTACATATGATTGCACAGGCGGTGACTTGCTATCACTAACACCATTAGTCTAGGGTGCTTTTCCGCATTTTGAGTTTTTAGGTCGTATGACCAATTTTTTCTTGGACATAGAATCATTTTGTAAAAAATTATAAATAGATATATATATTTTTTATTTTCAGAGTTTTATTTCGATTAATTTATGTGATCCAGATGCAAATGTTGATTGAAATGCTTTTTCTTTTATAAATTCTGCAAATGTTTGTCTAACACATAATTTTCTAATGAATTAGTTAATGTGTTTAAGTTTCTAGAAATGTGTTGATATTGAATAGAATCAAACTGCTTTTCCAAAATCCTGACCCTTAGGAACATATGATAGATCGCTGGATTCCGAACGGAATAGACACCAGTAAGTTGTAGGATGATGAGTTGTGAATCTAGCCTGACAACAAGTCGGTGTATGCCATGTATGATGGCATTAGAGAGAATTTCCATTAATGCGCTGTACTCAGCGATGTTGTTCGTTGATCAACCAATACATATCCCTCTAAAAATCACTAACTTGCCGCTTGGATCAAAAATGGCCCAGGCTGCAGAAGATAGATTCCGTGTACTACAACTAGCTCTGTCGGTGTATCCAACGAATGATTCCAACAAGTCCGACATCTGCAACAAATGCAAAGTGGATTACCTAACCAAAATGATCACTCTTGACGAAAACAAAAATGTAACAAAAGCATATAAAGAGATTACTACACTTAATCAAGCATAGTAACGCTTAAGATACAACCCGTTTCGGGGTTGCGACAGTGGAATCCCATCGTAATCTACTAGCTCGTAGGCTCCTTTTGCTAATACTCGTTTAACAATGTAGGGGCCCATCCACAAAGGTTGGAACTTACCTGCTCCCAATTTATCGGATTCCTGATCGTACAACAAGACCAGGTCACCTTTTGAGAAGACACGAGGTTTGACGTTTTTGTCAAATTGTGCCTTGACTCGTTTCTTATGAGCTTCGTTAGCTAAAGCATAATCACAACGGGTTTCATCCAATTGGATTAGTTCCAAGAAACGAGCCTCTTCCTCCGAATTTTTGGGAAGTAGATCGATTGCGAGCTTGAGAGATGAAATTTCACACTAAATCCGTAAGACTGCTTCCAGGCCATACACCAACTGAAAGGGTGTGAATCCGGTCGCATTTCTCACCGATGTCCTATATGCCCACAGAGCTAAGTACAAGATTAAGTGCCAATTTCGTTTGTGGACTCTGATCATCCTTTGCAGCATGCGCTTCAGGACTTTGTTAATGGCCTCAACTTGTCTATTAGCTTGCGGATAATATTGAGTAGAAATGTCGTGGGACAGTCCTAATTTGGTAGCTAATTCAACCACCATGTGATTACGACAATTCAATCCATGATCTGTGACTATAGTCTATGGAACACCAAATCTAGAGACTACATGATTGAAAAAGAAAACAGCAGTCGTTTCGCCGCTATTGTTTAATGTAGGCATCGCCTCGGCCCATTTTGTAAAATAGTCGACTGCAACTATGATATACCCATGCCCCCCGACTGAGGTGGGGTTACATGTCATGAAATCAATGCCCCATTTGGCGAATGGCCCAACAACAACTACTGGATGCAGCAGTGTGGGCGGTAGTCTGGTTTTGTAGTCGAAGATTTGACAAGCATGGCAACTTTTGACTGCGATTATGCAATCTTTGAATATAGTAGGCTAGAAGTAACCTGCTCATAAGATCTTTTGTGCCGTAGCATAACTAGATTGATGCCCCCCACACGCACCTGAATGACAATCATTCAGGATTTTTTCAGCCTCCTCATGCGTGAGGCACCTCCGCAGAACTGTATCGACACCATGAAGGTAAAGTGTATCACTGAAGATCATGTAGTCTTTTGCTTGGTATGAGTACGCCGTTGTTCGGAGCAAGAGGTATTAGGCCTAAAGGTTTGGGTTTGGAGATAGATCAACATATCTCCATACCACGGATGCTTAACGATATCAGAAACAAAGATTCATCCACAATTGATGCTTTAGATGTTGAATCGTTGGACGACGATGGGAGGTCGCGTAGTAACTTCATGAAAACTAAAGATTTCTTTGATTTGGATTTTGTGAATTCCAGATCAAACTCTTGCAAAATTGTTATCCATTTTGAATATTTTCCCCCTAGTAATTGACGTGACAGAATGTAGGTCATAGGGTTGCAATCTGACAGAATGGTAGTTTTGCGAAAGAGGATATAGTGTTGAAATCTCTGTACTACTTGAACAACTGCTAGAGCGAGCTTTTCAACATAGGAGTATTTTCTTTCTGTGTCATTTAAGTTTCGGCTTAAATATAGATTGGATGTTCAATTACATCATCTTCTTGTACTAAAACCATTGCAATGGTTGTATTTTCTGCAGCAATATATAGGTTAAAGTCTTTTTGATAATCAGGAGCGTACATTAATGATGCTTTTATTATGGAATCCTTTAAAGCATCAAAGGAAGCTTGCACAACCTGATCTTAGTGGAAGGGCACTTCTTTTTTCAAAAGATGTGTATAACCTTTAGCAAGTTCGGCATAATTTGGAATGAACCTCCTTAGAAAGTTTGCTTTCGCTTGGAGTTTTTGAATCTGAAGTAAATTTGAAGGTGGAGGCATGTTGATGATTGCCTGAACCTCACATGGGTCGAGTCGAATCCCGTCTTTAGAAACTATGAAACCAAGTAAACGACTAGAACTGACACAAAACACACATTTGTGTGGATTGAGTCGTATCTTGTAGTGTCGGCAACGTAGAAATATAGCTCTCAAATGCTACGGATGATCAATCCGCTTTCGCGAATGAGCTAGTAGATCATCAAGATATGGTTGAACGATGTGTTTAATTTCATGGAAGGTGTAGTTCATAGCCCTTTGAAAAGTTGCCCCTGCATTCTTTAAACCGAAAGGTAGTTTACGGTACGCGTATGTGCCCCATGGACATATAAATGCAGTCTTCGACTGGTCCTATGGGCGGATGTTTATTTGATTGTATCCGGAAAATCCATCCATAAATGAAAAGATTTCACTTCGGCGCATTCATCAATTATCTGGTCAATGAAGGGTATAGGGTAGTTGTCCTTTGGATAAGCTTGATTTACATCCCTATAATCGACACACACTCTAATTGTTCCTTGATTTTTCATCACAGGAACAATATTCGATACCCAATCAGTTAGAGGAACAGGGTAAATGAAACTAGCATGTAAAAGTTTTCAACTTTTGCCTTGATGGTAGTGGCTTTCTTCGGGTGAACCTGTCAAAGCCACTGTCGTATTGGTTTGACATCTGGGTACATCTTGATTTTGTGTTCAATGATGCTCGAGTCAGTGCTTGGCATTTCTTCATATGACCATGCAAAGACATCTTTGAATTTGTGAAAGAGAGCGGAGTATATTTCCGGTTCTGAAGAAGAGCAAGATTTGCTGACATGAATATTCTCTACAACATTAGGTTTTGTCGAGATATTTATGGCGATAGTTTCTTCAATATTAGACAGATTGCACTCGGAATCCATTGTATTTATAGTATTTGATAGAAAATAAAAAACTGAAGGATGATTAAGGTCACTGGAATAATCTTCGTCTTTATATTGAAGATGGGAACAATGGTGGTAATCTTCCCATGGTGCCTCTCCTATCATCATTGACTGAATGATTCCTTCATCTGTAGAATGTACATGTGACCAAGGATCTGAAGAGGTGCCATATTCTTGAGACCTATCTATCCAAACACTTGATGAGTGTTGATTTGGATTTGCCGCCCAGGCCCAAAAAATTGATTGCTACAAAATTTCTATGAGTTTTGGGGGCAATACCCGGCGATGATCCATGCTAACAAAATGTTCGGAAATCTTCTTAATCTTTGCTAATGTAGAAGATACCATATTACAGGTTTCCACTGTGGCCATTTCCGTCAGATTACTTGGAGGCGGGAGGGAAAAAGTACCCATTAAGGCAGGGTCTTTTAGGAGGCCTACTCCGACATTTTGAAGCGATTGAGAGCTTCCATGGATCATTGGAATGCTTCCCGTAACTTGTGAATTGCTGGGGAGAAAGGTTAGTTGTTCAACGATTGTAATTCCGCCTTGGAAGGGAAATGCAATCTTTCTAAAATATGTTGACACAATAGCAACCATAGCATAAATCCAGGGCCTTCCCAGTAGGATATTGTAATCGAGGTTTCCGTCAATGACCTCGACTTCAATTTCTACTATTTTTCCCCCCAGCTCAACTTGCAAGTTACTTAATATCCCATACGGCGTGTATGTTCTTCCATCGAACGCTTTTAATGTTGTTGATGATCTTGACAATGGTGATGAGCCTAAATTTTTCCAGCAACTCATTGACATAATACAAGTAGATGCCCCCTCGTCAATGATTGTTCGATGAATAGTCTTGTTGAGGGATTTTACCTGTATAAGGAAAGTGAGTTGGGTTGATAACTGAGGTTCATATCCTTTGTGGCTAAAGGCCACAAGATTGGAATCTGTTGGGTCAATACCAGCTTTTGCTGATAATAAAGCTTGCTTTTGGGAGGGGCAATTTTGCAATACTTCAAGTGTCGACATAGCAGATGGCGATTGGGCCAGATCCTCTACTATATTATAATTTTGTGCTGCTTGGGCATGAGGATTAAATGTCGATTTATGTGCTACTCCCTTTGGTGGATTTATTGTTAGTTCAGGAATGATGGGTGGCACAACTTCTGACGAAGTTGTTGTCGAACTACTAGGTTGATCAGTAGCCTTGTTGTTGTTCGACATCTGTGGATTCCCGTAATATTTATTCCTTGTCAATATCAAAGCATCATTTTTTTGTTTCGATACGGATAACATAAGCACATGGGATAGGGAAGCATTATCGATAGCAACCAAATTAGTTTCTGGGTTTGGAAATGGATCAGTCAACACTGCTGAGGTGCTCGAAGATTTTAAAAATTTCTTGACCTCAGCTTGATGCGGATAATCTTTCATCCAATGTTCTTCATTACATATGAAACATGGTTGACCTGGTTTCTTTCGCCTAATAGGGTTTTCAGAAGATTTTTCAGGAGGTGTGTCTTCTTGTTTCTTCTTCTTGTTTTTCCCTTTCTTCTTTCCCCCTAGTTGCTTCGGTTCTTTGCCTTTGTCGGATGACACGACATTAACCTTCGAGGCAGGAAGTTTGTCATTTGATATTTTGCTAGAAACTGCAAGGGCTTTACTAGTTTGAGCCTTTGCGGTTTGTGTACTTGAGGTACCAATCACACCATCACCGACATGAGAGTCCCTGTTTGATTTAGGAGGGGGAGGAATGGAAAATTCTAGTCTGGAAGCGTCAGGAATTTTGTCATAGAGCGTGCAAAACTGAGTATAGATCAAGTCTAAATATTGCGCATGAGAAATAACCTGCTCTTCAGTGACAACTCCTCCTTTTGCCACATCTTCTGTAATAGAAGGTAATAATGACTTAATAAACCACTCAGCTAGAAGCTAATTAGGAACATAGGTCTTTACCATTCGATGACAATGTCGCCACTCATGAATATGATCAGATATGTGAGTGGCTGTTGTCTGCTTGAAAATGGTAAGGAGTTCTGTTCCTATTTTGTACCTTATGGGTAGTTAAAAGTGGGTTAAAAAGGTAGTGGCAAGGGTGCTGAAGTTATCAAATGAAGCTCTAGGAAATTCGATGTACCATTTTTCAGATGAACCAGTTACCATTCGCTGAAAAAGGCGAAGCCTAATCGAATCATCATTGAGGGTGTTGGATGAACACCACAAATGAAAAGTCATTACCTGATTCGATGGATCTTCACCCGGATTTCCATTGAATTTAGGAATATCTAAGGGAAGTTTATGAGGAATCGCTGGCCACCATGGGGCATAAGCAATTGGATCATTCGTTAACCGGTTCAAATCTGGTAATTCTAGAGTTGCTACAAAGGGCAACTGTTGATTCATGTTTGGCAAAGCGTACCCGGTATAAGATGGGATTGTCTGAGCAGTGGGTCTTTGCATACCAACATAATGTATCTGATGCTAATAACTTTGATAAGGTTGATGGGCATCCCATTATATTATGGTTGTTGATAACCGTTTTGAAAATACGATTGCCCATTGCCTGCAAAGCTTTGTTTCTCAGGTCCTTGGTAAGCTTGCTGGAATTGTGGTTGTTGATATTGTACCAGCCATGGTTGTTGGACCATTTGTTGTTGTCCAATATTGGATGTTTGACCAAGATGAGGGGTGATAATACCCATTTGAGCCTGAGTCACTCCAGTTAAGGAGTCACTAATCTGAGGTTGTGATTGAGCCGTGGAGACAAGAGGTTGTTGTATTACGACCTGAGAGACTTGAGGTTGACATACAACAGGTAGCGCTTGTACTTGCGACACGGTCACAATAGCAGGTGTAGTGGGAATGTTCGACATAGGTTGATTTGGTTGCATTGAATATACAACCCTTGGTTGTTGAGGCAATATTGGTACTCAACCACTGGATGCAATTCCAGTTTGACCCGAATTTTTTTGTGAACTCTCATATGGTGGTTCTCCCGGAGGGAACAATGAAAAGGCATACTGCCCCCCATATGGCGGCAATCCAGTGTTCAAAGGATAAATTGGTCTTTCGAGACTGGACTGCCCACATTGATACTGATGTGAAGGATCAATTTGCTAAGTTTCAACATAAGAAATTCAAGGTAAGATTCCGGATGAACAAATAGAAACAGACCATGCTGTCGAAACAGTCCCTGGGTGGACTCCATCTAGCGATTGAGAACTAGTTGGGACAGATGGTATACCAGTGAACATTGTCAGAGTAGCAGCAGGAGGCTCTGCTGCTGCTGTATCAGATGACACAGTCCTAGATGTTGATGGTTGTTCAGACATATTTAGTCTATCCAAAAGATTTCCTAGCGATTCGACAGGAACTTGCGATGAAGGGTGATTAAAAGAACTAACCTCTGTAGTAGAAGGATATAGGTGGATCCCAGTTCCAAAATGCAATGGGGTACTGGATGGAAGATCCTCTACAATCTCTTCTATAGCAATCAGTCCAGGTGGAAGAGGTAGACCGTCAGGTCCGTAAAATATTTCTGGAGCCGAAGAAGGTATAGCTTCTGCAGTAACAGACACAAGAGGGGTGACACCTTCTGAATCAGCCATAGATGGAGCTGGTTTAGGGATATAAGTGTTTACCGTTACACTAGGATCAATTCTGATGTCCTCTTGTAATTGCGGAAATTCTTCTGTAAAGGTAGGAGTACCAGAAATAAGTGGAGTAACTGGAGTATCTGATGATGTTGAAACACAAGTTTCAAATAGGCCAGGAGAATTTGACCCAATTAAATGACAGCATTTTGCCCGGAATGGTTTCATTTCCATAGTCAAAGACAGTTGACTCGCTAGCCTTTGCGAACGACGGGGTTTTGATTGACTTTCTTCCACGATTATGGATTACTTGATCAACTCAAAATTAAAAAGGGGAAAATGTTAGTCCGAATTAAATGAATTTTATGACGCTTTGACACAAATTTCTTTTTCAATTTTTAAGAGTCAAGAAAAAGCTAAAGGTGACTCTAGTTGCCTTCGATTTTTAATGAGTCTGAAGTGACAAGTACTCAGATGGACCTTTTCTTTTAAGGAGTCGAAAAGGAACGAAAGTGACTACTTTGGAAATCTAGACAGAGGGATTACCAAACCAATCGCAAAACTGCAATATACACCTTGGTGGTAAATTAAAGAGAAATTACCAAGGACTTTACGTACGGCAGTCAATCTTCCCAAATGTTGTGTTCAGTGCATTGCGATCAATAGGGCGGCAGACACGACTTCCTAAGGATAAAGGATATCCGCCTATTGTGGTCTCCCAATATATACTCAACGGTACGGGGAGAACAAGTCCGTACTGGCACTTGTCGTATCAAAGAGGAGGAATCACCCAACCTTCAATGAAAACGATAGTTACCAGGCTTTACGATGCCAGAATATGTCTCTAGCCTAGACTTCTAGATGTTGTGCGTTAGGTTCCAAAGTGTTTTTATGTTCATTGAGGTTTATTTTAGAGTTGATATTTTTTAAATAAGTTTGCCTTTCAAGGTTCACCGCGTGATGTAGATGTAAAAATCCTAAATATGCAATCTAAAATGATAAACATTCGTTTATGTTCTTTTAGCAATGAAAATCCTAGCTACAAAGGAAAGAAGATTATGATTTTTTCTTTCCGCAGAGAGCATAGAGCACACACTAAATGCATTTTTCCTAAATCAAATTTCGCATGTAGTCAAAATGAAAATGCACATGCATGTATTTGTTTTCCACTTCCTTAATGTGTGAATGCAAAAAACGAAAGCTAAGTATAGATCTGAACTATTTTCTTTCAAAGCAACATTTCTAACAATTTCTTTTCAAAATGAAAGGAAGACTAAGACGACACTTTTCGATTTTGAATTGAAAACTGCAAAATGACACTTCAAATACTAATAACTCAAATCAAATACAATGAAAAAAGTATAATCAACTATCTAGAAGAGGAAGACTTTACGACACTCTTCTTCTTGACTCAAAACGACAGTTACGACACTTTCGAATCAAAAGATGACAGCTCGATTAAGCTATTTTTTGCAAAGGAAGACTGTAAATGATGAAAAAATACATAAAAAAGATTCACAATTCCTGACCAATGGAGGTTGAATAATGTAAAGGAAGAAGGTTTCAACAATGATATACTGATCATAAGCAGCAAAACTACTGAATAGAGCTGAAAACAAGTATTAAAAGCCAAATTCTAGAGACAGAAACAATATCACTCAATCATCACACCTACAACACAGGGAAACAAGGATGCATCTCACCTGAAACACATAGGAGGTGTGATGCATCCAAGTTGCACAGTTATAGATAGTGCGATAGACCAGGGATTGAAACTGAGCTTGGTTTTCGCTAAAAATTTGCAGCTAAGTTCAGTGATTTAGGCTGAGTAATGATGGAAAGTAAAAACAAAGCATAGGGGTATGATCTTATGAGGTTAATGAGCTACCACAAGAGCACTTAGGATGTTTTCAAGTCAGATGTTCAATTCATAAACCAACCTGGAGATTGACTGAAGCAGCATTGATCTACTTTGCAGTTGAATAGCAAAAGCAGTTCGAAGGCTAGCTGGCTTAACTTCAGGCTCTGTCTGTAGTTTATAAAGCAAACAACAGTAACAAACAAACAAACTATCCGCTCCCTAGTGGAGTCGCCATTTTGTTTTAGGGAAAACTAGTGTCTATTTGATCTGCTAGTCCCACTAAGACAGGTAGCTATCTTAGAAACAAACAATTCAAAGTAAATTGTGTTTTCCTTTATGTATGATAGATAAGAGAGAAGCACAGAGCACCAACCTTAATCTTTCGCTTGGCTCCTTGCTTGTTTCCTCTCTCCTTTGATAGAGCTTGCCACTCCTTTCTCACTTGTCCCGATTCAAAGAACACCTGTAGAGACAAAGCAACAAAACACCATCAAAGAATAGAGATCTATAATACCATAAACAATGTAGAATTAGAAGTACATTAACCATACAATTGCATACACAAATACAAGATTCACAAGTACACAAGTATATGGAGGAAAACTCAAATAACTTTATTGATAGTAGAAGTAGAAGAGAGGATTATAACCCAGCTGTCTGATCTAGCATCATCCTCCCAGCATGAAAGCCCTCTTCACCTCATGAAAAGCAAGATCACCCAACAATGCAATGTCTCAAAGAGAAACCAATAGCACTTCCTTACAAATTACAAAATTCCAGCCTTTAGATCTCTCAACTAAGGGATCCATATACAGATATTTGCAGAGGGGTGAGTCAGCTTCTGGGTTTTTGATTAGTGTCATTTCATTGATAGTTCTTGGTTCCACTTGGAGATTTCATGATCTCTTACTCATCCCTGGGCGAATTCAGAGAGGCAAGTGTCATATGAGAAGTTTCTAGAAGATTCTCTGGGTTTCCACTTAGCAATTGTCTCTGCCATTTGTCTACTCTCACCCATCGCACCCTACAGAAGGCTCTTTTAGTATGCATCACACCTGGCCAGTGTAACAACTAGTATGCATCGCACCCTTAGCACTGAGCAGTCTGTATGGTCCAGTTTTGACCAGTTCTGAGTGGTTTTTCAGGGAGAACTTCTGGGAAATGATGTAATCAGTTGACCATGATCCTTTAGGGTTTGAAACAACACTTTTAGGGGTCTAAAAGCCCTTGGTTTATTGACATATGTGATTGGGGTTGTAGTGCCCAAATATGTCTATAACACCTGCGCTGCACTGCGCAGCCAAAGACACTACAACTATAGGCACCTCATTGGCCCTATACTTCCTTATTATCTTACCTGCCAAGATGTGTGTGGAAAAACACACTCCTTGGTCATTAATGTAATTGATGTCATATCCTCGTGTCTTCTTCACTAATCCAAAATTTTCCTTCATCATTTGTGCCATCTCCTTTTCCTTATTTTTTCCCACAAATTATTTCACGGGGTCTTTTTCCTGATGAGGCAATGCTATGATTTTTCTGATTAACATCTCATCGATCAGGATCCTTGTCCCTAGCCAGATGCATCCATCATGTACCAGTGTGAGGAGTTGTCGTGCACATATTGTAATGGATGTGCTTCGGCCGCAGTGTGGCACATTCGGGATTATTCAAGAGGCCTATTCTTTACAATCCTACAACCCACTGGAACGGCTCCAACCTCGTGATTCCACTTTCTAGGTACCAAACCTGCTTCAAATATCTACTTGGTTCAAATTGAGGGTATTTTTTTTAATTGTTAAAGTCCTAGTCTTCCATCTTTAGCTGGGGTATCTTCCCCAACAATTTGCCCTCAAATGACACTTCCTCCAACAACAATGGAGTGTACATGGTAGTCTTACCCTCCTTTGGTTCCTTAACCGGCTTGGTGTTTGGTTTTCTTGGTGGCATGTAAGGTGGGAGCACAGTGGGAATCTCTTCGTCCTTTGTCTCCATGCATTGAAATTCAGCCTCCTCTTCACTATCATTGATCTACTAAGGCACCTTCTACTACATTGATCTCTTTCCTTTCTGCACAAGCTTCTTCCCCTTATCTTATTTTTTCTCGTTCGGACTTCCTTCTATGTTTTCTTCCTCGGGGATGTTTTAAGCTCCGCCCCAGAGACCTCAATTGGTCTCTTCTCATGCTTCTTCTATGGTTGTGGTTCCGTGGATACCTACTTTCTTAGCAACCTCTAATTTCTTGTGGACATGGGTACCTTCACTCCTAGTGCCTCCATAATACCTACTAATCCTTTCTCTGCAAATATTCCAACAAGTTCCTCAAAACTCCTCTCAGACATACAATAGCTCTCTTCTCTTCACTCTTAGATGAAATTTCTCAATTTATCCAGACAACAAAGTGCCAAATGTGGTGCGGCATATGGTTTTTATAACAAATTTGAATTCCGACCTCATGATTGCATCAATATCTTCTCATTTAATGTAGGTATGGGGGTAGATACAGCCAGTTTTTCTTCTTAAATGCTCTCTTCCTGTGTCCCTTAACGATAATTTCCTTTTAACGGTATCTTTTTCCTCCCAACAATCATATTTCTGGCCAACTTCGACTAACCATTCCTTGTGGCGCAATTACGTTTTCTTTGTCACAGCTCCTTCAGACTTCATCATACTCCTGAGTATCACACAGTAATCTTCCTTCGACGAAGTCCCTTTCTGCAGAGTAGTTTATATTCCCCTGCCCACTTTCAACTGCAGGTTGCTCTAAGACTTCCTTGCCTTCATTTTTTAGTGCGAAGCTCCAGGGATAGAGACGTCCCTATATATCTTCAACCTGCTACCATTCACTTGTCTCGGAATCAGCTAACCATTCAACTTCACGAGCTAAACTGCACCACCATCAGAGATATGCTTGATGATATATGGTCCTAACCAATGTGTTTTAAATTTTCCTGGGAACTTCACAAATTTGTTGTCATATAATAATACAATATCTCCTTCTTGGAATGTCTTCTTCTTGATATGCATGTCATGTCAGGCTTTCTCCCTTGCTTTCTGTACTTGTTGATGGAACCCTGCTACGAACCTATCTTCTTCTAGAGCTAGTATCTACAACATTCTTTCCTTCATAATGTCAAGATCTGCCATATCTGTGACAACTGCAATTCTCAAACTTGGCACAATGTATTCCATAGGCATAACTGCCTCTTGTCCATATACCAACCTAAACGGTGTCTGCCCTGTCAATTTCTTGCATGTTGTTCTATATGCCCACAACACCACTGGAATTCTCAAATCTCAGTCATCTTTGTTCACATTTCATACATTTTTCAATGCATTCTCCATAATCTTATTGAAATCTTCCACTGTTCCAGTTTCCTGAGGATTATAAGGAGTGCCCTTCTAGTGCTAAACCTGAAATTCCTCAGTTAGTGCTTCAATGGTCTTGTTCAAGAAATGTGTGCCTTGGTCACTCATTAAGATCTTCGGACAACCAAACATGGACTATATATATTCAAATATGAACTTCACAGCAGTTTCCGCATTGCAATCCTTCACTGGTTGTGCCTCAGCCCACATTTTAAAATAATCAATTGAAATGATTATATACCTCACACTGGTCTTCTTTCTGGGTGGACTGATAGGTCCAACAAATTCAATAGCCCATTTGTCAAAAGCCTGCAAAGTAACATGTGGCATTAGTGGCATCTCATCTCTTCTAGATGGCTTTCTTGGTCTTTGACATACATCACATGCTTGATGGAATTATTTTGCATCCTTATGTACCGTGGGCCACCATAGCTCGAATCTCAAGATTTTATGCACAATGGATTTTCCTGCATAGTGCCCACCTGTGAGTCCTCCATGAGCTTCTGTCAGAATTCTTTGTCATTCATGTCCAGGGACATATCTACACAGTAGCTCATCTAGTCCCATTTTGTACAAGTGTCTTGCAATCAATGAGAAATTAGACGCTTGAACCACCAACTCCTTCTTTTGCTTCATAGTGTACTCCGCAGGTGCCATCCCTGTGGCTAGAAATTGAAAAATATCCGCGAAGTGATCATCTGTGACTCTAATTGTGAATAATTATGCATCGGGTAGGTTATCCTCAATATTTGTGGGTTCTTCTCCTGTCTCTATCCTTGATATATGATTAGGTACAACATTAAATTTCCCTGGCTTCACTATAACTTCGAAGTCATACTCTTCGAATAATATAACCATTGACAAATATTTCCTCCTAAAACATGCTTATTCACCAAATATTTCAACACAGAGTGGTTAGTGAACATTTTGAAATGTGCCCCCAACGTGTAGTGCATGAACTTCTGTAATGCATACACCATAGCTAATCCCTCTCTTTCCATCATGCTATACTTCTTTTCTATGTTGGACAATTTCTTGCTTGCAAATGCTATGGAATGATCAATTTCCCCTGCTCCTAGTTGCGCTAGCACGACACCTAATGCTATGAAATATGCATCAACATGTACATGGAACTCCTTCTTCGAGTCCAGGAAAACTAGAATAGGCGCAATTACCATCTTTTCTTTCAGTCCATCCAAGCTCTTCTTGCACTCTTCACTCCATTGAAAAGTCACATATTTCTTTAGCAATTTCACCATTGGCACAGTAATTTGTGCATACCCATTTATAAATTTTATGTAGTAGTCAGTGTGTCCCAATGTTGTGCACAATTATCTCATTGTTTTTGGTGCTGGTAGGTTCACAATAACTGCGATCTTCGCAGGATCTGCCATTAATCCATGTTTACAAACTATATGTTCCAACAATATACCAAATGGTGTATAAAAGATGCACTTCTTCAAGTTCAATGAGATTTGGTATTGTTTACATGTATCCCTCATCAACCTTAAGCTTGCCACGTGATTCTTTAATAGACCAAAGACTGTCCAATCGTCAAAGTATACTTCTAGAAACTTGTGTATATATTCTTTGAAGGCCGCAATTACAACTCTGGAAAATATAGCAAGCACATTTTGTAACCCGAAAAGCATCATCGTGTGCTGATAAGAGCCTCAATTTGTCGCAAAGGTCACTTTATGTCTATCTTTTGGCGCAATTCTGATCTGATGGTATCCTAAAAAGCCATCTCTGAAAGAATAGGCCTCTTGTCCTCCTACATTGTCCAATACTTCATCTGTAAATGGTGTAGGGAAGGGTTCATGTAAGATGCATCATTTAATTTCCTTAAGTCAACACAAAATCTGATTTCCCCTTTTACCTTCTTTTCCTGAACCACCATGGGACTTACCCATTCAGAATCTTTGACAGGTTCGATTATCCCAACTATTAACGTTTTGTATAATTATTATTTCACCTTCTCCTTGTATTTTGGATTCAGTCTATAAGGTCTCTGCTTGACAGGCTTCACATCAGGCTTCAGAGGAATCCTCATAACTCCTAAATCTCCTAATATTCCCTTCATATCTGAAAACTTAGTAGGGAACAACTCCTAATATTCATGCAAGAGATCTGTTATCTTGCTGACTGTGTCTTCATCCCAGTAATCTCCTATTGTTGCGTACTTTGGTTCAGCCTCTAACCCTATATTCACCTTCTTCGTCTTCAATGGCTTCGTTATATCATGCATCTCTATCTCAGGTCCATTTACTTCACGATGACCTTTTGATTCTTTGATGTCAATATTGCGAGGATCTTCATCCTCTTTGGTAGTGAGATTATAACATTCCATTACATTATGTATCTGCGCAACCCAATTAGGTTGTGAGATAACTGGAACTTTGTTCTGAAAAATCTTCTTCTTAACTATATTTAGAGTTGCATCTATATGTGAGCAGACATCTTCAAATTTGAATGTCATTATAAATCCATAAATCATTTCGGCCCAGCTAGCAATACGATGTCGAAGCTCGATTTCCAAATACCAATTATGAGGAATTTTCTCCAGGGCATGGATGAAGCCATGCACCCATTATTCTCGCGAAATTTCTCCCCAAGTTTCCATATAGAGTTGTATGTTGTCTCTGGGATCATTTTGGCCATCATACTTGTTTGTGAGCTCTATTTCTGCTTGAACAAACCTTAACTACATCA
Organism: Pinus tabuliformis; assembly: GCA_031772625.1. Lineage (NCBI taxonomy): Eukaryota > Viridiplantae > Streptophyta > Pinopsida > Pinales > Pinaceae > Pinus > Pinus tabuliformis. The sequence continues at coordinate 635,733,853 of CM062804.1, read as the reverse complement.
ACCTTCTATATTTTTTCCAATCTCCTATATTCTTCTTATGAGTACCCCACCATCTAGTAGGAGTATCCCTCAGTGCTTGATCCAGAGCTAACAATCTCTAACATTTGGGTACCTGTCTTTCATAACCTCTAAAGAAAGTGTTTACATCACCCAAACCATCATATAAAGGTAAATCGCGTACCTCAGTTGTCATACAATGCACTTCTTTAGTGATCCTTGCACATCTCCTTGTAGACACTTCATGCAACCTATTCTACCAGTTTTGCAATTCCTCTTCTAAATTTGAAGTGCAGGAACTATCTTTCTCCTAAGTCAGTTTTCCATCTGTAGTTGGGTTAATCCATTCTTCTTCTTTTGATATTATCTGATAATTTTTGTCGATGTATTCCACGTTGTACTCTTCTCTTACAAGTTTACTATATCTCGCTCCCTCTAATGGATCTAATGGCACAATAACTCTCATATTATTGCTTCTAAATATCATTTTCCTTTTCTTCAAGTTAATTATAGCCATGTTATCAAATGACCAATCCAATCCAAGCAACGTGGGGTAGGGATTACTGTCATCCACAATCTCAATCACTTTGAAGTCAATGGTAGTGCGCACTCCATCAATGTCTATTGTGATACCTAAAAATCTTCCTAGAGGGACAATCTTTTGTTTATTCGCCATCTTCAGCTGGATAGTTGACCATTACAACTTCGGCTTACCCATCAATTCCCAAGTTTGCTTTGGAAAGACATTGGCATCAGATCCTAGATCCAAGATAACCTGATCCATGTCATATTCCCCAATTTGCGTTGTAAGCCTCATTTCCTTTCCAGTCTGCTTCTTGTGTCTATGCAGATTATTCACTGTGCGCATCTCACTTTGTGGTACCTATTTGGAAGCATAAGAGTATATTAATTCCTGCAATCCCTCTATGATCTTCTGATTTCTCAACAACTTCATGCAAGTCTGTAGAAAAGACTTCAAAATATTTAGATCCACATCTTGTGTCGCAACCGGTACTATCTCGCAGTTATCCTTCTGAGTCGGCTGTGTGGTAGAGGTCAAGGCCCCATCATCCATAAAGCTTCACCTCGCCTCCATGAATACTTTCTTTTCCTTCAGGATATCAAATGCAGGAGATTTTTTAGTATTTTTTCTTACCCATGTAGCTTCAACTTCCTTTTTCCCATTGGCTTTATCATTTCTAGTCGCAACTCTGCTTCTTGTTACAATGTCGATGCACGGTTGATCCTCCCTTAGATCAGCGGTCATCATTTGGATATTTGATGTTGATTTCTTTTCTCCTGCATCTTCTCAATAATGACAGGTAATTCTTCTATCACATGATCAAAAGACTTACAGTAATTGCACATTGTCATAGGGTTCTGACAGTCTCTTGCGAAGTGTCCTGCCTGCCCACAGTTATAATAGATAATCTAGCCACATTCTCGACTAGCACCTCCTCCTCCTCCTCCTCCTTGAAATTCTCCTTGACCAACGAGTTGGCCTGGTTCCTCGTGTGTATGTCCCTCATCTTGTAGTCTATAAGTATCAATAGTGCGCTCCATCATCAAGTCATAACTTCGACAATTTTTCTCATCATGGCCTACTGATCTACAAAAGTTACAAAACCACTGATTCAGGGTCTGCACACAATTCTGTAATAGGTAGCAATATTCAGAGTGATTTTGGCCTCTCGTTCTACAAATATCGCACCACATACTTGGGTTTATTGGATTGGGCACTCCACTTTCCAAATAATCTCTAAACACGGGGCATTGATCCTTATAATGACCTTCTTCTTTGAATTTTGTACACCATACTTTTGATCTGTTCTCTTTACCTTTCTTGAGATCTTGCAATTCCAAGGTAAAATTAGCTAGCTGATTCTATATATATTGTACCCCTGCATGAGTATCTCCAATCGATAAAGTTTCTAGCTTCATCGAATCTCCAATGCTTCAACTTGAGTCGCTATCTTATGTTGCATCAAAGGTAACCTAATGTGTGGCAGTAGTGTGGCTATGAACCATTCTTTATGTTGTTATGGGGGTATATTAAAGCTTACTTGACCCATCAACACCTTGAATTATTGATCCAACTCCCACACAGATTCAGTCACTATCTAATTGATTTATTTTAGCTCTGTGATGAACTCTAATTCTGATTTCAGCTTTTTGAATTATGATACCAATGCTTTCTTAATTTCATCCAATGAAGTAGTCGAGTTAGTCACAAAGTATTTCATATAGCAGGTTAGCACTCTTTCTCACAACGATTGGATGAGCTATGCCGTCTTTACATCATCACTAGTGATTTGTCTTGTTGTCCATACTCAATCAGCAAAAAACCAGAACTGATCAAGATCCTCTGATCCCAATCCTTTAAAAATAGGCAGCTTAATGTCATTGACTATTTTCCTTCTCAGGGGGCTAGATGGAGTGGGAGGGGGTGGGGGTGTAGGGGAATTATGGGCAGAGGGATGGGGTGTAAGGGGGGTGGATGGATGGGGAGTCCCAAAGACGCCCTGATTCTTCTCAACTCCTAACTTCAACGTGCCTTCAGAACGAGCGAGGGAATTTCATGGGATTGTAGGGTTAATTCTTTCTTCTTCACTCTCAGAACCTCCTAGCAAGGGGCTATAGTCAATTTCAAAAAAAATTCTTTAGATTTTCTCTGTATTGTTTTCCACTTCACGTAGACCCTGGTTTAGTCTTATTTCCACTTCGTCCAAACGTTAATTTGACTACATTCATAGAATCCGTTTTTCGCACAATAACATCCTAATCCAAAGATTAAAAGATCTTAAGAACCTACCTCATGGTCGTTTGAAAAATATTCATTCAGATTCACTATAGGACACAATCACATCTATCTCAAAGTTAGTGATAAATCATTCCAAAATTTTATCGATCCAAAAATCAACAACCCTTGAGATACCGTTACTGACATTCTTGAGTCATCGTATCAATTCAGGATTCCACTCCTTAGGTTCATCATTCTTAAAAGAAGTCTTATGCTTGGTCAACTTAGATACCCACTTGTACAATTCAATGTGGAATGAACCAAAGAATATTTCGTATTTCTCTTCGAAGATATACTTCTGCAACCAGTCTTCAGCTGATAATCGAGGGTTTTTGTTCTCTTTTTCTACAAATTATTTTTCTTTCTGCTCAACCCACTCTTGGATTTCTTTCTTCGACAAACGCCAAAACATATCCTTTAAGAAGATCCTGATCCCGACAACTGAACCATTTGTTGCTTTAAGGGGGCTTGACCTAGGTTCAAAGTGTGTTGCGCACTAACAAAATCGTCAATGGCTAGCCCTTTCGGTGATGACCTACAAGAAGATCGCAGTATCACTAGAAGCAGTTATGGGAGGTTGCAGAACCAAGTTTCTACAGCCAGAGGGATATGCACATTGTGGCATCTGTGTGTTCACTTATGTCTTATATCTACCTAAACTTCGCGCTGATGATTAACCTTGTAGATTGGTGCTTAACACATAGACATAACAGAAAGCAATATAACATGTATTATTTCACATAATTCAGTAAAAAGCATGCATAGTGATACCAAAATCAACAAAGAATGAACACAAAAATATACACAATACTTCACCAAATCTTCTTCTTTATTAATAAGGATCTTCAATACATTCTCTTCTCTGACCTGCACACCCAACTACAGATGGTCTGTGTACTCCGCAGCAGACTCTTCAAGGCCTCCACACACTCAGATGTGGAGCCTTTCCCCAAAAGTATAGACTCAAGACAGAGAATACGAACAATCTATGCTTGGTTATTATTTTATCCTATATTCAACAAAGTATTACATCTCCTTATATAGGTTTTGATACTACAAAATAATGGTCCACATACTATGGATTTGACGAAATAATGACTAAAACGCAATACCCGTTACAAAATAAGGGGCTTTGACCCACCCCAAAGACCCTATCATCGCGTGATGAATATAACTTCATCGGCTTTGCACGCTCGGCTCCTTAAAATGTGAAGTATTTGACCCAAAATTTGGACCAAGTTGGGTTGCACCCAACATATATGACTTTTTATATATCCTTGTTGGTAGCCAGATCATTGGACAACGAAATCTAAGACTGATCTAGTTATCCCCACACTATTCCATGGAAATAATATACTGAGTAACCCTTGTTAACAATATATTTAAGTTTAGGTAGTTAAATGGATCTTTATTTCGGGTTTGTTTACCTGAGGCATCCCACCTTTCTTTACATCCTTTTTGTGTGGCAATCTCCAATATTTGAATCTGGGTTGCGCAATATGCAATGGTCTGCTTCCTATTCTTGGCGATATACTCTGCTACCTTTGACAAACTGGACAACTACTGTTGTTCTTTTATCACCTCTATAGGTATTTTACATTCTCCTATAACCCATAGAATTCTATCGGAATTATGTTTTAAAATTTTAATATCTTCCACCCAATTAGCTTGACTTCTCTAATATGATTCAAAGGCTCTCAATTGGACATTCCCTACATTAGGGTTGAGATTCCATTTTTGTTAAGAGATACTAGAAAATTATGTTGGTACATTTCACAGAGAAAATCTTTTTTCTAGATTCGTGCAGGCCCTATATGCTTCTACGAAACCATGTTTGTATTCAACCTGGAAAGGCTTATTGTTGATGATAGATTTTTTTTTAAACATTAGCAATCTTTCTGTCAAGTACATGTTGTAATTGGTTGAAGGATCCATGCAACTAAGCACATTGTCCATTATCTATTTGAGTTGTTTCTTATCATTCTCCATCTTGTTCACCTTGCTTTGCAGCTCAGCCACTGTGTTTTTATGTTTTCCTTCAACTTTGTTTATATATTGTTCACATTTCTTGAAAAGGTCACAAATTTAGTTTTTAGGCAAATGGAAAGGTATTAGGTTTACCTTATAAGAGGGTACACACATGACTAAATTATCCTTTGCTTCCTCATCCTCTATTTTCACATCAACTTCTTTGGTTAGTTTGATCTCTGGTTCTTGATCCTCTGTTAGTTTCATCTCTGGTTCATGTTCCTCAATTTGTATAGCCATTTCTTTTGTTAGTTTCATCTGTGATTCTTGTTCCTTTGTTTGTACAACTGTGCTTTTGGTCAATTTCATCTTTGGCTTCTAGTCCTGTGTTTGCACAACAATGTCAACAATTTGTTTTTTTCGAAGGGGTATACTCTCTTGGACCCCTGGATAAAGTATATCTATGACACCAATGGGTAGGGACTTTGCAACTTAAGCCAAGCATTTTAATCCATCAAGAGTTTATTTTTGTCTCAACTCATCTGTTAGGGTTTTAACTTTGATTTTTAGCTCTATATTTTTCATCAAGAGAATCTTATTCTTCCTTAACAATGAAATATACAAAGGAAGATTTGTAGGGGTACTTATTATTCCAACATGCTTCTTTGTCTATTCAGGTGGTGTAGTTGGTTGGTACTCCTCATGATCCCCATACAATTCTTATGGTATATTTGGTTGGTCCTCCTCATGATCCCCATACAATTATGGTGGTGCAGTTGGTTGGTCCTTCTCATTTTTGGAGGGAAATTCTGGTGGTGCAATTGGTTGATCCTCCACATCATCCCCATACAAAATTGAAATTGAGGCAAGGTCCTCTGTTCTGTTGGAGGAAAATTTTGGTGGTGCAGTTGGTTCATCTTCCACATCATCCCCATACAAAATTGAAATTGAGCTAAGGCCCTGTGTTTCATACCATTAAGCTACTTCTTGTATGTACTCATAGTTAGAATCAAGAGAGGGAACCTTATCAACTTGTTCTTTTTTGTCACCAAGGTGGTCTAATAATTTTTCCATGAATCCTTGTTGCATGCATCCTTGCTCCATGACCGATTCCTCCATCAATACATCCTGTGGATTCTCTTTCTCTTTCTCTTGCTCTTTTGTTGTTTCTTCTATAACAACGGGGAGGGTTTTAGGAACTAGAGCAACACAACCTCACTTTCCCTTGTTCTTCTTGGATTTTGGAACTACTATTGGGTGTTTATTGTATCCTCTCAATGTTCTGGTGGTAGGTTTACTTCTCAATATTTCTACTTCATCGTCTTCACCTTGTTCCTCTCCTTTTTGTGGGGATTTAGCAGCAGAATCCTTAGAAAGCCTAGTTTGAACAATGAGTGGCTCGGTTTCCATATGGAAAGGTTCTGTGGAAATTTCTGTAGTTGGGAGGTCATGGGGCGGAGTTGCATCTACCAGGGCATCCTCTGGCGGGGTAGCAGTTTCAACATGCAATGGCATTCCAACTACTTCATCCTAAGTTCTCCCTTCCCTTTCCATCATAACATCCACCAAATGTTTAATGAGGTAATCGTGGGACAGGATTTCGAATGGCCACTTTGATTTTTGCACAGAGTGGGCCATATGCTCTAGGGTTTTTGCAAGAAAGAAAGGCATGTTAAACAACCTACCATGACGCAAGTGGTCTAACAACTGGATGTGTTGGTAATAAATAACAACATACCTTCCTTCGCACATGAAAAATATTTGGATAAGGAATGCAACATCTTTTCAGGGTTGTGGTAATGACCTCCTATCAAATCTTGTGCTTATCTTCTCTAGTTGTCGCCTACCTCAAGGAATTGTTGCACAACATCAGGTTGGGGTTTTTGGGGTGCAAAGCATTGTTCTCCCGTTTGGGATAACCCTGTCACTCCCGCAATTGCTTCTTCTGTCATATGCACCACTGTCCCTACTACCTCAGTTATACCCTCCCTGTAATGCATGGAAAATTCTAGAGCTATGTCGTCATCATACCCTTGAAACTTGCGAATATACTCTATCTAGTTGGCCTATTTAAACAATGGTTTAATGCGTTGAAATTCGTATAGAAATTCTTCGCTACCTTATCTGTGAACTCTTTCTCCTCCCATCTTTATCCAGAGTTTAGAGTGGTTATGGTTATGTTTGTTCTATGCTATAGTTTGAATGTGGGTAACAACACAATGGAAGAGTTGAGTTAATGAGTCTAGTAGGTGTCGTCAATTGTGGTAGCAGTACCCAGTCAGGTGTTGCTACAATGGTTACAACCCCATTTTCCACTGATTGTTCGTAGTTGTCATTTTCAGGGGCTCTGTTACCATTGTATGCAGTCAAGTGTTGCCGCAACAGTTGCCTGCCATTTGGCACCAACCATTCGTTGCTGATGTGGTCAGGGGAGATTTTCCATCATAATAGTTTAAAGTTTGATTACGTGCAACTTTGTGGGCACATGCAACATTACACTTACTCAAATTACTTGCCTTAAAATGTATCGGTTACAATTTATTAGTTATCCTTGAATGCATATTATATTTTTTCATGCTTATCAAGTTAAATTCATTGATTTGCAGGTTGTTCATATTATTTTCACTGTTTTTCCTTAAAAAGTATTGGTTACAGTTTATTAGTTATCCTTGAATGCATATTATAAATTTGCATGCTTATCAAGTTAACTTCATTGATTTGCAGGTTGTTCATATTATTTTCATTGTTTGTAGGCTTAGTTTTTGTTGTTGTCATGTATGTCAGAACGTGCTTCAATTGAAATCACCTGATCTTGTAGCTGTAGCAACTGATAATGGAGAAATTTGTAGAAATTGAATTGTTTTTTTGGATAATTATATAATTTTGTCCCTTGAGGTTGGATCTGCAGATTGGAAAAATTCAAGATATCACAATTGCATTTTGCATTTAACCATGTATAAAGGGAAAACCATGATTGATCTATAAGATATCTTGGTTGGCTTGTAACCAAGGGTATCTGACATAATTTGTTATTGAATGGACTTCTTTAAGAATTCGATCTCATTAGAATTTTATTAGAGACTTGTATAAATATTGCATGTGGTACTCATAGATAATGAATGAATGAATGTTACTAGAAGTTGGAAATGTGAAGAGGTATTGAAGGCATTCTAAGGTCTCGTTTTCTAACATATTTTGAAGTCCTCTATTTGATAATAAAAATATTTATTTTTCTATTCATTTTTGGGTTATGTTCAAAGTGTTCTTAAGTGATAAAATAACATTTGTAAAAGGAAATAGTGATAGACAAAACTGAATTGTAATGAACTGTTAGACACAATTGAAGGTAATCAAAATGAGACATCTGAAATGCAATGAAAATGTAGTTCCATTAATAGCATGACTGAAAAATACATTTTTTACATACAAATAATGAGATATAAAAAAAGTACCAAAAAATAAAGGGAGCTCATATATATACATAAAAAATGATAGACATAGTTGGTGTTTTTCCTGCTACAAGCTATCACAAGAAATAACAAAACCATAATAGGACTCCCACCATAATAGCAATCACAAGAACAATCCATTCATTGACACGCCACGTATATCGATGCCTGTCAATGACAATTGGTGGAGCACATGATGCCTCATCCACATATTTTTCACATCTGCGTCCATTGGATGTTGCTTCAATGAGTATATCATCAACAACCCTTAGTACATCTGATCGATAAGTTATGTTAAAACTCTGAAATTGTGTAGAAATTTTTTGGCTTCCTTGTGGAAGGGTTTCAAATTTGGTTTTCTAACTTGGTAAATTCCAATAATTTGATTGGCTATCAACTCTGAATTGGTGTAAGTGATAATGTCACTTGCACCATAACTCCTTGTTGCTCTTAGCCCATCAACCCGTTCAAGATAATAGGCTTCATTGTTTGTGGTTGTCCCAAGTATTTCTATACTATTTTGATACACTTGGCTTATTGCTTCATTATGAAGCAAAAACCTAGTCTGTGCTTGGCCTGGATTTTGATGGCACCAAACTTGGATGATCAGTGTCCACTTTTGCACCATTTTCAAAAGAAGAAAACAATTAAATGAAAAAAACAATTTAATGAAATATTGCTATATTGTTAAAACAATGTTGTAGCAACTCACTGTTGCAGTGGCAAAAACTCATTGTTAAAGTGGCAGAAACTCATTGTTATAGTGAGCGAAAATCATTCTTACAGTGGTGGCAACTCGCTGTTACAGTGAGGGTAACTCACTGTTACAGTGGTGGTAACTCATTGTTACAATAGTGACAACTCATTGTTACTCGACCATGAAAATATTAAAATGCATCTTAAAATTATTTGATAAGTTAATTTACTTTATGTATTAAAAACCATATTAAAATTCTTTCATGATGATTTAATTTACTTTATCTTTTAATTTGTAGTTTTACATCAAAAAAAATAAATTCAACTTGGTTTGGTGCCAACAATGATACCAACTTAGGATCACACACTATTAATTTCATTTTACTCTTTTAAACCAAGTTGAAAATCATTCATTCTCATATGTTAATTTACTTTTATCCTTTACGTTGTAGTTGTGCATCGAAAGAGCTTCTTGGACTTAGTTTCTACCACATGAGTACCAACTTAAATCACAAAATATTTTTTTATTTCATTCTTTTAAAATAAGTTATAGAGATTTGTTTTCATATGTCAATTTACTTTGTCCTTCAATTTGTTGTTGTGTATCAAAAGAGCTTCATGGATTTGGTTTGCTGCAACATGAGTACCAACCTAAGGTCACTATTATTTTATTGCATTCCTTTGAAATAAGCTGCAAACCATTCATTGTCATATATATTAATTTTTTTTTTGAATATTATTTCATTTCTTTAAAACAAGTTTCATATCATTCACTACCATCTATCTAATTGATCTCTCTGAGAAAAGAAAAGAAAATCAATGACAAGTGACAAGCGAGTTGCTGCAATTACCCTTGACCTCTAACAACCACTACTAAAAATTGGCTCTACAACGGTGACCAGTGAGTTTCCGCAATGGCGAACCAGATAAATATCGTAGTGGCAACTGGCTGGTCACCGTTGTGGCAACTTGCTTGTCATCGTTGCAACAACTCTCTTGAAAAACATCCTGGAGAAAAAATCTGAGGTAAAATGCATATAACTTGTGATTTACAACTCTAAAGATAATTTGAAAATTCTAGAGATAAAATAATAGTAAAATTACATCTGCAAATGGTCACCCTATCTAGCTTGGCATAAGAGAAATGCGCTCAACAGGATTGCTGAAAATAGTAGGAAAATCTCCCTCTGAAAACATTAGGCAACCCAGATAAGTGTCGTAGCGCCAACTCATTGAACACCATTGCGGCGAGTCTTGGAAAAACATCCCGGTGAAAAAATTCTCAGGAAAAATGCATATAATTTGTAATTTATAGCTCTAGAGCTAATTTGTAGATTCTAGAGCTAAAAGAATAGTAATTTTACCTCTGCAAATTGTCACCCTGTCTCGCTTGGCATAAGAGAAATGTTCTTGGAAAGATTGTTGAAAACAGTAGGCAACTCTCCCTCTTAAAGCAGTAGGTGACCCAACAACTTGCTTGTCATCGTTGCGGCAAATCCTGGAAAAACATCTTAGAGAAAAAATTCTCAGGAAAAATGCATATAATTTGTAATTTACAACTCTAGAGCTAATTTGTAAATTCTAGAGCTAAAAAAATAGTAAATTTACCTATGCAAATGGTCACCCTGTCTCGCTTGGCAGAAGAGAAATGCACTCAACAGGATTTGTGAAAAAAATAGGCAACTCTCCCTCTTAAAACATTAGGTGATCCAGATAAGTGTCGTAGCTCCAACTCACTGGTCACCGTTGCGGAAATGCGCTTGTCACCGTTGTGACAACTCCTAGAACAACATCCATGAGTGAAAATTCTCAAGAAAAATGCATATAATTTGTAATTTACAGCTCTAGAGCTAATTTGTAAATTCTAGAGCTAAAAAAATGGAAGTAAATTTACCTCTGCAAATGGTCACCCTGTCTCGCTTGGCAGAAGAGAAATGTGCTCGGTAGGATTGCTAAAAACAGTAGGAAACTCTCCCTCTAAAAACAAAAGGCAACCTAGATAAGTGTTGTAGCGCAAAATCATTGGCCACTGTTCGGCAACTCACTTGTTGCCATTACAGTGACTCCTAGAACAACATCCTGGAGAAAATATTCTCAGGAAAAATGCATATAATCTGTAATTTATAGCTCTAGAGCTAATTTGTAAATTCTAGAGCTAAAAACACAGAAGTAAATTTACCTCTACAAATGGTCACCCTATCTTGGTTGGAAGAAGAGAAATGCACTCAGTAGGATTGCTGAAAACAGTAGGCAACTCTCCCTTTGAAAACAGTAGGAAACCATAGGTCTCTGGAAAAACTTCTGGAAACCACTTGCAACTCTCCCCTATTTTTCTCTCGCTCGACGGAACTCTCCCCTGCTTCCTCTCGACATAATGGTAGCTTAATCCCATGTTTTCTCTCCTCGCTCGATGAAATGAAAAGTTGTCTCCCTCTCCCATGTTTCGAAATGAAATGAACGCGAAAAAATTTGATTGTACGCCCCATCGTATGACCTACCATGCACGATTGGATTCGAGGATTTACGGTGATTTACGCTCATTTACTCCCCACCCTCCTCTGGTTAATGGGCTTAATGAAGCTAAGTGATTTGGGTGGATTTGCTCCAATTTGCTTATTCAAATTCAAAATCCATTAGAAATTGGAGTTTTCACTTCTATCCCTCCGTATACAGATTACAAATCACCATTAGTGGAGAGGGTCTACTTGTCACTTCGGCAAGTTCATGGCTACATACGATCGGTGAGTTGTCATATCGATTGGAAAACCCTGATGTTAACGAGAGCTACAATGATCTGAATTTAAATAGGAACGAAACAAATTGCATATATAACCATAAATATAGAGATGCAGCAGAAATAACACTTCCTTTCATGAATATCAAATAATGAAATATACTTACAAACATAATGGAAATGAGACTAGCTCGGGCGATGGTAGCTTATCTCTTAGAAGAGATGTGCTGCTACATGCCTTTGAACTGAGTTAAAATGAGGCTCAAGGTCCTTTTTATAATTGAACAATAAGAGAAAGTTGTAAACAACCAAAACCCTAACCCGAGGAGATGTAACACCAAGATTTTATGGGCCCCGTTGGGGTTAGTTGGGTAACCAACTTCCCGGGGTCATAACTTGGTCATATTATCTCCGTTTGACACACATGATACCTTGTTGGAAATATCTCTCCGAGGATTATAAATGAAAACATGATTTCAATAAGATCCCTCAAGGTGACTATTTCCAAAAAAAAATTGTTTAGGGCCTCAAACCAGCTCTGGAAGTTCAAGACCCGAAAAACTGCCAAAAATAGTAAATTGTGCCACAATTAAGGAAACTGCCAAATCATCTTCGTACACTCACTTGTAAGAACAAAAAAGTGTTCTAGGTGGCACAACAGAGCATCTTGGAGGTGAAAATCTGGAACTTGCTGACCCTCCAAGAGCGTATGGTATGTGTGGCAAAATTTTGGGTCGCTTTTGTAGAGAAATGACCAATCAGAAGTCTCGCGCCCACAAGAGTTGAGCATGGTGGTTAACGCCATGATCGGTGGCCAGCTGAGGTAGTATGCAACATTATTTGTGCTTCCCTTCTTGTACTTAATATTCAAATGGAATTTTTGCAGGTATGTGGACCACTTTTGATTGCGATCATTCTGCAACTTCCCTTGTGTTTGTATGAATTGCAAGGGTCGATGGTCTGTGTGGATAATCGTTTCCTTCCCCAATGTAATGCTTCCATTTTCGGCAGGCTTGCACAATGGAATACATCTCTTTGTCATAAGTGGGATACTTCCAAACTGTGTCTAAAAGTGTCTCACTGATAGCATAGTCAGAGGCATCTATCTTGATCTCAAATGGTTGTTGCAAGTTTGGTAATGTGAGCACTGGTGCAGAACAAAGGCGATGTTTCAACTCTGTGAATGCCTTCTATTGAGATTTAAACCAAAAGAATTTTTCTTTCGCTCCTCCTTTGGTGACTTGACTCAAGGGCTAAGTGATATGAGAGAACCCCAACACGAACCTGTTGTAGAAATTGGCAAGACCCAGAAAGCTGCGGAGCTCTGTCAGAGTGGTTGAGGTTGGCCAATCCCAAGTGACTTGGATCCTAGTTGGATTCACATGCACCCCCCATTCATCAATAATGTATCCCATATACTGAACCTGGGTCATGCCAAAAGCGCATTTCTCCAAATTGGTACACAGCTTGTGTTGTCACAGTGTTTGGAGAACCTGTCGGATGTGGTGGAGATGCTCTTCTTGACTCTAGTTGAAGATCAAGATGTCATCCAATTATACCACTATAAACGAGTTGGCGAATGGCCACAAGATGTCATCCATCATCCTCATGAAGGTTGTAGGAGAATTCGTCAACCCGAAACGCATAACCAACCATCCGAAAAGGCCCTCCTTGGCTTTGAAGGCAGTGTTCCACACATCAGAGGGTTCGATTGGTACCTGGTGATATCCAGACTTCAAGTCAATCTTGCTGAAATATATTTCCCCCTTGAGTTGGCCAAGAAGGTCATCAATCTGTGGGATCGGGTACCTATTCTGGATAGTGATCTTGTTCACTGACCGATAGTCAATATAGAACCTCCAAGTCCAATCCTTCTTATGTACCAACATGATCAGGCTCCCACTGGGCGATGAACTCGAATGAATGTGACATTTACGCAACAGTTCTTGAATTTGCCTCTTGATTTCATCGTTCTCCAGAATGGAGCGCCAATAGATTGGTCCATTGGGTAATGACGAACCTGGGGTCAGATCAATGGATTGTTTGACCTGACAATGTAGAGGCACCCCTGCAGGGGAGGTGAAGATGTCCCAGTACTCGTCCATGACCTTGTCCATCCATTGTTATCGTGCAGAAGGGCCCTGTTTGGAGGTGGTGGCCACTATCTTCTTCTTTCCTTGAAGGCATATCATTAGGAAAACAAATTTCTTAGTTTTGGAAATGAGCTTACTTCATTGTTTTGTAGTAACCAGAGAGATGGTGGTAGGCGGTTCTGCCTTCGGTATCCTGTACAACTTATTTCCCAATGTAACAATAATAGCACGATGCGCCTAATAATACATCATAAACATCAAGGGGAGCAACATCACATAAAACCTCATCCATGAAGGGCTTGATGTTATATGGAAGGTGTCATTGTTGGCTCACGTGTAGATCCTGTCTTGGTGAAGCCACCCAATGGTGTAAGGTTGTGGGTGTGTTGTGGTCATTAAGCCCAGTCGCTTCACGACCTCTGCTGCAATGAGGTTCTTTTGGCTCCCGTTGTCGACAATGAACTGGAGCGGGAACCCTTTACCCACATCTGGGAGTGGAATAGATGCTCCTCCTCCTCTAGATATTCAGGTTCCTCCTTCTGGATCTTTGTGGTGGAGACGATGGCGTTGAAATCCGCATCAATAATCTGCTTCCCTTTATCATTCCCCTTGTCGGGTTTTGACTCAAAGTCAGAACATGCATCTGATTCTGAAGCCTTCAGCTCAGTGACTAGTGACTGCTTGGCCTGACACTCACTTGTGTTGTGGGTGGAGCTTTTATGGAACTCACACCACTTTCTCGTGTCCTTCTTTGGCTTCGCAGTGTTGTCCTTTGCTTGTGGCCTTGGTAGGTGGTCCTAGGCCATCCCGCCTTGGCTTTATCCTTTGTTTTGCGGTTTGGGGGCACCTTTTCCTTTCTTCGAATTCACAGATCCAAAGTCTCGCTTCTTCTGTTTAAACTTCTGCTCAATATTGACAGTGTATTGGTATGCCATGCCAAGCGAGGAGATGGCTAGGAACTCTATATCATCCTGGATGTATCTATGTAGGTAGTTGTGGTACTTGAGTGCCAAATGTTTCTTAGAATCCTTGATACCCAACTTTGTGCGAAGGGTATGAAAAATATTGGTAAACTCTGGCACATCTTGGTCCTTTCCTTGCCGTAGCGTGGTCCACTTTATGTATTTGTCCTCATAGCTCCCGACAAGGTAGTATTGATCCTTGATGGTGTGTTGGAATGAATTCCAAGTGGGAGTGGCTGAAAACAGTGAGGTCGTACTTTCATCCTTCTGCTCACAATAGGTTTCCCACTAGTCCTTGGCGTGGGGGGCGACTTTGAGAAGAGCAAAAGTAATATTTTCCCAGCATGAAAAATCATGAACAGAAAAATATCCTTCTAGCATATTCAACCATTTATCCACGACATCTGCATCTATTTGGCCCTCAAATATGGGAATTTCAAAGTTTACTTGTACCTTAAAAGGTGTGGAGCCTCCAGAGTGGCTATTGGATGTGGATGCACCGCCGGTGGGCAACCGTTGAAGGATCTGGGCAAAGTTATCCATCATCATGTTCCTTTGTTTCTCAAGGGCCTCCTCGAGAAATATTTTGATAGGATCTCCTGCTCCCTCGTCTTTCTTTTCTTCCCCCATGGGAGGCCGTCAGGATTTATGAGGCTGTTCTTGCAAAGGTCTGACCAATTCAAGCCCTAACTCTCTTATATCCCTACCTCATTGGGGACATGCAAAGAAAAACAGAGAAAGAGCATACCACTTTGATACCACTTATCCGAATTTAAATAGGAACGCAAAAAATTGCAGATATAACCATAAATACAGAGATGAATCAGAAATAACACTTCCTTTCATTAATATCAAATAATGAAATATGATTACAAACAGAAGGGAAATGAGACTAACTCAGGTGATGGTAGCTTATCTTTGAGAAGAGATGTGGAGATTACATGCCTCTAAATTGAGTTAAAATGAGGCTCAAGGGCCTTTTTATTATTGAACAATAAGAGAAAACCATAAACAACCAAAACCCTAAACCGTGGAGATGTAACACCAAGAGTTTATGGGCCTCGTTGGGGTTAGTTGGGAAGCCAACTTCCCGGGGTCGTAACTTGGTCATACTATCTTTGTTTGACATGCATGATACCTCGTTGGAAAGATATCTCCAAGGACTACAAGTAAACACACAATTTCAATGAAATCGCCCAAGCGAATATTGCCAAAAAAACGTTGTGTAGGGCCTCAAAACGGCTCTGGAAGTTCAAGACTCGAAAAACTGCCAAAATTAGTAATTTGTGCTACAATTAAGGAAATTGAAGATATATATATATATATATATATATATATATAATAATAATAATAATAACACTAACAAAACAATGGTGGGGGTCCAAGTGGAATAGGCAGGTGGCCATCAATATCCACCTGGATCATACGAATAGTTAAAGGGAGTTGAAACAGATAGTTAACAAGACATGAAACAGACATTAGGTGCTCGCCGTTGACGTTGGGGATGGGTGGTCGGAAGGGCCTTGTCGGTGGCAAGCAGGCACGAAACACGAAGGGTGTTTCGTCGATCCATTAGCCCACTTCAATCCTTATCATGGAGTAAATCCCTCAGATATTTATTGGTATTTCTCTTTTACGTCTTCTCCTTATGTGTCGTCTCTTGGCAGCGATAAGGATGCCTTACGGGACTCCCTTTAATGTCCTCCTATCAGAGGGGTTATTTTTTACTTTTAGGCATAATCATTCCTAGTTATTGCACCTTATAGTGTGTTAGAGCCTAGATTGACCTCAGGCTAAAGGGAGGCAATCCTAGGATAACCACAAACCAAGATTAACCTGGTAGCTAGCCCTACCAGGTCGGGAGAGGGCTCTCTCCTTGTGAATTTCAGTCAAGATGACTAAATCAAATATGGATTTTAGGCTAGGTATAGTAGCTCAGAGGATTTGATTGGATTTGTTTTGGGTCGAAACAACAATAGAAAGGATGATTTGGACTATGGAATCGATGTCAGTTTCTACCAGAAAACCTAGGGCAAATTAAGTGCCATGTTTAGCCAAGTGAAAATTGTAAATGCGAGAAGTATAGGGGAGAAAGCCTGCTGCCCTGCAGGCATCAGACAAAGGATGAATCTGCAACAACAACTTTAAATGAAATATAATCATGAGGTTGCTCAACAGAGCATCTAGCCAAGGATGAATTCTACTAAGACAACCATTACAACTAACAACAAAATCATCATGAAAGGAGCATCATTACGGATGAATTCCTAACATATCACTTAGATAATGTTGTAACAAGGCAGAAAAAACATAATGTGTAAACGAATTACAGGAAAAACATACTAAACATTAGCACCGTGATGAATCCTAGATCCAAAGGGCAAAAGACTGCTTTATTAAAATGATATTCTGGAAAAAAATTTACACAAAGCCAAGACAACCTCTCTGCTGAAAAAATCGAACCTCTACACTATGAAACCAATAAAATTTATACATTTATCTCATCCTTGTATTAAGGGAATTGAGCTCAACCATCTTCTTCAAAATAGAATCAGTTACATTAAACTTGGACCGAATTTCTGAAAATAGGTGTTGAATATTAACTCGTATCTCCTAAACCATAGCACCTGTTACAAAACTAAAAGAGGTGTTTGTATATAAGGTCATTTTGGAGAAAAACCTCTCTCAAATTCTGGAGATTCGTTTCCAGTTGCTCGGAATCTGTGCCACAAAATTATCTCTAAAACAGAAAATCATTAAAAACTTAAATCTATCAAAATGAGCTGTAAATATCTAGTCACACATTCAAATTCACGACACCTGTGAATAAACTAAAAGAAATTTTTGTTATATGGCTTGTGGTTAACAAAAACTTCCTTGGTTTTTTCAAAATTACTTTCCATCTGTTGTAAAATGGCACCACACTAAAATGACTAAAACAGTAAAAATATGAAAAATTTGCTTTGTTTTAAAGTAGGCTCCAAATATCACTGCATATCTCCCACATAGTAGCACCTGTGCATAAACTAAAGGAGGTTTTTGTTGTTTGGTATGTGATGGACAAAAAATTCTTTCACTTTTGAAATATTCCTTACCATTATTTCAGAAACTGATCTTGTACTAAACTTGTCATTGTGTGCAACAACTGACCTCAAAACATGCATAACCAAGAATCACTCATTCATTTCAATCATATCTTCTGATCCAGAAACCAGTTATGGGAGTGTGATATACCATTGGAAAGCTCTTTCTGAGCTTCTTCTGATGGAAATACTTAGGATATGATTTGCACTGAAGATCATGTGCAAAAATCTCTGAAAACCAGACATAGTAAGAGCCCATTTTGATCCCTGGTGACAAGCTGCAAAGACTTGAACTAACATAGTGGATGACATGTTGGCGTTCATCGTCTTTGCTTAGGTAGATCCATCTGGGGTGATATTTTATGCATTAGACATATGTAGGCATGCTCATGCTAGTGTTATTTGGTGTTGACTATTTAGCATTGACATTTGTCCAGATATGCATAGGATGTCTTCTCCATCACCAAAAAATCTTATCGATATCACTATTCAGGCAGATAGGGAGGACCTTTCATGCCATTCCCATCTCTAGAACTCTCATTCTTTCCATAGGACCATGTCATAATCTTCTATGGAATGATTACGTGATCAAGGTGTTGATCTTTTATAGTATGTTGTTTCTGAAGGGGTTGGTGTTGATCTTTTATAGTCTGTGGTTTCTAAAGGGGTTGGTGGTACAAAGAAAAAGAAAAACCCCTCAATTTGATTTGGGTTCTGGGTGTAGAGTCTTTTTGGGAGAACATTGAGAGGTTGAAACAGAGGGCTCTGGTGGGTAGCTGGAACCATTTGTAGATGTCAGGGGATCATATACAATCTTGGGTTGAATCCCTGTGGTTTCTGATTATTAAGTACAGGTCAAAGGTTAGCATGTTATTTAATGGGTGGTTATGCTTTCATTTCCTTATATTGGAAGACACAGACCAAATAATTTCTTCTCCATGGGTTAAGGGATAATATTTTCTCATTTTACAAAGGTGGAAGGAAGGTTTTGACCCATTCATGGAGGCTCCCATATGAAATTTCATGTGGGAAAAATTACCTGGATTGCCCCTCGAGCTATGGAATGCATCAACAATTGTAGATATCACTAACAGAAAAGGGAAATTTTATGTCTAGGATGAGGGCAACTTTGGCCAACTCGATAAGAGGATGGAATGGGTATTGGTGGAGGTGGAATTGAGTAGAGGATCACTGGTCGAATTGGATATTAATTGAAAAGCTTCTCCATCAAAATAAACATAGATTGCTAGGGAGTTCCTTTCAGGTGTCTCCAATGTCATGATACTGGACATTTCCTAGCCAATTGCCCCAATGAATTCATGGAGAAAATGGGCACACACTACGTGGATGCTCGAGGGACAATAACTCATACTTTTCTTGAGGATTCTGCTTAGAGGCCGGTGATCCACTCAGAGGTGGCTCTAGGTATTTATCAACCTCCTTGTCCTCTTGTTGATATTGATATTTCAGAAGAACAAAGTCCTCTCTTTGTGTCGGCTTTGAATATGTCTTCTTTTTCATGTGGGGATAAAGTTAATATGCTTCAGTCACATTTTCCTCCTTTCTCCCCCTTGTCGAATGAGATGGTGGGCTCCGAGGGTCATGCTTGTTTTTTTTCTTTAAAAGATAAAGGGGGACCTAACCTATCCCATGCTTTTGGTATGCACATTCTTAATCAGACATCGGCATTGGGGGTGGACAACATGTAAATCTCCTCTAACATGGATTTGAAGGCCCTTACTCTATTCAATTATAATGAGATGTTGCCCATGAAGATCATGAAATCGTTTGTCCAAAGCCCAACTAATATGGGTTCTTCGATGACACATAGGAATGTCACTCATAGGAAGAAAAGAATTCCTAAGTATAAAAAGGTTTCTATCTGTAACCTTTCTGGGTTGTCATCTTCCCTTGGGTTGGAGGATATTGGGCCACTCATTCTAAATCATACAGATTGTTCTATTGGTCAAGTTTCGATTTCTGTTGTTGATGGCTCACGGTTCCTTAGAGAGGATATACCTGAGTTACCATTGCCCCCATGATCATTTTGTCCCTGAAGGTTAGAGGTCTGGGAGTGACCTATACAATATGCTCTCTCAAAGGCTTGGTTCAAGTTGATGATCCCTCTGTGATTCTTCTTCAGGAAACCATGATTCCCAAAGAAAATCCTTGGGAGGAACTCATATCGATTTTCTATGACTGGTGTGTGTGTACCACTAGTGCACACATTCTGTTCAATGTGGAACCCAAAATTCATTTCATTGAAGGTCTTCTTCTCAAGTGTAGGGATTATATTTGCCAAAAATCAGTCGGGTTCTACCAAAGGATTCACATTACTAACTCTTATGCTCCATATGTTGGTCAACGACTCTTTTGGGATCATGTCTCTACATCGGGTCTGCTGGGATTGAAGTCTCTCATTATTGTAGGGGATCTCAAATTCACTTTGGGGATTGAATATATTTTGATCCGTAAAATACCGTGGATATTCCGTTGGACAATTCATCACAACAAATCTGATAATATTATATTAAAAATCTGATATTCTACACTATTACAATTCTATTTAATTTCTAGATCTGTAAAATTAACTGTAATTAGTGCATGCATGTAAAAGTAAATCAACCAAAAAAGTAGAGAACAAAAAAATAAGCTCACATACACATAATACACAAGATATTTTCTCTGGGAAACCCTTTCGGGAGAAAACCCAGCAAGAAGGTGAGGTCGCTTCACTCTCTTTCTCTGTCTAGAAATATGGATGCAGATACAAAGAAGTAATGTTTTTGGCCTGTGGCCTACTACAATGCACAGATCCTCTCTGTGTTCTCCACCTCCTATCTCTTCTAGCTATCTTTTCTCAACTATGGAACAAAATTCTCTCGAAATAATGGAATGCCTCTTCCTCCTAGTGGCCTGGTTATAACACAACCTGATAGCTTACTAGTGGTTAAGTTTGACTACATCAACTCTTAACTAGAGTTACAAAATAGAATCTTCTAGAGTATTTTACATCACAAACATGTGGCTAGCCCATTTTCCATGAATAATGGGAGATGACCCTGTTTCCTATTGCTAGGCTTGCTGGTACAACAAAGCATTCATCCTCTTATGAACCTAGCTACTTGTTCTTGCATCTTGGGCCAATACACATACCTCTGCAAGTTAGCCACAATCTTCCCTACACCAAAGTTCCCTGCAACCTTGGAGGTGTGAGCCTCTCTAATCAATTGCAAATGCTCACCTTTAGGAACACATAGCTTATCCAGCTTGTAGAGTAACCCATCCTGGAGATGGTAGTCAATGGTGTTTTCGCCATCGTGCACATGACTCTGACTCTGCAATTGTTGATACACCTCCTTGAAGTCCTCATCTTCTGAATATGCCTCTCTGTATGCATCATGGGTGAATGGCTCCATGTGCATAAGAGTCCCCAAAGCTATATATTTGATGTGGGTGGCCTTGAAATCATATCGACCAAATTTTTTGTGTTGCCCTTCTTATACTTGATCACCAAATGAAACTGCTATAAAAACCCCATCCACTTGTAATGTCTGGTTTGTTGTAGCTTATTTTGGGCCTGCAAGTACTGTAATGGTTGGTGATCCATGTGGATTATTTTGTCCTTTCCCATCAGATAGTTCTTCTACTTTTTCACAGCTTTCACAATGGCATAGAGCTCCTTATCATAGGTAGGGTAGTTAAGCATTGCCCCATGAAATACTTCAGAATGATAGCAAATGGCCCTTCCTTCTTGCATCAAGACAACTCCCATAGCATATCCACTCACATCTGTCTCCACTTCAAAGGGTCGTTGAAAGTTTGGTAATGCCATAACTAGTGCTTCACTATTATTCTTCTTTAACTCATCGAAATCCTTTTGCTGCCCTTTTCCCCACAGGAAACTCTTGCCACTAGCTTCTATGGCATGGATCAATGCTACTACCACTGAAAATGAGGCTATGAATTTCCTCAGGTACTGTGTTGCTATAATGAAACTACTAACTTCAATAAAATTAGTAGGCACTGGCCATTTCATGATGGCCTCCATATTAGAAGGATCTATATTCAATCCTCCTCCACCAATCACATATCCGAAATACACCAAGGACTGCTGCACAAACTCACAGTTATTGAGATTTGCTAGCAGCTGGTGCTTCTTCAATGTTTCCAACACCTGCATCACATGTGAAATATTATCCTCCCAGGTAGCACTATATACCAATATATCATCCAAATAGACAATAACAAATGAATCTATAAAAGGGCGCAGTACATCATTCATCAATATCATAAATGTAGTTGGTGCATTACATAGGCCAAATGGCATAAATAACCACTCATGCAAACCTTGTTCTGTTTTGAAGGCGATCTTCCATGTATCTTCTTCTTTGATTCGAGTTTGGTGATATCCAGACTTCAATTCCATCTTGGTGAAATACTTTCTTGCTGCAATTGATCTAGCAGATCGTCTATCCTGGGTAGGGGGTATCTGTTCTCGACGTGATTTTATTCAACACCCTGTAATCTATACACATCCACCAAGTCCCATCCTTCTTTGGCACAATGATGATGGGTGACCCACATGATGATGTACTCGGTCGGATGACACCCTATTCCAGCATTTGTTGCAACTGTTTCTTCACTTCACTTTCTTCTATAATAGACCACCTATACAACCCAATATTTGGCAATGGGGAGTCTGGAAATAGCTGGATCTCGTGCTCCACTTCTCTCTTAGGGGGCAGCCCATTAGGCTCTCGGAACACGTCCTTGTATTCCTGTAACAACTCCTCAAATTATTGTTTTTGTTTCTTAGTACACCTCTCTAGGGATACCATACCTCTTATTGACTCCTCTAAAGACTGATTTTCTCTTAAAAACAATAAAACATAATTCTTACTGGAACTGATTAATTTATTGGCTTGGTTGGAACTTACCAATGAAATTTTCTACTTGCCTTTGTGCACATTGATGATGAATGATTTTCCATCCTTGATGATGCAGTACTAGTTAGCTCTCCTCATGAATATTGTATCAGGCATGTATATGTATGGACTCCCAAACATGACTCCACATACATAAAGGGGAACCACATCCAGATCTACTTCATCAATAAAATCAACACTGATAGCAAATCCAATTTTACACTGTTTTATTACCTTCAGCTCTACATCCTTATGTACCCATCCCAGTGGATATGGGTTTGTATGTTCATGAACTTTCAGCCCCAACTTCTTGACCAGGTTTGCTACAATGAGATTTCCCTGCGATCCTGATTCAAACAGAGCATCAATCTTTGTCATCTTGACCTGTATCTTTACAGGGAAGAGTTTGATCATTTCTTTCTCTTCTTGTTGCTGAAGGATACTCAGATTCACCTCCTTCTACCCTGATGTATGTAAGATCTTCTCATCCACATCTGAGCTGCTATCAACTTGGTTGCTTGAATCAGTGGCCATGAGATTCTTCTTCTTATTATCTCTCTTCTTGTTCTTCGAGTTTAACTTTGGATGCAACTTCCATCACTTCTCCTCTGTATGGCCATAAATGTTGCAGTGGTTGTAGTGGTTGCTAGGATATTTTCACTGGTGTGTTGTGGTTGTCATCTTTTTATCTTTTCCCCCTTTTTTCTTCTTCTTCCCATCCTTAGAAGCGTCTTGTTTCTCCTTTTGCTTCGATCCACTTGATTGAGCTATTTTCAGGCCTATGTTCTCTAGGTGTTGTGCCTATACACAAGCCTTGTCCATCATTTTGGGCTTGAACAACATCACTTGCTCACGCAGATGGCAGTGCATACCCCCCAAATACTTGAGGAGTACATCTGGGTTCTTTGGAGAGATACCCAACATTATAGCCATCTTTCTGAATTCTTTGGTGTACTCTTGCATGCTTTGGTCTGGCTTTTGCCTGAGTAATGCCACTAGATCCAATGGTCTTCCATGTACCCAATGGGATAAAAAAATGAATTAATGATGGTTTTGAAATCCTCCAACTTAGTCACTGGAGGTTCTCCCTCCAACCTCAGGGTTTCCGTGTGGCTCTCCCACCACGTCAATGCATGGCCCTCCAATTTCAACCACGCGAATGAGATCTTCTACCCTTCATCAATCTGATGGAAACTGAAATAAACTTCCAATTGCTGAAACCAGTGGTTTAGCTTCAGAGCACTGATATCATCTTAGTATGGCTTGATATCTACTTTTACTTCCACTTTAAGCAGGGATTGGTTCACAGCACTCGAACTGGGTTGATATTTTCTGAGTTATTTCTTCGGTTGGTTATCTACGTCTTCCCGATATCCAGATCCTCCTTCTGATTTGTCCTCTACATTTGAACCCCTGTCTTCTCCAAATATCCCCAACTTATTGTTATGGTTTCCATGAATAGGTTTACATTTCGGTTTATATCCGCAACAGGTTCTTCGAACCGCGAAAACCTCACCTCTGCAGGATCATGAGGTTCGTTTACAGATTCGTCGCCCATGATTAAGGTTTTACAATTTTCAACCTTGTTGATCTAGATCCCTGCAATCTTCAAAAAATACCCAAAGAAACCTGCTCTGATTCCAAATGATCCATAAAGTGTTGTGGATATTCCACTGGACAGTTCATCACAACAGATCTGATAATATTATACTAAAAATCTGAGATTCTACACTATTACAGTTCTATTTAATTTCTAGATCTGTAAAATTAACTCTAATTAGTGCATGCACGTAAAAGTAAATCAACCATAAAAGTAGAGAATGACAAAATAATCTCACACACACATAATACACAAGATATGCTCGCTGGGAAACCCTTTCGGGAGAAAACCCAACTAGAAGGTGTGGTCGCTTTGCTCTCTTTCTATGTCTGGAAATATGGGTGCATATACAAAGAAGTAATGTCTAGGCTGCTACAGTGCACAAATCCTCTGTGTGTGCTCTACCTCCTATTTCTCCTGGCTATCTTTTCTCAGCTATGGAACAAAATTCTCTCGAAAGAATGGAATGCCTCTTCCTCCTAGTGGCCTAGTTAGAACACAACCCAATAGCCTACTAGTGGTTAAGTTTGACTACATCAACTCTTAACTAGAGTTAAAAAATAGACTCTTCTAGAGTCTTTTACATCACAAACACATCACTAACACCTTTTCCATGAATAATGTGGGCTGACACAGCATCCTCCTGAACTATAGGTGTGAAAACAAGAAGGTCAACTTCTGAGTGCCATAACTTTTGCATACGGACTCCGATTGACACGATTCTTGTGTTGTAGGAAATATTTCTATGTGTATAATAGCATGAAAAGGTACAACAATGAAGTGACAAATTTGTAACCCCAAAAAACTTTGTTTGATGCCTCAAAACACTCCCGAAAGATTTCAAACCCTATTTCGCCAAATTGGGTCCCGCCGCTAAAAACGATCCTGTGAGCTGATTCCTCCACTTTTTCCACTCCAAATGCATCGAGATGGATGAAAAACAATATAATGATCCAATTCGGATCAGATTTGGGGAGACAAGGCAAGAGATGTTGCACCTATTCCCATGGTTCCCACTTGGTGGAATGGTCGCTCTGGTTCAAAGGGAATATCGAAGATATTGGACAGATTCATTATGAGTCAGTGATTGTATAATGACTTGGATGGGATCATATCATAGAACACTCCTTCATCTATCTATGACCATATGTCAATTATGTTGTCATGGGAGAGGGTGGGAGAGAGGAGATATTATCCATTTAAATTCAATTCTCATTGGCTAAAAATGAAGGACTTTGAAGATATGGTTAAAAATGTTTGGAGTAGGCTCTCTTTCCCCCCCCCAATGGAATGTGTGTCCTCCATATGTGAGAAATTAAAAACACTCAAAAAGGAGGTCAGACAATGGGCCAAAGAACATAAGAATGGTGAAATCATGTCCCTTTCTGATATTGAAATCAAACTTCGGTATTTCAATGATCCTTTTGACCCTCTATTCTTCTCTATGCGATATAGAAACAAGATAATGGAATTGGAGGAAAAAACAAGAATTATTCTATTGTGCCAAGAGGAAGCTATTAGATTGAAAATTCGGGCTACTTGGGTCGTTGTTGGTGATAGGAACACCAGATTTTTCCACATGCACGTAAATCTTAGGAAGCAGGCTAATGCCATTCGGGGCATTTGGGACAATGATGGACATTATTTCAATACAGAATATGATATTGAACAGGCAGCAGTTAAACACTTCAACAACTTATTTAAAGATCAAGACTCGTATTTTATTGCTCAAATGGAGTGCATTACACAATTACCAATGATGTTCTTGAAGGAGGACAATGATTGCTTGGGCCATCTAGCCACAAAGGAGGAATTGCTAGAGGTCTTGAAGGATTGTGTGAAGGATAAAATCTCGGGTCCTAATGGATGGGGGGTTGAATTATTTATACATTTCTCTGAGATGATGATTTTAGTCTTTTTGGCAGTTACAGAAGAGTCGTGCTCTCTTGGATTCCCAACGCTACATTCATTACCCTCATCTCTAAGAAAGAGAATCCCATGACCTTTGCTGAATATAGACCTATATCTTTGTGTAACTCGGTATACAGGATGATCTCTAAATTAATCTCTTGCAGAATTAAATCGACTATGCCGGTACACATCTCTCCCGAGGAGTTTGGGTTCTTGGAAGGAAGACAAATACAGGATGTCATTGCCATTACACAGGAGGTTTTACACTCTTGTGGTTTCTGTATTCATGGAAATGGGAGATACCACAGAAGCTCAAATGCTTTTGTTGGTTGGCATGACACGACCGCATCCTTATCTAGAATAATCTACAACATAGAGGCTTTATTGGTCCTGGTATTTGTCCAATGTGTAAGCGAGGATTTGAAGATGTTGATCATTTGTTGCTTCGATGTCCATTTGTTGTTGCAGTCTAGAAGGGTATTCTGGATGCTCTCTGTATTTCTCATTTTGGGAACCATCAAACATTGAAATCTTGCTTATATTACTGGATAAATTCTCAGACTCAATATCATTCCTTGTCCTTTTACATTATTTGGACTATTTGGAGGTGTCAAAATGCACTCATTTTTGAACAGAAGGATGCAGTTGTTTGAAAAGCTATCATTAAGTCTGTGGTCCATTTGCAGAAATTGGGTCGTCTAAAAGAAGGGAGAAAAAAAGAAAGATCGATTTCTAGATATATGGAAGGAATTTGCAGTGGGGTTTTTTGATGGGGCATGCTTACACATAAAATGTTGATGCAGAGCATTCATTCTATTAGAACCAAACAATTATTATCATTTTTGGTGGGAGGGAGGTTTTGGGACCAATAGTAGAGCATAAATTATCGCTTTATGGGGTATCCTCACAAGTGTGAAATGGCTAGGACTAGATAACTTACATGTATA
Source organism: Pinus tabuliformis (assembly GCA_031772625.1). Lineage (NCBI taxonomy): Eukaryota > Viridiplantae > Streptophyta > Pinopsida > Pinales > Pinaceae > Pinus > Pinus tabuliformis. Next base: position 635,706,685 of record CM062804.1, on the reverse strand, counting down.
TGGAGATGCTAAGGGCATCATTGATTGGGTCAAGGACTACACTCTATATAATCCTCCTATTTGATCGAACTAGATGAGACGGATTTGACACCTGGTAAATACTTTCCAACATATTGATTTGTGTCATAGGTGTAGAGAACAAAACCAGATAGGAGATCTTCTTTCAAAGTGAGGCATCAAAAAGGAACTCGGTAAGATACATTTCACAGCTTTTATACAGGATGTAATGACTAATGTTGGATGCATTAATTTTACTTAGGAGGTGACGCCTGTTATGAATTTACAACAAAAGATAAGCTGCAATTAAGTTGGTAGGGTGATAAGACGTTGGATACTACCGATGTAATTTTTTTTTTTTTTGGACAATCTGAATGGGACATACATGGTCAATACCTTGTTTATTTTGTTATAGATTAACACAGGGTAGATGACAAATGAATCTCTGGAATAGAAAATATTTTGACATAAGAGATATAGGATATTTGAAAGAAAACTTTTAGACAGATTCAAGATCATGTACTCTCTTTTTATTTTAATGAAAAGAAAGTGTTTTTTCTTCTTGAAAAAAAATGGTCGCATGACAACAAAAATGTATGCGAAGGTGTGAAGCTTAACTCCACAAGTTTGGAGATGTGGATCTCTACATAACCAAAAAAGAGATCTGAACAATAGATAAAAGGACAAAATAGATAAAAGGGCCCATACAATATGATAAATTTATAAATTAAATGGTGGTGGACACATCGATACACATGATACAAGGGATGGCCCCATCAGTAGATCGACCAAACACTATCTCTCTGTAAAGAAACCAACTCAAGAACGCACTAAAATTGACTCATGATGTTGTCTCATTAATTATACTCTGTTGTTGTGTGAATAAAGTAAAAGAGGGAATAAACAACATAATCTTATGAATGAATAATTGGTGCATGACCTTTGATATCACCATGCAATGACCCCCTTTCTAAATGAGTAACCCTTAGATTACGTCTAGGTCTATATAACATCGTAAGGGTTTAAGCAGATGGCCCATCAAATTAGAAATATGTATAACAATGGAGCCGTGGCTTTTCATCAAAATAATTGCATTTGTATCCAATGTGGCATCGCACCAACATCCCATAAGTTAAATGTCAGCTATGAGCCACTAGATGGCAGTGGAAACTCTATCAAACAACTAACTCAAACAATTGCCTGAAAAACAACTCCAATGCTACCACCCATAAAATTATTTTATTTTCCTCGACATGGTGTGGTCAAAACATTTGCAGGATAATGTGAAAGGCTTGAGATGCTGGAAATCTCCACTAGATTGAAATATGGTACTTGTGCTAAGTGTGGTATGATTAAGATTTCTGGCCAAATGTTGAATTCAAGCTTTAAATTCTGCTAAACGTGGCTCTAAACAGTTTAATTTTTTTACAGAAATTTGTTTTCTTTGACATCTACATCGGGAGATGAATATCTAAGCATGCATATTAGAAATTTGGGAGATTGGACTCAAAACATAGGGAGATTATTCCAGAAGACAATTTCAGTAGTGTACAACATAAAATATTTCTATAAATGAAAGTTGATAGCTATCTCGACTGACATTCAATTCATATTTGCAGGATTTAAATTTCACAAGAGAGGATGGTGCATGTGATTCTTCCATAGGTGTTGCCACCTTAACAAGGTTTGTAATCTACAGAGAGCATAATATGACTGCCAACCTCATGTCCAAAAGAGATATAAAGATGTTTCCAAGTAAGATATATTACCCAATCTTTGAAAATCATATCAAAATTAACGCTGACAGTGTGACTTTCATTTAAGGAAAACAATTTCTTATTGATATTATTCTTATCCAAGGATAATGCTGTCACTCTTTTGCTTAACATAACTCTAAGTTTTCTTTTTGTAAGGAAAGATAAAGAATAGTGATCAATTTTGTTTTTGAAAGAACAATCAAAAGGCTTTGTATTTTCTAGAAGTGCATGGAGAACTGGTAAACAGGGTTGTAGAATTTAAGAATTGTAGATAGGATACTAAAAGATTTTGAAAAGGGTTGCTTATATGTAATTGGGATGGGTAGAAGATCTCCATGGAAAAAGGAACTTTGAAATTGTACTTCCTCTTCTTCTTTCTTCTGTAGAAAAAAACACTTCATTTCATTATAAAAGAGGAAGTACAAATATCTTGTATCTTATTATCTATGATGTTATCTACCCATCCCATTTACAAAAATATAATTCTACAAAATAAACAAAATCTTTTTGTGCCATTATATTCTATGCTACTCAGTTTTTACCAATCGTCTTACAGTCTCCCTAATTTGTGATATATGGCCTTTTTCCCCAGTATACTTTCCTATCAAAAGTTTATAAATTTAACTCCTCATATGCTAGTCTAATAAACAGAGTACTTCAAAAAACGATGTTAAAAAAAACTTGTCCATGACATCTACAAGAAAGGACCAAAGCTAGTAGCCTCACATCAAATTTATGTAGTCTTCCTTGATCTTAACATGGTTTTCATAAACTGCATAAAAGATCTTACCAGGTTCCACCTTCAAACCTCTTTTGGATAGGAGGTCAGCCGTTGTATTTTGTTCCCTGAAAACATGTTCAAATTGGATGTGTTGGAAGTAATTTACCAGGACTCTAATACGTTTCATCCAATTGGATAATATATGCGGGTTGAAAATATTGTGATCCTTAAGCCAATTGATGATGTTCTTTGCATATCCGTATACTTGAAGTTTCTCAATTCCCAACCACTTTGCAGCAGATAACACACCCCATAAGGAAATAATCTCTGCTCTATTGTTGGTTCTTGTACCTCCTTCCCACCAGAAATGATAGTAGAAAATTGGACTGATTTTAATGAAAACCCCACATCCACATTTCCTCTTCTCGCGGGCAACGTCGAAGAAACTGTTAGAAAATTATATGTTACAAAGAAATGGAACACATAAAATATATTGCATAAATATAAACACAGAAAACAGGTAAAACAAGACAGACACAAATATATGTGGTTCACTCAATTTGGGCTACGTCCACAAGAAACAATCAGTCCTTCCTTTTATATTATTCAGCAAAATAAAGAGATACAACCTACAGTAGATCCGTTGTAATTCCCTCTTCACTCTGACACAATCTCCTCTCCCTTTCTCACTCAGAATACAGATCTACATAGACGCAATACAATTCCCTCATATATAGCGAGGGGTTTCCTTCTAGGGAAAAAAACCCAAAATAAAACATAACTTCTACCGTTAGATCTCCGCCTAATGAACAACCCAGATTGATAAAGAAATTACAACATTTTACAAGGAATTTTACATCTTTTTTTAGCGTTGGGGGCACTACCCTCGATCCCTTGCCAGGGGGGGTTCCTAAAGGTTACTGCCGCCCCCCCCTGGACCCCCCTTGCAATGCAAATATTACGGGTGGCGTTGCCAGCAAATTTTGAACTGGGATCCAATGCGATGATACCTATGAATAAAGAAGATAATCAGGCTCCACACCCAATAATCTCCTACTTGGGGACTGATTATAGCAACTACATCGCTGCTTCATTTGCTGGACAATGAATCCACTTTGGACCTGGTTGTTTCTCATCTTGTTCATCATTCTTGAAGTCCAATTGAAACTGAGCAGAATCTCAGTTTCTCCCTGGTTACAACTTTTGTTAACATATCTGCAAGATTCTGGCTAGTGTGTATCTTTTCCAGCTTCAACTGTCCATCTTCCAACACTAGCCATATCAAATGATACTTGAGCTATATATATTTTGTCTTGAAATGAAATGAAAAGTTCTTTGCAAGATGTATGGCACTCTAGTTGTTACTGTATAATCCGCCCAACTCTTGCTTCTTACCCAATTCATCCAGAAACCTTTGTAACCAAATCATTTATTTACTAGCCTCTGTAGCAGCAACATACTCTGCTTTCATTGTTGAGAGTGAAAAAACACTTTGCAGTTTTGAAACCCAACTGAAAGTTGTTCCACCTACAGTAAACACATACCTTGTTGTGCTCCTCATGTTATCTCTATCACCCACCGTATCTGCATCGACATATCCCTGTAGAGAAATGTTTGACCCACCAAAGCATAATGTTTGATTTGTGGTACCTCTCAAATACCTGAGAATCCACTTCGTCGCCCTCCAATGTTCTTTTCTTGGATTGTTCATGTAGCTGCTTACAACTCCCACTGCATGTGCAATATCAGGCCTTGTGCAAACCATTGCATACATTAAGCTTCCAATTGCTGCTGCATATGGAACTTTAGACATATAAGCCATTTCTTCCTAAGTCTTGGGACACACCTCCTTACTTAGTTTGAAATGGCTAGCCAAAGGTATACTAAATGGTTTTGCATTTTGCATATTAAATCTTTTCAACACCTTTTCTATGTACTCACTCTGATACAATGTTAATTTTCGATTCTTCTTGTCTCTAGTTATTCTCATACCAAGGATTTGTTTTGCAGCACCCAAATCCTTCATTGCAAATGAGTTTTCCAATTTTCTTTTGAGCACATTAATTTCCTTCATGTTAGAACCTGCAACAAGCATGTCATCTACATACAATAACAATATAATATAGCTGCCATCATTTTGCCTTTTGAGATAAACACAATGATCAAAGTGACATCTAGTATAACCTTGTTCAGACATAAACCTGTCAAATTTTAGATACCACTGCCTTGGAGCCTGTTTTAAGCCATACAAGCTCTTCTTCAACCTGCACACTAGTTTCTCTTTCCCTTTTACCTCATATCTTTGTGGTTGTTGCATATATATCTCTTCCTCCAAATCCCCATGGAGAAAGGTTGTCTTTACATCTAACTTCTCAAGATGCAAATCTTAAGCTGCTACTAGACTTAAAATAGTTTTGATTGAAGTCATTTTAACAACAAGAGAAAATATCTCATCAAAGTCTATACTGTTTTTCTATGCAAACCCCTTCACCACAAGTCTAGGTTTATACCTTTTTCTACCTCCATCTTCTTCCTTCAACCTGTAAACCCATTTATTTTTCAATGTTGTTTTACCTGCAGGAAAAATGACTAAGTCCCAAGTCTGGTTATGTGCTAAGGAGTCCATCTCTTCTTTCATGGCTTGCTCCCACTTCTTCCTGGTTTCTACCTGCACTGCGTCTTCATAACATTCTGGTTCACCAGAATCAGTCAACAATACATAATATAATGAAGGAGAGTATCGTTCAGGGGGTCTACTTATCCTGGTAGATCTTCTAACACCACTTTCAGCTGTTTGAGGTGCTTATTGCTGTTATTGTTCTGGTTGTTGATCATTATGGTTTTCAAGCACCTTCACTTTTTCTGTGATCTCATCACGCACTGTGTATTCTCTGTTTTCTTTTTCCTGTTTCTTTTCATGCAGTTGATCCTTATACAAAACCTTTTCATTGAATATGAAATCTCTGCTCCTAATGATTTTGTGTTTTTCATAATCATAAAAGCGATAACCAAAATCATTAACACCATATCTAATAAAGGTACATTTATTTGATTTTTACTCAAGCTTTTTCTATTTTCTTTATTAATGTGGACAAAGCCTTCACAACCAAAAGTCTTTAAAAATGAGTAGTTTACCTTTTTACCTGTCCATGCCTCCTCTAGAATACCACCATCCAAGGAACTGGAAGGACCTCTGTTTATTAGATAAAAAACAGTATCTACAGCATCTGCCCAAAATTGTAAAGGCAACCCTGCATGAAATCTCATGCACCTTGCATGCTGCATGATTGTCTTGTTCATCCTTTCTGACACACCATTTTCTTGTGGTGTTCCTGGAACTATCTTCTCTCTGCGAATTCCATTCTCTGAACAATACCTATCAAACTCTTTGTTGCAATATTCACCTCCATTGTCTGATCTAAGACACTTCAACCTTTTTCCTGTCTCATTTTCAACCAAAGCTTTCCAAATACATCAGATTTATTTCGAATACAATAAATCCGGGTTTTTCTGGTTGCATCATCAATAAAAGTAACATAATAGTGAGAGCCACCGAGAGATGATACCTGAGTAGGTCCCCATCCATCTTGTTAGGTCCCTATAATACTAGTGATTCCCCCATTACTATTGTCATTGTATCCCTTATTGTTATTGTTTTGCCCCTATTGTTATTATTGTGCCCCATAGAATCCCCCTATTGTTATTTTTGTGTAATATTCCTAATTAGCCATGGTTAATTGGAATATTCGATTTTGCTCAATTTTTCCTTCTATAGATATTTATAAATAAAAAGGTGAGGAGAGGGGGACATACTCACTTCATGAATAAAGACACTCCATAGTAGCACAACGTTGTAACTTAAAAGGTGAGCCAAGGGGGCCTAAAGAACCACGTAGAGGAGGGGCCCACATAGACACTTGGAGTGACTGCGCAGACGGTGAGAAACACGTGACAAGAGGAAAGCTACGTTGGAGGAGGTGAGCCTTGGGATTGAGAGAGGCCAATGCTATAAAGGAGAGAGGGGCCTCCTCATTTTGGCATTTGATTATGTGCATTTGAGCTAGTCACTTCGACTTGGAGCACGCTGGTTGTTTAGCTAGTCTGTAGCACTGTTTAGTGCATTAAGTGTCTCCGTTCGGAGATCTCACCCTTAGCCCCAAGGGACTTTGAGTGCCTGCTCGGGCAAGGTATTTCCATTAGTATTTTTTGCAGTAGTTTCATCAACATTTTGGCAGGAGGATTGAGCATCTTGGATGACTGCGTAGTCTTGAGAGGGATGACGCAGTTCTTTCTGGGAGCAATTCTGGATTGAGGTTGTGTAGGGGGATTTGTGCTGGGAGGTTGAGTAGGGGATCAACCCTTGCATATTGGAGGATTTTGGCTGAGTTTCAGGCAGAGTTGTGGTGGGTTTATTCCAGTGGTAGCGCAGAGCCTTGAGGGATTGCGTGGGTCCTCAAGGGGGCGATTTTCGAGGGTCGGCCATTTCAGAAAAGCTTTCTGGGTTTTTCTAGGTTTTCTGAGTAGAATCTGATTCCATAGTTTCAAAATTTTCTGAGGAGGAGAATAGCCCCAAATCCTCATTTGATTTCTAGCAGCAATAGTAGCATGGCAGTTCTCCAGTAGCTTGGACGCAGTTCAGAGAGAGGCCATTCCTTTGCTATTTTGAGTGTATTTCTTCACTTGCCTTGTGCAAGTCAAGGTGCCATCTTTCTGATCACCTCCTGTACTCATTCTATTACTCAGTATAATAAAATGGCTTAGCATTTCTCTCTGCATTTCTTGAGTATCTGCTTATGATTATATTGTTATATGTTGCACCATTGTTGTTTTTATCTCTTTGAGCATCTTTGCTACTATACCACTTGTGTGTTTTCTCCTATACTCTTAGACAGAGTCTGGAAAGGGATAGGTAGCCTCCAGATCTCATCCTCTTTTCAGAGGCGACATATCTGGTAAATTCCCTCCCAGTCCATCTCTGGTTGGATTTTTCTTGTGTTTGAGGAATATTCCTGATAAGGGATATTATAGTGGTATCAGAGCATAGATCTGGCTCAGCCTATGGAGCTAGAAATCTATGACACCAGGTGAAAGGCCCTATATCTGTTACAGAGGTAGGAGATACAGAGACGCTGGGCGTAGGTTGGAGAACACCTACGGAGAAGGAGACTATGTTCTGATGGTGGACGCAGAACAGGAGGAGCCTGTGGTGGACGCAAGACAAGAGGATCCTGCGGTGGACGCAGAGCAAGAGAATCCAATGGCAGATGATGATGGGAAGATATTTTCGGACATGCTCCTCAAAGCAGTACAGGATCTGTCGAGGCAGATTGAGGTGATGGGGTAGAGATTCACGGCAGTAGAGGCTAGACAGCGTGAGAGCCCATGGGTTTTCCAAGTTGGTGAGGGATTGAGTGCATCCCACCATTTGCCAGAGCAGTGTGATACTAATTAGCAAGTGGCCTCACATGCCCCTACACGCACTACCATGCCCACTTTCTTTGGAGCAGACACGAGGGCCGGAGCCAAGCAGGAGGCAGAGCCCGGTCATATGGGCAATTATTTTGCAGAATACCAGGCCTATGGGAAAAAGTTCAGGGAGGCTCTCTCATTTAGAGACTTTGTTCAGCTCCAGCGGGATATTAGACGCCACGACCATCACAGAGTGTACCGGCATTATCATCATGGTGACACCCACCGTGCAGCTAGTAGATTCCACTTGCCCACGTTTGATGGTTCATCAAACAGTTCGGCAAAGTCTTGGGTGGAGAAGCTGGACATTTACTTCCAGCTTAACCAGATTTCGGAGACAGAGGCCATCAAGGTGGCGACATTACATTTGGATGGTGAGGCACAAGATTGGTGGTTCCATGGGACGGTTACACTCGGGCATTCCATAGTGATGACATATGCCGAGTTCACCAGGAGATTGATGGAGAGGTTTGACCGGAGGGATTCGGAACAACACTTTGTTGAGCTGACAAGGCTCAAAGAGACGAGGAGCCCAAAGACCTACATTGCGGACATTTTGAGGGTTTCAGTGATGGTGCCAGATCTATCCATGGCACGGAGGATCTACATGTATGTTGAGGTGTTAGTAGATCCACTTCGGGGTCTAGTCAGATCCGCTAGACCAACCACCCTTCAGGATGCTATTAGCAGGACCCGAGACTTACAAATGTCTTACCCAGGACCCGGACACCTTACCCCCAACGACAGGCTTTTCAGCCTAAGGGGAAGGATGTGAGGATTTCACCTTCGAAGGGGAATCCAGGACGAGTACAGATTGATGATGATGCCAGGAGGGAGTTGAAGAAGAAGCGGTTGTGCTTCACCTGTCAGGAGCCGTGGGAACCAGGACATAGATGTGCTGTTGGCAAAGCACATTTTATTGAGGTCTTCTCTGAGAGCAGTGGGGAAGAAGATGAGGAGGATGATGTGGAGGCAGGAGATAGTCATGCCATGCAGGTTCCTTTGCCGCCTCCACCACCAGTAGTAGGTGGTTCAGTTTTTTCACCTACCAGAGGAGCCCTTGCAGCATTGCGAGGAGTTCCCAAGTATTTGACGCTGCACATACGAGGGATAGTACGTGGCCAGCGAGTATCAGTTTTGGTTGTTAGTGGGGCCACCCACAACTTCATCGATGCATAGATGGTTGAGCGGAGAAGTATACCGACAAAAAGCTTCGATGGATTTTTAGTTTTGGTCCCAGGAGATCAGACCATGGTGTGTGCTCTTTATGTTCCAGAGTTATCAGTGACGATGGGCACCTACACACTGACTGACCACTTCTTTGTGGTTAATATTCCGGACACCAACATAGTACTGGGTGTTCAGTGGCTCATCACTCTAGGGAAGGTCACTACAGATTGGAAGGCCCTAGAGATGGAGTGGGATGATGAGAAGACAGGGAGGCATGAGAAGATACGGGGACAACACACATACCCACCTCAGACTGTTTCAGCTCATCGGATGGAGGCAGTCTTCCAAAAGGGAGACATAGAGTAGGCAGTGGAACTACGTGCATTGAAGGCAGGGACTATTGGGCAGACAGTGCACCCAGAGATACAGTCCATCCTTAACCGGTATGCCATAGTATTTGGGGAGATTCTGCCAGGACAGCCACCGGACCGGGGGTTTGAGCGCACCATTGAGCTTGAGCAGGGCATACAGGCAGTGATCACTACCCCCTATAGGCATCCCAAGGCCTATTGGGATGAGATTGAGCGGGCCATTCAGGAGTTACTGGCTCTTGGGCACATTCAGCCGAGCACGAGTCCTTTTTCTTCTTCTGTGGTGTTGGTGAAGAAGAAGGACGACACATTGAGGATGTGCATTGACTACAGGGCCTTGAACAAGAAGACCCTGAAGAACAGGTACCCCATACCCAAGATCAATGAGTTGATGGATGAGTTGAGAGGAGCCCGGTTCTTCTCAAACACTGATTTGAGATTTGGGTACCATCAGATTCGCGTGAGGGAACAGGACATTCCCAAGACCGCGTTCAGGTGTCACTATGGGCACTTTGAGTTTTTGGTGATGCCCTTCGGGCTAAGCAACACCCCAGCTACATTCTAGTCTTGCATGAATCACATCTTCCGCAGTCACTTGAGGAAGTTTGTGTTGGTATTCTTTGATGATATACTCATCTACAACAGGACTTGGGAGGAGCATCTCCAGCACATTGAGACAGTATTGTGCATCTTGGGGATCATCAGTTCTATGCCAAGCTCTCCAAATGTGAGTTCGGTTTGAAAGAGATGTTATACTTGGGACATATCATAGGAGTGGACGGAGTGAGGGTCCACGAGGAGAAGATCAGGGCCCAGAGATTGGCTGGAGCCAAGAAATGTGGTAAAACTTTGAGGATTCATTGGAATTTGTACTTACTACCAGAAGTTCGTCAAGGGTTTCTCATAGCTTGCTACACCCATGACAGATTTGATGAGGAAGGCGGAATTCAGTTGGTTGAATACAGTACAGCGAGCCTTTGACAAGCTCAAGGAGGTTATGAGCAGCTTCCCAGTGCTTGCGTTGCCATATTTTACGTAGCCATTTGTTTTGGAGTGTGATGCGTCGAGAGAGGGGATCAGTGCAGTGTTGATGCACGGAGGTCACCCTATAGCCTTTGAGAGATGGAAGCTCCTTCCGCATGAGAGGTTGTATTCTATATACGACAAGGAGATGTTGGCCATCATGCATTCATTGGCTAAGTACTGGCAGTATTTGGTGGGTAACAGGTTCAGGGTGAGGACTGACCACAACAGCCTCAAGTTCTTTTTGGAGCAAAAGCAGCTACAGGAGAGGCAGCAGAAGTGGATCAGCAAGATCCAAGCATATGACTTTGACATTAAGTATGTCAAGGGTAAGAACAATGTGGTAGCAGATGCCCTTTCACGTAGGCCAGCTACGTTGTCTCTTATGAGCTTGGACGCAGACTGGAGAGCTCGACTCTTAGTAGAGTACTCCAAGGATAGATTTGCATGTGAGGTTTTGGATGGGCAGGTGGCGGATGACAGGTACAGGGTGGTCGATGAGATCATCTACTATAGGGATCGGATCTTCTTGACTCAGGGGTCTCAGCTCAAGAAGAAGATACTTCAGGAGTCACATGATTCACCATTGGCAGGTCATCAGGGGTTTACCAAAACTTACAGGGCCATTAGAGAGAGGTTCTCGTGGAAAGGCCTCAAGGAGGACGTACTTCAGCATGTCCAGGAGTGTGATGTTTTCCAGAGGAACAAGGGGGAGATGAGCCATCCAGCAGGACTATTGCAGCCTCTTCCCATTCCAGAGGGGAAATGGGAGTGTATTACGATGGACTTCATCATAGGGTTGCCATGGTACAGGGCAAGGATTGCACCTTTGTCGTCGTTGATCGACTGACAAAGTACTCACACTTTTTTGCCATATCCGCACATTACACAACAACGCAGGTGGCTGAGTTGTTCTTCAGAGAGATTTTCAGGTTACATGGTCTTCCCAAGACCATCACTAGTGACAGGGACAACCGTTTAATGGGTGGATTTTGGCAGGAGCTTTTTCGGTTGGCGGGGATGGAGTTGACACCGAGTACCAGTTATCACCCACAGACAGACGGGCAGACAAAGATAGTTAACAAGTGGTTGGAGGGCTACTTGCGTAACTATGTCAGTGGGCAGCAGCGAGCATGGCTGAAGTGGCTGCATCTGGGGGAGTACTACTACAACACTACTCATCACATGTCCATCAGTATGTCACCATTTTATGCTTTGTATGGGTATCATCCTTTATCTTTTCCTAACGTGATGTTTGGTGCTAGAAAGGCTCCAAGAGCCAAGATTTGGATCCAAAAGAGTTAGGATATTCTCCGAGCTCTCAAGGATAATATGGCTACATCACAAAACCAACAGAAGCTGTATGCTGATAGGGGTCGGGTGGAGAGACAGTTTGAGGTAGGGGACCTAGTCTACCTACGAGTACATCCATACCGACAGTCGTCACTGAAGCAGAAGGGAGCTTAGAAGCTCAAGCCCCGCTTTTATGGGCCATACAGGGTGGTACGTAGGATTGGACAGGTTGCATATGAGTTGGAGCTGCCCAAAGGCAGTAAGATTCATAATATTTTTCATGTATCATGCCTGAAGAAGGCATTGGGACAACATGTGACAGCGACAGATGAGCTACCACCCACGGATGATGAGGGGTATATGGTGTTGCAGCTAGAGGCTATTATTGATACCAGGCAGAGGCGGCTGTGGAGCAAGATAGTCCGGGAATTCTTGGTGAGGTGGAAGAATTTACCGAATGAGGATACCACTTGGGAGAGTGAGAAGATCTTGCAGCATCCATCACTTCAATTGCTTGAGGACAAGCAACATTTTGTCGGGGGAGACTGTAATATTCCTAATTAGCCATGGCAAATTGGAATATTTGACTTTGCTCAATTTTGCCTTCTATAGCTGTTTATAAATAAAAAGGTGAGGAGAGGGGGACATACTCACTTCATGAATAAAGACACTCCCTAGTAGCCAAATGTTGTAACTTAAAAGGTGAGCCAAGGGGGGCCAAAGAACCACGTAGAGGAGGGGCCCACGTAGACACTTGGAGTGACTGCGCAGATGGTGAGAAACACGTGGCAAGAGGAAAGCTACGTTAGAGGAGGTGAGCCTTGGGATTGAGATAGGCCAATGCTATAAAGGAGAGAGAATCCTCCTCATTTTGGCATTCGATTATGTGCATTTGAGCTAGTCACTTCAACTTGGAGCACGCTGGCTGTTTAGCTAGTCTGCAACACTGTTTAGTGCATTGAGTGTCTCCATTCGGAGATCTCACCCTTAGCCCCGGGGAACTTCGAGTGCCTGCTCGGGCAAGGTATTTCCATCAGTATTTTTTACAGTAGTTTCATCAGCATTTTGGCAAGAGGATTGAGCATCTTGGATGACTGCGCAGTCTTGAGAGAGATGACGCAGTTCTTTCTAGGAGCAGTTCTGGATTGAGGTTTTGCAGGGGGATTTGTGCTAGGAGGTTGAGCAGGGGATCAACCCTTGCATATTGGAGGATTTTGGCTGAGTTTCAAGTAGAGTGGTGGTGGGTTTATTCTAGTGGTAGCGCAAAGCCTTGAGGGATTGTGTGGGTCTTCAAGGGGGCGATTTTCGGGGGTCAGCCATTTTAGAAAAGCCTTTTGGGTTTTTCTGGGTTTTCTGAGTAGAATCTGATTCCAGAGTTTCAGCATTTTCTAAGGAGGGGAACAACCCCAAATCCTCATTTGATTTCTAGCAGCAATAGAACAACAGTTCTCCAGCAACTTGGACGCAGTTCAAAGAGAAGCCATTCCTTTGCTATTCTAAATGTATTTCTTCACTTGCCTTGTGCAAGTCGAGGTGCCATCTTTCTAATCACCTCCTGTACTCATTCTATTACTCAATATAATAAAATGGCTTAGAATTTCTCTCTGCATTTCTTCAGTATCTTCTTATGGTTATATTGTTATATGTTGCACCATTGTTATTTTTATCTCTTTGAGCTTCCCTGCTACTATACCACTTGTGTGTTTTCTCCTATACTCTTAGACAGGGTCTGGAAAGGGCCAGGTAGCCTCCATATCTCGTCCTCTTTTTAGAGGTGACATATCTGGTAAATGCCCTCCCAATCCATCTTTGGTTGGAGTTTGCTTGTGTTTGAGGAATATTCCTAATAAGGGATATTACATTTTGTGCCCTTATTATTGTTAGGTTGGCTTTGGTTATATTGTGACCCCTTAGACTCCTATATATAGAAAGGAGCTTTTTTCATTTGTATCATCCAAAAAAATTTCATTTGTGTAATGTAAAGGAGGTTTTTTCATTTGTATCATCCAAAATTTTTTCATTTGTGTAATGTAAAGGAGGTTTCTTCATTTGTATCATCCAAAAAGTTTTCATTTGTGTAATGTAAAGGAGGCTTCCCCATCAAAGAGGTTGAATTCTAAGGCATTGATCTTTCTTTTCTATCTTTTTGTGAGCTGGTTTCATAACATTTGGTATTAGAGCTTTGGATTCTAGGGTTTCGCTGCTCCAAAATGGTCATCGTGGAATTTTCGCTATAAATATTTCGCTACGAAGTTTCAAAAACTAAAAAAAAACCATTTGAGAAGAAATCAGTCTAAACCTCGGGTCCGAATTTCAGATCTTGTCTTGCTATAGTTTCAGAGCTATGATCTAATGAAGTTAGAGTTTTTGAAAGCTCCAAAATTTCATCCCAAACAGGTCATCGTGGAAGTTTCACTATAATTTTTTTTTCTGTGAAGGTTCAAACTATGAAATTAAAACCCATTTGAGCTGAAATCTTAGTGAAGCTAGGGTCTAAATTTCAGATATTTTCTCTCTATATGTTCGGAGATATAATCTGAGGAAGTTAGGGTTTTGAAAACTCCCAAATTAATTCTAAACAGGTGACCTTGGGAAAATAGTCATAACTTTCTCTTTGAGAATCAGATTGAAATTTCTTCAGAAGCTACAGAAAGAGGACGGACTTTAATTTTCTGTGTATTTTTTTTAGGTCTAAAGGTCGAAACAGTAACACGTGGCACTTCGTACAAGTTCATTCTACTAAAGAAATATATAAGCAGGTCATATTGGGAGGTGGGGCATAACTCTTTCTTGGAGAATCCAGTTTCGATTAGACTGGTAGCATTGGAAAGAGGGCATAGAGGGATACTGCAGGTCACAATGTCAGACCTTGGAGATCCAAAATTACAGAGTTACAGTCATTTCAATATCGAGCTCCTACATAGTGAAAAAAGGTGTGTAGTTTTTTAAATTTTTTGGATAAGTTTGGTTTGAAAAATTAGTTTGAAGGAATTCAAAGGGCATAGTGAAGCATTATTATTAATAATTGATGCCCCGAAAAAAGAAAATGGAAACACCTAGTAAGAAATTTGAAAGCTCTAGCATGACTCATGAAGAAGAGGAAGAAATGCAACATGATATATCAAAATTACGAGACCAAGTGCAACAAATTTCACTCGCACAAAAAGTAACAGAAGCTAAGATGGATAGTTGAAAGAAAGACGTAGAAGCTAAGATGGATGGTTTAAAGAAAGGCGTAGAAGATAATATGGATGGTTTAAAGAAAGTCGTAGAAGCTAAGATGAATGACGTGGAAGCTAAGATGGATGGCGTGGAAGCTAAGATGGAAGATTTGACAAATTTCTACCAGAAATGCTTACTAATGGCGAAAGGGTAGTAAAAGAAACACATTATGAGAACAAAATAAATGTTAATCATGATTTCATAGACTCTAACATTGGATTGAAGAACCACCATGTTCCAAAGATCGATATGAGGAAGTTTGATGGCAAGGATCCCACAACATGGATACTATAGATGGAGCAATTTTTCGATCTCCATAATGTCCAAAACACACAAAAGGTACGCATTGCAACTTTATATTTGGAACCAAATCAGTTTGTATGGTATCGATGACTTTGCTCTCGTAAACAAATTGTCACTTGGGTTATTTTTACAGATGAAATGATAGCACATTATGAGGATACAAAAAGCAACACTTTTTTAGCCAATTCATAAATCTCAAACAAAAGGGTTCAATGATGGAGCACATTGAGAACTTCAAAAAATTGAATATAAGGGTAAAAGATATTCCAGAGGAGCATAGGATTGATGTGTTCATAGGGACTTTAAAGGATAACGTCCAACATGAGGTTCACCTTTGGGAACCTGATTCATTAGAGAAGGTGTTCAAGTTGCAAGAAAAATGGAAAGAAGAATTATGGCAACAAGGAAGCCTACCACTCACAATCATAAAGATGGAAGTGTTGTTGCCCCTAGCCATCCACAACCTACAGAGTTGACACCACAACAATTGGAATAAAAAAGAGCAAAAGGGCTTTGTTACAGTTGTGATAGCAAATACACTAAAGGTCATAAGTGTGCTGAGAAGAAATTATTTTACATAGATTGTGAAGAGGAGGAAGAAAAGGAAGAAGAAATGTCAAAAGAAGAGGATATACACCAAGAAAAAACCCAGAGAAAGAAGAAATGAATCCGACCATATCTTGTAATGCATTGGCTAGAATTACCACTCCTCAAACTATCAAGATAGAAGGGCATATCAAGAAGAAAAAGGTAATAGTGTTGATTGATTTGGGCAGTACCCATAATTTTATTCATTGTAAGATAGCAAAGGAATTGAATTGCTTCCTATATCCAGCACCAAAGCATCAAGTGATGATTGCAAGTGGAGGAACCATAACTTGGTTAGGAAAGTGCCATAATATCAAGCTATCCATGGAAGAATATGTATTGAATAGCCCAATGCTTTCCATTCCAATCGGTGGTCTTGATGTTGCACTAGGAGTCCAATGGCTACAACCCTTGGGTACAATAACTTTTAATTTTCATGAAATTTTCTTTAGAGGGAAAGGAAGTTGAATTAAGGGGTATCACAGGGAAAATGGGAAGGATAATTAGCTCTAACGAAATGACAAAACTTCTAAAGAAATAAAAACAAGGCATAATTGCACAATTATGTTCACTAGAGGTTCCCACATCAAAATCATCTATTTCTCAAGATCTCCAAAGAGTATTGGACAATCATTCCAAGGTATTTGAGACTCACAAAGGCCTCCCACCTATTCATGATCATGATCATGTTATTCATTTGATTCCAGGAAGTGTTCCTCCAAACATCAGGCTTTACAGGTATCCCTATGCCCAAAAGAGTGAAATTGAATGTATGGTTGCAGAAATGATAGATGTTGGAATAATTCAACCTAGTCAAAGTTCTTTCTCTGCTCCAATAGTATTGGTTCACAAGAAGGATGGATCATGGCGCATGTGTCCAGATTATAGGGAGATCAACAAGATCACTATTAAAGATAAATTTCCCATTCCTACCATTGATGAATTATTGGATGAATTGCATGGATAAATTTACTTCACCAAGTTGGATCTTCGTTTAGGATATCATCAAATAAAAATGAAGGTTGAAGACATTCCAAAAACAGCGTTTAGAACTCATGAGGGTCATTATTAATTTTTGGTCACGCCTTTTGGCCTTACCAATGCACCTTCTACATTTCAAGGTCTAATGAATTCCATTTTCAAACCCTTAGAAAATTTGTGTTGATATTTTTTGATGATATACTAATCTACAACAAGTCTTGGAAGGATCATGTTCAACATGTTGACAGGGTGCTCAAACTATTGGAGGAGAAACAATTATATGCAAAAAGCTCCAAATGTTTCTTTGGAGTACAAAAGGTGGAATATATGGGTCATATTGTATCTCATGAAGGTGTTAAGGTAGACCCTAGAAAAATTAAAACCAATAAGGAATGGAAAATACCCACATCCATAAAGCATCTACGAGGATTTCTTGGGCTGACAGGGTATTATTGCAAGTTTTTTAAGAATTATGGGAGAATAGCAACACCTCTAACAACATTATTGAAGAAAAATGCATTTTCATGGACTCTAGAAGCAATGAAGGCCTTTGAACATCTTAAAGAGGCAATGTGCCAAGCACCGGTCTTAGCTACGCCAGACTTCACAAAAACCTTTATTGTGGAATGTGAGGCCTCGGGAAATGGAATTAGTGCTGTTTTAATGCAAGAAGAAAGACCCATTACTTCCGAAAGTCATCCAATCAAAGGAAAGTATTTACACAAAGCTATTTATGAGAAGGAAATGTTGGCAATACTACATGCACTTAAGAAATGGCAACCCTACCTAATGGGAAGACACTTCAAGGTAAAAACATATCATGATAGTCCTAAATACTTGTTAGAACAAATATTATCTTCAGAAGAGAAACAAAAATGGGTCACAAAGATGTTGGGTTATGACTTTGAAATCAATCATATACAAAAAAGGGAAGCAAAATGTTGTGGCAGATGCACTCTCAAGAAAGGATGAGGATGTCGAAGCATTTCTTTGCGCAATTTCTATTATCCAACCAGATTGGATAAACGAAGCAAGGGATGAATGGAAGAATGACGAAGAAGTGTGGGCACTCATTCAAAAGTTATAACAAGATCCCAGTACATCTGATACATTTAGCTGGAAAAATGATTTGTTATGGTACAAAGATCGGTTATACCTATGTAAAAATTCTCAACTCAAACAAAAGATTCTTAGGGAATTGCACACCTCTCCCTTAAGAGGGCACTCAAGATTTCTAAAAACTTACCACAAGGTTAAGAAGGAATTTTTATGGGATGGCCTTAAATCGGATATTCAAAAGTTTGTGGTGGAATGTTTGGTTTGCCAACAAAATAAAGTTGAAACAATTAATACCCCAGGTCTATTACAACCTTTATCCATTCCAAGCCAACGTTGGGAGGAAGTTTCAATGGATTTTATTGCAGGTTTACCCAAGTCCGAAGGAAAGAGTGTTATCATGGTGGTAGTTGACAGATTTACCAAGTATACACACTTTTGTGCATTATCTCATCCATTTAAAGCGAGTATAGTTTCTACTACATTTATGGAAACAATTCAAAAGCTACATGGGAACCCAAAGATTATTGTAAGCGACAGAGATCCCATTTTCACTGGAAATTTTTGGACAGAATTATTTTCTTGTCTTGGTACTCAGTTAGCTCATAGCTCATCTTATCATCCTCAATCTGATGGGCAAACTGAGATAGTAAACAAATGTTTGGAAGGATATCTTCATTTCTTTGTATCTAATAAACAGACACAATGGGTCAAATGGTTGCCTCTGGATGAATGGTGGTATAACACTTCCTTCCATACAGCAACAAAAATGACCCCCATTTATGGCACTTTATGGATATCATCCACCATCCATCACATCATATTTAAGAGAAAATTCTAAGGTGCGGGCAGTGGAAGATCACATCAAGCATCAAAAACAAGTTCTCCGACTCTTAAAGGATAACCTTACCTTGGTGCAGAATAGAGTGAAACAACAAGTAGATCAACATCACAGCCGAAGAAGTTTTGATGTAGGAGATTGGGTATTCCTAAAACTACAACCATATAAACAAATGTCCCTAAAGCAAGCTAAGAAGGATAATAAATTATCACCAAAGTATTATGGTCACTACAAGGTGTTGCAAAAGATACGTACTATGGCATACAAATTGGAGCTTCCTGCAACTTCTCGAGTGCACCTAGTTTTCCATGTGTTGTGCTTAAAGAAGGTTATAGGTGACAAGCTCCCAATTAAAACAATATTGCCAGAACTTGATGAGGAAGGAAAAATCATATTGGAACTTGAAGAAATCAAAGAAACAAGAACTCGAAAACTATGAAATCAATCAATTTCAGAGTATCTCATAGAGTGGAAGAACTTACCCGTTGAAGATTCCACATGGGAGGATGAGAATTTTATACAAAAGCATCCAAAACTACTCAAGCGTTGAGGACAACACTTTTTTGAAGGAGAATGGCATGTTAGGTCCCTATAATACTAGTGATTCCCCCATTACTATTGTCATTGTATCCCTTATTGTTATTGTTGTGCCCCTATTGTCCCCATATTGTTATTATTGTGCCCCATAGAAGCCCACTATTGTTATTTTTGCACCCTTATATTATTATTGTTAGGTCGGCTTTGGTTATATTGTGACCCCTTAGACTCCTATATATAGAAAGTAGGTTTTGTCATTTGTATCATCCAAGAATTGTTCTTTTGTGTAATGTAAAGGAGATTTCCTCCTCGAAGAGGCTGAATTCTAAGGCGTTGATCTTTCTTTTCCATTTTTTTGTGAGCTGGTTTCATAAAACATCTGTATGCACAAGCTCTAATTTTTCTCTCTTCTTTTATTTCCCAACTCTAAGGAATCTGACTTTCTTCTATTTTCCATAAACACAATTCTCACAGAATTTTAAATCAACATGCTTCAAACCTGGCAACAAATTTCTTGAGTGAAGAATCTGCATCCCCTTCTCACTCATGTGCCCAAGCCTATGATGCCACAATGTCGTATCTTGTCCTGTAGAGGTTAAAGCATTAACAGAATTAGAAATACCATTGCATAAATACAATGTACCAACCTTTTCTCCTTCTGCTATTACCAGGGCTCCTTTGGTGACCTTCCAAGTTTTATCTGTAAAAGTAGTTACATAGCCTTCACCTCCTAACTGCCCTATTGAAATTAGATTTTTCTTTAGATCTGGAACATGCCTTACCTCCTTCAATAGCCATTGATGCCCATTCTACTGTTTTATGAAAACTATACCCATTCCAATGATTTTACAGGGTTTATCATCACCTAATGGAACCTGTCGAAAATCTCCTTGAACATAATCATAAAAGTGTTTCCTATGAAGTGTGGCATGAATGAGGCCCCTGAATCTACCACCTAGGCATCAATAATATTTTCTAATGAAAGAATCAAAGCATCTTGCAACACATCACCTATCACATTCGCTTCATGATTGTTTTCTTGTTGCGCGTCTCCTTCTTTTCCCTTCCGAGACTTGCAGTGTTTCTTCAGGTGTCTTTTCTTCTCGCATTTCCAGCACACTATCCTCCATTTGGACTTGGATCTGCCTTTCCTTGACTTACTGCGATATCCTGGGCTCTTTCCTCTTTCCATTTTTCTTCCCCTAGTCTCTGCAGTCAAAGCATTACCTGATGTCTCACCAGAGATTTTTCGTCGCATTTCATCGCTAAGGATTTCACTGACAACATCATTAAACTTTAAAGTACTAGATAGAGAGACAGAGTTACTAATGGCCATGACTAAACCATTCTAACTTTCTAGCAATGAGCACAGAAATAACAAAGCCCTAACTTCATCATCAAAAGTTACTTCTACAGAACTTAACTGACTGGTAACTGTATTAAATTCATTTAAATGATCAACAACAGATCCACCTTCTGACATCTTCATATTAAATAAACGTTTCATAAGAAATACCTTATTTGAGGCCAAGGGTTTTTCGTATAGTTTGGCCAATGCCGTTAAACCCTTTGTTGTCGTTTCCTTTGAAATATTAAACGCTATCAACGCCGCTAGACACAACCGTATTGTTCCAAGTGCCTTTCTGTCGATAATATCTCATTTTATGCCTGTCATACTCATCATGTTCTTTTCCTTTTCACTCAATGGTTGGTACAAATCTTTCTGGTACAAATAAGCTTCCATCTATATCTTCCACAGTTAGTATTTTTGACTGTTAAAGTTTTCGACCCTAAACCTACCATCTTCCGCCATTGCTCCCACTCGAACTAGGAAGCCTTCTCTCCTACGAGTTTATAAGCCAAATAGACCTTTGGCTCTAATACCAGTTGTTAGAAAATTATATATTACTAAGCAATGGAACACATAAAATATATTTCAGAAATAGAAACAAAGAAAAGACATAAAATGAAAGAGACACAAATATACGTGGTTCAACCAATTTGGGCTGCGTCCACGGGAAACAGCCAGTCCTCCCTTTTATATTATCCAGCAAACTGAAGAGATACAACCTACAACAGATCCGTTGTAATTCCCTCTTCGCTCTCACACAATATCCTCTCTCTTTCTCACTCAAAATATAGATCTACATAGGCACAATACAATTCCCTCATATATAGCGAGGGGTTGCCTTCTAGGGCAAAAAACTCTAAATTAAACATAACTTCTACCACCAGATCTTCGCCTAATGAACGACCCAGATTGACTACGAAATTACAACATTTTACAAGGAAATTTTAGATATATTTTTAGCTCCAGGGGTGCTACCCCCAATCCCCCGCCAGGGGGGGCCTTCTAAAGATCGTTGCCACCCCCTCTGGACCCCCCTTGCAACGCAAATATTATGGGCGGTGTTGCTACCACATTTCGAACTAGGGTCCAATGCAGTGATACCTCTGAATAAAGAAGATAATCAGGCTTCACACCCAACAGAAACCCACCAGGAAAACCCCCATATATTTTTGGATTTGACCTGCCTATGTTTTACCTTTCTTTTTGTAGGGCCAAGCTCATTGAAAAATGTCATTGATTTAATGATGTCCCTATGAACATAAAATGTTGTCTATTCAAATATATCTACATTCCTGCTTCTTGAAATCAACCAGAAAATATAGATTGGGAGAAAACGATATTTATTGTGGTTCTTGTACCAAAAAATCAAACAGGATCTCACTGTAAGATAACTACAATACGAGAGATTATATTTACCAAGAAATCATTTATAGACAGCTAGAGCATGTGTACAAAGGAGGAACAAGTGTTCCACATCCTCCGATTCATTTTGGCATAGGATGCAAATGTTCGGGCCAACAAAACCTCGCTTTTGTAAATTATTCCATGTCATTATCGAGTCATTAAGTACCAACTAGCTAAATATGTTTAATTTTTTTGGCAAATCCCCTTTCCAGGTTACTTGAAACCAGACGTTTTCATCAATCACCTTCTCATACCTGGGGATTCTACGATAAATTTCCTTTACCTGTGGATGCCCCTTCATAAAATTTCCATCCCATACCATATGATCCTCCCTAGTGGTGATCACAATACCTACTTTTCTAATTTGAAGTAGATATTGGTCCCATTCTGTGGCATATGACCCATCAATTTCTACAATATCTGTAGATTTCCACCCTTGGAATCCGGAGGTATTGTTCTGATCATCGATACACTGATGAAGAGTATAAATTCCCTTTTGGTGGATGATTTCTAGTAAACGAAATGATAAGGAATGGTTCCCTATCATCCCCTTTAGGGAATCTAATCCCACCTGTATCTGGGTACCATTTTCGACTTATTTGTCAAGCTTTTGGCTCCATTACGAATCCAAGAAGTAAGTGTTTGACCACACACATATTTTTCTCTCATGATGGCAGACCAAAGGCTTGTACGAGTGATAACCCTCCACATGTTCTTTATTCTTAGTGATTTGTTGAAAGAGCCAGTATCTAATATGCCCCAACCACCCTCCTTGGTTGTCCTTGCCAAAATTGACCATATTACCAAGTGGATCTTTCCCGTTTGTTTGTTTCTTGACCACATGAACTTTCCCATGATAGCTTCTAACATGTGCAAAACCTCCCTCGCTAGTATGTATAGTTTCATCAAGTAGACAATATGCTTTGTAGTATTGATTTCAGTAGTATAAACTTGCCCCCCTCGTAAACCACGTGTGTTTCCAATCCAATAGGTTTTCCCCTATTCTATTAATTAGCCAGTCCCAATCTTTGATTTTATAACTATTTTGCTTTAGTTTGAAACCAAGATAATCAAGCCTAGTCTCGATATTTCTGCTTGTAACATTAAAAATGCCACAAATATATTTTATTATAAAATCCTCACTGTTCCCATATATCATAAAGGACTTGTGCTTGTTCATCATTAAATAAGTTGCCATGCCAAAGGAAAGGATGATCCTATGTATGATATTTCATTCACCTAGATATTTTGTCCCACTAAACAATAAGTCATCCACAAAGCATAGATGCGAGACTGTGGATGTTCTAGTAATTTTCAAGCCAGTTAATTCCCCCTTGATCCTCAAGTCCCTCAGTTTAAGACTCGAGAAATCAATAACCAAAAGGAAAAGGAGGGGAGAAAGGGCGCATCCATGCCTCAACCCCTTGTGAGCCGGAAAGAAACTAGTTGCCATGCCATTGACAATCACAACAAAATTTTTGGACTTTAAACAAGCCATAATCCAGCTCGATTTGCATGTTGACAGTCCCACTTTTATCAAAACCGGCTTTAAAAACTCCCAGTCTACACAGTCGTAGGCCTTGGTTAGGTCCACTTTTAGGAGGAATGAATTTAAATTCCTAACTTTAATTAAATGTAGCATTTCCTGAGTGATAGCTACAAAATCATGTATTTTCCTTCCTTCCAGAAACCCGAACTGTTCCGGATAAATAAACTTTTATAATATCGGTTTAATTCTTCCAGCAATAATTTTAGAAATGATCTTATATACTGAGTTACAAAGTGATATGGGACAAAAATCTGCAAATGTTATGGGTGCTTCCGACTTTGGGATCAGGGCAATGAATGTGGCATTGATGGCCCCAATAATGTACCCTTTTATCTTGGATTCCTTAGCCATGGTAAGTAGTTTCGGGTGCATGAGATCCCAAAAATGGTAGAAAATATCTATACCCCAACCATCTAGTTCGGGGCTCTTTCCTTTTGCAGAATCCTTTATCAAAACTAATATTTCCTCTTTAGTAATCAATTTTCATATCTCAGGATTGTCCCGCTCTGAGAACATCTCATGAGCATAGTTAATAAACTCCAATTGGACCCCAATATCATGATCACGTTGTATAAAAACGACTAAAATATTTGATAGTTGCCTCCTTAATATCTTGATGTGTTGTGTAGTGGTGGCCTTCCTCATCCTATATTTCCTTAATGGAGTTAATCTTTTTTCTCATATTTGCATATTTATGAAAGAACCTAGTGTTCTTATCACTAGCTGTCAGTCATATAGCTTGACTTTTAATCCTTAAGTCTTCCTCATGTGATAAAAGGATGCTCCTTTTTTATCCCTTTAGTACCAAAAATTTATCCCAGTAGAGAATGGAAAAGAAGAGAGGGTTAAAAGGATCATTTAAGCCAATCATCAATTTTTCAATCTCAATTAGCGTATTTGATCTACCTCTCTCTTCGCTTTGCACCAAGTGCTGACATCCTTTTTCAAAGCCTTCAACTTTTAACAAATAAGTGACGAGCAGTCCGATGGTATAGAGATTATCGGCCTCCGCCAAGTATTAGAAACCAGAGAGTCAAACCCCTTCATTTTCAGCCACTTGGGATTGATTTTGAAGGGATAATGTCGCGGCATTACCACCTCCTTCCACTTAAACAAAATGGTTATGTGATCTGACAAGTAGGATGGAATAATATTTTATTGTAAGCCAACCAACGCAGCCTGTAGATTAGAGGTAATCAAAAACTTCTCCAATCATTTGAATATACCTCAGCCCCAATTATTCCATTCCTCCAAGTGGGAGCCAATGGGTGAGGGATCACGTCAATGAGAGCGTAAGCTTCCAGCAATTCCTTAAAATATACAATTAAGAAGTCCTCTTTGGCTTTGACACCCCATATTTCCCCAAGGCCCATGGAAATATTGAGATCCCCTGTGATTATTAAAGAGCCTAGCCCCAATAGTCTCGAATATGATACTTGGTCCCAAAATAATCTACTATCCACGAAGGGAATGTACGTATTGATAAACCTCAGTCTAATTTTCGAAGCGGCCAGATTCCCTGTAAGAATTATACCTGCACATGAGACATATGCCCTGAGATCAAAAAATTTTGGGTTCCACATCACCCCCAACCCACTAGAGTGTTCAACCGTGTTTGTGGTGCATGCACACCAATAAGGGAAAATAGATAGTAACACATCCCATGTCTTTTCTCGGGAGACCATTGGTTCATGTATGAGGATGAGGGAAGGATTATGGGTCCTTACAACCCCTCTTAGGGAGATAATTTTTAGGGTTGCTTCCATACCTCTTACATTCATGGAGAGCAAGATCATGGGGGACCATGATTCTCAGGTAAATTTCCTCTAAGAGCCCAAAATGCAATGGTATCAGAAATGTTTGATTTGTCAGGTGAACAGGGGGGATATATGGTATGAGACCTCCCGCTAATCTCATTTCCAGGTTTACCTGCAAAGGTAGTCTAATACTACTCAATTGCCAAAGAATAGGCTGAGACTTTTTATATTTAGGAGCTTGCTTCTTTCTGAGGGTGACATTTCTTCTGGAAGTAGGATTGGGAGGATCAATTGTCTCATGGAAGAAGGATCACTTAATAGTCAATGGTTCTATTCCCTGTGAGGCATACAAGATAACCTCTAGGTCCCTGTCCAGCGAGAGGAGCCAATCATTGATAAGGGGTAGTTGGGTATCCAAGAAATCACTTAATACTCGAGCCACAACACGACCGAGGTCATGGTCAGGGGAGGGAGAAATAGTGGATATCAGGGCGCTTACATCCCGTTGTTTAGGTCTCGGATAATGACCCTCGTCATTCCCCATAGAGTCATCACAGGAAGGCCCTCACCTAGACATAAATACAACTGTCCGTCTATCTTCAGTCCCATTAGAAATGGAAGGGCCGGGAAAATAATCAAATGGCGCTGATAAAGGAGCGGTCGCAGGAGAAAAGCCCACATGCACATTTAAGATATAATCGACTCGGTCTAAGGAGGGGATATAGTATTGAGAGATTCTTTTATAAGATGGAAATATTCAGTATAATCCACAGGGGAGAGGTTTCTAGGTTTACCTGGGGGACCGCTCATATTGTCGCTCGCTAAGGTGTCGAGGACCGCAGTTTTCTTGGAGAATTCCGCCAAAAGATGACCTGTTTCATGGCCTAGAATACATTGATAGGGCACTCCCTACTAATCGATATGCATCATTAAACTAAAATTACTCCATCAAATCTCCAGTTTTTCCAGTAACCCTTTCCCCATATCTACCTCCACCAAAAACCAGGCCATACGCTTGTCCAACTGACCAAAGCTCTCGTCGTCCCAAAAATAGAAAGAACCAATATGATTTCCGATGTCTCGTATCACCGAGGAGTTCCACAATTCTAGGGGCAGCCTTAACAGCTTCACCTAGACCAAATTCCGTCGAGGTGACTTAGTATGGGGTCAAATCCAGCTTTAAATCTATGTAAAATAAGGACCCCCCTTCCCTTAATCTATGAAGCCTTTAAAATCTTCTTGGAGTCTTCAGCATTTAAGAAGTGGAAGACAATCCATCCATTAAAGAGTATGCTAACCTTTGGTCGGTATTTGAGAATAGGCAGCGATCGATTTTCAACCCAAGTTTTTACTTTCTCTCCCAATAGGCAACCATCGGTTTTCAACCCAAGTTTTTACCTGCTCTCCCGTCATTTGGAGGTGTATCCAACACCCCATCAGTGCCTGTTGTCTTAACCTTTCAATGCTACCCCAGAAGGACTCTACCCCGAGGAGAAGTGGAGGAGCCCTAGAGTCGCCTTCATTGGTTTATGGTTTGGTTTCTTATTCCTGGTGGTAAAAGTCATATCAGGCTTCGCAGATTCTGAAATTCCTACAAATCTGGTTTCAGAGCAGATGCCAATGGAGTCAAGTTGCAAAGAAATGTGAGAGATGGTCTATCTTTCCGCTCGTATAGTCATCCCAATGAGGTCTCAGGAGAAAGATCTAATGGATCGTGCATGTCCTCCAACTGTTCCAATTGTTCAGTATCCATGGTGGGCAGCTCGGTGAACGCACCATCGTGGCCAGACAAGTGAATTCTAGTTTAGTAGTCCCCCAGTCCCAGCTGGTGACAAAAAAATCCTGGTCGACAAATAAAAACTTTGTATAGAGGAGGATGGCAGGTACAAGCAGGACCACCACCAGATGAAATCCTATCCCATTCCCATGTTAGACAAATCAATCTGTCGATGACACCTCATAAAGGTATTAGAATTTGACCACACTAGCCCCCGTACCTACACTAACATGTAGGCCTCCCCAATCTCAAATACCAGGATTAACTAGAATTCAAAATCCATGAAGGGAAATCTTCCCACCCTCCAATTCCAAGAGTTCAAAAACCAGTGCTCAGAAAGTGCCATGCTTTCACCCATCATCATTAACAAATTCCAGTAATAATGAAAAATGAGAATGAGGGGGTAAACTATGATTCTCTCAATAAAAACACGATCCACAATAACTGAAAAGTGTTATGCCCCCGATCACAGATCATAGCTCAAAACTGCTCCTGCGTAAACTAAAATGTTGATACTGATGTAGATTGTGAACTAATATAGAAAGTTCATAAATCCCACAACGATATACCACTGGAGGTTCAAACCCCTATACTCAGTTTGCACTTGTAAATTTTAGTAACAAGCCAGCAATTCTACAATTCTACATCCATCTTAATGCATCGGAATTCCCATAATATTATGTATCTCCATATAAACTGTCCAGATGAAATCAAAATGGGCTTATCGAACAATCTCCACGCTCTTATTTTCACATAAAAGTCACAAACGTCTTCTGTGTCTTGCCTGGTAATACATGTACCCATATATATTGCAAGATAGCTTCTATAGCTTTGGGGGTGTTGAAAAATGGCAACAAGAAATTGCTAAAAATAGAAGTGCTAAAGATAGCAGTTTGGGTATCAGTGTTAGATTGGGCAACAGGGAATGAAAAATGGAAGTGCTAAAAATAGAAGTTCTATGCTAAAAATAGAAGTGCTAAAGATAGCAGTTTGGGTATCAGTGCTAGATTGGGCAACAGGGAATGAAAAATGGAAGTGCTAAAAATAGAAGTTCTATTTTTAGCAATGCAGTGTGGATTCCTATTTTTAGACAGTCCTTGGTCTAAAATAGGAAGTAAAATTTGAATTTGGTTTTACCAGCAGTTTGAATATTAATTAATTAATTCTCCATGAGTTAATTAGTTAAGGAAAATCAAACTTGAAGTCTTTGTGAGAACATGCAATAATTTCTCCACTGATTGGGGAATGTGTCCTTGATTTGCTCCATTGATTGAGGAATTAAGGATGAGTTCTATATTGAGAGGATCAGTTGACTTAGTTTAACTTAGTCAAGTTCAGTTAGATTAATTTAACAAGTTGTTAAATTAATGAGATACAATTTGTTGATGCTTGCATGCATGTGACAACTATTATTTTTAGATAACTGAGTATTTTCTCATGGATAACTGATGCATGGCAGTTCAGACAGAGACCCAGTTGAGATCAGATGAGGGACAGTGTACTATCAGATGCTAGGATCTTCCTTGTGAATATTCCTTGCATGCAGGAGGAACTTGAGTCCTCAAGGATTGCGTAGTTGGACCTGAGGTTGACAGCAGGTATGATTGGGGCCAATTCCCACATGTTATGTAATTGGACCCCAATCAAAATTGCGCAAGGAAATAGGGGATTGGAGGACTTGTGGCCTATATATTGAGGCCTAGGTAGTCTATGATCTACATCATTAGAGTACAGAGAGAGCAGGATAGCTTTTGAGCTGATTCTTTTTGTATGTTGTTGAGGATTTCCACTTGATTGATAATACAGAGATGGGGTTTTAGGCTGGTCCTTTCCCCAGGTTATATCTTCTATGTTATGGTTGATTACTTCTCATTATCAGTTATATCTGTTCATGCTTGATGTTTCTCATGTTCAATTAAGCTTCCGCTAAGTTTATGGTAGATGTAAATCTAGTATTATGCTTTAGTATATTGCATATATCAGTTGGATTTGTAGGTGAAATTTCTACATGATATTAGTGAACTAGCTGATTTGTAGAGAAAATTCTACATGGTATCAGAGCACAGGTTATCAAGGAAGAACAGTATACAAGAAGGGAGAAGTTGAAGTTTGTGGTTTCTGAATATTGAATTGAGTTCTTAGCACATCTATTTCACCGATGGAATTCTATGGTTTGAGACTCGAATATGCCCTTGATGGCAGTTCGAATTATATAGCCTAAAAGGATCGCATGGAGGTAGTATTAGAAGATAATGGTCTAAAGGACTTCATTGATCAAGAAGTCCAAAAGCCAACTGATGCTACTCAACTGGTGGAATGGAAGAAGTGTGTGGCTAGAGCTAGGAGAATCCTCTTGGAGGGAGTTCGAGATCACATTGTCTCGAGCCTCCATGGGAAGGAGACTCCATTTTCGATGTGGAAAACATTGAAAGATCTTTATCAGAATAGCAGTGATCAAAGGAAGCTGGCACTGAAGGACAAACTTCGAAAGATCAAGTGTGAAAGTGGGGACACGATCTCTATGTATCTGAACAAGCTCACCTCATGCAAGGATGAGATTGGAAGTATAGGGATCATGACCTTTGATGATAACATGGCGAGTCTTGCACTCCTCAGTCTTCCTAAGCGCTGGCATAGCTACCAGGACTCGGTTAATGGAAGGGAGAAATTGCTAGATTGGTAATGACTATGGTCGGATTTGATGCAGGAGGAGATCAGACGGAGCACCAGAGATGGTTCTTCATCCATGGAGGATGAAGAGAACTGTGCCTTAGCGTGTAAGGCGAAGAAGGGGAGGGAGAAGGTTTCTCTTTCCAAATCCAGTTCTTCCCAGGGTGGGAAGAAGTTTGACAAGTCGAAAGTGCGATGCTTTTGTTGTCATGAGGTGGGCCATTTTGTTACAAACTGTCCATAGAGGAAATCCAAGAAGGGATCCGGGGAAGGATCTCAAGGTGAGGCACTTGTTTCATAGTTCAAGTTGGATTTCACACTCTTCGCATGCATGGTTTCATCATGGTGGGAAGTGGTTGGTTTCTTGACAGTGGAGCTTCTTTCCACATGACCAATGAAAAGAGTTTGTTCAGCACTTTGGAGTAGAAAGATTTCCAGATACTCATAGCAATGGGTAATGATGAAAAGTATAGTGTCACAGGTGTAGGCACGATTATTTTTCAGAGGGAGCATGGAGCTTACCTTACCTTGACTGATGTCAAATATGTACCAGGACTGAAGAGAAACTTGGTGTCGATCGCGATGCTGGAAGATAGAGGCTATGATGTAGTCTTCAGTAAGGGAAAGGTTTTCCTTAGACACATCATCACTAGACAGGTGACGCAGATCGGTTCACGGGTCAAGAACCTGTATGCTCTTGAGGTTCAAGATGCATGCAAAGCCTTGAGCAGCAAGGAAATTGATGGAGACTTGGTGGTTGAGAGGGAGAGTATATTACCTCTCAACATGCAGCGTTAGAAGAAGTCTTAAACGATTGTGGAGGAGCCACGATTGGTGCAACAACTTCAAGAGGTTGTGGAGCAGCCACAATTAGAGAAGTTGAGTGGAGATCGAGTAAAGACATCTACTCGTGTAGAGACCTGCAGTAGGGGGAAACTTCGAGCCAGGTGGGTTGAGGGATCACATGCATCCATACCTCTAGGTCAAAGGTGGGGCGATGTTGAGTGACAGTCCAAGAAGGCTGGAATAGGGGCAGGATCATTGAGGTACCTAACCTCTTTGATTAGACCTTGCTACAGGAGCCTCGACGAGGAGTAGCAGAATTGGCTGAGTGGGTAGAGACAGATACAGATGTAGTGGCAGAGAGAGCTACAGTGCAGGAGTCCCAGGACTGTGTAGAGCTAGCAGGTTGCAGCAATGCAAGAGGCACAGGAGTGTTGCACCAGTACAGGGTGGCACAGAGAGGTGTGCAACGGCGTGAGATGCATGGAGTGTTGCAGCAGCTCAGAGATCAAAGAGGGAGCACTTGTCAGCAGCAGGTAGAGCTTCAGCATCATAGTATGTTTCTGAACCAACAGAGAGGTCAGTTGGGAGTTTTTTGTTCTAAGAGTTGCTGTAGAAACCACACTTGGTATAAGTGTTGCATGCAAAACATTCCAGAGGCACAGGATCAGATTCGATTTGAATGCCTTTCTTGTTGAGAGGGAGTGTTGAAAAATGGAAATAAGAAATTTCTAAAAGTATAAGTGCTAAAAATAGCAGTTTGAGTATTAGTGCTGGATTGGGCAACAAGGAATGAAAAATGGAAGTGCTAAAAATAGAAGTTCTATTTTTAGCAGTGCAGTGTGGATTCCTATTTTTAGACAGTCCCTAATATAAAATAGGAAGTAAAATTCGAATTTGGTCTTACCAACAGTTTGAATATTAATTAATTAATTCTCCATGAGTTAATTAGTTAAGGAAAATCAAACTTGAAGTCTTTGTGAGAACATGCAATAAATTCTCCACTGATTGGGGAATGTGTCCTTGATTTTCTCCACTAATTGAGGAATTAAGGATGAGTTCTATATTGAGAGGATCAATTGACTTAGTTTAACTTAGTCAAGTTCAGTTAGATTAATTTAACAAGTTGTTAAATTAATGAGATACAGTTTGTTGATGCTTGCATGCATGTGACAACTGTTATTTTCAAATAACTGAGTATTCTCTCATGGATAACTTATGCATGGCAGTTCAGACAGAGACCCAGTTGAGATCAGATGAGGAACAATGTACTATCAGATGCTAGGATCTTCCTTGTGAATATTCCTTACATGCAGAAGGAACTTGAGTCCTCAAGGATTACGTAGTTCGACCTGAGGTTGACAGCAGGTATAATTGGGGCCAATTCCCACATGTTATGTAATTGGACCCCAATCAAAATTGCGCAAGAAAATAGGGGATTGGAGGACTTGTGGCCTATATATTGAGGCCTAGGTAGTCTATGATCTACATCACCAGAGTACAGAGAGAGCAGGATAGCTTTTGAGTTGATTCTTTTTGTGTGTTGTTAAGGGTTTCCACTTGATTGATAATACAGAGATGGGGTTTTAGGCTGGTGCTTTCCCTAGGTTATATCTTTTGTGTTATGGTTGATTACTTCTCATTCTCAGTTATATCTGTTCATGCTTGATGTTGCTCATGTTCAATTAAGCTTCTGCTAATTTTATGGTAGATGTATATCTAGTATTATGCTTTAGTACAATGCATATATCAGTTGGATCTGCAGGTGAAATTTCTACATGATATTAGTGAGCTAGCTAATTTGTAGAGAAAATTCTACAGAGGGTATACCATATTTTATCCAACCGGTTCATATACCTGCAAAAACCCAATAAGAGTTAAAATCTAAATCAGTGGCCTCACAATCCAATGCCTATTAATGGCGTCAATGGTCATCTTTTCTTCTCTGTTTTATTTTTTCCCTGTTGTGTTTCCCTCTTCTCTGCTTCCTCTTACCTCCTGACTGGAGTCACTGTCAAAAAGATGCAAAGATATACAAAGAAGAGATTTCTTCTAGATCAGAATGATAGAAATTCTGTCACATTCCTCGGGTTTAACCTTGTCACTATAAACTATAGTATCACCCTTGCCCTGAATGTTAACGAGACTATCACGTATACCTTGTTTTGCATCCTCTGAGCACCTCGAGAACGATAAAATATTAGACGCAATAGGACTTCTGAAGTTCAGGAAAAACCAAGTGGTTCATCATCAAACAAAGTAGGTATGGGAGTCAGTCAAGGTGACCGGCTCGAAAATTTCCTTATGCCGAGTGTAACTGGTGACCTGCAAAAAACGTATAAAGTTATCGTCTAGCTCCTCTGACTGAGATTCAGTCATGTTCCTCGGATCCCTGTAGTCTTGTTCCTCGTCTCCCTCGACTCAAGACACTGGTTAGGGACTTACCTTTCCAAAATTGTACTTCCTCTTATATTATTATAAAATATAATGATAAGAAGTGTTTTTATCCTGGAAAAAGATATATTTGTAGGCGAGCTCTTAATGTAATTTTGAAATATCAAATCTTTGTAAACTCGATTCCACCAGAATTTGATAAATTGAAAATCTTGTGTGGTTTTATATGAATAAAAATATACATTGATGGTGCAGAGTGCAAAATACCTATCAAATTCAAGCTATTCAAATTCAAATTCATCTCAAGTGCAAAATATTTTTCGCTACTCACAGGAAATGTTGATATATTGTGCATTGGAAGAAAGCTTCTTTCACACTCTACAAAATTGTTAGAAATTGTAATTAATCTCACATGAGGAGTTGGCTAAACATAGAGAGCCAGTTAACTGAGTGATTGAGTGATTGAGTGTTTGAGTGAGTCACTTAACTGAGTAACTGAGTGTTGAGCGTTGAGTCAAATTGAGTGATCGATAAAGAGTTAAGTGCAGTCTATATTTAGAGTGTGAGTTAATTGAGTTAAGTGTGTGTGCATGTCAAGATATATTAGGCAAGTAGCTAGTTGGAAAAGCATAAATACCCTTCACCCGGTTCATTGTAAAAATCATGTTTTGTGTGATCAATAGAAAAACAGAAGCTCATGTTTTGTTTCCTCTTTCCTTTCGACAAATTGGTATCAGAGCGAAGTTAAGCCAAAAGTTTCAAACCTTAAGTATGGGAGAGGTGCAGCGACATCCTAAAAAAAAAAATACTTGTTTATTATCTGTTGGAGTAACTGTGAGCAGCCGCAGCTGCCGTCAACCACCATCGTAGGTGTGGTAGAGGTGAGAGCCCCTAGGGTCCTCTTCCACCATCGTGAATCCTACCATCGTTGAAGTCGACAAAGGTGTCGTAGCCAACTTCTTCAGCCACTGCTAGAGTGGCGGTCTACAAGTCGATTTGTAGAATCGTAGAGTGAGGGTCGAAGCGTAATTGAATAAGCCATCGAAGAAGGTTTGAAAATTCAAAGCGTACATAATTTCTTATTTTTGAAAAGTCAAAAGGTTTTTAAACCACCTACGGTCAACAATCATGTGAAGGGTTTAAATGATCTTTTGAGAAAAGGTTTTTAAAGGGCTTATAAGTTTTAAGGTTTTGGAAAGATATATTCGAAAGAATTTATTAAAGTCTTTTTAAAAAGGTATTTTTGAAAAAAGAAAAAGGCTTTAAAAGGTATTTTGAAAAAAAAATGATTTAAAAAGTTTATAAAAGAAGTTATTTTTAGAGGGTTTTTTTTTTTTTTTTTTTTTTTTTTGGAAAAAATGGCATGTACAAAGAAGTATTTTGGGAGATTTTTTAAGTGATTTTTTTTATTAAAAGAAAATCAAATAAAGAAAAATAGTTTATTGACAAGAGAGTTTGGAGCTTTGCAAAGTCTATTGGTCTGCAAAAAAATTTTGTTTGTTTTGTCAAGTATGAAAATGAAGATTGTGCCTTACAACAGCATACGTTGAAAATTATATTTTTTTCGGGGTGATGTGGAAGATAGCCTCATGCAATCAGGAAAGAATCTATAAAACAGAGGAAAGATCGCAATCATGGGTTGCAAAGCGCAACTGAAGCATATGAGGAAAAGAAATCGAAAAGAAGAGGCAAATATCATTTCCATGGTTAGAGAGGTTCAGGCCGTAGCCAAGGAACTGAGAAGTCTAGCAGAAGACAAAGAAGAAATCGAGGGTGATTGGTGTAGCTTTGATTTGCTACCACCTCCTATGTTTATAGGTGAATATTTTGATCATTGGGTTATCAAGATGTTAACTTTTCTTAGAGCTAAAGAGTTAATTGAGTATGAATCTAATAACCCATATGATGCAGTATGTGATGTTTTAGCATTGAATTTTATAAAATATGCATTGGATGAGAAGTGTTTGTGCAAGGTAGAAAAATCTACAACTTCCAAGGAAGCATGGAAGATCTTGGAAGCAGAGTTTGGCACAAAGGAGAGTGACATGCAACAACAGGTTATGTCACAAGCAAAGAAGTCAGCCACAGATCTAAGAGTAGATGAACAAGACTCTGAGAGGAAAACAGAGCTTGGAGAATCCCACTCAAAAGTGGATGATGGTTGTCAAGACCATAAAATTGAAACCCATTATGCAAGCATGCATATGGATGAATAGGATGCAACAAATATTGTAGAGAGAGAAGCAGGAGCCTCTGTGTGCGAAACAAAGCAAGAGCAAATAAATGCTCAAGTACTCCATTGTAATGTGGATGATACAAATGATGGTGAATCCCATTGTGATGAGACACATGTGGATGATGATTGCAAAGTGAGATGTGAATTCGTGAACCCAACCACAGCTTATGGACTTGATGAAGTTGAAATTGTCAATGAAATTGACAATGAGCACATGCATGCTCGGATATCCCACCATAGTGTAGATGAACGTTATGTTGATGATATTTGTGGTTTCTTTTTTGAAGCAAGGATTAATTGTGACAATATGGTAAGCACAATTTTTTATGAAACATTGAAGGTTGAAGCTACCAATGTAGCAGCAAGATATGAAACAGTTGGAACTGCACATGAAGTAGTATGTCATCTAGCAGCAGTTGATGAAGAACAGGATAAAGTGATTGAAAAGTTTTTGATGAGAATATCCACTAACAACATAATGGTGGAAGACAACCTCCATATAGTTGAAAAGAAGGCAGATGTAAAGAAGGAAGCTCTCACTGAAGAGAATCATATTAAAGATGTTTTTAACGTTGTTTTTTAATATGCAGGTGTTCAGAATATCATGGGAAAAGAAGTTGAAAGCAAGGTTAATAAGTTTCATGCAGATTTAAAATTCATTGAAGAATGAATTCAAAAACCAACAGGACAAATTGAAGCGAGTCAAACTCATGAATATAAAGCACAAGAAGCAAAGCAAAGAAGACAGTTTGAAAATGCAATGTTTTGGTAGCAATTTGTGGTTGAACAAATATTTGAAGAGGAAGTTGTAGAATACATGATCCAATTTTTTTTCAGAACAAGTTCAAGACAAGTCAAAGAAAAATTGCAGCAGCAACAAGTGAATAAAGCCTGCAGCAAGAAAGTTCAATAGAGAATGAAGCAATTTTGAGGATATAGAATCTAGAAGTAGAGAAAAAGAAAATGCAAAATTGTCAAATTCTTGAGTCATTGTAAGCCTAACTGAGACATAGACCAGCGTGCATGTTTATGTGATAGTTGAGTCATGTTGAGTCATATGGTCGTAATTAGGGGGGGTGTTAGAAATTCTAATTAATCCCGCATGAAGAGTTGGCTAAACTTAGAGAGCTAGTTAACTGAGTGATTGAGTGTTTGAGTGAGTCACTAAACTGAGTAACTGGGTGTTGAGAGTTGAGCATTGAGTCAAGTTGAGTGATGGATAAAGAGATAAGTGGAATCCATATTTAGAGTGTGAGTTAACTGAGTTAAGTGTGTGTGCATGTCAAGATATTTTAGGCAAATAGCTAGTTGGAAAAGCATAAATACCCTTCACTGAGTTCATTGTAAAAAGCATGTTTTGTGTGATCAATAGAAGAGCAACATCTCATGTTTTATGTGTGAATTTCTATTTTGTTTCCTCTGCCCTTCCAACAAAAGTGAATGAAAGTTAATGAGATTTGTTCCGCCCAAAATATAGTGAAATTAAAGTCGTTTTGCTTAATTTAATATTGAGTCGCACTTTTCACTATGCCCAAAATCCGTTGGAATGAAAGTTGGTTTAGTTAATTTAGGTGGAGGAATCGTCTGGATGGCCATTTTTTGTCGGAATTCTGGTAAAAAAAAAAATAACAAATCTTATCGAAGTAATGTTTAAATCATGTTTTTAAAAGTGATAAAGGATTCAGCACCATCAAAAAACTTTTAAGACACCCAAAATCTTAAAATTTAACAACTTTAATCTAGATTTACAAAAATATATGACAAAATTTATTAAAATATAATTTTCTTGATTCTAAGGGGAAAAAATAAATTTGGTTACACTACAGAAATTTAATATCGAGTCAAGATGTTGAATATAATGGAGAATATCCTAGAATTGGTAGAATTGGTTCACATAACCTCAGGATAGGAATTAATTTTTATTTCTTAGGATGTTGTTCTAACTTCCCTAAAACCATGTTTTCTATTTAATGTGCAATGTGTATGAACAATGCAGAGCGTTCTGCAGAGCCAGACTCTCCTAGTTCAGACTCTATTTCGTAGAGCTGACCAGTGGGTTTTAATATTATTAATACAAACATTGCCATTTTTATCATGGTATCAGAGCGTCAGGGCTGAGGAACCTGTACGCTGGCTGGTGGGTGGTTCTTTGAACCGAGATCATCACAGTTGTAAGGCAAATAACTGCGACGATTCCAAAATCATCGTTGGTTTTAAGTGTACCTCTGCGACGAGTGCACTGTATCTCCTTCCCGCATATTTTCTATCTTTATCATCGTAGGAAAGATGTGCACAGCTGCGACGATGTCACAGAAACGACAGGCACTTCTGCAATGATCGTGTAAGCCAAGAACAAGGCTATAGCTGCGTGAGGAAAGCCAAGAACAAGGTTGTAGTTACGAGGGGAAGCCAAGAACAAGGCTGTCGCTGTTAGAGAATCTGCGTGGAGAAGCCAATAACAAGGCTGTAGCTGACAACAGGAGGTTGTTTGGAGACTGAGAAGGAAGCCACAGTGATCTGCGCGTGTGCTGCGAGATCAAACAACGTTGAAGAACATTGATTTGTCTCTGTCACAAATCTGGGGTAAATTTAACATCTTTTACCTGTCGGAATTTTTTTTTCTCTAAATCGCCAAGATGAATAACAATATTTTTGAAGCATGCATGAACGAGCATAACAAGCTCGATGGTTCCAATTATGCAAATTGGAAATTCAAGATGCAAACTCTGCTAGAAGCGCAGAGTGCTTGGACGATTGTGAATGGGGATGAGCCGAAGCCCGCGGCTGGATCAGCAACAGTTTTAGATTGGGAGAAATGAGAAAGCAGAGCAAGGACAATGTTAAAGATGTCAGTGAAAGACTGCATTATACCGCACATCAGAGAAGGTAAGTCAGCTAATGAGATCTGGGGAATTATGAAGGAATTGTACGAGATCAGGAATTCAAATCGTCTTCTATTCCTCAAAACTAAAATCCTATCCATGAATATGGTGGAGAATGAAACAATTGCTTCATTCGTAGCAAGGATCAAGGATCTGAAAAACAAATTATCAAACATTGGTCATACAATGGACAATACAGAACTTGTAACCATTACAATGAATGGTGTCACTGATGATTATCAAATGTTCATCACTGGGATAAATGCCATAGAAAAGATCTCGCATTTTGAAGAGCTAACAGGTATACTGATGCAGGAAGAAGAGAGGAGATCGACTCTAAAGCCCCAAAGTGCCGATCTTGAATTAATGGCAAAGAAGAACTTCTACAAAGGGAAAGGGAGTCCACAACAGCAAAACAAAGCAAGTTCACAGAAACGGCCAAATCTAACCCAAGGTATGCATCCGAATAAAAACTACTCTGAAACTAAATGTTTTTACTACGAAAAATTGGGTCATATTGCGAGGGAGTGTAGGAAAAAGAAATATCATGAAGAACAGCAAAAGCCAAAAAGACATGCAAATCATCTCGCGAATGGTGATCAAGTGCAGAATTTAAGATTGTTAATGGTAGATCATGATGAAAATGTTGATGCAGACATTTGGTATGTAGATTCAAGAGTGTCAACACACATGACAGGGAATAAGCACTGGCTGGAGGATTTTAAAGAAATAAATGAAGGTGCACAGATTTACCTAGGTGATGACAAAAGTCATCAAATCAAAGGATGTGGGAAAGTTTATGTCATTCTACTTGATGGTAATATCAAACAAATTTATAATGTAATGTATGTGCCTGACATAACAAAGAACTTGATTTCTGTATCTATGATTACAGATCAAGATTTGAAAGTTGAATTTTTAAAATCTAACTGCTACATTAAAGATCTACTAGATGGCATGAAGACAATTGCTACAGGGATCCGAACAGGAGGTCTATACAAGTTGGATGTGAGACCTGCACCAGTTCGAGCATTGACAGCAGTGAGCTTGACTACAGAAGAGCTTTGGCATCAGAGATTCGGCCACATCAACTACAATGATTTGCTGTTACTACAAAAGAAGGAAATGGTAAGAGATCTTCCTATGCTAAAGCAAGTACATAATGATTGTGATGCTTGTATTTTAGGGAAAATGCATAGAGAAGAATTCCCTATAAGAGTAGAAAAGAAACAGAGGGATATACTAGAATTAGTGCACACAGACCTTTGTAGTCCCATGCAGACAAAATCATTAGGAGGTGCACTGTATTTTCCACTGTTTATTGATGACTGTACAAAGTTTTCTTGGGTTTATTTATTAAGTAAGAAGAGTCATACATTCGAATACTTTAAGAAATTTAAAAATATGATTGAAAGACAAACATGGAAATAGATAAAAATTCTCCATTTTGATCAAGGGGGAGAATAGAGGAAGGATGAGCTTATCATATATTGTAAAGATCATGGAATTTTGTAGCAGTTCATAGTACCCCATACTCCACAGCAAAATGGAGTAACAGAAAGAAAGAACAAAACTCTGGTGGAATGTGCTAGAAGTATGATGAAAGGTAAGAATCTTTCGAATGGTTTTTGCACTGAAGCAGTGAATACTGCAGTTTATTTGAAAAATAAGAGTCATACAAAAAGTCTTGAGTCTGAAACTCCTTTTGAAGCATTATATGGATATAAGACTACAGTAAAACATTTAAGAATATTTGGATGTAAAGCATTTGCCCATATACCAAAGGAAGATAGAAGAAAATTATACTAAAAAACCATCAGATGTACTTTTATAGGGTATTGTTTGTCATATAAAGCATATAGACTATTTAATCCCTCTACTCACAAGATCTTTGTTAGTAGAGATGTTAAATTCCATGAGCAGGATAATGAAGAACCTGATGAGCACTATGATGGATGGGACATTTCGTGCTTTGAGGAAGAAGAAGAAAAGAACAATCAGGTCAGCAACAAACAAAGGCAGAGGATGAACAACAGTAGCAACAATAGCAACAATAGCAGCAGCAACAAGAAGAAATAAATGATGATCGAATAAGGTTTGAAACCACCACCCCACCACTCAAGAGATCAGGTAGGAAAGCTCAAATGCCTACAAGATATAGGGAAAATGCTTTTATAACTAGTATGATGAATGTGGTTGAACCATCTAGTTATAAAGAAGTAAATGAAAGTAGTGAATTGAAAATAGCTATGGAACATGAATATGATTCAATAATCAGAAATAACACTTGGGAATTGGTTGAACTTCCTAGAGGAAAACAAACCATAGGTTGTAAATGGTTATATAAACCGAAAATTAATGCAAATGGAACTATAGAAAAACTGAAAGCTAGGTTGGTTGCAAAGGGATACTCACAAAAAGAATGGATAGACTATGAAGAAACCTTCGTCCCTGTAGCTAAATTGAACACCATCAGAATGTTAATTGCTTTAGCTACTAAGAAACATTGGATGATGCACCAACTAGATGTAAAGTTTGCATTTTTGAATGGATAACTAAAAGAAGAGGTTTATCTAGAGCAACCAAAAATATTGTCCAGAAAGGAAAAGAACATTTAGTCTGTAGATTGAAGAAAGTACTTTATGGACTAAAACAAGCTCCCAGGTCATGGTATGAGAAAATTGATTCATTTTTTCTACAAACTGGCTACAATAGAAGTAAGAATGACCATAATATTTATACCATGAAAGATGAACAAGGGTGCGTAGTGTTGATTGCATTATATGTAGATGATTTGATAATTACAGGTGATGCTATATATCTAATTGATGAAATCAAGAAACAGATGTCACAGATGTTTGAGATGAAGCATCTCGGTGAACTCAGATACTGTTTAGGTCTCGATATCTGGAGAGATTCAGGTCAAACATTTCTGTCTCAAGCAAAGTATGTCAAAGGCCTATTAGAAAAGTTTAGAATGGATCAGTGTAAGCCGACACAGGTACCATTGTAGCAGAACATCAAATTGCAGTGTGAGGATGGCTCAAAAGCAGTGGATGCAACACTTTTTAGACAACTGGTTGGGAGTCTGATCTACCTAACCACCACTAGACTTGATTTGGCTTATGCAGTTAGCGTGTTAAGCCAATTTATGTCTAAGCCACTTGAAAGCCACTGGAATGCAGCGAAGAGTGTTTTGAGGTATCTACAAGGTACTATAGATTACAGTATTATTTACACTCACTCTTTTGATGTTATATTGACAGGATTTGCAGATTTAGATTGGGCAAGAAATGTAGATGATCGCAGATCTATAATAGGTTATGCATTCAGTCTTCAATCTGAGGTGATCACATGGAGTAGCAAGAAGCAGAACACAGTCTCCTTGTCCTCAGCAAAAGCAGAGTATCAAGCCATGTGTGCAGCAACATGTGACACGGTTTGGTTGCGGAGACTTCTCCAGGATGTCGGAGAAGAACAGACAGTCGCAACAACAATCAGATGCGACTATAAAAGTTCAATCAAGCTGGCCAATAATCTGGTGTTTCACAAAAACACTAAACATATTGATACTCAATTTCACTTTGTCAAGGAGAAAGTGCAATCCAAAGAAATTCATCTGGAATATTGTAATACATGTGATAATGTTGTGGACATTTTCACTAAGCCTCTTGGAAAAGTTAAGTTTCAAATGTTTAGGGAGATGTTAGGCATATATGTGAACTCATTCTCCATTAAGGGGGAGTGTTGAAGATAATGGAGAATATCCTAGAATAGATAGAATTGGTTCACGTAACCTCAGGATAGAAATTAGTTTATATTTCTTAGGATGTTGTTCTAACTTCCCTAAAACCATGTTTTCTATTTAATGTGTAATGTGTAGGAACAATGCAAAGCGTTCTGCAGAGCGACACTCTCCTAGTTCAGAATCTTTTTCGTAGACCTGACCAGTGGGTTTTAATATTATTAATACAAGCATTGCCATTTTTATCACAAGGGATAATATTGAGTGGGTTATTCCAACTTGTAGAAGTCAGGACAATAATTAATGGTTATCGCATTGGGCGACTTTATTCAACCGGATGAAGCACGAAGTCTGGTTTAATTAATTGTTTGAAATATGGTTTAATGGATTAATTTAAGGCCAATCATTTAAACTCACTCCATATCATTGACACATTTAATAATGTTCAATTCAAACCTTAATTTCCAACTAAAAAAATGGCCCAACTTGTCTAGAAATTATTTTTTCAATGTGAAAAAAAATGTTGGAATTTGTATCAACAAAATCACCATTACATAAATATATTGGGAGCATTTTTCTTGACCATCCACAAAAATGATCAGCTTATAATTTATACATAATCATGCCTCATCCAGCATATATAGATAAATAGGTATTTTTATGTTCTAGAGTCAACAAAATTAAAAACCAAATCATTAATTAACATATTAAAGCAAGATACAAAGATAATCCCAAAACAATACAACAAACAGTGATAACAAAAACAAAGGATAACCATCATAATAACAACTTCAGCGATGGGTAGTGGAAGAAGACCAACATCCAATGTAAATCCCCCATCACGAGCCAAGTTCAGACATTTTATCTGCAATAGTGTTGTGTTCCCTACCAATGTGTTGGATGGTTATACTTTGGAAGGTCCTCATGAGATATTCTATGTTCTTGAGCTAGCCTTGTAAATGTGGATGTCGAATGTTTGCATTTCCTTGCACATGATTGATGATGGATTGTGAATCCCCATATATATGAATAGTTGGGATATTCAGAAAAACCCCAAACCAAAAAAGGCCCCAAAGTATCATAGATTCAACCATCATGTTGGACCCTCTACCCGACCTAGTGTATTCTGTACTACTGGTCCATCGTCATGCATATCCAGATTCGATATCCACATTTGCCTTTTTGTTCAGCTACATAAAAAAACCAGCAAAATAAGAGATTTGTAGGCAGGTACCATAATATGGGGTCTGTTGGAGCTTTTTTTTTTTAAGAGAATACAATGTTACGGGTTAAGTTCCAATCTTGTATAGAAGGCTGGCTCATTTCGAGATCAACCAG
Organism: Pinus tabuliformis; assembly: GCA_031772625.1. NCBI lineage: Eukaryota > Viridiplantae > Streptophyta > Pinopsida > Pinales > Pinaceae > Pinus > Pinus tabuliformis. Next base: position 635,663,470 of record CM062804.1, on the reverse strand, counting down.
AATAACAACGTGATAATTAAAAATCCGGAGTGCAAAGGTGCAAAGTGAAAAACTTTAATTTGGAGATGCGGAAGGAAATACTTAGTATCCATTCAAGGGTTCAGTTTGGTTGTAATTTGTGAAGTGCGGAAGAAACACGATGAAAGCTCTGTGTTTTACAATGAAACATTTTCAATATTAAATCAAAAGAATAATTCAACCAACCATCGAATTATCATATTTTAGGTAATATACACCAAAAATAATTTATAATTAATCATTTAAATTTGATCAATTACATTACTCCACGTTGGCGCAACACAACTGGATACAAAAATCAAAACAAGATTGGAGCAACTCAACTAGAACCAAATACCAAAGCGAGCGAGCGAGATAGGGAACCTTTAGTTTAATTAGTTTGAAGCGGTGTTTTGAAAATACTTGTGAACTTGCAAGTTTAAACTCTTTGATGAGCTCTTGTTGGCTGACTCAATCAATAACGGTATTTACTCAAAAAAAACAATATCCATTACAACATAGGCAACTCTGAGTATTGCATTACAATATTGGTGGACTAAGCGATTTGTCATATTAACATTGAGTTTCTATATTGTTGGAGGATATTTGGAATCTTCGTCACCCATTTGTGAGGGGAGGGCCTATGGGGAACATGTGCCCCCGTGCTCATAAAAATGGCTTCAATTTCGCTGTATATAGCTCTCTTACAATTTATGACGCCCAACAACAATAAGTTCCATTTTGAGTAACAATCGCCAAAAACTAGTTGCAATTTGGGGATCAAAGCACTGCAGACATAGAGTTAAGTTTAATCTGTTCAGAGACTCCATTAACGCAATGTATCACTCCATACAATGTATCAACGTTAATGCAATGTATCAATGTTATGATCCCTACTGCCACCTTGTTTCTTTCTGTACCTCTTCATTATGCACGTTTCTTTCCGCACCTCTTTATTATGCACCCTGGTTTTCTAATTTGAATTCGAATTTGATAAGACATTGTAAAAATTCAAATGAAAATTTTTCAATTCCAAACAAATGGGATAGTATATATCTTAAATATGCATATATACTACATGTTTCCTCTCTTGTAACAATAATTTATTTTGATGATTTTTTTTTAATTTATTTTAAATTTTGAATAATTTTTAAGAACTTTAAACAATATAACAACTTTAGAAACACAGTTCAAAAAAAAAATCACATTTTCTCTTTTTCTAAAAACTTAAATTTAACCTAGTTCTTTAATTTCAAAACTTATTTTTCCAAAATTCATATCTATTAAAAAAATACAAAAATCACTATTCTAAAGTTAGTAATTTAGAATTTGAGGTAGCTCAATTAGTAATGGCCATGAAATGAAGTCTCACCCAACCTAAAATCTTCAATTCAAATCTTGTGATATCCCCCAATTGAGGTGAGAAGTTACACATGATAAAAATATAATCCCTATCAAACTTACAAAAAAATAATAAATTTAAAATTTATCAAATAAAAATTAAAAAATAAAAATTTCTTTTCAATTATTTCTATTTAAATAAACACCTTTATTTATATATATTCGAAACTACCTTTTATGCCCACCGCCGATTCTGAACAGAGCTATAGCTTTAAAAAACCAAAGCATACCTAATAGTTTTATGTCCCACCAGAAATTCCAGCACTCAAGCACTCCTTATAAAATAATGTCCAACCAGAAAATCCTCATAAAACAATCTGAAGTTATGAGTATTGCTTTCTCTAAGGACTTGCTCGAATGGGCGACACCCTGGACGAATCGAATTTAAACGAATAATTCGCCATTCGAATTGTATTGATGAGTTTATCATTTTGTTTGTCTTGATACGGATGAATTTGGTAATTTAGCTATGTATAATGTATCAATTTTATGGACATGTATTTAGTTTTCAATTTCATCAGTTTCTCCGTTATTTAAGGGACTTGAAACCTATTAATATTATTAAGTAGAGCAGTGGCATAACAGTGTCGGAACACTCAAAATGATTATTTACAAAAATAAAGTTTTTATTTTAAAATTATTTTTTCAAACATAAAAAATTTAAAATATTTTACAAAAAATTAATTTCACAAAAAAAATTATATTATATCAAGATTTTCTCAATAAATGAAAAATTAAAAACAAAATTTCCAAAAATTAATTTTTTTTTTGAATTCACTCAATAATAATAATAATTTTAACATTTTCTTGAAAATTCTAATTAAATTTACAAAATCCATCAAATAATCAAAACTCAAACAACCTTTAACCACAAAATTATTACTATAATCCCTAACTAAACCAGAACTAATAATAATAAAATTGGCAACAAACTACAATATTATATTCCCTTTTACCATGTTAAAGATAAAATGACATATTGGATGGAATCCCCTTATTATCATATAGACACCAAATAAAATGGTGTGACCTATGAACTCCAATGATGACCACCGCCTTCTTGATATGTAATAGCAAGCCCTACCACATGAATGCTTATTATTATGTTTAGCACTTTGATTTCCGATGACATATTTTATTTTCTTTTTCTTTTTCGCTGCATATTATGTAGAAAAAAACACTCTTGACCGGAATCTACCTAATTTATTCTTATATGAATTTTGTGATGGTAGCCACCATGGTCTTCAACAAGATTTCACTATAAAATAATTTTAATTGAATATAAAAGCATATTTACATGGACAATTTTTTCACCTCATTTAAGTTTTACTTTAAAAAATTAATTAATTATTTTATATAATTAATTATTTTAAAAAACTATAAAATATTTGAAATTTAAATGAATATATTATTAATTTTAAAATTATATAAAGATTAATTAATTTATAGTATGATTTATTAAGTGTGTAATATATTAATTTAGATTTATCAAATTTGTAATATACTAATTTAGATTCATTTTAATTTTAGATCTACTAAGTCCAGAGAAAGATCAAATTTCTTTTCACTTTAAAAAAGGTTTATATTTCAAAATATATGATCACTCTCAACACTGGGTAGATCCACGGTTAAGATGGATCTAAACTAGTTTAATTCCTCTTTTAAACAAATAATATTTCACATAAACACCATAGGTCATTTTTATTTTTAATATTGTTTTATTTTTATAAGGTTATTTTTATTTATTTTATTTTATTTTGACTAAGTAAAAATGTTTACATTACATTATATTATTATTATTATTTTATGTAATTTGTTTGAATCAAAATATTAAACATTACATTACAAATCTCTACCATATTCGAATAAAAAACCTCTAAACACAATAATAAAACTAATATATAAACATTAAAACTTTCAACCACCTCTAAACACAATAATAACACTAACATATAAACATTAAAACTTTCAACTATTACATTAAACCTATAATACAACTTGCTCACACGTTCACTCAAAGGGTTTTAGCCGGCGTAAAAATATAAATAGTGTATGAATATGCTCACCATACTCTTTACAAGCATAATTGGAAGATCAAACTGATCTCCATCAAAGATTCACATAACCATTTAAGAAATACATCGGTCCGTTTTAGATATAACGTGACCACTTTTAAATATAAGCACACCACAAATGAAAAATTTAAGACGCGACCCCCTCTTGTTCTGGAGAATTCACAAAATTAATATTTGAAATAATCATTTCGTGTTATTTTACATTCAACATGAATGTTCAATGTGGCATTATTTATAATATTAAATATTTATGTCAATTAGACTTTATTTTCTAATGTCTCGTAAAAATATGCCTCATTGCCGAACAAAGACTTAAATGCATAAGGTTGCATATAATTGCCTATTTTTGAGAAATTTGGGTGCACTATAATGTTTTTTTATACATTTTTGGGTGGATTATGATTAGCATTGGCATGGAGGTGTAAAGAAATGTTTTTGGCGTTAAATAGAGAGGGAATGACATACACGTGTGAGGGACATTTAACACTAATGTTATGGGCATATTCACGAAATACAAGAACTTTTAGAGGACTTTGCACTTGGTGATTTGAGGGAAATTGCTTAACTCGCAGAGCCCTATGATGAGCAACACCATGGACTTGATTGACCGACTCCCAAGGCGCTACTTAAACTACACGAGACTGACTTTCTCATACTACTTCTCTCTGCTAACTTATACTCTGCAACAAAAGGACGTAGTTGAATGTGATCGCCAAGAATAAGATGTTGGGTGAAGGACCTAATGCATGGCAAAACATGGGCCTCCAGAACCACCTATATATAAAATATTCCTATAACACTTTATTTACTAATCAAATACGCCATGTTCGCTCCTTATTTATTTATGTAAGTAATGTTGTCCAGAGAGGATGCGTTTTGACTTTTGGTGCAATTGGTTGTGGGGAGTAGAGAAAGCCGAAAGTGGAGGCTAGATGGCATGTAGAAATTGGTGTCATGAATCACTCGCACGGTGCATGTATGACCATGTCTAGTTAGAATCTGAATTGGGTGCCTTTACAGAAAACATACCTTACAAACGCTTGTCTCAAATGCTTTATAGTTAGATATTCCAATAATTTTATCTCTGCACAGAACAATTCATTCTGTGTAGTTATTGAAGGTCTGTGCGAAGGTTGGTGTTCATGGATAGCTCGAGAAGCTTACAAATAGACCAACTCTCAACATGTTGTTGTCGGTCGTTCCATAGAACCTCCTTGTCAAAAGTATATCCCGCAACTTACATGCATCCCCTTGTGGACGCCTTCCATGCCCGCTTCAATTTTGATCTTCGTCGACTACAGGAAAGTAGCGAGTCGAATCTGAGCGCAGAGTGGCTCGGGCAAGCTCTGGAAATCTGCCTGGGTGTCCATTCTTGGGCAGACGAGCTCTTTCCCCACATCCAGAAGGCCATTTCGTGCAAAAATCGCAAGTGGGTAGACGAGCAACTAGACGCCACGGTGAAGCTCATGGACATTTGCAATGCGCTGAGAGAGACGATATGTGATATCAAGGAATACCACGCACCACCATTGCAGATGATCGTTGGTGGGTGGGGGCCATTTTAGATAAATCCATCTTCGCCAAGTAGCTTTTGAGGGCCCGAACGACGCTCGGTAATTGTAAGGAATTCAGCGTCAAGAAAGAGGTAGATAGCTCACAAGCTTCTTGCAGGAAGCGCTCCAGACTGGACATGTGCAGCTTGATGTTGAGGCAAATTGGATAAAAGATCTCGATGGCTCTGACGAGTGGAAATTCAAGCAACACCCAGTTTTTGGAAGTATTATATGCATCAACGACGACAAAGGTATTCGTCTATAGTGAGCTGGTGGCTGCTCTGTACAACGCAGGGGGAAAATATCAAGCACATCGTCAGGGAGAACATGGACTCCGCCATGATCTGGGCCAGGGCCAAGCAAGACAACGTGGTCGGCATCAAACTCGCCAAATTCGAGTACTTTTCGAAGGTGGGCAGTGGCGGGGAAGGATCAGAGGCAGGCAACGACGGGGAAGGATCACAAGAAGGAGAAACGTTCTCACCAGCCTTGCGAGAAGAAAGCGAGGAGAAAATGAATATAGAAATATGACATGGAAGCTGACGAATCTATGAACAATTTCGTGACAAAACCTCACCCATAAAAAACAACCTTCAGCGTAGTTAATGTTGGAGTTACTACACACCTAGGACCTTCATTACTGGCACATGCAGACACTTAGTTAGAGCATGGGACTATATGCAAGATCCTTTCTACATGATTTACTCCCTGATTTGCTCCTCCTTTCACTCTGAAACAGGCTAGTTCTTCTACATGATTTACTCCCTGATTTGCTCCTCCTTTCACTCCACAACTGGCTAGTTCTTCTGCATGATTTACTCCCTGATTTTCTCCTCCTTTCACTCCACAACTGGCTAGTTCTTCTGCATGATTTACTCCCTGATTTGCTCCTCCTTTCACTCTACAACTGGCTAGTTCTTTCCGAAACTTGTTGTAGGTGTTGAGTCCTCTCATTGATCACCACTATGGCGCATTACCTTGGGATCTTCACCCAGTAATGCTATATCATGAGCATTGTAACCTATTTTCTAAATCAGTCATTCTTTTTTTTTCTTTTGATTCTTTTAGTGTTTTTTCTCTGCAAAGTTGTGTGTTCAACCTTTACTAGCTAGATTCATCAGCACAGGTTTTCTAACACATTTACATGGTATTAGAGCCCACAGGTTGCTAGATAAAAGAAAAATGGAGTTTCCCAAAGCATCGATCCTAACACCGTACAACTATCACGAATGGAAGGACCAAATGGCTTGATACCTTTGTCAGAAAGGGTTGTACAGGATTACCATGGCTGCAGAAGTGAAACCCACTTCAGCCATAGAGAAATCCAAGTACCTCAACCACATGGATGAGGCCCACGGATCCATATGCATGTGCATATCCCCAGAGTTGCAGTTTCATCTATCTGCCTGCAATACCCCCAATGAGATTTGGAAAAAGGTTGAAGAACTCTACAGGAAACAGGATGAGATGAAAGGACATCTGCTCGAAGTGGATTTGCTCTCATTGGATCCACGGAACTATGACATAATTCAAGACTTCTTCACCAAATATAATGATCTATTGTTGCAACTCAAGGGTTGTGGAATTGACAAATCCAAGGAGGAGAGTTGCCAAGTTCTCTCTATTATGTCAATGCTCGGACCAGAATACTCCGTATTTGTGTCTACATTTCATTCAGTAAGGCTTGCAACAAGTAAATCCTACACTCTGCCTTCTCTCAAAGAGTTCATGGAGCCCCTCACTTTTGAGCAAGATAAACTCATTGGCATGGGGAAAATCAAACCTCCAAAAGCGCATGCACTTGCTGCGCATGATTGCAGCCACAATAAAAATCACAGATCTGATTCAGATCAGAAAAATCAGCAGCAAAAAGACAAGGGAAAAGCACATTCCCATCCAAAGAAGGAAGGGTACACCAAGCCCTTCAATGACTCCTTCGGCTCCAGAAATGAGAAAGGGAAGAAAGGAGACAAATGCACCTACTGTCACCGAGGATTCCATCCGGAATCCTCCTGCATGAAGAAACAAATTGACCAAATGGTAGAAATCCTTCATAAGCACAACCTTGGGGACCACATCCCTCAGGGCGCCAAGAAGAAAACTGAGGATCCACCACACGGGAAAGGTAACAATTTTCATGCTTTAGTTGCAATTAACTCTTCCCCTGATGAATGGATTATAGATTCTGGTGCATCACATCATATGGTTGTTGCAAAGGAAGTCTATTCCTCTTTGTATGCATGCAAAGGACCTTCCATCCTCATGGGAGATGACGCACCTATTGAGGTCACTAGAAAAGATAGAGTGGAACTTTTACATGGAAGCTTTGAAGATGTGCTTCATGTTCCAAAACTTTTGGTAAACCCACTTTCAGTTTATCAGATCACTCATTTTGGCACTGGAAAGAGAGTGGAATTCACTCTAGATGTAGTGAACATATATGACCTACATAGCAGCTCCAAAATTGCAACTGATGAGGTAAACAATGGAGCTATATTGTATACATTTTCTGAATTTATTAAAGCTAAATCCTCCTTATTGCTTACACATGCTGATGATAGTAGTAGGCTTTGGCATGAGAGGTTTGGTCACTTAAATTACAAGTATATGCAACAACTAAGCAAGCATGAGATGGTGGAAGCCTTACCAAATATCAGTTTCTCCAAAGGAGTTTGTGAAGGGTGTGTCCTTGGCAAACATCTTAGAGAAAAGTTTGACACTGGAAAGACTCACTAAGCATCTTCTCCTCTAGATCTGATCCATAGTGATCTCATGGGGCCTTTTCCTCATCCTTCCATTAACAAAGCAAGGTATGTGCTTACATTTATTGATGATTTCTCGCAGTATACTTGGGTGTATCTTCTCAGGGCCAAATTTGAAGTTTTTGCGCACTTTGAAGATTACAAAGCACTAGTTGAGACAAAGTCAGAGAGAAAGATAAAAGCCCTCCATATAAACAATGGGGGGGAATATGTTAACATAGCACTTCAGAACCTTTGCCTTGAGTCCGACATACAGTTGCAACACAAAGTTCCATACACTTCGCAACAGAACGGAGTTGCTGAGAGAAAGAACCAATCTCTCAAAGAGATGGCTTCATGCATGCTGCATGCTAAGTCACTACCTCATAAGCTATGGGCTGAAGCACTTAATTGTGCTAACTACATCCAGAATAGATCTCCTCATAGGTCTGTCAAGGATCAGACCCCCTTTGAGGCTTAGAGCGGCACTAAACCGTAGGTCACCCACTTTCGTGTTTTCGGCTCCCAAGCATGGGCCAAGATCCCCTCTAAAAAGAGGAAAGCTCTTGATGCACAGAGCATTGAGTGCATCTGTGTTGGATACACTAATGGTGTGAAGGGATACCGACTCCTGATTTCCTCTACGGACAAGCTCATCATTGAGCGAAGTGTCAAAATTGAGGAAAGTCTCTCACATGCACCTCAATTTCCACATGCAGACACCTTTTATCTACCTCATGTCCGAGATGATGACTCGGTACACTCAGATGCAGATATAGAGCATGCAGATGCCGAGGTAGAGCATGCAGATGCAGATACAGAGTCTTCAGATACAAATCCAGTGCATGCATATGATGATCCACATCCAAGCCTAGATCGGGCTTCCAGCAGTGAATCAACTTCCTTTGTCATAAATCAGAGAACAAGGAGCTTAAGTGAGATATATGCATAAGACCACCCAGCTGCTAGAAATGGTATTGTGGGGGATAATTCTGATCCGCGGAGGACTAGCTTAGAGTTTATTGAGCCTCCTCTTATCCTCACTTCCACTGAACCAACACTATGTCATTTGGTTCAATCTTCTGATCCGCAGTCTTATGCTAAGGTTGTTGGGAATCCCTCTTGGGAGTCCGCCATGGAGGAGGAGTACAAATCCCTCCTCAAGAACCAGACCTGGGATCTGGTCCCCGTTCCTTTAGGAAGGAAACTTGTCCAATGCAAATGGGTCTACAGGACCAAGAGTGCTGCAAATGGGAAAATCACCAGACAGAAAGCCAGGCTAGTAGCCAAAGGATTCCAACAAGTTCATGGCATTGATTATGATGAGACCTTTGCTCTAGTAGCAAAGATGGATTCCATACGCCTTGCACTTGCCATTACGGCTGCCTAGGGGTGGGAAGTACATCAGATGGATGTGAAGAATTCCTTTCTTCATGGAAACCTATCTGAGGAGATCTACATGGAGCAGCCACATGGTTTCATTTAGGATTCATATTTGGTCTGCAGACTGAAGAAGTCTCTCTACGACCTTATGCAGGCCCCGAGAGCTTGGTATGCGAAGATGGATTCTTTTCTCTTTTCACAAAACTTCGAAAGATGTAAGTCTGATCCGAATGTTTACATGCTCAGGACACATGATTCTCTTCTTATCTTAGTTTTGTATGTGGATGATCTCCTGATCACCGACAGCTCGGCTTCATCCAAGAGGGCCTTGCATGATAGGTTCTTGATGACAGACATGGGTCCATTACACTTCTTTCTTGGTCTTGAGATCAGCCAGGATGCCATAGGCATCAAACTCTCTTAGGCTAAGTATGCACGAGATCTCCTCGAGAGATTTCACATGACTAACTACAAGCCAACACCGACTCCTTTTCTGTTTGGGGTCTTCCTTGAGGATGGAGGTGACACTCCATTAGTTGAAAGTACTCTCTATTGACGGCTAGTGGGGAGCTTATTGTACCTCACCCGCTCCAGACCAGATCTCTCATATGTAGTAGGGGCAGTTTTCAGATACATGCAAGAACTGCATGAGCTACATTGGAATGCTGCCAAGTGCATCCTTCGATATGTGCAAGGCACCATCACCTTCGGGATTCACTATGCAACAGGCACTGCATTGAATCTCCTTGGCTTCATAGATTCTGATTGGGCGGGCGACAACATTGATCACAAGTCCACCTTTGGATATTCACTCAGTCTAGGGTCTACCCATCTGTTGGTCGAGCAAGAAGCAAGCTGCTATTGCTCTCTCTTCAGCTGAGGCCGAGTATAGAGGAGTAGTCAACATCACCATTCAGGCTCTGTGGATACAACACTTCCTCACTGAGTGGGGCATCCAGTTCCACCAGCTGATTGTCATCTGGTGTGACAACCAGAGCACTCTCAAATTTTGCAGGGATCCAATACAGCGACAGTGGATGAAGCACATAAAGATACATATGCACTACATCAGAGACTTAGTACATGATCGGGTCATTGATTTGCAATTTTGTCCTTTAGCAGAATAGACTGCAGACATCTTCACCAAGACATTCACTAAGCATAAGCTTCACTCTCTACGCGATAATCTTGGAGTGAAGGACACAGTTGCTTAGCACCTGTCTTTTCTTTTGATTACATTGTATTTTAAGAGGAGGGGGGGGGGGTTCCCACGAGGTTTTCCCTCTTTCCTCAATTTTAGTACAAGTTGCACTGTATTTTGGGTAACCTTTGGCCTTAGTTGTCAGGGCCCATTTTCTATTTTTCCCCATAGTGGTGTTCAGGGGGGTGTTGGAGGTACTACGCACCTAGGACCTTCATTACTGGCACATGCGGACACTTAGTTAGAGCATGGGACTACATGTAAGATCCTTTCTACATGATTTACTCCTTGATTTGATCCTCCTTTCACTCCGCAACTGGCTAGTTCTTCTACATGATTTACTCCCTAATTTGCTCCTCCTTTCACCCCGCAACTGGTTAGTTCTTTTGCATGATTTACTCCCTGATTTTCTCCTCCTTTCACTCCGCTACTGGCTAGTTCTTCTGTATGATTTACTCCTTGATTTGCTCCTCCTTTCACTCTGCAACTGGCTAGTTCTCTCCGGAACTTGCTGTAGGTGTTGAGTCCTCTCATTGATCACCACTATGGCGCATTACCTTGGGATATTCACCCAATAATGCTATATCATGAGCATTGTAACCTATTTTCTGAATCAATCATTCTTTTTTTTTGTTCTTTCGATTCTTTTAGTGTTTTTGCTTTGCAAAGTTGTGTGTTCAACCTTTACTAGCTAGATTCATATGTGCAGGTTTTCTAACACATTTACAGTTAACAATTAAATATTTTTTTTAAATGATTCGCATGTAGACTATGAGTCTCTCTCCTAACCTATTTTCCTATGACCTTAATGATGGAGACATCTGTGACTTGTTTCCATATTTTATTAAATTTGAGTGTATCCACTACTAAAGCAACGAGATTCACGAGTGTGCACATGGTTGTCTCACATGGCAACAAATTATAAATAATATTGTTGGGCTTCTGTGCACTTCATAGAGTTTACTAGTCGCTTGGTTTTCTGATATCTCATCATTGTCAGAGATGAGTTAGCTCGGTTTCTAGCAACCTATGATTATATAACATGAGTTCTCCAGCTACAAATATAACATGAGTTCTCCGGCTGCAGCTATGAACTCCCTGACAATACTCATACCCTCCTTCACTATGCCTTCAAAGACTTCCCATGTTTCAAATCTCGGAATCAGACACTTTGATGCCCTCTCTGCATCAAACCCCTCGAATCTATATTCGCAAGATCGAAAATGGATTCATTGGGCCAGGAATCCGACTTATCGTTGCCCTACTTTGATTGCCATGAAAGGAAGGGTGTCGACCATTAGAAGCGTAGCAATCGAGTCCCTGTCAAATATGCTCGACGTTGAATGTTTAAGAGGGGGAGCCAAAGCCCAATAGGAAATTGGCATACATGTAGAAGGAAATCCATGGAGCCAACAACTGGGAAGGGCTACTTGACCACATCGACGACATGTTGTGAAAGGAGATCATTGTTGGAAAGGCGGAGGATACAAAGCATAAATTCACACATAAAACATGAGCTACTGCTCTTCTATTGATCACACAAAACATGATACTTACAATGAACCTGGTGAAGGGTATTTAATCATTTCCAACTAGCTACTTGCCTAAAATATCTTGTCATGCAACCACATGCAATCACACACTCAAGTCATCTATCACTTAACTCAACTTGAATCAACACTCAAACACTCAACCACTCAATCACCCAGTTAACTGACTCTCTATGTTTAGCCAACTCCTCATGCAGGAGTAGTTATCTTATTTTAACACACCCCCTTAATTACGACTACTAAACTAAAACATGACTCATGACAACTCAAACATGCATGTTGGTCTATGTCTCAACTAGGTTTACAACACCCAAGTTTCTTCTATGAAACTCAAACACATCTTGTCCTAATGACTTAGTAAATATATCAGCCAATTGATCACTAGATTTACAAGGCTTCAAGTAAACTTCTCCATTGCTCACAAGTTCTCTAATAAAGTGATATCTATATCAATATATTTGCTTTTCTGATTAAATACACTATTCTTGGATAGTGAAATCCCCGAGGTGTTGTCACAATATATTGTTGTTGATCCTTATTGTTTATGCTTGATTCCATCAAATACTCTTCTTAACCAAACTGCTTGACATGTTGTTGATGTTGCTGCTACATATTCTGCTTCTGCTGATGAAAGTGTCACAATGGTTTGCTTCTTAGATGCCCATGAAATCGCACCTGAACCAATATGGAACACAAAACCAGAAGTGCTCTTCCTATCATCCAAACTTCCTGCAAAATCATTATCTATGTAGCCAATCAAATCCTTCTTTTTTGTGATTGCATACATTATGCCACAATCTCTAGTTCCTACTATGTATCTCAGAATTCTTTTCCAGCACTCCAATGTGTGTCTTTTGGAGTCTCCATAAATCTAGAAATCAAACTCAGTCCTTGCATGATACTCGGTCTTGTAGCTGTGAGATACTTGAGGCTGTTAACCAATATTTTGAATACAATTGGATTGACATATGGTCCTTCATCATCCTTCCTTAGCTTTGTACATGTTTCAATTGGTGTAGGGACAGGTTTGCAATTTTCCATCATGAACCTTTTCAACAAATATTTGGAATATTTATTTTGACAAATAAAAATTTGGTCTTTTTTTTTTTTTTTTTTTCAGATTGCTCAACTCTATGCCAAGAAAATATTTCATGAGACCAAGATTTGTCATCTCAAATTCTTTTATCATGGCTACTTTAAATTCATCTATCTCAAAATCACATGTAAAAATCATGTCATCAACATATAAGCAAACAATCAACATATGTCCATGCTCATTTAACTTTGTGTACAAGGTAGGTTCAATGTTGCTTCTGCAAAATCCATTCTTAATCATGTAGCTGTCAATTCTGCTATACCAAGCTCTAGGTGCTTGCTTCAATCCATAAAGCGATTTCTTCAACCTGTAAACTCTCTTCATTACTCTCAACTTCATATCTTGGAGGCTGTTGCACATAAATTTCTTCTTCTAGAATTCCATTCAAGAAGGTTGATTTCAATCCATCTAATATACTTTCCACTTGTTCTGAGCTGTTGTGGCTAGAACTGCTCTTACAGTATCTAATCTGGCTACTTGAGCAAACGTTTTTCCAAAATCTATTCCCAGTTGCTGCGAGAATCCTTTTGCTACAAGTCGTGCTTTAAATCTGTCAATTTCACCTTTCTCATTCAACTTTTTCTTGTACACCCACTTTACACCAATGAGATTTTTGTCCTTTGGTAAATCAACCAAATCCCATGTATCATTCTTTTCAATAGCTTCAATTTCTTCATCCATGGCTTGCACCCAATTTTCATCTTTGATTTCTTCTTCAAATGAAGAAGGTTGGAATGGCAATAATGCAAAATTTGAACTAACATCCAAATCATCATAAATATTTTTCAAACTTCTCATCTTTCTCTTACCATTTCTTGATTCATCACCTAATTGATTGTTGGGAGAATCTTCATCTGTTGATGTGCTTGAAGATCCATGCTACTATGAAAATCTTGGAGTTTTTGTTGGTGTGTCTTTGTTTGGTGTCTTCACCTGTGATTCTTGCTGCTCCTTTTCTGCTACATCATCTTCTTCCATCAGTGGCACTTGTGCATCAATTGTTTTGTCTATAGTTCCATTCCATGACTCTTGTTCTTTGAACACAACATCTCTACTAATTATGGTCTTCTTTGTGACAAGGTTATATAATTTGTAAGCTTTTGATTACTCACTATAACCAGTGAATATGCATTTTTCACTTTTATCATCCAATTTTCCTCTTTGCTCCTTAGGCACATGTGCATAAGCTACACATCTAAATACTCTGAGACGAGACACGGTGCAATACATATCTGAGCATGCTTGTTCTGGTACTTTGTTCATCACACTCTTTGTAGGAGATCTTTGATCACATAAATAGTACATGCAACTGCTTCTTCCCAATAATCATTAGACAGTTTTTGCCTTTCAACATTCTTCTTACCATGTTCATAATTGTCCTATTCTTTCTCTCTGCTACACCATTCTGTTGCGGTGTACCAGGTTGTAAATTGTCTTTTGATTCCATGTTGTTTGCAGTAATCATAGAACGCCTTTGAGTCATATTCTCCACCACGATCTGACCTCAATACCTTGATCTGTCAATCACTTTGGTTCTCTGCTAATTCTTTGAATTCCTTGAACTTTGCAAAAGTTTCAGACTTCTACTTCAAGAAGTAAACCCAAGTATTTCTGATGTAGTCATCAATGAAAGTGAGGAAGTAACACCTTCCACTGATCGACTGTGTCCTCAAAGGTCCACACAAGTTTGTATGAACTAGCTCAAGAGGTTGCTTTGCTTTATATGCAACGCCCTTTGGAAAACTTTCATGATGTTGCTTTCCCAAGATGCAACACTCACAAGTACTAGCAGGATCTTTGATGGGAGGTAATCCTCTGACCATCTATTTCTGCTGTAACAATCTTAAACTAGAAAAGTGCAAGTGTCCAAATCGAAAGTGCCATAACTAGTAATCATCAAAACATGCAACTGTAAAAGAACTCACCTCACCACTGTAATTCATAATTAGAGGAAAGATTTTGTTCCTCGTCATCTACATCTTTGCTATCAGCTGCTTACTTGGGGGCTTGTCATATATAACACATTCTTGACCTTGAAAGATAACTCTATATCATTTATATGTCAATCAAACAACACTTATCAAATTATGTTTGAGACTAGGAACATAATATTCCTCTGAGAATGTCTTTGGCTCCCCTTGTTTGGTCAGAATATTGACCACTCCTTTGCCATCTACTTCCAGAGTCTTGTCAGTGCCCAACTTTACCTCTGTTTTCACAGATTGATCGAAATTTGCAACGAAATCCTTGTTGCATGTCATGTGGTTACTGCAACCACTGTCTAACAGCCACACACTAGCAGAAGGTTCATGCATGGTATGGCAAGCTAGGAACATGGAGTTAGTATTATATGTAGTGACATTAGATCTCTAGTTCCCTTGATCAACTAGCTTCTTCCTACAACCACGAACATAATGACCAAATTTATTGTAATAATAACATCTCACCTTTGATTTGTCAACTCTTTGATTATTGTTGAAGCTTCTATAGTTGCTTCCACTTTCATGTTCATGCTCTTCTCGGTCATCTCTCTGACCACCATATCTTATGCTTCGTCCTCTGCCTCTCTATCTACTTTTGCCTCAACCTTTGTCTCTTGAAATAAAAACTTGACTTTTGAAAACGGTCTCTAAAGTAGAATCCTTATTTCTATCTATCATTGCCTTATGCAATAGAAGTGGTCCCATCAGCTCATCAACTGTCAATGATGCCAAATCCTTGACTTCTTCTATGGCTGCTACCACAACATCAAATTTGGTAAACAAAGATCTGAGGACTTTCTCAACCACTGTTTGATCTTTAATCTCTTCATCATAAATTTTTAATTGATTTACGACAGTTATGACCCAATTCATGAAAGAATCGATGTCCTTTGTCTCCTTCATCTGCAAACTTTCAAAATCTCTCATAGTATTCTGCAACTTAACAATATTGAATTTGGTCATACCTGTATAGTTTGTCGCCAAAGTATCCCATGCTACTTTTGCCGAAGAGGTGATCATAATTTTTTGGAACACTGCTCGATCCACTCCTAGCTGAATAAGTTGCAACGCTTGTGCAGTCTTCTTCTTGTCTGCCTTCCATTGTTCTCTCTTTGCATTACTTAGAGCTCATGCTTCTGCTTCATCTTTAAGTTCTGAAAACCCAAACTGGACATAATCCCAGACATCATGTGCCTGCAACGTGGTCACCATCTTAATGGCCTATACATCATAATCTTTCCCTGTAAATGGTGGGAACTGGGGCTAGAAATTTGAAAAAATCATCTTTCTCCAAAAATATCTTTTTGAAAAAACCATAAATTTCTACTTTGTAAAACTCTTTTTCAAAAATACTCTAAATTTTTTATTTTATAAATTTTTTTTTTTCCAAAAACCCTTTTGAAAAATGTTTAATACATAATTACAAAATAAATAAATAAATATGGTGAAGCCTCTCTATAAAATCAATCCTTTGAAAAAACATTTTAATACTTCACCATAAAAAGTCCCACCTAACGTATAACCCAACTTATATTACGAAGAATCATTTATGTCGTTGACTTTTACATTGTCTTACACGTTAACGCCTGTCTCGTGGTGACGGTGTGCGACTAACGCGTTTCACAATCACTAAACCCTCTGTTAGTCCTTTAACGCTACATAAGACTGACTTGACACGCTTGACCCGCGTGCTTCCAAAATGGCGTAAGTTTTGACTGTTAACGCGTCTCTCTCTTGCGCCTAAATGCGCTCTGTATCTCTCTTGAGCCTAAACGCGCTCTGTATAGAACTGTAGAATGCGTTAATGCTCAAACGAGAAAAAAAAAAAAAAAAATTCTTCTCACACGGACTATTGCTAATCTGTTTTCCCTTGCTCTATACTTACAATAAACTCATTGAAACGTATTTAACATTTTCCAACTAGCTACTTGGCTAAAATATCTTGACATGCAATCACATGCACTCAAAATCATTTATCACTTAACTCAACTTCAATCAACACTTAAATACTCAACCACTCAATCACTCAATTAACAATTCACTGACTCTCTATGTTTAGCCAACTCCTCATGCGGGGTAATTATCTTATTTTAAGAATCATCAAATATGGGGAGTTTTCTCAGGCCTATTATGATGGTTTTGATTTTGATGCCTTCTCCAAGTACTGCGGTAGCTGCAATTATCATCGCAAGCACCTCTTCCGAGGGTTGGGATGTTAGAGTAAACTACAAGATATTTATATGCAACTTTGGGGATTCTGGATTCTTTTATTGAGGAGAAAAAATTGCTAAGACAATTAAAAGTGGTGGGCAAAACAAAATTCAAAAAATTTTGTAAATACAGTGTTTGAATCAGGTTTTTGATAATAGAAATAAATTCAGCGCCATCAAAAAATTTCTAAAACACCTAAGATTATTAATTTTGACCACTTTTATTTAGATTTAGCAAAACTCTACCACATTTTTTGAAAATATTACCAAAATTTCCATAAATTTTAAGATTAAAAAACATAATGGTCAGAGTAATGCGTCCGAATATCAATCTGCCCGGCTTCTTCCAGAAGCCCCGTGTGCAGAAGCTGTGGAGCACTCATGCCAACTGGATGGGCTTCATAGCTGTCACCACGGACGAGGAGCCCCGTGTGCAGAAGTTGTGAAGCACTCATGCCAACTGGATGGGCTTCATAGCTGTCGCCCCGGACGAGGAAGAGATCAGAAGGCTCGGGCGACGGGATATCGTTATATCGTGGAGAGGGACTGTGACGTATTTGGAATGGGTCGTGAACCTTATGGATTATCTGAGGCCGGCGGAAATGAACTACGTGCATCCCCATCCAAACGTGAAAGTCGAGTCGGGGTTCTTGAATCTCTACACGGCCCGGGAACGGGACTTTCGGTTCTGTAAAAATAGCGCACGGGATCAAGTCCTATCAGAGCTCAAGCGACTGCTGCAAAAATACAAAGGCGAGAAGTTGAGCATAACAATAACGGGCCACAGCTTAGGGAGCGCGTTGGCCGTAATTATCGCCTACAATATCGCAGAATTGGGGTTGAACCTCCCGTAGAGCGACGATCAGGCGGAGTCGATTCCCACAACGGTGTTCTCATTCTAGGGGCCGAGGATGGCTAACACGGCGTTCAAGGATCGGTGCAAGGAGCTGGGTCTCAAGTTTCTGAGAATGGTGAACGTGCACGACAACGTGCCGAAGGTCCCCCGGATTCTATTCAACGAAAAAATCAAGGTTATGAAGCAGTGGATCGATAGGCTTCCGTGGAGTTACAATCATGTAGGTGTGGATCACACACTTTCCCCATTCCTAAAGCCCACAAACAATCTCTTGTGCTTTCATAATCTGGAGGCCCTTTTGCACCTCCTGGACGGATACCATGGGCGGGAACACCGCTTCCTTCTGTCGTATGCTCACGATCCAGCTATGGTGAACAAGTCATGTGATTTTCTGAAGGAACACTACCTGGTTCCTCCCTTCTGGAGGAAAGACTCCAACAAAGGACTGATCCAGAACTCAGAGGGAAGGTGGGTTCAGCCTGACAGAATCAGAATCATCGAAGAGCCCCCAACGGATCTGGACCACCATGAGACCACCCACCATTCTGATAATCAGATGCATCCTGACGTCGCCATTAATGGCAATTCTTCGCCATCATCCATGTAGTATCGCCATTAATGGCAATTCTTCGCCATCATCTATGTAGTAGCATCTTTACATGCCATCATCATTGTTCTTTCTCCTTGGCGCAGGCAAGCAACCTGCGGCCTTGGGAAAAGAACAGCAGCCCCCTTCGCCATCGGCTCGAATGTGAGCGATAAGGCAGTTATCTACTTGTTTACTCCAGGCCCATTTGTTAGCATGAGCCTTCTCACAACACGAAGATCTCCCCCATCTTTTCACAGGTGGAAGAATAATGAATATTAGCTAGATTACATGGCGGCCAACGAATCTAGCTGCAGTGTCGTGAGGCAAAGCCTAACCATAAAAAATGTTTTCGGCGTAATTATCACATCTAAAAGTCGCGGTATTATTTTAAATAAAAGTGGTGGTATTATTTTAGAAGTAAATTTTTTTTATAGAATGTGATGGAAATTGAAATTGATATACAGTTCATTAATTCCAAACCCCTTCCTCCATGGAAAATCAAATCTATGTTGGTAATGCAAAAATGTTCTAATTTTTCAACTTCATATTTCTTGGTTCTTGACATGGTTCATAAAGAACTAACAAAACTTAAAATCCAACATGAGTGAGGTGTATCAACTTTAACACACAAAAAAAATGTTAGACTCTCCCTTGTATGTTAATGAAGGTACCTCATTTTTACTTAATATATAATTAATTTCTATCCAATTTTATAGGTAGGTAATAGTTTGTGTTTTTATTTTTAAATATAAACAATTTATCCAAATTTGGATTGCATTATATCATATATGTCACTCTTAATTTCTTCTTATGTTTACAAAATATAATTATGTGATCCACATTTTGATTTAGTACTCAAAAAGAGACTTTCACTCAGCATAAGTTTTTTTTAAAATCTTTCTCATAAAAAGAAAGCATCCCAGTAATTACAAAATCATTATCCATGTCCACACATATAAACTAAGATAAATATAGAATTTTGTCCCTTAAACTTACACATTTAAACTAAGATAAATCTATAATGTTGTCCCTTAAACCCTTTTTAGTATAACCACGAGTAGCATGCTAGCTAGGTAAACTTAAAAAATAAGATAATTTAAAAAATAGGATAATATAAGGAATATCATAATGTTTGCTCATAAATGTAATATATTTTAATATAATGGTTTAGATGTATTTTAATCACTTTTGAACTTTTGAACTTATATGACATTCAAGGGATGAACTAAAATGGATCTAAATAGATATCAAATGGTCTTAGCGATGATATCAATGTTGGAGAATTATAGGATTAGGTAGATGAGAGAATTAGTTATTTCAAGAGAGAGGTTGTGTCTAGAGACAATATTATAGAACTTAAGCATAGGAAAGCATAGCTCAACATATAGATAAGTGTAAGAAACCAGAAGATTTCTATACATACCACATGATTCATAACACTTTAGAGCACATAATTCTCTCCTTGATTTCTTCCTTATAGTGTGCCAAAGTTCATTGTTTTGTTCTAACAACCATACCGGTCAAAGGCTTAGTGAGTCTCCTATTTGATTCCTTAGTTGATCTCCTAATCAAGCTCCCAAACAAATCTTTTAGTCAACTATTGGTTATCAATTGACTAGCTTTAGAAGATCTAAAGGTGTGATGCACTAGCAAAGACTATGGTTTCAATACCTTCCCATTGACACAATGCTATGGTGATTTATGAGGTGAAAATTCTTCTGCATACCCCCCCTTGTTGAAAAGTGTAACTAGGTTTGGTCTTCATAATGACATGTAATTATGATCTTTATAAATGATGAAAAGAAGAGAATAAAATTATTATTGTAAGACTTTCTTCATGGGTTTCATGAGCAAGAGATTTTATTTAGATTGCTCCAATTAATAGCCTTAGGATTTTCAATTAAAGTCAAAGATTCAATGGCATGTATGAAGAACCCTTCTTGAGGATATAAAATTGCATATGAGTCTATGAAAATGTCTAGAAGCCTTCCTTCATTAGTATGGCTCTCAAAAATATATTATATTCCACTCTGGAAAGTTGACAAATAGTCAAATCAAATTAGATAGAGATTTCAATTATTTAATCGATGATCCAAAGTTAATCAATCTAGAATTCCCTAAGATTTCCAATGGATCATTATTCAATATGCCAAAGTGATGAATACAACAAACAAATAGCTAAGGTCTTCTTAGAAAATACAATATCTCTTTTGTAGATAATCTCTTGTCCGATACGGTAAAATGATTTATAGGCATTTGACTCTCTATAGCATCCATTCATGATATAATTGTGAATCTTCACATCTAGTCTTTTCATTATATTGTCTAAAATATGCCTCCATGTAGTGCATCTAAAGATTTTGAGGTGCCCACTTGAGGTTTTCCTTATAGTCCACTTTTCAACTAGAGCCATGTCCCATACAACTTTAGTTGGAGTCAAGATCATTTTAGTAAACAAATTCTATCCATAAATGAGTTTATGGGCCCTTAAAGTGAAGCATATAACATGCCATTTCAACCAAATTTTCATTCTTGTATTAAAAAATAACATTTTGCAAGGACGTGTGAGGTATAGAATTTAAAACTCCCTCCCACCCCTTTAAAGTGCCCTAAGTTGTGGAAGGTGTTAATTATTACTCTAACCTAACCTCCAAGGTTTGTTATGAAGACGGGGCTACGAAAACTCCCCTCTTTCAAAATTTACAAAGTCAGATTTTGATACTCCCATATATCCATCTCATTGAGATATTTATGACGATATAAATTTGATCTCAATCTAACTCTTGGATTGAAAGTTATGCCCCCTTTAATTTTAAGCAATTAGATAAGGCCACATCAGCATTAGGATGCCACATGGCACCCATGTGTGTCTTTACCATGTCACCATAAGTAGTTTCACATCACCCATGTCCCTTATGTGGTATCCACGTGTCCATTACCAAGTCGCCATGGTGCTTGCCATGTCAACCCTAACTCATGGGCCCTACTAGGCTTGACTCCACGAGTTATGCAATGATTCCATGTTACCCCCAGTTCCAGGTTCCTAGAAATTGTAGTGGTTTTTCATGGGTGGTTTCCCATTTCATACCCTCCTCCCATTAACTCATGGTAGACTAGGGGGGGCGGGCTGAATGAGGGCCATTGATCAGACCCATGCCCAAATCATGCCACCACGAAGTGGTGCCCAATTAACATGGGGCTCTTGAGGGGAATCCCCACATCGATGCTAACTCCTCTGATCCAGGTGGATATTGGTGGCCACCCGCCTATTCCACTTGGATCCCCAACACTGTGTCTATCATTTTTTAGGTTTCCTTGTGTTGTAGCGGCTACAACCACCCTCCAAAATTTTTCCTTAGCTTCGTTTTGGAGCCTCCATACCAACCATCCTCAGCCACATGTCTTGCACTATCAAATACATGAGCTTAAGTGGTTTTCTAGTAGCACGACAGCATGTGCATGATAGCTTGCTACACTCCCCTCACAAACTGCTACTCCGGACTTGGTCTAGCTGCTGGCTGAGCAGCTCCCTCAAGAAATTGGGTAATTATAGAGGGGAACCAACCTTCCCTCTAGAAATTGTTATGCTCTTAACCTGCAAAATGATACCCAAATACAGAATATGCGAAGAAAAGATACCCAGAGCACAGAATAGCAATGATTTTATTATTCAGAGAGTAATGTTCACTTGCCTCTTCGAGGGGGCAACCTCCAATAGAGCAGAGCTCGATTACAAAATAAGACACGATGCTCCTCGCAGGGAGTCTCTATCCTTTATATATAACTCATACATGCAATACCATGGGCCAATACCATGGGTTTTATTAATACCATCTATCTAATACTACGGCCCATTTGCAACTAACTGTGGTTCCGCCATTAATTGCGGATTAACCACTTACAATTATTAATATGGGCTTTATTGACTCTTGACTATGACGTGATCCCATTACATAAATAAGGGGGTTAGGGTGGGACCCTAACATGCCCTCCCCCTTAAGACTAGCCTTGTCCTCAAGGCTGAAGCTGCGGAAACTGCTGAAGAATAGTGGCTGGTTCCCAAGTTGCATCTTCCGGAGAGGTGTCTTTCCATTTGACGAGGACTTCCTTAATCATGCGGCAACGCAGTTTCTTGTCTCGTGTGTCTAGGACCTGTTTGGGTTGAAGCCAGATGGACCCTTCTTCGTCCAATTCAGGTAGATTGGTCTGAATTCTGTAATTGTTCCCAATCACTTTCTTGAGGCATGAGACATGGAAAACTGGATGGATTTTTGCAGTAGGTGGCAAGGCCAACTTGTAGGCCACTTCTCCAATGCGCTGAAGTACTTGATATGGTCCATAGAATTTGGGAGAGAGTTTCTGACACCCCTTGTCTTTGAGTGATGTTTGCTTATATGGTTGGAGCCATAAAAAGACCTGATCCCCTTCTTGAAATTGGCGCTCTGATCGATGCTGGTATACCTGTTGCTTCATGCGGTTCTGAGCTTGATGAAGATTCTCTCGAAGATGGGCGAGCATGGTTGTGTGGTGTTGTAGGAGTTGATCCACTGCTTGTACTTTTGAGCATCCTTTGAGATACGAAGTAGGTGAAGGTGGGAGTTGACCATATACTACTTCATAGGGAGTCATTTTGGTGGTGGCATGATAGTTGGTGTTATACCACCATTCAGCCAGAGGTAGCCACTGTACCCAAAGGTGTTGCTTTTCTGAAGTGAAACACCTAAGGTAGGTTTCTAGACATTTGTTGACGGCTTCGGTTTGACCATCTGTTTGCAGATGATAGGAAGTACTGAGTTTTAGTTGAGTGCCTTGTATTATGAAGAGTTCCTGCCAAAAATTACTGGTGAAGATCGGGTCGCGGTCGGACACAATAGAAGTGGGCATGCCATGCAATTTGAAGATATGATCCATGAAATATTGAGCAACCAAAGTTGGTGTAAATGGGTGGGGTAGGGCACATAAATGAGCATACTTCGACAGTCGGTCCACAACCACCATGATGACTGACTTGTTCCCTGACTTTGGAAGACCTGTAATGAAATCCATAGAAACCTCCGTCCAAATTGATGCCGGAATGGGGAATGGTTGTAATGTGCCTGGTGTGTTGATGGTTTCCCCTTTGTGGCGTTGACAGACATCGCATTCTGCTACGAAAGTAAGGATGTCCTTTTTCACGCCTGTCCAAAAAAATGATCTTCTAGTGCGAGCATACGTCTTCTGAAAGCCCGAATGTCCTGCAATGGGAGATGAGTGCAATTCTGCCAAAATGCGACTTTTGAGGGTGGATGTTGGTGATATTACGACTCTGTCCTTGTAGCGAAGAATATCATCCTGCCACGAGTAGCCCTTGGTGGAATTTGGATCTACCTGCAATTGAGAAATGAGTTGGGAGAGCCCGGGGTGTGAAAACCATTCCTTGCGAGCCTCTTCAATCCATTCTGGAATGGGGAGGGAAATTGCTAGCAGAGTACTTTCCTCCTCAAATTGGCGAGATAATGCATCTGCTACACTATTGTCTTTCCCTTTCTTGTAAATGATCTCATAATCATATCCAAGCATTTTGGCTAGCCATTTATTTTGTTGTGGGGAGGATAGGCGTTGCTCCAAAAAATATTTAAGACTGTGATGATCTGTGTGGATTTGGAAACGTCGCCCCAATAAGTAAGGTCGTCAGGTCTCGACTGCATGTAAGATGGCCATCATTTCCTTCTCGTAGGTAGATTGGCCCATATTCCTCCCACTGAGTTGTTGGCTTGTGAATGCCAACGGTCGCCCTTCCTGCATTAAGACCGCCCCAATACCTGTACCCGAAGCATCACATTCAATGACAAAAGATTTGGTGAAGTCAGGTAGTGCTAAGACTGGAGTGGAACACATGGCATTTTTTAGAGCTTTAAAGGCTTGTTGTGCTTCCTCATTCCGGAAGAATGAATTTTTATTTAGGAGTTGGGTGAGGGGCTTCGCTATGCGACCATAGTTGCGGATAAATTTACGATAATAGCCTGTGAGACCCAAAAATCCTCTCAAGCTCTTCAAGGTCTTAGGTTGAGGCCATTCCTGCATTGCCTGGATCTTTTTGGGTCCACCTTGACACCTTCATGCCCCACAATGTGGCCCAAATACTCTACTTCGGCCATGCCAAACGAACACTTGGACATCTTGACAAATAATTTATGCTTGCGGAGCAGTTGCAAGAGTAGATCGACATGCTGAAGATGTGCGGCCCAAGTGCAACTATAGATGAGGATGTCATCGAAGAAGACAAGGACAAATTTCCTGAGATATGGTTTGAGAATGTGGTTCATAAGGCTCTGAAAAGTAGAGGGGGCATTACAAATACCAAATGGCATGACCAGGAATTCATAATGGCCTTCATGAGTTCGGAAAGTAGTCTTGGGGATGTCGACTTCCTTCATGCGAATTTGGTGGTAGCCTGAGCGAAGATCCAGCTTAGTGAAGAATTGAGCCCCATTGAGTTCATCCAGCAAATCATCAACCACCGGGATGGGAAATTTATCTTTGACTGTCAACTTATTGAGGGCCCTGAAGTCGGGACACATCCGCCACTCCCCATCTTTCTTGAGCACCATGACCACTGGGGATGAATAAGGACTAATGCTGGGACGAATGACACCTGCTTCCAAAAGTTCCTTGATGATTTTTTCTATTTCATTCTTTTGGGTGAACAGATATCTGTATGGGCGCACATTTGGGGGTTGGGCCCCTGGAACCAAGGTGATGCTATGATCATGTTCCCCTCGCGAGGGTGGAAGCTCATGAGGCTTGTCAAAGACCGGAAGATGGTTATTTAAAATCTGTTGCATCTCAGGATGAATTGGCAGAGGCTTGGTTTCGACTTCCTGGATGGCATTAAATTGAGCTACAACTCCATGATTGCCCTTTTTTAACAATTTTTCCATCCTATGCGAGCTGATGATAGAGGGGGCTCCCGCCTGGAGTCCACGGAGGGTATGTGTGTAGTTGTTCTGCTTAAAACTCATATATAACTCCTGGAAATCCATTGTGATTGGCCCAAGAGTGCGGAGCCATTCAGCGCCAAGGACAATGTCGCAACCCCCAATGTGTATGGCAAACATGTGAGTTTTCAACTGATAATCCCCCATTTGAAGTTTAACATTTTCACAGCGGCCTTCACATTTCATTGTGCCTCCATCCGCAATTTGAACTTGGAAGTTAGAAACTGCTCGTACAAAACAATGCACTGCTTCTGCGACTTTTTGATGGATGAAATTATGTGTACTTCCACTATCAATCAAGACTACTACTGGGCGATGTTTAATAAAACCTCTGATTTTGAGAGTTTGAGGGGAAGAAATCCTTGCCAAAGCATGCAACGAAATAACTGGTTCATCAGAGACATTGTCCTTTTGGTTGTCTTCTTCTGGCGGCTCATGTTCCTCCAGTGGTGGATCTTCCTCTGTTGAGCTGTAGTCAGTGGCATCAATTTGAAAAAATTTGGGCTCCTTGCATTTATGACCTGGGGAGTATTTTTCATCACAGTAGTAACATAGGCCTTGCTTTCTTCTTTCGGCCATTTCCGCAAGTGACACCTTTTGGACCTTAAGTGTTTGAGTCGTGTTGTGAGCCTATGGGGGGCGACCTTTAGCGGAGAAAGTTGGGCGACTGTATTGGGCTGCTAATGCACGTTCCACGTTATGAGCGACCTTGCAAGCCTCCGTCCATGTGGGAGGGTGGTGCAGTAGGACTTGGGCTTTGATAGCTTCTTTAAGACCGTTGATAAAACATTCCGTGTAGAACACATTTGAGAGACCCCAAGTGCGGAAGGCTAAGGCTTCAAAAGCTGTAATATATTCATCCACTGTACCAGTCTGTCGGAGCTTAGTAAGACGACCCAAAAAAGATGATTCCTGGTCAAAGCGGTCTTGAAGAGCTTTGGTGAATTTGGTCCAAGTCTTAAAAGGTCCAGTGCAACATTGATGCCATTCCCACCATTGCCACCTTTCATTGTCCAAGTACATGCTCCCCAACATAAGCTGAGTCTCATCATCGAAGATGCGATTCAGTTTGAAATATTGCTCCATTTGTGCTATCCATGCCGACGGGTGAAAGCCGTCAAATTTATGCATATCCAACTTGGGAGGTCGCTGACTGGGTGGTGGTTGGGTGTGCCATACGTGAGGAGAGTGGCTAGACTCACCCTCATTGTGTTCAGTGCCATTATACTCCTCCTCATGGGCTTGCTCCTTGCCCTTCGGGACTATTTTCTCGACCATGTTACATAGTCCGGTAAGCTGAAGGTGGAGGCTGTGCATTGATTCTTCAAATTTGTCCATCCTTTCATTGGCCATCGCTTGAGCTCTAGTTTTTACCATACACCAACCGGGTTTTTTGAAAA
Source organism: Pinus tabuliformis (assembly GCA_031772625.1). Taxonomy (NCBI): domain Eukaryota; kingdom Viridiplantae; phylum Streptophyta; class Pinopsida; order Pinales; family Pinaceae; genus Pinus; species Pinus tabuliformis. The sequence continues at coordinate 635,636,459 of CM062804.1, read as the reverse complement.
TTGGGACTGCCTAAAAAAATATTTTCACTAAGAAGTGAATGGTACCACCGTGTTCAGCTCGTCATCCTGATTCTGATATATATATATATATATATATATATATATATTTATATATATATATATAGATTTTTTTTTAATTTTTTTTCTTCTGAAAACTCCTAATGGAGTTTTACTCCTTCCTTATCAATACTGCAGTGGCCAAATCCTCAAAATGTCAATGCGGCCAAAAGTCCTGCGAAAATTATACCCCGGTATAGGAACCCTTCACAACGACTCCGATCTGGGGGATCTGAGAGATCTGAATGGCGGATCTAATGGCGGAACAGGCTGCTTCTGTGGATCTTATGGATCTAATAGATCGGAATGACTGATCTGCGAACTCGAGATTGCGGGACTGATGTCTACTGCTGCTGCACCCCTTTGCACAGGCGGATCTGGAAGAGATGTTATGTGATCCCCCGATAGAAAAGGGAACTAAGGTCTTGAGGAGTGTCAGGTGCTATAGATCGCAATATACATAAGGGTATGGCAGTAGTACTTGACCCAATGTTTCAGGGCTCTAACTAAGGAGGATCGACCGTACCCTTAGCCGTACAAACCGACTACCCTATCGTACGGGCGAGTAATCTCCCTGAGTGCTGTTCTCGGTGTACTGTAGCCGCAAGACGGCCGACGGTTTATCTATGGCGAGGTTTCAAGGGAGCCTAGGGGGCTTCTGATATACCCAGAGGGTACGTGGAAGACAATCCGTGCGCGGTTCTGTCTAATGCGCTACTACTCGAAGGGGTACCCACATGGGTTACAAGGGAGTCCAACAGACGTGACCACCTCTTGTATTTCCTGCGTGCATGCCTCCCCAAATCCGCAGGTTTATGCACTCAACAACAAATCCCGTGGTTTAAAGACGCCGGAACACGTCTCTAGCCAAAAAAATTTTTTGCTAAGAAATGGAGATCCCACCGGCCCTGGAAAGTGCTCTGATACCACTTGTTATGCTCTTAACCTGCAAAATGATACCCAAATACAGAATATGCGAAGAAAAGATACCCAGAGCACAGAATAGCAATGATATTATTATTCAGAGAGTAATGTTCACTTGCCTCTTCGAGGGGGCAACCTCCAATAGAGCAGAGCTCGATTACAAAATAAGACATGATGCTCCTCGCAGGGAGTCTCTATCCTTTATATATGACTCATACATGCAATACCACGGGCCAATACCGTGGGTTTTATTAATACCATCTATCTAATACTACGGCCCATTTGCAACTAACTGTGGTTCCGTCATTAATTGCGGATTAACCACTTACAATTATTAATATGGGCTTTATTGACTCTTGACTATGACGTGATCCCATTACATAAATAAGGGGGTTAGGGTGGGACCCTAACAGAAATTGTACAAATCCGACTAGCAACCTGCTGGGCTCAGAAACTGCGCAAGCGTGTCAACCAACCTTCCTAGTGAAAACTGCGCGATCTAGCCCAACAGTTTTGCTGAGCCCATAAATTGCACAATTTTGGGTAGCAGTTAGCTACTCCACCTAGAAATTGTGCAATCCCTCTAGATAGCCAACCCAGCTTCCTCCAAAAAACTGCGCAAAATTTCCCCTCAGTCAAGCAGGTTCTTGCATGTGCCTTCAGGTTGACTGGTTCCACCCGGGACTGAGAAAACTTGAGTTGCATGCATGAGCTGCTTTTTCTTGAAATAGAAAAAAGCACCATTCAAAAATCATCCCTAAATTTTAGGGAGCTATTTTTAGCAGCTAAATGTTACGTGCAAAGATCGTTTTAGAAACCTTCCTCCAAGTGTTGGTTTTTCCTAGATTTGTGGCATGGGAGTCATGAGCCTCAAACTTATTTATTCGATGCTTCAGAGCTCATTCTTCACATCGATCTTGGAGCTCTGGCATCCCACAGCACATCCAGGAGTCTTCGACACATCCAGCTCACCTATTTCCGGGTAAGTCTTCTTAACTTGTCTTGTGCAACATTTCTATCGCTTTTTGTGTTTTGGATTGTGTGAGTGTTGTCTGCTTGATTTCTGTGAACACGTGTTGTCATTTACATGCATATTAGCTTGTACAAGCACTGTTTTAGTTTTCGTTAGCATCTCACTGCTATCGCATGCATGACATTGTTTTGCACGGACGGTTGTCTATTCGGTGAATCATCTCACACACATGCATGTTGTTCCATTTTCTGAATCTTGTATTCAATGTTTGCATACATGATCATTCACATCTACCTACACTCAGTATCACCATGCATTCACATCTTCTTTTTCTTTCAGTTTCCCATCAGTGGGTCTGGGAAACTTTGGCTTGGACTTTGCCTCACCAAGAAAGCATTGCGCAATTTTGAGAGGGAAGGCCCTGCCTTCCTCCAAGAAAATGTGCATTTTTTGCAAATGATTGTTCTCTAGTTTGGCCTTGTGCAATTTTGAGAGGCAGTGACTCCTGGCTCAGAAAACTGTGCAATGCAATCCCTGGGCCTACAACACTTTCCAGCTAGAATTGTGCATTGTGCAATCCTAGCACCGAGTAGGCTAGTCTAGATTGCACATTGTGCAGTTCCAATAGTAAAATAGCCTCCCAATAGTCCGGACTTCCTTTTGCGCAGATCTAGCAGCCAGTTTCTCAACCTCCCAGTGAAAATTGTGTAATCCTTGCCAGTCAATCCCCAAGTATGTTGCATGTCGTTCCTAAAGTTTTCTTTGGTTTTAGCTAACATATTTATTGCTATGCATGTTGCCATGTCTCCAGATCTAGTAGGTGTTTTTCCATCTCTCAATAGTTCGGGATCAATGGCCTCCCAGAGAGTAGGATCAAAGGACACCGATGGAAGCGCAACTAGAGCAAAAGTTGAGTGAGTGTCTACGAGTTTGCAATCTACGAGGACACCAAGCTAATCGTAGACAAAGACATCAAGCTGAAATGGCAAGAGGTCAATGATGCATTCTTAGGCACATTTGGGGAAGACCTCGAAGACCTCCAAGTCTATGTGAACATTCACAAGTTCGGCTTGTACCAGATTGCATGTAGGTATCTTGCATTCCCATGCGCGAACATGATACTTTGGATCATCTTGCACACTGATCCCGAGATGATGACATTGAGCAATGTCAGCGGGACAAAGATTGCTACCTTCAGGGCACATGATTATCAGCAAATGTACCATATGTCAAAGCCAATGATCACCATGGAGACACCCTTCAGCATACCCAGCAGCAATGCCAACTCCAGGGATATCTTGAAGAACTGGGTGAAGGAGTCGGCCAAATTCAGGATGACACCCAACTAGATTTACAAGACGAAGATACTGCAGAAGGCATATCAATACTTGGTCATCTTTGCATGTCGCTTGTATGGCCAAGCAAGCACGGAGACCTTCTCGTAGAGTTGGGTGATCGTGTTGGACCAACTAGCCAGTGAAGGCAAAGCATGCAATTGGTTTGACATGTTGGCTCTCAAGTTGAAGGAATAGGTAACAGGAGCTCGGCAGCCACCCAAAGGTCAACAAATAGAAATCTACATGTTCGCTTACATCTTGGATGCAATTTGTGCCCGTCAGGAGTTCCTAGGCTTAAAATGGGCATGGACATTGGCGGAGACCTTTGTGAATACTTATTGTAAAATGTTTTCCGAATGCAACTTCAGAGGAGTTATCACACAACTGTCATATCATTTTGTCACCCCAGTGTACAAGATGATATTTGAGCAGGATCCACCTTACATGTTGAAGGCAGCAATGGAGGCACTGATCGATATAGTTAATTGGTATGCCTCACCGTCTGACACCTTCATACGGATGTACAACGTGGAGAAGCCTCCCACTGTTTTGTCGAATTTTGCCATGTACAAGCTCATCGTGAAAGAAGTATCATACCACATCTCGGCAGGACTGTCAGTTAGGCTGCACCGGAGGAATAAGGCACCTTGGCGTGCTCTTCCATTGCGGATCAGGTTATATGAGATACATAATCTTAAGCACACAGATGTCGAAGTAGAGGATATCAAGAAATATCCTTTTGACGTCCGAGGCTTCAATCCGTTTAACCTGCATTTTTTTGTAAAAGATCACTACGCGAGAGTACAGTTTCAGTGGATCCACGGGGCATGTCATTTGGTGAAGGAAGACCCATGGAGATATTGTTACAGCTTCTTCAGGCCCAATGAACCGATCGACATCGTTGTGGAATGATTAGCGAAGCAGCGTGAAGCAACATCCAGGAGAGCACCAGCAGTAGCAACAACAGAGGTGAACATACCGACACACGACAAAGGTAAGAGGAAGATTGTCGACAGTGTAGAGGCAGAACACAACTGCAAGTTCAAAGTAGACCCACTTGTACAGAAAGAAGCTTTGGCAATAGAGGAAAAGAGGAAACAATGCGACAGGAGGAATGTGCAAAGGCAAAGAGAAAACAGAGGATGGAGGAAACAGTGAAGGAGTTGCATGAGTTGAAGGAGCAACTCTGGAGGGAACAGGAGCTACGCAGATAGGAGAAGGAAGCACAACAAGAATAGGTACAACAGGGGGTGCAACATGTATAGACTAATGAAACTGCACCTGTACAGGTAGTATACTCATCTTAACAATTGGCACCAAGCAGGCACGGTGAGCAGTCGCAGGAGCAAGACTTCGCTCAAGAGATTGAACAAGAACTTGAGCAAATGGATACGGATATGGAGCAGCAACAGTTAGAACAAGACATCAACTTCGTGCCTTATCACCAAGAGGTTGACGTAGCAGCTTCACTGGATCCGGAAGGGGATCAAGTCCCAAGCGACTAAGGAGATATTGAGATCCTTAGAGACAATCTGGAAGAAGAGATGCACAACACATCATTCGACGAGTCGCAACATAGAGTTTTGTAATCTCACCGAGTGTCTACTCCGGATGACAACACATCTCCTGTGCAATTTGAGGAATGAGTGATCATGTCTGACATATGCAAGCGTCCAACAACATTGGCCGATGCTACCAGAGCATATGCCGAAGCCACTAGCTCGAGTGTTCACTTCCTGATAGTAGAGAACGAGCGAATGGCTAAGGAGTTACAGACGACCAAACAGGGGGGAGAATTGGTTACAACATCTGCCTGAGTAGAGTTGAAAAAGGCAATACTAGATGAAGTATTTTCCCTTGAGGCAGTCATGCGGGCGTTGTATTCCAAACTTGGTACTGTGCATAAAGCAGTTGCCCATCTCAACGGTTGGTAGCAGTGATGTGCTAGGAGAGCATGTATCTTGTCAAACATGCATATTGTTGTTGACTACATGCAAACATGGACAATGAGATACAAGGGAGCCTTGTTACACTTTCCCAAGATGATGAAGCCCAGATCGGTGGAGCTTAAGGCATGCATCTGGAGTTAGATCTGGAACTCTGAAGATCTCCCATAGCTCATCACTAGTTTTCAGGCTTCCCATGCATGGGTATTCAGGAGTAGGGATGTTGTTGTGCATGCACATGCGATCCCATCTATTGGGACACTCACCAAGGCAAAGACAAAGGCATAAGTCTAACTTGAGCTTGAATTGTACTTTGACGAGTTGATGTGCATAAGCACCAGCCTAGACTTGGTGATCAGTGTAGACACCATGCATCAATATGTCACTGGTTTGGTCACACTCAAGACAATGATGCACATTTTATCAGACGATTTGGATAGAGGAGCCCAAGCAGTGTACCCGGATGTGATGGAGGAAAGAGTTCGTTTCCAAAAAGATGTCACCACAGAGTACACGGACACCATCATGGATTACCAAGCTTGGCATCAATTCACCACCTTTGACCATCATGAGGATGTCGAAGAGATAGTCTTCCCACAGTTGTCTGAGTCATAGTGATGTCTTGCATGGCTTGCTCAAGCTTATTTTGTCTCACATGGGTACATGTGCAGATTGTATGTAACATCTTGTCAAGTGGAATTTCAAGTGTCGATAATTGGATGTAACAGTCATAGAGTAGATGAAGAGTCATGAGGGTAGATGAACAGTCACAAAGGGGAATGTCAAGGGCCACCCCACCCTTTTCTATATATAGTCCCTCATAACTCATTGTATAGGATTTTGGTCAGCCAAGCTTCCGATAGGAGTATCTTAGAGAAAGCTTGGAGAGTATTGTAATGAGCCTTGGCTTCTCCACTGTGCAGAGCTAGTATATCTCTTTGGAGGAGCAGGCAACAGTGACTATAACGTTCCGCTGTTGGAACTAGTGGTTGGTCATGGTTGTATTGTATGACTGGAACTTTCACTTCTTAATATAACAGAGCCAACATGTTTCATGCATATGTCGTATTGTATTTCAGCTATCTTGTTTACTCTAAATGATATATGTATCTGTTTTCTTACACATGCATGTATAGCTTTCCTATATAAGTATGTATGAATCTTACTGAAATGTGTTGTTGGTTTAACCATCACTTTGGATTTCTAGCTTACTTGCCTTCCAGTTAGAGATGCATCTTTTCTCGTGTGTTCCCTTCTTAACTCCATGCTTTCACTTGTTTCCAAGGGGCACACTCACCTCACCCTCCGTGTGTGAGAACCGTTCATGCACCTTCCTTGACTTGCTGCATATGTCACACCCTTACTTGCCTCTGCATGCAACCACAGTCAAGGCGATACCATACGACCCACTGTTGGGAGTCCTACACGAAACGACTTGAGGTCTAGTTGGGACTTCTTATTGGGGAGATCCCATGACATGTTGGCGGGTCCAACACTATCAACATTTCTGGCACTATAAGGGGGGCTAGATGACAAGTTGTGTCCTCTCATACCATTTTGAACCTTTGAACATCTATCATGGATTCTGTCACACTCACCCCTCCACGATGTTTTCCGCATGCCGAACCTCTCGACATCATGAGGGAGTTTTTGTATCTCTTGTCCAAATTCATGTATAATGGTGAAGGCGAAGTGGCCTAGACTGTATTCTTACAAGGCTTATTTGCCATGCTTGACAAGGAAGATGAATGTTCTGATGAAGAGGCCAGCCTGCTTCTTCCATACACACTTCACGAATCCCCACAACAATGGTGCTGCAGTCTATCAGCCGGTAGCGTGCACTCACTTGAGAAGTTATGTGATCTCATTGAATCTACTTTCCATCATTTTGATCTAGAACCTCTTGACAAAAAACTTTTACAACAACAGAAGGCCCTACATGAATCGCCTATGGATTTTTGGCAGCGCTTCCGTGATTTGCAGTTTGAAGCTTCAAAAAGTCAGATGAAATTTCCTATATTTGGACAGATTCGAATACTGTCTTAACAAATCAGTCAATCCCAAGAAGAAGTTCAAGCCCAAGCCCCACTTAGCATACTTCAATGATGGAGTTGCGTAATCGCAGATGGACATGGTCACTGTCACAAGTGACTATCCGTCGTACCCTCATCAAACAGCTCCACCACTGCAGAGTGATGTGGGAGAGCAAGCGCACAAATCTGTTCAACCGTCACATCCTCCCGACATCACTCCTTTCGATTTTCACACAAGATTGGTTGTGAATCCATTAGGTTCTCACATGTATTTTGTACCTCAACCTCCGTCTTCATACTCGGATGATCCTTCGAATGAAACTGTCTTTTGTTCTTCCATTCCAGACTCTACACTTGTTGTGAACGAGGATCAAGCCATCGACAGAGTTGGTGTTGCACAACCAACATGCACTGTCATTCATGAGTATGAATGGGAGCTTGAGCATCAACGCTCGACAAAGAATAAATTCCTTTTGTCCGAGCCTCCTCCGTGTTTTCCTGAAATCTTTGGTGAATCTGCCATCTAGGATTTCACATGTGTATCTCCATCTACGGATGCACCCATTGTTGATCATTCGTAGAACACACCAGATGTCAGTCCATCATCCGACAATGGAGAGGATAAATTATTCATTGAAAATCCACTTGACTTTTCATCTACTTTTTCCGGAAACACAGAGGGTGAATTTTTCCGCTTCTCATCTACCCCTCTATTTGATTCATCATATCATGAGGATGCTGATGAAATCATTGATTTTTTTGATCGTAGCTGTCATGATCTATTTACTCATGTATTCGATCACGATGATGATTCTATCACATTTTATTTTTTGAAGCCACCTATTTATGATGATCTATCTGTCGACGAAGTCAAAACCCCACAAACTTTCGAGGAACTTTAGCCTGAGTTGATGGCTATCTCAGACCTTCGTTGTCTTGAGGTTGGTTTCACTTCTGATCAAGAAATTGTTGAAACACCCGAGGCTCCTCATCACTCATCAATATGCATTGAAGATGAATCTCACAAACAGATCATGCTCCCTACACTTGAACTACACGATCCCACCGCTCATGCATTGGAGGAATCTTACATAGCAAGCACACGTGCACGACGCAAGTTGTCTTTGTTTCTTTTGTTTGCTTGCGTGTCACATTCAAGAGAATGTGTATGCCTAACAATTGCACATAGTGTCACACAACACCGTGATAAGTCCATGGACTGCATGTCATGCACTTGCACTCACGTATGTTCTGTGGACATATTTAAACTTGGAGTGTGTTTGTCTTCATTGTTATATCTTTCATGTTTGTTGGTTCGCACAACTGTGTTTTTCGTGAACCATGCCTTCACCAACATGGGTCGACCAATGCATCGGTGGCTGCATTGGAAGTATCACTTCATGTGATCAGGTCCATGCACCATTAGTTTAGGAGTAGGAGTAGTGTTTGCTTTTTGTTTGTTTGTTTGCATATATGTTTGCTTCTTACCTTGCATGTTTGTTTTCGTTTTCTTACTCGCTTCACTTTCACATTTACTTCTGCTTCCACTTTGTTTTGTTATTTGTTTGCTTGTTTATGTTCATAGGTTAGTTTCGCATGAGAACGTGTGCAAATCTTGAAACAATCTAGGTAAAGTACAAGAGGACTTTTGTAGTAATAAATACTTGGTTATTTGTTGTCCTGCCTCTGTATGAAGAACTTGTTATCTTTAATCCATGATACGTCGATAGAAAATTTGTACTATTCGAAGTGAACCTTGGTGAAAACACAATGCTTGCGCGCTAACCAGTGTCACCTACTCTAGTCAGTTGTTTTTGGGTTAACCCTTGGCATCTCAGTCACGTAGAGTAAGGTGAGGGGGGAAACCTTAACAAGCACGTCAGAGGTATATATAAACTATTTCTCTAAAGGAACAACCTCTTGTGCTCTCAATAAGTCAGGATCCCTCTTCTGCCTCTGAAATGAATAAGTGATATGTACAGTTATGAAAATGAAAAATTGAAAAAATGAAAAGGAAAAATTTTGAAAAAGTGAAAACAAATAAGAAGAAATAAGAGAAATGCTTCCTACACAAAGAGGCGATGCAAGTAACTCCACCGGGGTACTGACTAGGCTTGCTGGAAGTGGAGCAATGCTTGTGTTCCTGCATGAATCCGTCGGGGTATTGTCCAGGCCTGCTAGCAGTGGGGAAACATCAAATATGAAACTAAAACTCTTATGACTATACTGCTTGTGCACCAATATACCCCTCATCCCCAATCGAAACAACTATGTTGACTTGGATTAGAATGTGTGTCAACCAACCAAGAGCTTGGTAGATGCTACATCTTACAATCAAGAATGTGTGGAAACCAAGACGAACAGAGAACTGAACAATATTTCCAGAGGTGTTAGACTTGCTTTTAACAAATAAGGTCCATTCAGAGAGCTGGAATTCTATCAGTGTGTCGCCAAGTCTTGTAGCGGCTACAACCACCTTCCAAAACTTTTCCTTAGCTTTGTTTTGGAGCCTCCCTACCAACCATCCTCAGTATCATGTCTTGCACTATCAAGTACATGAGCTTCAATGGTTTTCTAGTAGCATGACAACCTATGCATGATAGCTTGCTGCACTCCCCTCACAGGTTGCTACTCTGGACTTGGTCCAGCTACTGGCTGAGCATCTCTCTCAAGAAATTGCAAAATTCTGGAGGGGAACCAACCTTCCCTCCAGAAATTGCACAAATCTGACTAGTAGCCTGCTAGGCTCAAAAACTGCACAATCCTGTCAGCCAACCATCTCAATGAAAACTGCGAAATCTGGCCCAATAGTGATGCTCAACCCAAAAATTGCACAATTTTGGGCAGCAGTCAGCTGCTCCACCCAGAAATTATGTAATCCCTCTGGACAAAAACCCAGCTTCCTCCCAAAAACTACGCAAAATTTCTCCTCAATCAAGGAGGTTGTTGCATGTGCCTTTAGGTTGAGCGGTTCCACCCGGGACCGAGAAAACTTGACTTGCATGCATGGGCTACTTTTTCTCAAAATAGCAAAAAGCATCCCTAGATTTTAGGGAGCTATTTTTAGTAACTGAAGGTTACATGCAAAGATTGTTTTAGAAACCTTCCTCCTAGTGTCATTTTTTCTTAGATCTATGGCATGCGTGTCATGAGCCTCAAAATTATTTATTCAATGCTTCAAGCTCATTCTTCACATCGATCTTGGAGCTTTGACATCCCATAACACATCCAGGAGTCTTTGACACATCCAACTCAACTATTTCTGGGTAAGTCTGCTTAACTTGTCTTTTGCAGCATTTCTGTCGATTTTTGTGTTTTGGTTTGTGTGAGCGTTGTCTGCTTAATTTTTGTGAACGCTTACTGTCGTTTACATGCATATTAGATTGTACAACACCGTTTTAGTTTTCATTAGTATCTCATTGCTATCACATGCATGACACTGTTTTTCACGAACGGTTTTCTATTCGGCGAATCATCTCACACACATGCATGTTGTTCCATTTTTTGAATCTTGCATTCACTTTTTCCATGCAATATCATTCACCTCTTCTTACACTCAATATCACCATGTATTCACATCTTCTTTTTCTTTCAGTTGCCTATCGGCGGGTCTGGCCAACCTTGGCCTGGACTCTACCTCACCAAGACAACATTGCACAATTCTTAGAGGGAAGGCCCTGCCTTCCTCCCAGAAAATGCACATTTCTGGCCAGTGACTGTTCTCTAGTATTGCCTTCCGTAATTCTAAGAGGTAGTGACTGTTGGCCCATAAAATTGCGCAATGCAGTCCCTGGCCTGCAGCACTTTCCAGCTGGAATTATGCATTGCGCAATCCCAGCACCTAACAGGCCAATATGGATTACACATTGCGCAATTACAGAAGTCAACCAACCTCCCCATAGTCCAAAATACCTTTTGCGCAGTTTTGGCAGCTAGTCTCCCAGCCTCCCAGTGAAAATTGCATAATCCTTGCCAGTCAATCCCCAGGTATGTTGCATGTCATTCCTCAAGTTTGCTTTGGTTTTAGTTAACAGATTTCTTGACATGCATGTCACCATGTCTCTAGATCTAGTAGGTATTCATCTGTCTCTCAGCAGTTCAGGATCAAGTGCCTCCTAGAGAGCAGGATCAAATGACATTGACGGAATCGTAACTAGAGCAAAAGTTGAGCAAGTGTCTACGAGTTTGCCGATCTACAAGGACACCAAGCTAATCGTAGAAAAAGACATCAAGCTGAAATGGAAAGAGGTCAATGATTCATTCTCAGGCACATTTGGGGAAGACCTCGAAGACCACCAAGTCTATGTGAACATTCACAAGTCCGGCTTGTACCGGATTGCATGCAGGTATCCCGTGTTCCCATGCACAGACATGATACTTTGGATCGTCTCGCAAACTGATCCTGAGGTGATGACATTGAGAAATTTCTGTGGGATGGAGATTACTACCTTCAGGGCACAAGATTATCAGCAGATGTAACATATTTCGAAGCCAGTGATCACCATGGAGATACCCTTCAGCATACCCAGCAACAATGCCAACTCCAGGGATATCTTGAAGAACTAAGTGAAAGAGCTGGCCAAATTCAGGATGACACCCAACCAGATTTACAAGGTGAAGATACTGCAGAAGGCATATTAATACTTGGTCATATTTTCATGTCGCTTGTATGGCCAACCAAGCACAGAGACCTTCCCACAGAGTTGGGTGATCACGTTGGACCAACTATCCAGTGAAGGCAAAGCATGCAACTGGTTCGACATGTTGGTTCTCAGGCTGAAGGAATAGGTAACAGGAGCTCAACAGCTGCCCAAAGGTCAAAAAGTAGAAATATACATGTTCGCTTACATATTGGATGAAATATGTGCCCGTCAGGAGTTCCTGGGCTTGAAATGGGCATGGACATTGGCTGAGACCTCTGTGAATACTTATTGTAAAATTTTGTCTGAATGCAGCTTCATAGGAGTTATCACAAAATTGTTAGATCATTTTGTCACCCTGGTGCACAAGATGATATTTGAGCAAGATCCACCTTGCATGTCGAAGGTAGCAATGGAGGCACTAATCGATATAGTGGATTGGTATGCCTCACTGTCTGACACCTTCATACGGATGTACAATGCAGAGAAGCCTCCGTATGTTTTACCGAAGTTTGTCATGGAAAAAGTCGTCATGCAAGAAGTATCATACCACATCTCGACAGGACTTTCAGCTAGGATGCACCAGAAGAAGAAGGCACCTTGGTCGTTCTTTCATTGTGGATCGGGTTATACAAGATACAGAATTTCAAGCATGCGTATGTCAAAGCAGAGGAGATCAAGAAATATCCTTTCGATGTCTAAAGGTTCAATTTGTACGACTCGCATTGTTTTGTAAAAGATCACTGTGCAAGAGTATAGTTTCAATGGATCCACGGGGCATGTCTTTGGGCAGAGGAAGACCCATGGAGATATTGTTACAGCTTCTCTAGGCCCAATGAACCAGTCGGCACCGCTGTGGAATGGTTAGCGAAGCAGTGTGAAGCATAATCTAGGAGAGCACTAGCAACAGCAGCAGCAGCAGAGGTGAACATACCGGCATGTGACGAAGGCAAGAGGAAGATTGATCCAGGTGGCTCCAGAAAGACACACAGGACAAAGAGGGTTTATGAACGCGTGAAAGTCAAAGTGTTTAGAGTGACGTTGGCCTAGGACTATAGCGTAGATCTCATCGTTGTTATCGTGGAGGTGTGAACGACACTTCAATCTGAGTTCGGATGATGAAGTTATCGCGAAAAAAGTTTCCTTGGTTCCTTTGAAAAAATGAGGCTTTTCCTCTAAAAATGGGTCTTAAAGCCTTATAAGGCAAATCACAATTGGAGGAGTCCAAAGGGCAGACTTAAGGTCGGGCCTTTAGAACCCCTGATCAACGATCTCCGATTAATTGGAGTCAAAGGCATGCTATCGGTGATATTGGGGCCTAAGTCATGCGATCGACGATTGGAGGAGCGATCAGATCGACGATCGGCATTGGAAATCGGCGTCAGCGTGTATCGTTGAAGAACCTCAGGCCGTAGTGATAGTGATATGTGACGTGCAATCTCAGCCATCGGATCCGAAGAAGATCAACGGTCCAAATTTAATCGGTGATATCGGCGATCGGCATATCGGCATATCGGCGATCGAAGATCGACATATCGGCATATCAGTGATCGACAGATTAGAGATCGACGATTCAAGATACCAAGGGGTGATGCGATGCAATCTGGACCGTTCGATTAAGAAGCAGATCAACAGTCTAGATCTAATCGGCATATCTACGATCCCCCAATAAACAAGGCCATTGACAGAGCAATATGCGATTGCGATATAACACAGACTAGATGGATTTATAAGCCCGATTTCATAAAATTTGAAGTCTGGTTTGTCTGAATTTTCAATGTTTTCAGTTTTTTAGTGTTTCTGCGTGTATTGTCTGTTTTAACAGAAAAAAAGGTTATTCTAAGGTTTTTGTTGCGCCCGCCGATCCTTCTATGCAAACGACTTCTATTATCAACAAAACATATCCCTTTTTAAGCAGCCTTTGTCATAAAAACATGTTAAAAAACACGATGAATGCAGAGAGCCGAAGTTGGAAGAGAGTTCCTAAGAGCCTGCGTGCCAGATAGTTCGAGAGCTTGTGTGCTAGAGTGCTAGAGAACCTGAGTGCCAGAGAGCCAATGAGGAGGCTGCACCTGAAGGAAAGCCGCAGAACGAGACGGCTAGATAAAGCTAGAGACAACTAGGTAGTGCCACGAGTCACTCAGAGAAGCCAGAGCACTTGAAAGCCCGAGCCACAGAGCGTGATCGAGACAGCACGAGAAGGTGAGCCAAAGAACCAGAGCTGTAGTGACATAGCCAAAGCGCTACAAAGCCAGATAGCCAGAGAGCTATATTGCAAATATCCAGAGTAGTCTTCTTCTTGTATGATCGATGTTGTGAGATTGAAGCAAGCTTCAGCACGTTGACATCTTCTTTTTCAGATGCTGTTGATTGCGACTAGCCAGAAAATGATCGATGAAAGGGGAGCCAAAGTACAAAATGGTAATGGGCCTTGCCTACGCATCGACAATGTGAACAACGTTGTTCACGTGGATTATTTTGCTAAAGATATGAACATCCACTTCAGATGGCCATTGGTGTGAGGTATCTGATTATTGTTAATGTATTTCTTCTTTATGTATTATGCTACATGGATCCTTGATTGACGTTGATGCAGGATCTTCTTTATTACATGTGTTTGGTCAACTTAGAGTGTCCTAAATTGCTATATTAATTGTCAATCCGGGAGTCGTAAATTGTTGAAGTGTGGCGCACTATATGTGCAAGATAACCTATTCCTTACGTTTTGTCATTTTTGATTTTGATTTTGTTTTATATTCGTTGATTTCCTAATGTGAAATGGGAATTCTAAAAGTTAAGTATGGATATAAATTTTCAAGGCAATTATGTCCCTTTGAAATGATTTCCAAAACTTCTAACTTCAGAAGATCTTAAAGCATGCAATGATGAAATTAACTTCTAAAAGAGAATGAAAATGTGCCACTATTCTAATCAACAAATAGTGAACTATTGATCATGAAACCATTATCTTTGCTGCTGTCTAAATACAAAAGAAATTGTACTCAAAGAAATCCAAAAATTGCAAGCAAAGTAAAGCTAAAGTCAAATTACATCAACTCATATTCTGACCCCTCACCATTAGTCTCGCTATGCCTTTCGGAGGTAATCATAAACAACTTGAGCAATCTAATATCTAATTTGCAGAAAAATAAACTAATATCAAATTACACGCTCATACTTCAATCCCTCACCATTAGTTCGCTATGGCTTTCGGAGGTAACTGATAATGACATGAGCAATTTAATATCTAATTTGCAGAAAAATTAATATCAAATTACACACTCATACTTCAATCCCTCACCATTAGTCTCGTTATGGCTTTCAGAGGTAACTGATAATGACATGAGCAATTTAATATCTAATCTAACTAATAAAGCCAATGAACAGAACTGAAATAAACAAAACAGTGTTGGAATTAAAAACTAAGAAAAATAAATCAGCAGAAAGACAAGACTAATTCCATGTCATTAGTCATTGTGAAAAACTATATGCAAATGCCCGGGCTGCCTACTGTAATCTGGAACAAATACACTGATCAACATTAGCAATGTAAAGCATGTAAAATCATGGACAAAAGTAAAACATTAGCACCATAAGAAATGCAATATATACAAGTGAATAATTATGGCATAATGAACGTAAGAAACACAATGGGAAACTATATAGCAAATAAACAAAACCTCGGCGTGTGCAGGGGCCCTCTGCACAACCTCGGGCAACAGCTATCAACCACGAATTGTGCTTATAAACAGAGTCTTCTCATATATTCAAAACGCAGTCATAACAAAGAAATAATGTCACGGCATAGTGGGCTTTCTTAACAGCAAAATTACATTACCAAGACTAACTATTATGTGTATGGAAACACATTATTTATAGCAAATGTTTACATAACTGATTTCCTAAGAACTGCGCTGACAGAGGACACGTGAACAACGACGTCTAGGGATCTAGCATCATGGTTGTCGTGATGATTAAATCTATTGACGGTGGTTGTTGGATTCGCCTTATGGAGCAGTCCACAGGTGTTGATATGTCCCCAGAGATCTAGGAACGGCCACGCAAGTCTTCACGTGGTGAAAAACAGAGTCCTGTTGCTATAGGACTCTTATATTTGACCACCGCTTGACCACCTTTGACCACGGCCTTCTTTGATGAATTCGACTGAGCTGGACTTGGTCCATGTCCACGTCATTTCCAACTTGCCCATGTGGCTCGATTTTCCTGAAGACACCTGCAATATAGACTTTAACAAAAAGGCTGCGGAAAGTGACAAGATTTCGCAGCTCAATGAGCAAAAATCTAATTCAAACAGCAGACAAAAAACATAGTTAGGAAACCACTTTATGTGCTCTTTTAAACTCAATATGCAATGATGTTGACAACTTAGGAGGTCCAGGTAAATGAAAAAAGTCTAGAAAGGTGTATAGGAAAGATGCAAGTTTGGGGCTTAACATACCCCCACTGTGAAGGTGTTGCATGTCCCCATGCAACCAAAATTTTGATCATCCTTCCTTTAGTCCATGTATTATGAAACATCTGCTAGTACATCCAACCCTCTTCTCCTCTTCCTTGGTACTACTACCATCCTGGGCTTCCCCATCAAGCATCTGAATTTGAGGTTGACAAGTGTTGTATTCAACCTCTTGCATTTCTTTTTTTAATTTCCTGTTCTTTTTCTACCACAGTCCCAGATGTAACATAGTGTTGTCATGAATGATCTTGTCCAATCTGCTTTGCTCCTTTAATGCTTCATTTCCATTTTCAATATGTCTATTTAAAACCTCCAATTCAAAGACTTCTTGTTTCAAAAATTGGACTAGAGCTTCTTGTGTTGTGTGAGGCTGAGTGGATGACGTGCTTGGACTTGCAGCTGTTTTCTCTAAGGATTCTATATAATCATACATCTCCTGCTGATTTGGGTCTACCTCGGGTGTAGCCTTCCTTGGGCTGACCCCAAAATCCTGTTGAGAAGGACTGATTTCAAACTCTGGCCAAGAAGGACTCATGTCAACATCTGGCTGTGAAATGAAAGTATGGTTTGGGCTACGGTCAGGAGAGGTTGCTGGAGGCTTTTCTGGGGTTCCCCCCCCCAAATCAATAAAGTGGGGCCCTTTGGTTTTTACTGTCTTTAATTTCCCTTTAAGCCTAGAGCTTCTTCTTACATGCTGTGGACTAGTATCTTCCTCCCTACTCTGTTTTCCTTTTCGTTTTTTCTTGGTTGCAGTCGCTTGTTCTCGAAGATAAACTAATCTTTCTGACAGTGTTTGGTGATCTTCTTTTTGAGAAGGCTCTGAAGTTTGATATACAGCTTCTATGTTTCGTTTCCCTTTTGATTTTCCTTACTTTCTATTCTTGGTTCTTTCCAGCCTCTCTTCTTGATCAACTTTTTTGGTTTTGCTAATAGGAGGGTCTTGAATTCTTGCACTTGTCTCCTTCCTCCTACTCCTTCTTGCTGTACTTCTCTCAGGTACCTCGGGTGGCTCTTGAAAGTAGTTTCTCACCAAAAATCGTTCCCAGGTGTCCCTATTTTTCTTCAATTGCTCTTCAATTAGAATTTTCACAAGCCCATGATGATACAAATGGGGTTCTATGTCTTCTATATTATTTTGGACTGTTGTGCATATCTTTTTCAAGCTCAGCAATAAAAAGTAGGGCAGATTGAGGGTTTGGTTTTCTAAAAGGTTCATCAACAACCGGGTATGATACATATACATTGCCCCAAAACGACCTTCACAAGTAATGAACTTTTGAATAATTAACAATAAACTGGCCCACTCCTCTTTTAAAGCATGGACAGGAATTCCTTGTTTGAATATAGTTACATCCATACCTGGATTGCGTAGTATGACTCTCCAAGCCTTCTCGTCAAAGCTCTTGTTCTTGAACCAACGTTCACCTTCCTGGGGAAGTTCTGTAGCAGCTGCTATGGATGCCTTGGTGATTGTAAACTTAATGTCTCCTATTTCCACCTCCTGGCCATTAAAAGACCTCGCAAAAGCTTTTGTAATCTCCTTATTGTGGCCTTTGAATTTTGTATAAACCGTAGCCATCTTGCCTTCTTCAGTATGTCTTTCACTTGCGGGTATCCTTCCAAAAACTTGGGCCCTTCCGGTTCTGTCCTCAACAACAGACCCATCCCTCCTTCTGTTCTTAAAATTTGTTTGCGTGAGGAGGGTTTAGCGGAAGTGAGACGGCTGTGTTATAGGAGTGAACAGGGTTTATGGAGATAACCAGTGACTGTGAGCGAAAAACAGAGGACAGGCAGCGTAAGTGAATTCATGAAATGGGGTGAAGGCTTATGTGAGCGAGGTGGAAATGCAGCCGTGATGTCAATAGAACAGTAGGGAGAGTACAGTGCATCCGGCGGAATTTTAAATTGGGTGGCTGCAGAGTAGATGCAAACATGTTTATGAAACGGCTGCGGATTTTGTTCGGCTGAGAAGAGCCATAGTCAAATTGACCACGTTCTCATGATTACAGGTGGAGTGTTAAAATACAGCCAACACAAATTAAATCCAAAGGTTAATCATAAGAAAGTTTGGAAAATAAATGCATGGTTCGTGGAGGAATGTCGTGGAATGGTTATGGAGGCTATTATGACAATAATTGCATATAGTGAAGCTCATGGTTTAATAACTATGCAAAAATGTGCTTTGATTGCTATTTGAAAGAAATTTTTACTCATACCTTGGAATTTTTGCCATTTGTTGTCCATTAACCCTTGATCAACTGCTCCTTATTGATGCCTTTAGGTGCTCCATGTCTTCATAATATGTCCTGTGTCATACCTGCTTTTTCTTTCATGATTATTGAACTAACATCTTTAACTGTCAATTTTTTTTTTTTGAAAAACAGAGTGGTGGCTGCGGAAACTGCTTCTGGCTGCAGAAACGGGTTCCAGCTGCAGAAACTGACATAGAAATCACTTGACTGAATGGAGATGGAGAGATGATAACTGACTGAATGAAAATGGTCATGAAAGAAACTTTTATTGGTGAAATGAAATGAAATGGATGAAATGGAGTGAAATGAAATGAAGTGGAGTGGAATGAAGTGGAAGGAAATGGAGTGGAGTGTCACAAAACTTGTGAAATGAGAGAGTTTTTTTTTTTTTTTGGAAAATCTAGGGTGTTAGGTGTCCCTGATTTTCGCTCTATATTTTCTGTATAAGACTGCCAATCAGTGATTGGTTTTCAGGCTTATACAATTTTTTTTTTTTTTAGAAACAGAAAAGAACAAAGACTAGGCTGGTGGAGAAGAATGATTCTTCTTCACCAACCTCATTGCAGAACTATCTTGAAGCATTTTGACAAATTCCTCTTTTGAGAGTGGCTTATGATAAACTTTTAATATGTGGCTATTCACAATAAGAGGAGTTTGAAATTCATCAATGCTTTTGATTCTTACCGCTCCATTGCTAAAGACTTTGTCAATCTCATATGGCCCAAGCCAATGAGTCTGAAATTTACCCTTGAAGTCTTTAAACTTGGAATCAAATAACAATGCCCAGTCTCCTTCTTGAAACTTTCTCTCTTTGATGTATTTATCATGCCACTTAGCTCTTTGATATTGAACTAGATCAGTTCTTAGGATGGCTTATTGTCTAATCTCATCTAGCTCATTCAACTGCTCCATTCTATGATTTTGGGTTTCTGATAGATCCATCCCAAACTGAACTGCCATCTTGAAATTTTTGACTTGAAACTCAATGGGGAGTAGGACTTCTTTCCCATAAACAAGTTCATAGGGAGAATGTCCTGTTGTATTCCTCCATGTAGTTCTGTAGGCCCATAAGGCTTCAGGAAGCCTTTTTGCCCAATCTCTTCTGTGTCGATGAACAGTTTTGGTGATGATGCCTTCAATAACTTTGTTTGTAGACTCCACTTAGCCATTTGCTTGCGGATGGTAAGGAGTAGATTTTCTGTGCTTGATTTTGTATTCTTCCATCAGCTTCTTCACCAAGTTAGATGTGAATTGACTTCCTTGATCTGTCACAATTTCTCTTGGAACACCAAATCGAGTAAAAATATCCTCATAAAGAAAACTAACAACTGAATTTTCAGTAGCAGAAAGTAATGCTTTGGCTTCTAACCATTTAGTGACATAATTAGTACATACCAGTATATACTTCTTTTGTTTAGATGGTGGATTAATAGGGCCAATGAAATCTAAAGCCCATTTTTCAAAGGGTTCAATGAGTACCTGCGGTTGCAATGGCATTTCATTTGAAAGGGTCGGTTTCCCTACTCTTTGGCAGCTGTCACACCTTTTGACATATTCTTTTGCATCTTTGAAGAGGGAAGGCCAATGATATCCTAAAGAAAGGATTTTATAGGCTGTCCTTTTGTCAGCAAAGTTTCTGCCGCATGGTTCATCATGACATGCCTTGAGGATGTTAGGCATTTCATCTTCCCTAACACATCTTTTGATCACAAGATCTGGCCCTGTTTTAAACAATTCGTTAGAAATCCATGAATATTTTGAACTTTCCTTAATAATCATTCTTCTTTCACTAGGAAATAGATGTGGAGGTAGTTTCCCTGTAACCAAATAGTTAGCAATATCTGCATACCAAGGGGTCTTAGTAGTTACTGCAAACAAATATTCATCCAAAAACTTATCCTCTACAGGAGAATCATCTTTAGTATTCTAGATTCTAGACAAGAAATCATCTACTGTATTCTGTTTCCCTGGTCTATCCAACACAGTAATATTGAATTCTTGTAAAAGTAAGAGCCATCTTGTAACTCTGCCATTAGTAACAGGTTTGTTCATTAGATATCTAATCGCATAATGATCAGTATGGATAAAAGTTTGATAGCCTGTTATATAATGTCTAAACTTATTGATTGCATGAACAACAGCTAAGAACTCTTTTTCATTTACAATATAGTTCAACTCAGTGGGAGTCAAATTTTTACTGGTATAGTAAATGGCATAAGGAACTAAATCCTTTTGACCCAAAACAGCCCCTAGAGCTATATCTGAAGCATCTGTAGAAATATGGAAAGGAAGTTTCCAATTTGGCCCTCTCAAGATGGGTGCTTCAGATATTCTTGTTTTCAAAGTTTCAAATGTTGATTGGAAATCAGGATCCCATTTGAATTCACAGTCTTTTGTAAGAAATTTGAAGAGTGGAGATGATATTTTAGTGAAGTTCTCTATAAATCTTCTATAGTACCCAGTAAATCCCAGAAAATTTCTAACATCTTTTTGACAATTTGGAATAGGTAACTTGGAGATGACTTCAACTTTTGATCTATCAAC
The DNA here is from genome assembly GCA_031772625.1 of Pinus tabuliformis. NCBI lineage: Eukaryota > Viridiplantae > Streptophyta > Pinopsida > Pinales > Pinaceae > Pinus > Pinus tabuliformis. The sequence goes on along the minus strand of CM062804.1, from coordinate 635,615,279 downwards.
TTTAATCCCATCCCCTGAAATGTGATGTCCCAAAACAATACCTTCATTAAACATCATAAAGCATTTTTCATGACTTAATGAAAGGTTTGATTCTTTACATCTTATAAGGACTTTTTCCAAATTCTCTAATGCCTCTTCAAATGAATTACCATAAACTATAAAATCATCCATATAAACCTCTACACAATCATGGATTAGATCAGAAAAGATTCCTAGTACTTCTCTTTGGAATGTTGCAGGTGCATTACATAATCCAAAAGGAAGCACTCGGTAAGCAAAAGTTCCCCATGGACAGGTAAATGTGGTCTTATCTTGATCTTCAGGTGCTACCTAAATTTGATTATAGCCACTAAAACCATCCAAGAATGAAAAGTACTTTTTGCCTGCTAGTGTATCTAATACCTAATCAATAAAGGGCAAAGGAAAGTGGTCCTTCAAAGTTGCTTTATTCAATTCCCTGTAATCAATGCATGCCCTCCATTTACCATTCTTTTTAGGTACTATAACCAAAGGATAAACCCATCGGCTATCTGAAATTGGATAAATGAAGTTTACATTGAGTAGTTTTTGGAGCTCTTCTTTCACTATCTTCCTAAGGTTTGGATTTATCCTTCTCTGAGGTTGTCTGATTGATCTACTGTTTTCCTCGATGTAGATGTGATGAATGCAAGTCTTAGGGTCAATACCTTTCATATCAGTATACTCCCATGCAAATGCAGTAGAATGTTTTTGCAAGATTTTGGTTAGCTCTTCCTGTTGTGGCTTTTCCAAATTTTTATTGATATTCAATGTTTTACCTAGAAAAATCTCAATGGCAGAACTACCGAACTCTTCCATAGAGTAAAGAGACATTTGTCTAGATGATAGATACTCAATGTCAGAATCTAACTGAAATTGTGTGTGGTCATATTCTGAAGATGTTTCAAAATTTTCTAATGTGTTCAGAATTTGACTATCTTCACTGATTTCAGAAATGGTAAAGACAGGTTTTATAGTGTCCTCATCATAGACCCATTCATTATCTCCCACTTCTGTAATTGCTTTTGCTGGAAGATACAAATTGAACTTCTTTGTTGAATTACCATCAGAAATGTACATATCTCCATATCTGCAACTAATGAAAGCATTAGCTGTGGCTAGCCAAGGTCTTCCTAAAATGAGTGGGTGCCCTCCTAAATTACTCTTGGGAGTCAAAATCATGAAATCTACTGGATATTCCCAAGAATCTAAGGAGACTGAAATATCTTCTAATACACCATCTGGTTTGATAATTGATTGATCTGCAAGTTGCAGTAAAGTAGGTGTAAAAAGAAGATTAGGAAGTTTTATCTGTTCCATAGTCTGTCTACTCATAATGTTGCTAGCAGCCCCTAAGTCAATCAAAGTATTTGGAATTTCTACCCCATTTATATGTGTCTTGACAATTGGACTACTGGGATCTACATACTTTTTCATGGTAATTTTTCCCATCATGATATCTGCAATTTTTTCTACGAGGTGTATTCTTCTTGTATCTCTTGGTTTCCTTCCTGGTCTTTTGAGACTCAACTCCTTTATTGTTTTTGCTAGAATAGGAATCTCCCTAATGGCTTGTAGCAAGGGAATATTGATACAGACATTCTTTAATTCATCTAGGAAATCATAGTCAGGCAACAAGATTTGTTTTTCTACCCCTTTGTCAATTTGTAATATTTTAGGGAAAGGAGGTGTGGATGAAGATGCAGGTTGCTCAACTATAGGAGTTGCGGGGGTTGACTCTTTTTCTTCTTTTTTTTGAGTGTTTGGGTTTTGAAGAGATGCTTCAGAACCTTTATTGGCTTTAAGAGAATCTTCCTCAGAAATACTTTGCTTTTGAGCATCTATAAAAGGTTTTTCTAAGACTCTACTAGATCTGAGTTGTACATCATTGAGAGGAACAATCATATAGGTAGGAAATTGTTGTCCTTCTACCATGTAATCATTCTGAGGATTTTTATTATTGGGATTTGGCAAGGGCTGGGATGGTAGTTGATTTGTATTTTTTTGGAATGGAAGCAAGAGTTGAGAATTTGGATTTTGTTGAGAAGGTTGTTGTTGTTGTGGAAATGGCAATGAAAGTTATGATTTTTTATTTGGAAGTTGTGGAGCTTGTTGATTTTCAAAATATGGAGGATATTGATGAAATTGAGCAAATCTCCCATAAGGATTTTGCATACCTTATACCCATGATTGATATGGATTTTGAGGTTGGGACCAAGGTTGTTGCCAAGGATTCCAATTTGGTGGGGGTTGAAAGTTCATAGGGTTATTAAACCCTTGATTTTGTTGCCCCTACCAAGGTCTCCTTGAAACAAAGCAAAGAGATTCTACTGAATTTGGATCTTCTTGAAAGACAGCTTTGAGCCCAGGAATTGAAGGATAATCTTTGGTCTCATGGCTTTCCGAGCAAATCATACATGTTTCTACAACTTTTGCATCCAAGGGGCATTCCCTTAGGGCATGTTTATTCCTACATTTTGGACAAAAGATAGCCAAAGCTTCAGCTTCTGCTTTTTGCTTGTTTTGTATTTTAAGGGTGTCTAGTTGCTCACTAAGGCTCCCTAAAATATCAGTTTTGAACTCATCAAGCATATTGCCAGTCTCTGCCCTACTTACTGATCCAGTTGCAGATTTGTTTGCTCTAATAAGAGAAGGATCTCTAGGCCCTTTTCCAGTTTTAGATTTTCCCCTCGAGAGATGGACACATAGTTTTGCTATGTCATGAAGTGGAAGTTGAGAAATATCTCCCTTTCCCATCATGTTTAAAATATATATCCATTCATCTCTAATGGCTTTTAATAGAAGGGCTTTTAAGGTCTCCTCATCTAAGTTACTCATTTTTTCTCTTTTCAGGTTGTATTGAAATCTTTCAAGTAAATCCTCCAAGTTTTCATCTTCTTTTTGCACCATTTTGAATACCTCATCCTTGTGGTTGGTGGGCATACAATAGTCCAGGTATCTATCCAAAAATGTTTGTTTCATATCATTCCAAGTCCTAATAGATTGAGTGACTAATCCCATGAACCATTTCAAAGCAGCTCCCTTCAATGTTGAAGGAAACAGTTTGAGTTTTTGAGAGTCTTCCATATAGTCATAAGTTCGGCACACGACTTCAAACTCAAATAGAAATGTTTCAGGATCCTCACTTCCCAACCCATAAAAGTTTGGGTGGACAGATGGTGAGATGTTTTTCATTGTTGTACGAGATTCCTCATCAACTTTAGGAAATCCAAACAAGTTATCTCCATCCCTATTTCCCCCATTGTTACCTCTACCTCCTCCATTGTTTCCTCCTCCTCTACCTCTACCTCTACCTCCTCCTCCAAATCCGTTTACTACTTTCTCTATCATGATAGTTTCCTCAGAGATTTCAGAGTCCTTTGGTTCTTCTATTAATGGCGAATGAGGAGGAATTTCTCCCTCTTCTTCTTCAGGTGATTCTACTTCTTTGATTACAATATGTTCCCCTGTAGAAGTGAAGAAAGGTTCTTTTCCTAAGTCAGATTTGGTGGATAGTGTGGGAGAGTCTCCTAATTCAGCTGCTGCCCCTTGAATTCTAGGAATCCTAAGGCTGGGAGTGTGAGTTGGAGATGATGGAGGTGTATCTTGTCTATGCCTTGAAGTAGATGGAGTTGTAAAAATCGAACCCTTGGCCCTAGCTATAAACCTTCCCCTAGAATCTCTTGCTCTATGCATGTCATTTTATTTTTTATTTTTTCTTCAAGTCGGGCTAATAATTCTCTTTATGATCTTCCAGATCACTCTAGGTGCAAGAAGAGAGCATACTCAAGAAATTATTGAACCAATAACTCTCTTTTATGATCCTCCAGATCAAACTAGGTGCAAGAGGAGAGCATACTTTGAGAAGTTATCAATTTTTCCCTTCTTTAAATTTTTCCTTTTTTTTTTTAAGAAATTGGCTACCTAGTTACACTTCCCCGGCAACAGCGCCAAAATGTTTGGTCAACTTAGAGTGTCATAAATTGCTATATTAATTTTCAATCCGGGAGTCGTAAACTGTTGAAGTGTGGCACACTATATGTGCAAGATAACCTATTCCTTACGTTTTGTCGTTTTTGATTTTGATTTTTTTTATCTTCGTTGATTTCCTAATGTGAAATGGGAATTTTAAAAGTTAAGTATGGATATAAATGTTCAAGGCAATTATGTCCCTTTGAAATAATTTCCAAAACTTCAAACTTCAGAAGATCTTAAAGCATGCAATGATGAAATTAACTTCTAAAAGAGAATGAAAATGTGCCACTATTCTAATCAACAAGCAGTGAACTATTGATCATGAAACCATTATCCTTGTGGCTGTCTAAATACAAAAGAAACTGTGCTCAAAGAAATCCAAAAATTGCAAGCAAAGTAAAGCTAAAGTCAAATTACATCAACTTATATTCTGACACCTCACCATTAGTCTCACTATGGCTTTCGGAGGTAATCATAAACAACTTGAGAAATCTGATATCTAATTTGCAGAAAAATAATCTAATATCAAATTACACACTCATACTTCAATCCCTCACCATTAGTCTCGCTATGGCTTTCGGAGGTAACTGATAATGACATGAGCAATTTAATATCTAATTTGCAGAAAAATAAACTAATATCAAATTACACACTCATACTTCAATCCCTCACCATTAGTCTCGCTATGGCTTTCGGAGGTAACTGATAATGACATGAGCAAGTTAATATCTAATTTGCAGAAAAATAAACTAATATCAAATTACACACTCATACTTCAATCCCTCACCATTAGTCTCGCTATGGCTTTCAGAGGTAACTGATAATGACATGAGCAATTTAATATCTAATCTAACTAATAAAGCCAATTAAAAGAACTGAAATAAAAAAAACAGTGCTGGAATTAAAAACTAAGAAAAATAAATTAGCAGAAAGACAAGACTGATTCCATGTCATTAGTCATTGTGAATAACTATATGCAAATGCCCGGGCTGCCTACTGTAATCTGGAACAAATACATTGATCAGCGTTAGCAATGTAAAGCATGTAAAATCATGGACAAAAGTAAAACGTTAGCACCATAAGAAATGCAATATATACAAGTGAATAATTATGGCATAATGAACGTAAGAAACACAATGGGAAACTATACAACAAATAAACAAAACCTCGGCGTGTGCAGGGGCCCTCTGCACAACCTCGGGAAATAGCTATCAACCACGAATTGTGCTTATAAACAGAGTCTTCTCATATATTCAAAACGCAGTCATAACAAAGAAATAATGTCATGGCACAATGGGCATTCTTAACAGCAAAATTACATTACCAAGACTAACTATTATGCATATGGAAACACATTATTTATAGCAAACATTTACATAACTGATTTCCTAAGAACTGCGCTGACAGAGGACATGTGAACAACGACGTCCAGGGATCTAGCATCATGGCTGCTGTGATGATTAAATCTATTGAGGGTGGCTATTGGATTCGCCTTATGGAGCAGTCCGCAAGTGTTGATATGTCCCCAGAGATCTAGGAACGACCACGCAAGTCTTCACGTGGTGAAAAATGGAGTCATGTTGCTGTAGGACTCTTATATTTGATCACCGCTTGACCACCTTTGACCATGGCCTTCTTTGATGAATTCGACTGAGCCAATAGGACTCGGTCCATGTCCACGTCATTTACAACTTGCCCATGTGGCTTGATTTGCCTGAAGACACCTGCAATATAGACTTTAACAAAAAGGCTACGGAAAGTGACAAGATTCCGCAGCTCAATGAACAAAAATCTAATTCAAACAGCAAACACAAAACATAGTTAGGAAACCACTTTATGTGCTCTTTTAAACTCAATATGCAATGATGTTGACAGCTTAGGAGGTCCAGGTAAATGGAAAAAGTATAGAAAGGTGTATAGGAAAGATGCAAGTTTGGGGCTCAACAACATGTTGTCATGATTCCTTGCTTGATTTGATGGGGAATCTTCTATGTGATGTATTTGCTATCATAACTCTTCATGTTATGTTTTGAGATCCCTTGTTGTATGCTGTTGGGATACTCTTGTTGTCATCATGCATGTTTTGTTTTTGAAATCCCTTTTATGCCATGTTGGCATGATGTTCATCATGCATGTTTTTGTGTCATACTAATAGGAGTTTTTTATTGAGAGTTATAGTTGTGGAACATCTCTTAGAGCCACTCCTACGTGAGGGAATTTTTCCTTGTATGATCATGACATCATCTCTTGTGTACATCACCATTATTGACAACACTTAATGCAACAGCTTACACCATCTTGACACCGGGGCCCAGAGACGTAGTCCCTCTTGGACGAACTCCGTTATCAACGCTTATGTTTTCATGTGTTGATGATTGTTAAGTATCTCTTCTTTTCTGCATGCAGATGTATTCACTAATATTCTTTTAAAATGAAATTTTAACACATCACAAAAGTAAAAGGTCTTGGAAAGGTCCTTCATCACACCCGGACCTGAATCAAGTGGTATCAGAGCGGTCTTTGTGTTGATGTGAATTGCAGTGTGAACAATGACAGAGGATGAAAGAGCGATGTACGAGACCATGCTTAACATCTCCGAGAAAGTGGAAATCATGTATGAAACTCTACAGAAAGAGACAGAGGAAAAGGAGCGATTGCAGCTTCAGTTGCAAGCCACAGAAGAGGCCATGGAAAAACTGAAGCAAAACAAACATAATCTTCAAACAGAGAATGATTAATTGAAGATGCGTCTACATGAAGAGAAAGATGAAAAATAGAGTTTGCTATGACAACTGCAATCAAAGGACGAGGCCTTGGAGAAGATGCAACATAACCCATGCGAGGTAAAAAGTAGTTCTCTATATTCATGTATATTTCCTGATGATGATTTCGTTGTTTTTGAAAATCATACCACAAGAATTGGCTCCAAATAGTTGAAGAAAATGGGGTATGAAGGAAAAGGCTTGGGCGTTAATGGCCAAGGCTTTGTCAATCCCATCAAAGTAGAAGAGTTACCTCGTCAGGCAGGAATTGGGTATGTTAGGAAAGAAGTTGGGGAATGCGCCACGACAGTTAGCGAACCACCAACAATGGATGATGAGCAGCCCTCATCATTTCTTTCCAAATCGAAAGAGGAGGTAAAAGATGTTGATTTCCTTTCGATTTCATTTTCTCATAGTATGATGTCTGTTGGATATTTGGAGATCCTGATTACAAGGACAAACATGAGGCTCCTTACAAGGATGAGGCATGAGGAGAAAGAAGAACTTGGTGCTAATAACCAAGGCATGACTCAACCTTTGGAGGTTGTGCACGAACATCCATTTGCAGCCTCGAGATACACTAAAGGAGAGTGCTTGAAGGTGTTAGATTTGTCCGAGACATCGTCAAGGAAAGAGAATGATGAGAAAACATCCCCATCATCCCGTGGTAGTTTCCATTGCAGGGAGGGAGTTGAGGTAAGCTCTCATCGCCATATTGACATTAGAGACAACAAAGGAAGGTATAATTGTTATCACTCAGGTTGTTCCCTTTGACTCCCAAGGGAATATGGCCGAGGTAACCACTAACCAATCTTTTGGTCACAGGTTCTAGCCTACATGTGACTAGAGAGGGCTCTCTCTTTATGATTTAACTTTGTTTGTATAAGGTTTTAGGCTAGTTATGATGCTCAAGGTTTTGTTTAGGAATTTGCTGGATGGTGACTTCAGTCAAGATATATATGTGCTTATCAGGGTGTTCTAGGCCATTGGGCGTGGAGTCAGTGATGCTAAATCAGTTTGTTATGTCTGAGTTGTTGCCATAGTGATGCTGCAGAGCCAGATAGGTGTCTGAGAAACAATTCTTTGAATCTGTGATTAAATGTGATATAACCAGGGTATGAAAGGCAATTAAGAATCTTTCAACAAACTGGTATGGAGAACAGTGAGAATATTATTTAGAAGCAATGAAGAATTTCTACATAACATTCATATTTATAGAATTAATGAAAACATGAGCAATTAAGAATTCATGTTCATGGTCAATTCTGAAGAAAACATTTACAGCAATAGAGATTGAGCACAAGGTGTAGTCAAACATTTCCTGTACTATTCCTTTTCCCTACTGCTAGATTAGTGAAACATGTATGTGATTTAGATAAACATAAGAAGACAAAACATAGGTTGAGAAAACTTATTGTTCCATCAGATAGCACAGGAGTTCTGCAACAGCACGCATAGCATCACCAAGACATCAAACATTCAGGAAAATCACTGAGATTTTCCAGCCTTTTTCATTAGATAATCTGAAAGTATACAATACATTTGCCTCAGAATGAAAATCACCAACCCCTTATACGCTGCCAGGGGAGCTATATATACATAATTTTACATATGAAAATATCTAGTTGATGAAATAAATGTTCCATTAATATCGTGCCAACTTCTGGAGCATGGTAGCTGCGAAAGTAAATGCTGTAATAACTCTTCAATGCCTTAGCTATCCAAAACGGTCAGAAACTGTTGACTTTGTGGCTGTTAGAGTCGGCTAAGAATACGCTGTCCGAAAATTGCGTATTTCTTATCTCTTGGGCTTGCTGTCGTTGTCCATATGCTGAGTCGCCTTTTGGCTGCCTTAAATGCTGACTTTATTCCGCTGCTTGACTTTTGCTGAGTTGGAGCTGGCAATGACTGAGCAACTGAGGCTACTGTGGCAAAATTTGAAGCATTGCCTGCCAACAATCCTCCTTGGGCATTTGGTGTCTTCGAATCTTCACTAAAGTTTCATCTGCCTCTGTGTATCTGTAAAAATTTGGAGGAATTTCAAAAAGGTGATTTACTTCATTTTCAATAAAAAACAGACCTTCAAGTTTATTGTATAGGCTATGTCCTGTTGGAGGCCCTGTTTCCTCAGAAGTACTGCCAGATGCAGTGATTTGGTTTTCAATATAATTTGACATTCTGGTGGCATATTGCTCTCGGGAGATGAGTCTTCCTGCACCGTTTAGTAGGCTGGGCAGTCCCTTTTGTTGCAGTGCTCCCATCTTGAGTTTGTACTCATCCACCTCAGCCTGTATCTCATAGCATCTTCTCTCCACGGTTTGTACAAAATTTCTGAGGGTTAGCACCTTTTTAGCTGTGAGGACAACCTCTGTTCTGTTTACAATGCCGAAGGCTGCCATTTCTTCCTTAGTCTGGTTATTCAAAAAATCAATCATTCTATTGGCCCGCTCAGGCTTGTTTCCCAGCATTGTTTTGGCCTTCTGAATTTCTATCTGTGCTTGGCCAATTAAATCCATTTGTTCATGTACAGTTTTAATTGACTTCCATTGTTTAGTGATGGATTGGTCAATTTTGGCCCACAGAATTCTTTTTATTTCAGCCATAGTGCTTTCTAGATTAAGCTCTTTCTCCAAGGCCTTTATCTTTTCTTTGAGGGCCTTTATTTCTCTTCCTTGCTCTGCCACAGTCATTTTTGATTTATCATATTTGGCATCCAGCTCTGCCAACTTTTCCTTGGCTTGTTTTATCTCAGTGGCCTGGAGCTCCATTTCTTTAATGGCCTTAGTCAAATCTTCCATGCTTGTACTGGAGTCTGGAGCTGTTGTTGTTGCAGCTTCTGTTGTGACTGTGGTTGTGACAGGGGCTACTGCTGCCTCTGTTGTTGTTGCCGTGGTTGAAGTAGTTGGAGGAGCTTGGGATGTGGATTCTCCCTGCTTATCTTGTAATTCTCCTTCAAGCTCCTTCTCCAAATCAAGGACCTTTTGGTTGAGCTGCATTATAAGGTCCAGTTGCTCATCGACCTCCTTTTCCTTCTGTAACTCTGCTGTTTGAGGGTGCTCTGTGGGAAGCAGCTTCAACCTTTTCTTCAGTGCATTGAGGTCATCTTCTTTTTTCTTCAGGAGGGCCCTTACGCCCTTTGGATCCTTAGGATCATGTCCTAGGTCGATGATGATGTCCTCCAGTGATTTTATTCTGTTGTCCTTAGCCATGGAGGACATTCTCTCAAAATCCAACTGAATGTTGGTATTTTTCAGTGATTCTTTTAACTCATGGGCCATGGTTGCCCTGTCCACCAAGGTGGCATAGACCATTTCTCCAATTTGCTTGTGGAGTTCTATTTGGTCCATGGGATGAATGTCCTTTGCCATGACCTCCACCCTTGTCCTTACAAAATCGGCAGCTGATTTAGGCTGCGGCACTTTAGGCTTAAAATGACTGAGGATCATTTTCTCCTCTTGAATGTCATATACAGACATTAGCCTTTCTTTCTGGGCTGGTGTTGCATTTAGAAACTGTTTATACACTTCTACTCTCAGCAAGTCATTTTGTGCCTTTATTTGCTTGAAAGAAGCCTTAGTGCTTTTAGGCTTCTTGCTCTGCTGAGTGGAGGATGACACCTCCAAGCCAAGCTGCACTCCCTGCTCCTGCTGAAAGGAGCTTGTACCTGTTTGCTGGCTGCCCTCCCCATCTTTCCTTGAGCTGTCAAGGACTTCTTCACTGATTACTTCTATCTCAGGGGAGTCAGCCCTTTGCCTTTTGGTCTCCGGTTGCTGGGAGGATCCACTTGCAGGAGTGGACTCTTCTCTTTCTCTCTTCTTACCCCTCTCCTCATGTGCTGGAGTTTGCAAGATTGGCGCTGTTGGTGGCTCAGTTTGTGGAGGGGGGGTCTGCTCTTGTTGCTGCTCACTTGAAGGGGCAGGCTGTTATTTTGGTGCTTCCTCTTCAGCTCCCATTATCCCTTTTCCTTTATCTGTACCTGGTGCTGCTGTAGAAGGTGCCTGTGTGGCCGGTGCAGTTGTTGTGGCCGAGGTCCCTTCTCCTACTAGGTGCGGTCGTTTGAAGGGTACCTGCTGCACAGAATCTAGGTCAAGAGTCTTTTCTAAATCCTTGACAATCTTTTGCATTATCTCTTCCTCAGTCAATTTTTCAATTAATGTATCAGGTTTCCACTCTTGCTGATTGGCATACTGTTCAATGTGTGGATATTTGCAATGCTCATAGCCTAGCAGCCTGTACTTGACTCTTCTAGCCGTGATGAAGCCTTCAGGGTCATAGGGGACCCACCAGAAGCTTTTGGAGAGCATGTACTGGTCTTTAAGGATTAGCTCAGCATCTTGCCATCCTTCTTTCATATTCATAATGAAGGGGCCTAGATGGTGCTTGAACTTGAGATGGGCTTTCTTTTTGGAGCTGTGGAAGTGAGTGAGATCAGAGTGAATGAGCTGCCTATAATACTCCAAGGCAAACAGTCTCATGGGCACATATTTTGGGAGCCTGTATGGACAGAGCTCACAGCCATAGACTCTGATGACTGTATGATCCTGGTATAGGTACCAATCACCTATTTTATAATTCTTGGAGAGCTGCAGGACTTTCTGTATTTCAAATGACATTCTGGGAGGAGGGGACCTCATCAACAAACAAGAGACTGGATAAACAAATTGGTCAATGAATTCACAATAAGAATAAGGTGAATTTTGCACTCGGTGGAAGACAGATGTCCAGAAGATAACAGATCTTCTTTCTCCTTTAGAATCGAGCTTTTTAATGTGGCATGGAAAAGCCTCAGACTGGTAGTACATGAACAAGTGGTAGATATAAGATGAATACTTGAAGATGCCCTCCCTGTCCACTTTGAAAAGCTGCTCATGTATCTTGTTGGCTATGAACTTAGCAAAATTATATTTGTAGGCAGGAGGTTGGCCTGGGCTATAAGCAGATAGTAATACCAGCACTGTCTCATCAAGAAATTCACTGGTTTTATAGCCCAACACATATGAAATCATGTCCAGCAGAAGTTTTCCTACATCAGTAAAGTGGACATATAAGTAGGGAGGTGGCCTTGTGGGCTGGCAGTCAGGCCTCATAAATGTCTGGGTGATCTTTTGCCTGTCCTCAGTGGTCATCTTGGCACCTGTATCCAGCAGATAGTTCATGGAGAAAGGGAACAGCAGCTGAGTTTGTTTGAAGTTGAGCATCTGGTTGATGGACTCAGCATTAATGTGAAAGAGGATGCTCCCAGATGGAGACTTGACAGCTCTGTGGTTTGCATCATAATTCTCAGCACATAGGCGGATAATCTCTGGAAAAATGTTAACAGATGGGAGAAAGTAGTATGGCAGATTTGACTCCCATATCCCATATGTATCCTTACCATTTAAATAATCATCTCTCAATTCCCTGAAGGTCTGCAAATGGTCTCTATCACCTACAAAATCTTGGATGAGGTAGTCCCTGTCAGCAAGAGGCAAGGACTCCAGGTCTTTATTTGGTGGATTTATGGGGGCAACACTGAAAGCTGTGGGTGCAGGAGCAGCCATTATGTAGTTTCTGAATTAAACAAGGTAAGTGTAATAGCTTGCAAGGTTCCTCAAAGCTCAAATGACAGAGTCAATGTAGATAATGCTAGAAATTTTCTTCAAATGGAATAGGCAGGCTATGCAGGATTGTGAATTTATGAGGATGAATTGCAAAGGGTGTGTAGGCTTCAAGTTGGTGAAATGTAGCTTTGGGCATGCACTCGGCAAAAGGGAACAATGCCGGGCAGCTCGAGGATAAATTTGTAAATTTAGACCGTGAGTTTGTCGCTTAAATATCAAATTATGGAGCTGGGGCAATGCAGGTTGCTTTAGTTCAAATTTAAGTAGTAGACAGTGTTCAATTTGGGATTTGACAGGTGCTTAATGGAGAATTTGCAGAGAAATGGCATGCATAGGGGCAAAACAAGAGAATTGTGGTGAATACCTGGATGAACAGTGCGGAAAGCCTTCGGGTCGAACAGTGGGTGCTCAATGCAGCTGAATCGACAAGTTGTGGCGGCTGCAACTTTGAATTTGGCGGTTCGGAGGCAATTTCGCGGTGAAGAGGTCTACAACGGCTCTGTCTTTTTCACTTGAAAATGACATAAAACGGCCGAAACCGCGCTTTTTAACGACAAATTTGGACAAAAAGGGTCATTGGCGCTTTTCCGCCGATGACGTCAGCATGACGTCATGGCGGGCCCGGGGTACGGAGGGTGACGTGGGCACTGAGCTGGAGGCCAGCGTGGCAGGACACAGCGGAGGACGGTGTGGGGTGGCAAGGTTACGTGGAGGGCCACGAGGCGCGAGGGCAGACGGAGGTGGCATGACGTCACAATGACGTGGAGGTGATGCGACAAGGGAGGTGGTATCGGGAAGGTGGTAAGCGGTCTCCCCGCACCACCTTTGGGCGAAGGCGGTATCGGGGAGGGGGGCTCCGAACAACCCCGCCGGTCGCCACGCGTCCTGTGTACGGGAGCCAATACCACTATCTCCCCGGACGTTAAAGGGAGGCATGTTCAAATCCAAAAAGGACCGCCCACCATTGGATCGGGGGTGGCGGGTGATGGACGGCTGGCGGGCGCTGTGATCCGTCGAGCACGTTTGGGGGGGACCCGCCGGTGGAAATAAAATATTCGGTTTAATATTTGGGGTTTTAAACTTTGGTTAAATGATTTTCTGTGGGTTTTGATGGGGTATGAATTAATCTGTCGGGGGGGGGGGGGACAAAAGGGTTAGAGTTAGATTTGAGCAGAGAAAAAGGGGTTTTTTATGAAATTTTCGGAAAAGAGGGGAAATGAAGGTTTAGGGTGGGCTATTAGTCTAACCAGGGGTTAGAGTAATTCCCAAAGCAGGGTTGACCATAGTCCCTGGTGGACTAATGTCTCCCTTAGGAGTATTATTTAGCTATATTGCTAAAGGGGGGATATTTATACATTGCTTGGGGTTTTATACACCATGGTGTTATAATAGTAGGGGAAAGGGGAACATAGGGGATTTAATGTAGATACAGTTAGTAGTTAGTACTGGGAGGGGAATGAGAATGGGAAGTGGTAGTTACTAAGCTTTTCAGGAATCAAACTTAGTTAGGAAGTAGATCAAAATGGAAAGAATTTTTACACAAGAAATGTGGCTTCTTTTCAAAGAAAGAAGTCATTTATGACATGAAATTTGTACAAATGAAGGGTGTAAGGAGGAATGATCAGGCAGATCCTGCAGTGCTCCTAGGGAGGTTAGTAAAATATTTTGAGGGGATGAGGGAGGTTAGTGATGGTTTAGTAGTATTCCAGATAGGCCATTGCTCTTGCCTTTCCCTTGCTGATGACCACTTTGATTCACTCTAAGTGATGTGCTTGGATTTTGCTTTCTGCAACCTTCAACTGCCTACCCTGCCTATTATGCCTAACATTTTTTCTTCATTTTGTATGGGTGCACTTAGCCATGCAAACCCTGATAATTCTCTTTTCTTTTTGCTGCCCTCCTATCTAAGTCTACCCTTATGACTTCCAAGGGCCCAGATTAAGCAGTTGGGCTCCTTTCTTTCTCTATCCACCTAGTCATCTGTCAAGCTTGAACTGTTTGAACAGGTACTTCCTCTCTAATCTACAACATGAAATTTAAAACATGGTGAGGTCCAGCTTGAGCTGTTGGGCCACCCATCAAAATAGTAGTGGCAATTTGGACTAGCCACTTTCATGGTCTTTGTTTGGGGTTCATTTCTTTTATTTTTTCTTTGACCAATTCATTTTCTTGCCTTTTGATTTTTCTTTTAAGGCATACCCTCTTTACATTTTTTAACGTGTCTGCTTTCTTCACAAAAATGGAACCTTAGTGATATGGAAGGTGAGCATTTTTGGCACTTCCACTGTCAATCATGAGAAATGAGAACCTATTGGTATAGGAGGCTAACAATAACCACTTTCGATCTTCGAATGCTCATTTTGATTCTGATCATGTTGTTAATAATGAACGAAGATCAAGGCATCGAAAAACATGTACCTTTTGTGGTTTACCTAACCATACCTTTTCTAAGTGTTGGAAAAGAATGGCAGCACTAAAAAAGATGAGACGTGAAAAACCCTCGCAACAGCAGGTTAAGCAGATATGGAGGAAGAAAATCGACTGCAATCATTGTGACAGAAATTACCATCAAAGAGCCACTTGTTGGAAGCTCCATCTAGAGCAGCACCTTAAAGACAAAACGTCAGTGCATGAACCAGGAAGAGCCGTTGTTAGACAAGAAAAACCACCTCAAGCAGGTGACCCATTCACATTGATAAATGAAAAATGGTTTCTAGACATGTTGTCATTTCATGGTCATTCTTTTGTAAATCATTTGTTGCATTTTAAAGTGTAAAAGTGATGATATGTTTTCCATCACTTGGTTAGAAACAATGATGTCTGGTCATGTTTTGAGTCGTATTTTACACTCTGAAAGTGATGTTATGTTTCCATCACTTGTCGAAACAATAGTGTTTGGCCTTATGTATGTAAATCATGTGTGGCAGTGATGATGTGTTTTTCGTCACTTTTTCAAGCAACCATGATAGGTTGGCCTTGTTGTCATAGCTGGGATATTACGTCCATCTTGTTGTAAACTTGACCACCGAGTATGTATTATAAACTCGTGGCAAGTATGGGACGTTTTGGGTCATTAGTTGGCCATGTCATTCAAGCATGTAATTTGTGAAAGAATGTACTACAGTTCACAAAAGTAGCAGGTGTCAGTTCGTCGCTTAAGGCTCCGAAGAACAAAGGTGAAGAAGATGGAAGCGAGACCCTTTCAGGACACTTGTGATGTAGATAGGGTATAGAGAAAGTGCAGATTAATTTTTTCATGCTTTTGGAGGACCAAAAGCTCCTCAGTGGGGAGGATTTATCCAGGTGGCTCCAGAAACACTGTTGGCCGGATAAATCGATCTTGCGGACAAGGCCAATCTCCCTAATATCAGAAGATAGTCTAGCAACAAACAGACAAACAAACCTATATTTCTCTAGACATATGCGATTTATAAGTAAATACTACAAAGGTGTTAAGATCCTACCTTAGATCCAATGCTTGTTCGTTGTAGTCATCCTTCAATCATTCGAAAGAGTTACCCTCCAATCGTTCGAAAAAGTTACCTTTAAAGACCTGCAATCACAAACAAGAAAACATTAAATAGCACTTGCATAGCAAATATCATAAATCATGTCTATTATGGCGATCAAGGAATCCATAAAATAAACCATCAATTAACAGCTTATTGAGAAAAACAAATTTAGTTGTATTAACTTTGAAGTAGAAGAAACTTACAACCTTTTTAGTCGTGATGTTGAATAAGCTCTTCCTGGGGTCCAAAATAGGAATTTCCTTTACTTTGACAAGTCTTGCACTCTTCCAAATGAGATCTTAGAGGTATGTAATCTCTCATAAAAACTCAACTAAAGAAGACTAAGTTCCAGCAGAATTTCGCCTCAAAAATATTCAGCTTCTAACCTCCCAAGTAACCAGCTCAATGCTTCTTTTTATAGTGCAGGAGAGGAGGTTACAGGTCCACCTATGAAGGGATAGAATCCTCCTTCAAAGGGATAAGCTCCTCACATCAAGGGGTTAGCTCCTTAAGGTATGGAGTGCATGAACCTTAAAAGAGCGAACTTGCCACCTATATATTCCTTCTAGAAGCTTCTAGAAATGACTGAAAGTGAGTTTTTTAGAATGCACTCGGGCCTTTTTAACTTTTACAAGGGTCTGCACCCTTAACACAGAGATAGTGCGGCCAAGTGCACAGGAGACTTGACCATTAGGTGCGGGGCCACATGTAGTACAAAGAGAAAGTGCGGAACCATATTTTTAAATACTTTTGAGGGCTTTCTCTTGTTTCCAAGGCTTGATATGAGGAACTGATGCTTTAGACTTGCAGAGAGAGAAAGTATGAGTGGTAATGAACTCACATAGATAGCAGAATGTCAAGGTGACAATTTTTAGTGCAACAAAGACACACAGGACAAAGAGGGTTTATGAACGCGCAAAAATCAAAGTGTTCAGAATGATGTCGGCCCAGGACTAGAGCATAGATCTCATCGTCTGATCGTGGAGGTGTGAACAAAACTTCAATCCAAGTCCGGATGATGAATTTATTGCAAAAAGAGTTGCCTTGGTTCCTTTGAAAAAATGATGCTTTTCCCCTAAAAATGGGTTTTAAAGCCCTATAAGGCAAATCACAATCAGAGGAGTCCAAAGGGCAGACTTAAGGTCGGGCCTTTAGAACCCCCGATCAGTGATCTTTGATTAATTGGAGTCGAAGGCATGCTATCGGTGATATCAGGGCTTAAGTCATGCGATCAACGATCGGAGGAGCGATTGGACTGGTGATCGACGATTGGCATCGACGTGTATCAACGAAGAACCCCGGGACATAGTGATAGCGATATGCGACATGCAATCTCAGCCGTTGGATTGGAAGCAGATCAATGGTCTAGATTTAATCAACGATATCAGCGATCAGCATATCGATGATCGGCATATCGACATATCAGCAATTGGCATATCGGCATATCGGCGATAGGCAGATCGGAGATCGGTGATTCTAGATACCAAGGGGTGATGCGATGGAATATGGACCATCCGATCAAGAAGAAGATCAATGATCCAGATCTAATCGACATATCAGCAATCGACGGATCAACGTATCGGCGATTGGCAATCCCCTGATAAACAAGGCCATTGACAGAGCAATATGTGATTGTGATATAGCGCGGACCCGATGGATTTATAAGCCTAATTTCATAAAATTGGAAGTCTGGCTTTTCTGATTTTTCAATATTTTTAGTTTTTTTGTGTTTCCCCGTGTCTTGTCTGTTTTAACAGAAAAAAGGCTATTCCGAGGTTTTTGTTGCGCCCTCCGATCCTTCTATGCAAACAACTTCTATTATCAACAAAACAGATGCCGTTTTAAGCAGCCTTTGTCATAAAAACGTGTTATAAAACACGATGAATGTAGAGAGCCGAGGCTGGAAGAGAGTGCTCGAGAGCCTATGTGCCAGATAGTCCGAGAGCCTACGTGCTAGAGTGCTAGAGAACCTAAGTGCTAGAGAGCTAATGAGGAGGCTTCACTCGAAGGAAAGCCGCAGGACAAGAAAGCCAGATAAAGACAGAGACAACTAGGTAGTGTTGCGAGTCACTTAGAGAAGCCAGAGTGCTTGAAATCCCGAGCCACAGAGCGTGATCGAGACAGTGCGAGAAGGTAAGCCAAAGAACTAGAGCTGCAGTGACATAGCCAGAGCGCTACAAAGCCAAATAGCCAGAGATCTATATTGCAGATAGCCAAAGCAGTCTTCTTCTTGTATGATCGATGTTGTGAGATCGAAGCAAGCTTTAGCACATTGACATCATCTGTTTCAGATGTCACTGATTGTGACCAGCCAGAAAACGATCGATGTAAGGGGAGCCAAAGTCCAGAATGGTAACAGGCCCTTCCTGCGCATCGACAATGTGAACAACGTTGTTCATGTAGATTGTTTTGCTAAAGATATGAACATCCAATTCTCTAGATGGTCCGTGGTGTGAGGTATCTTATTATTGTTCATGTATTTCTTCTTTATGTATTATGCTACATGGATCCTTGATTGGCATTGATGTAGGATCTTCTTTATTACATGTTGTCATGATTCCTTGCTTGATTTGATGGGGAATCTTCTATGTGATGTATTTGCTATCATAACTCTTCAGGTTATGTTTTGAGATCCCTTGTTGTATGTTGTTGGGATACTCTTGTTGTCGTCATGCATGTTTTGTTTTTGAAATCCCTTTTATGCCATGTTGGCAAGATGTTCATCATGCATGTTTTTGTGTCATATTGATATGAGTCTTTTATTGAGAGTTCTGGTTATGGAAAATGTCTTAGAGCCACTCCTGTGTGAGGGAATTTTTCCTTGTATGATCAAAACATCATCTCTTGTGTACATCACCATTATTGACAACACTTAATGTAGCAACCTACACCATCTTGACACCGGGGCCCACAGACGTAGTCCCTCCTGGACGAACTCCGTTATCAATGCTTATGTTTTCATGTGTTGATGATTGTTATGTCTCTCTTCTTTTCCATATGTAGATGTATTCATTAATGTTCTTTTAAAATGAAATTTTAACACATCACGAAAGTAAAAGGTCTTGGAAAGGTCCTTCATCACACCCGGACCTGGATCAAAGATTGTCGATGGCGCGAAGGCAGAACAAAGCTGCAAGTTCAAAGCATACCTAGTTGTACAGAAAGAGGCTTTGGCAATAGAAGCGAAGAGGCAACAGTGTGACAGGAGGAACGTGAAAAGGCGGAGAAAAAAACAAAGGATGGGGGAAACACTGAAGGAGTTGCATGAGTTGAAGGAGAAACTCTGGAGGGAACATGAGTTGCACAGACAGGAGAAGGAAGCACAGCAAGAACAAGTAAAGTAGGGGGTGCAACATACACAGACTGATGAAGCTACACCCATATAGGTAGTAGACTAATCCGAACAGCTGGCACCAAGAAGGCAAGGTGAGCAGTCATAGGAGTAGGACTTCACTCAATAGATTGAACAAGCACTTGAGTAGATGGATACGAATATGGAGAAAAAAGAGGTAGAGCAAGACATCGACCTCATGCCTTACCACCAAGATGTCAACCTACCAGCTTCACCGGATCCGGAAGGGGAGCAAGTCTCAAGCGACCAAGGAGATACTGAGATCCTTAGAGACAATCCGAAAGAAGAGATGCACAACATATCATTCAACGAGTCACATCGTAGAGTTGTGCAATATCACATAGTATCTACTTCGGACGACAAAACATCTCCTATGCAATTTGAGGAACGAGTGATCGTGTCTGACATGTGCAAGCATCCAGTAGCATTGGCTAATGCTACCAGAGCATATGTTGAAGCCACTAGCTCGAGTGTTCACTTCCTAATAGTAGAGAACGAGTGAATGACTAAGGAGTTACAGACGACCAAGCAAGGAGGAGAACTGGTTACAACATCCGCTCGAGCAGAGTTGAAGATGGCAATACTGGATGAAGTATTGTCCCTTGAGACAGTCATGCGGACGTTGTATTCCAAATTTGGTACCATGAATAAGGCAATGTTCCATCTCAATGGTTGGCAACAACGATGTGATAGGAGAGCACATATCTTGTTAAGCATGCATATTCCTGTTGACTACATGCAAACTTGGACAATGAGATATAAGGGAGCCCCGTTACACTTGCCCAAGATGATGAAGCCCAAAGTGGTTGAGTTTAAGGCATGCATCCGGAGTCAGATCAGGAACTATTCAGATCTCTCGTAGCTCATCACTAGTTTGCAGGCTTCCCATGGATGGGTATTCAGGAGTATGGATGTTGTAGTGTGCTCACATTCGATCCCATCTACTGGGACACTCACTAAGGCAAAGACAAAGGCACAAGTCTGACTGGAGCTTGACTCGTACTTTGACGAGTTGATGTGAATAGCCACCAGTGCAGACTTGGTGATCAGTGCAGACACAGTGCATTAGTATGTTGTTGGTCTGACCGCACTCAAGACAATGATGTGCATGTTATCAGATGAGTTGGATAGAGGAGCCCGAGAAGTGTATCCCAGTGTGATGGAGGCAAGAGTTCATTTCTAAAAATATGTCACCACAAAGTACACGGACACCATCAAAAACTACCAAGCTTGGCATCAATTTGCCACCATTGACCATCATGAGGATGTCGAAGAGTTGGTCTTCCCACAGTTGTCTGAGTCATAGTGATGTCTTGCATGGCTTGCTCCAGCCTATTTTGTCTCACATGGGTACATGTGTAAATTGTATGTAACATCTTGTCAAGTGGAAGTTCAAGTGTCGATAGTTGGATGTAACAGTCATAGAGTAGGTGAAGAGTCATAAGGGTAGATGAATAGTCACAAAGTGGAATGTCAAGGGCCACCCCACCCTTTGCTATATATAGTCCATCATAACCCATTATATAGGCTTTTGGTCAGCCAAGCCTTCGATAGGAGTATCTTAGAGAAATATTGGAGAGTATTGTAACAAGCCTTGGCTTCTCCACTGTGTAGAGCTAGTATATCTCTTTGGAGGAGCAGGCGATAGTGACTGTAACATTCTGTTGTCGAAACTAGAGGTTGTTCATGGTTCTATTGTATGCCTGGAAATTTCACTTCTTAATATAACAGAGCAAACACGTTTCATGCATATGTCGTATTGTAATTCAGTTATCTTGTTTACTCTAAATGATATATGTATTTGTTTTCTTACGCATGCATGTATAGCATTCCTATATAAGTATGTATGAATCTTACTGAAATGTGTTGTTGGTTTAACCATCACTTTGGATTGCTAGCTTACTTGCCTTCGAGTTTGTGATACATGTTTGCTCTTGTGTTCCCTTCTTAACTCCGTGCTTTCATAGGTTTCCAAGGGGCGCACTCACCTCACCCTCCATGTGTTAGAACTGTTCATGCACCTTTCTTGACTTGCTGCATATGTCACACCCTTGCTACCAACAGGGACATCTTGCCTCTACGTGCAACCGTGGTCAAGGCGATACCGTACAACCCACTGCTAGGACTCTTACACCAAATGGTCTGAGGTCTAATTGGGACTTCTTACTGGGGAGATCCCCTGACATGTTGGCAAGTTTAGCACCATCAACACCTTAATTGTAGCAAATTTTACTATTTTTTGTAGTTTTTTGGGTCCTGAACTTCTGGAGCCATTTTGAGGCCCTAAACAATGTTTTTAGGGAAAATGGAGAGACCGAAAACGTCTCTAATTAGCATGTTTGTTCTTTTTAGCCTATTCTTAGAGAACTTATAAACAAGGTATTATGATAGCCAAACGGATATCGTATGCCAAAGTTACGACCTCGAGAAGTAGATGTACCAATTTACCCGAATGGGACCCACAGTTTTGGCGCTTCATCTCCTACGGTTAGGTTTTTGGATGTTTAGGGTTTTCCATTGTTTCTCAATGATAATTAGGCCTTTGAGCCTCGATGTAACTCAGTTGAGAGGCATGTAGCCTCCACATCTCTTCTCATAGATAAGCCACCATCGCTCGAGCTAGTCTTATTTCCATTCTGCTTGTAAGCATATTTCAGTATTTGATATTAATGAAATGAAGTGTTATTTCTACTGCATCTTTGTATTTAAGGTTATATCTATAATTTATTGTGTTCCTATTTAAATCCGGATCAGTGGTATCAGAGCGATTTGCTCTTTCTTTGTTTTTCTTTACATGTCCCCAACAAGGTCAGGATATAAGTAATTAGGGCTCAATCTGGTTGAACCTTTGCAAGATCAACCTTGCAAATCCCGACGGCCTCCCATGGCGAATGAAAAGAAAGATGAGGGGGCAGGAGATCCTATCAAAATATTGCTCGAAGAATCCATTGAGCAAAAAAGGAATGCAATGATGGACAACTTTATCCAGATCCTTCAACGACTACCCAGGGGTGACGCATCAACTTCCAACAGCTACTTTGGAAGTGCCACACCCTTTAAGGTACAAGTTGATTTTGACATTCCCATATTTGAGGGTTAGATAGATGTGGATGTCATAGATAAATGGTTAAATATGCTAGAAGGATATTTTTTTGTTCATGATTTTTCCAGCCGGGAAAAAATCACTTTTGCACTTCTCAAAGTCACCCCCGGCGTCAAGGACTGGTGGGAAACCTACTGTGAGCAGAATGATGAAAGTACGACCTCACTGTTTTCAGCTGCACCCACTTGGAATTCATTCCAGGATGCCATCAAGGATAAGTACAACCCTGTCAGAAGCTATGAGGATAAATACATAAAGTGGACCATGCTGTGGCAAGGATTCAGAATGGCACTTAGTACTCAAATATTGCAACTGCCTACATAGGTACATCCAGGACAAGATGGATTTCCTGGACATATCCTCGCTTGGCACGACATATTGATATGCTGTCAAGATCAAGAAGAAGTTTAAACAAAAGAAGCGAGACTTTATATCTATGAATCTAAAGAACAAAGGACAAAGCTAAGGTGGGGTGACTGAAGACAAACCATTGAAGCTGCAAGAAAAGAACACCACCACGAAGTCAAAGAAGGACACGGGAAAGTGGTGTGAGTTCCATAAGAGCCCCACTCACAACAAAAGTGAGTGTTGGACCAAGCAATCGCTAGTGGCCAAGTTGAAGGCTTCAGAATCAGATGTATGTTTTGACCCTGAGTCAGAACTCGACAACAAGAGGAATGACAAAGGGAAGAAAATTATTAATGTGGAGTCTAGTGCCACTATTGCCACCGCCAATATCTAGAAGAATGAGCTTGAAAATCCAGAGGATAGGAAGCATCTTTTTCACTCACAAATGTGGGTGAATGCTTTGCCGCTACAATTCATTTTCGACAGTGGCAACCAAAAGAACCTTATTTCAGCAGAGGTAGTGAAGTGGCTAGGCCTACTAACCATACCACACCCACAACCATACAACATGGGTGGCTTCACCAAGGATGAGATCTCCGAGTCAGCCAGAAGTGTCACCTTCCCTACAACATCAAGCCCTTCACAGATGAGGTATTGTGTGATGTATTATTAGGACAACCATACTTATGGAAGCGACATGTTTTATATGAGTCTAGCCCTCGCTCTATGATTATTTCTTTGGGTAATACGTTATACAGGATACCATAGGTAGCCCCACCTACTGCCACCTCTTTGATCTTTGCTAAGAAATGTAGTAAAATCATCTCCTAGACCAGGAAATTTATTTTATTTTTGGTTCGCTCTCAAAGTAAGGGCAAGATCATAGCCACATCCATGGACCCCGAGAAGGGTTCCTCCACGTAGTAGAAGCAGGTGGATACAATCATGAAATAATACAGGGACATCTTCTCCTCACCCACAGGGGTACTGTTGCACTGTTAGGTTAAGCATTTGTTCGATTTGACTCCTGAGTCACCTCTACCCAACAGGCTGATATATCATTGCGCCATTGTGTAAAATTCAAAGTACAAGCAACAACATGATCAACATCAGGTGCCACACAAGTTTCAGGTGGGTGACAAAGTCTGGTTGCATTTCCAGAAAGAACACCTTACAAGAGCCCATTGGAAACTTAGACCACTTTGATATGGTCCTTACACCATTACCAAGGTTGTGGGAAATAATTCTTTGGAGCACAACATTCCTCCATTCCCTGGCTTGCACCGCCCTTGACCATGCTTCCCACCATTATTGGACACATTAGAGATTGCATAACATCTCACCAAGGACAAGGTTCAACAGAAATTTCCTCATCTCATGGAGGCACTCAACGCAATGGGACCATTGATTCCTAAGGGGGGAGGAATGATCTAGGTGGATATAGGTGGCCACCCTCCTATTCCACTTGGACGCCCAACATTATCTCCTTCGGTTTTTCGGTTTCCTTAATTATGGCACAGTTTATTATTTTTGGCAGTTTTTCAGGGTCTGATCTTCCAGAGCCATTTTGAGGCACTAAACGATGTTTTTAGGGAAAACGGAGAGACTATAAACATCACAAAAGCACTTGATTGTCTGCTTTCAGCCTCCTCTTCGAGATCTTTGAAATGAGGTATTATGATAGCCAAACGGAGATAGTATGCCAAAGTTACGACCCCAGGAAGTTGATATACCAATTTACCCAAAACCTCGTTTTGAAGATCTCAAAGAGAAGGCCAAAAATAAACTGGCAAGCCAGTTTGGGATGTTTTCAGTCTCTCTGTTTTCCCTAAAACGTCGTTTAGGGCCTCAAAACAGCTCCGAAAGTTTAGGACCCGAAAAACTGCCAAAATTAGTAAATTGTGCTATAATTAAGGAAACCGAAAAATTGAAAGAGATATTGTTGGGGGTCCAAGTGGAATAGGTGGGTGGCCACCAATGTCCACCTGGATCACCCTCCCCCCGATTAACCCATAGTGGACCAGGGGGGCCCAAAATGAACGTGAGTTGTCAATTTGAACAGAACTGAAATAAACAAAACAGTGCTGGAATTAAAAACTAAGAAAAATAAATCAGCAGAAAGACAAGACTGATTCCATGTCATTAGTCATTGTGAATAACTATATGCAAATGCCCGGGTTGCCTACTGTAATCTGGAACAAAGACATTGATCAGCGTTAGCAATGTAAAGCATGTAAAATCATGGACAAAAGTAAAACGTTAGCACCATAAGAAATGCAATATATACAAGTGAATAATTATGGCATAATGAATGTAAGAAACACAATGGGAAACTATACAGCAAATAAACAAAACCTCGACGTGTGTAGGGGCCCTCTGCACAACCTCGGGAAACAGCTATCAATCACGAATTGTGCTTATAAATAGAGTCTTCTCATATATTCAAAACGCAGTCATAACAAAGAAATAATGTCATGGCACAGTGGGCTTTCTTAACAGCAAAATTACATTACCAAGACCAACTATTATGCATATGGAAACACATTATTTATAGCAAACATTTACATAACTGATTTCCTAAGAACTGCGCTGACAGAGGACACGTGAACAACGACGTCCAGGGATCTAGCATCATGGTTGTTGTGATGATTAAATCTATTGAGGGTGGCTGTTGGATTCACCTTATGGAGCAGTCCACAGGTGTTGATATGTCCCCAGAGATCTAGGAACGACCACGCAAGTCTTCACGTGGTGAAAAATGAGTCATGTTGCTGTAGGACTCTTATATTTGACCACCGCTTGACCACCTTTGACCATGGCCTTCTTTGATGAATTCGACTAAGCCAATAGGACTCGGTCCATGTCCACGTCATTTCCAACTTGCCCATGTGGCTTGATTTGCCTGAAGACACCTGCAATATAGACTTTAACAAAAAGGCTGCGGAAAGTGACAATATTCCGCAGCTCATAGAGCAAAAATCTAATTCAACTAGCAAACACAAAAAATAGTTAGGAAACCACTTTATGTGCTCTTTTAAACTCAATATGCAATGATGTTGACAGCGTAGGAGGTCCAGGTAAATGGAAAAAGTCTAGAAAGGTGTATAGGAAAGATGCAAGTTTGGGGCTCAACAACATGTTGTCATGATTCCTTGCTTGATTTGATGGGGAATCTTCTATGTGATGTATTTGCTATCATAACTCTTCATGTTATGTTTTGAGATCCCTTGTTGTATGTTGTTGGGATAATCTTGTTGTCGTCATGCATGTTTTGTTTTTGAAATCCCTTTTATGCCATGTTGGCGTGATGTTCATCATGCATGTTTTTGTGTCATACTAATAGGAGTTTTTGATTGAGAGTTCTAGTTGTGGAACATCTCTTAGAGCCACTCCTACGTGAGGGAATTTTTCCTTGTATGATCATGACATCATCTCTTGTGTACATCACCATTATTGACAACACTTAATGCAACAGCTTACACCATCTTGACACCGGGGCCCAGAGACGTAGTCCCTCTTGGACGAACTCCGTTATCAACGCTTATGTTTTCATGTGTTGATGATTGTTAAGTCTCTCTTCTTTTCCGCATGCAGATGTATTCACTAATATTCTTTTAAAATGAAATTTTAACACATCACAAAAGTAAAAGGTCCCTGAAAGGTCCTTCATCACACCCGGACCTTAATCAAGTGGTATCAGAGCAGTCTTTGTGTTGATGTGAATTGCAGTGTGAACAATGACAGAGGATGAAAGAGCGATGTACGAGACCATGCTTAACATTTCCGAGAAAGTGGAAATCATGTATGAAACTCTACAAAAAGAGACAGAGGAAAAGGAGCGATTGCAGCTTCAGTTGCAAGCCACAGAAGAGGCCATGGAAAAACTGAAGCAAAACAAACATAATCTTCAAACAAAGAATGATGAATTGAAGATGCGTCTACATGAAGAGAAAGAGGAAAAACAGAGTTTGCTATGAAAATTGCAAGCAAAGGACGAGGCCTTGGAGAAGATGCAGCATAACCCATGCGAGGTAAAAAGTAGTTCTCTATCTTCATGTATATTTCCTGATGATGATTTCGTTGTTTTTGAAAATCATACCACAAGAATTGGCTCCAAATAGTTGAAGAAAATGGGGTATTAAGGAAAAGGCTTGGGCGTTAATGGCCAAGGCTTTGTCAATCCCATCAAAGTAGAAGAGTTACCCCGTCAGGCAGGACTTGGGTATGTTAGGAAAGAAGTTGGGGAATGCGCCACGACAGTTAGCGAACCACCAACAACGGATGATGAGCAGCCCTCATCATTTCTTTCCAAATCGAAAGAGGAGGTAAAAGATGTTGATTTCCTTTCGATTTCATCTTCTCATAGTATGATGTCTGTTGGATATTTGGAGATCCTGATTACAAGGACAAACATGAGGCTCCTTACAAGGATGAGGCATGAGGAGAAAGAAGATCTTGGTGCTAATAACCAAGGCATGACTCAACCTTTGGAGGTTGTGCACGAACATCCATTTGCAGCCTCGAGATACACTAAAGGAGAGTGCTTGAAGGTGTTAGATTTGTCTGAGACATCGTCAAGGAAAAAGAATGATGAGAAAACATCCCCATCATCCCGTGGCAGTTTCCATTGTAGGGAGGGAGTTGAGGTAAGCTCTCATCACCATATTGACATTACAGACAATAAAGGAAGGTATAACCACTTTCGATCTTCGAATGCTCATTTTGATTATGATCATGTTGTTAATAATGAACGAAGATCAAGGCATCGAAAAACATGTACCTTTTGTGGTTTACCTAACCATACCTTTTCTAAGTGTTGGAAAAGAATGGCAGCACTAAAAAAGATGAGGCGTGAAAAACCCTCGCAACAATAGGTTAAGCAGATATGGAGGAAGAAAATCGACTGCAATCATTGCGACAGAAATGACCATCAAAGAGCCACTTGTTGGAAGCTCCATCCAAAGCAGCGCCTTAAAGACAAAACGTCAGTGCATGAACCAGGAAGAGCAGTTGTTAGACAAGAAAAACCACCTCAAGGAGGTGACCCATTCACATTGATAAATGAAAAATGGTTTCTAGACATGTTGTCTTTTCATCGTCATTCTTTTGTAAATCATTTGTTGCATTTTAAAGTGTAAAAGTGATGATATGTTTTCCATCACATGGTTAGAAACAATGATGTCTAGTCATGTTTTGAGTCATATTTTACACTCTGAAAGTGATGTTATGTTTCCATCACTTGTCGAAACAATAGTGTTTGGCCTTATGTATGTAAATCATGTGTGGCAATGATGATGTGTTTTCCGTCACTTTTTGAAGCAACCATGATAGGTTGGCCTTGTTGTCATAGCTGGGATATTACGTCCATCTTGTTGTAAACTTGACCACCGAGTATGTATTATAAACTCGTGGCAAGTATGGGACGTTTTGGGTCATTAGTTGGCCATGTCATTCAAGCATGTAATTTGTGAACGAATGTACTACAGGTCACAAAAGTAGCAGGTGTCGGTTCGTCACTTAAGGCTCTGAAGAACAAAGGTGAGGAAGATGGAAGCGAGACCTTTTTAGGACACTTGTGATGTAGATAGGGTATAGAGAAAGTGCAGATTAATTTTTTCATGCTTTTGGAGGACCAAAAGCTCCTCAGTGGGGAGGATTGATCCAGGTGGCTCTAGAAACACTGTTGGCCGGATAAATCGATCTTGCAAACAAGGCTGATCTCCCTAATATCAGAAGATAGTCTAGCAACAAACAGACAAACAAACCTATATTTCTTTAGACATATGCGATTTATAAGTAAATACTACAAAGGTGTTAAGATCCTACCTTAGATCCAATGCTTGTTCGTTGTAGCCATCCTTCAATCATTCGAAAGAGTTACCCTCCAATCGTTCGAAAAAGTTACCTTTAAAGACATGCAATCACAAACAAGCAAACATTAAATAGCACTTGCATAGCAAATATCATAAATCATGTCTATTATGGTGATCAAGGAATCCATAAAATAAACCATCAATTAACAGCTTATTGAGAAAAACAAATTTAGTTGTATTAACTTTGAAGTAGAAGAACCTTACAACCTTTTTAGTCGTGATGTTGAATAAGCTCTTCCTGGGGTCCAAAACAAGAATTTCCTTTACTTTGACAAGTCTTGCACTCTTCCAAATGAGATCTTAGAGGTATGTAATCTCTCATAAAAACTCAACTAAAGAAGACTAAGTTCCAGCAGAATTTCGCCTCAAAAATATTCAGCTTCTAACCTCCCAAGTAACCAGCTCAATGCTTCTTTTTATAGTGCAGGAGAGGAGGTTACAGGTCCACCTATGAAGGGATAGAATCCTCCTTCAAAGGGATAAGCTCCTCACATCAAGGGGTTAGCTCCTTAAGGTATGGAGTGCATGAACCTTAAAAGAGCGAACTTGCCACCTCAATATTCCTTCTAGAAGCTTCTAGAAATGACTGAAAGTGAGTTTTTTAGAATGTACTCGTGCCTTTTTAACTTTTACAAGGGTCTGCACCCTTAACACAGAGATAGTGCGGCCAAGTGCACAGGAGACTTGACCATTAGGTGCGGGGCCGCAGGTAATACAAAGAGAAAGTGCGGAACCATATTTTTAAATACTTTTGAGGGCTTTCTCTTGTTTTCAAGGCTTGATATGAGGAACTGATGCTTTAGACTTGCAGAGGGGGAAAGTATGAGTGGTAATGAACTCACACAGATAGCAGAATGTCAAGGTGATAGTTTTTAGTGCAACAAAGACACACAGGACAAAGAGGGTTTATGAACGCGAAAAAATCAAAGTGTTCAGAATGATGTCGGCCCAGGACTAGAGCATAGATCTCGTCGTCTAATCGTGGAGGTGTGAAAAACACTTCAATCCAAGTCCGGATGATGAATTTATCGCGAAAAGAGTTGCCTTGGTTCCTTTGAAAAAATGATGTTTTTCCCCTAAAAATGGGTTTTAAAGCCTTATAAGGCAAATCACAATCAGAGGAGTCCAAAGGGTAGACTTAAGGTCGGGCCTTTAGAACCCCCGATCAGTGATCTTTGATTAATCGGAGTCGAAGGCATGCTATCGGTGATATAAGGGCTTAAGTCATGCGATCGACGATCGGAGGAGCGATTGGATCGGTGATTGACGATTGGCATCGACGTGTATCAGCGAAGAACCCCGGGCCATAGTGATAGCGATATGCGACGTGCAATCTCAGCCGTCGGATTGGAAGCAGATCAACGGTCTAGATTTAATCAGCGATATCAGCGATCGGCAAATCGGTGATCGGCATATCGGCATATCAGCAATTGGCATATCGGCATATAGGCGATAGGCAGATCGGAGATCGGTGATTCTAGATACCAAGGGGTGATGCGATGGAATATGGACCATTCGATTAAGAAGAAGATCAATGATCCAGATCTAATCGACATATCAGCGATCGACGGATCGACGTATCGGCGATTGGCAATCCCCCGATAAACAAGGCCATTGACAGAGCAATATGTGATTGTGATATAGCGCGGACCCGATGGATTTACAAGCCTAATTTCATAAAATTTGAAGTCCGGCTTTTCTGATTTTTCAATATTTTTAGTTTTTTTGTGTTTCCGCGTGTCTTGTCTGTTTTAACATAAAAAAGGCTATTCCGAGGTTTTTGTTGCGCCCGCCGATCCTTCTATGCAAACGATTTCTATTATCAACAAAACAGATGCCGTTTTAAGCAGCCTTTGTCATAAAAACGTGTTATAAAACACGATGAATGTAGAGAGCCGAGGCTGGAAGAGAGTGCTCGAGAGCCTGTGTGCCAGATAGTCCGAGAGCCTGCGTGCTAGAGTGCTAGAGAACCTGAGTGCCAGAGAGCCAATGAGGAGGCTTCACTCGAAGGAAAGCTGCAGAACAAGAAAGCCAGATAAAGACAGAGACAACTAGGTAGTGTTGCGAGTCACTTAGAGAAGCCAGAGTGCTTGAAATCCCGAGCCACAGAGCGTGATCGAGACAGTGCGAGAAGGTAAGCCAAAGAACTAGAGTTGCAGTGACATAGCCAGAGCGCTACAAAGCCAAATAGCCAGAGATCTATATTGCAGATAGCCAAAGCAGTCTTCTTCTTGTATGATCGATGTTGTGAGATCGAAGCAAGCTTTAGCACATTGACATCATCTGTTTCAGATGTCGCTGATTGTGACCAGCCAGAAAACGATCGATGCAAGGGGAGCCAAAGTCCAGAATGGTAACAGGCCCTTCCTGCGCATCGACAATGTGAACAACGTTGTTCATGTAGATTGTTTTGCTAAAGATATGAACATCCAATTCTCCAGATGGTCGTGGTGTGAGGTATCTGATTATTGTTCATGTATTTCTTCTTTATGTATTATGCTACATGGATCCTTGATTGGCAATTATTTAGGATCTTCTTTATTACATGTTGTCATGATTCCTTGCTTGATTTGATGAGGAATCTTCTATGTGATGTATTTGCTATCATAACTCTTCAGGTTATGTTTTGAGATCCCTTCTTGTATGTTGTTGGGATACTCTTGTTGTCGTCATGCATGTTTTGTTTTTGAAATCCCTTTTATGTCATGTTGGCAAGATGTTCATCATGCATGTTTTTGTGTCATATTGATATGAGTCTCTTATTGAGAGTTCTAGTTATGGAAAATGTCTTAGAGCCACTCCTGTGTGAGGGAATTTTTCCTTGTATGATCAAAACATCATCTCTTGTGTACATCACCATTATTGACAACACTTAATGCAGCAACCTACACCATCTTGACACCGGGGCCCGCAGACGTAGTCCCTCCTGGACAAACTCCGTTATCAATGCTTATGTTTTCATGTGTTGATGATTGCTATGTCTCTCTTCTTTTCCATATGTAGATGTATTCATTAATGTTCTTTAGAATGAAATTTTAACACATCACGAAAGTAAAAGGTCTTGGAAAGGTCCTTCATCACACCCGGACCTGGATCAAAGATTGTCGATGGCGCGAAGGCAGAACAAAGCTGCAAGTTCAAAGCATACCCAGTTGTACAGAAAGAGGCTTTGGCAATAGAAGTGAAGAGGCAACAGTGTGACAGGAGGAAAGTGAAAAGGCGGAGATAAAAACAGAGGATGGGGGAAACACTGAAGGAGTTGCATGAGTTGAAGGAGAAACTCTGGAGGGAACATGAGTTGCACAGACAGGAGAAGGAAGCACAGCAACAACAGGTACAGTAGGGGGCGCAACATACATAGACTGATGAAGCTACACCCATATAGGTAATAGACTAATCCGAACAGCTGGCACCAAGAAGGCAAGGTGAGCAGTCGTAGGAGTAGGACTTCAATCAACAGATTGAACAAGCACTTGAGCAGATGGATACGAATATGGAGAAAAAAGAGTTAGAGCAAGACATCGACCTCATGCCTTACCACCAAGACGTCAACCTACCAGCTTCACCGGATCCGGAAGGGGAGAAAGTCTCAAGCGACCAAGGAGATACTGAGATCCTTGGAGATAATCCGAAAGAAGAGATGCACAACATATCATTCAACGAGTCACATCGTAGAGTTGTGCAATATCACATAGTAATTACTCCGGACGACAAAACATCTCCTATGCAATTTGAGGAACGAGTGATCGTGTCTAACATGTGCAAGCATCCAGTAGCATTGGCCAATGCTACCAGAGCATATGTCGAAGCCACTAGCTCGAGTGTTCGCTTCCTAATAGTAGAGAACGAGTGAATGACTAAGGAGTTACAGACGACCAAGCAAGGAGGAGAACTGGTTACAACATCCACTCGAGCAGAGTTGAAGATGGCAATACTGGATGAAGTATTGTCCCTTGAGACAGTCATGCGGACGTTGTATTCCAAATTTGGTACCATGAATAAGGCAATGTTCCATCTCAACGGTTGGCAACAACGATGTGATAGGATAGCACATATCTTGTTAAGCATGCATATTCCTGTTGACTACATGCAAACTTGGACAACGAGATACAAGGGAGCCCCGTTACACTTGCCCAAGTTGATGAAGCCCAAAGTGGTTGAGTTTAAGGCATGCATCCGGAGTCAGATCGGGAACTATGAAGATCTCCCGTAGCTCATCACTAGTTTGCAGGCTTCCCATGGATGGGTATTCAGGAGTATGGATGTTGTAGTGCGCTCACATGCGATCCCATCTACTGGGACACTCACTAAGGCAAAAACAAAGGCGCAAGTCTGACTGGAGCTTGACTCGTACTTTGACGAGTTGATGTGAATAGCCACCAGTGCAAACTTGGTGATCAGTGCAGACACAGTGCATTAGTATGTTGTTGGTCTGACCGCACTCAAGAGAATTATGTGCATGTTATCATACGAGTTGGATAGAGGAGCCCGAGCAGTGTACCCCGATGCGATGGAGGCAAGAGTTCATTTCTAGAAATATGTCACCACAAAGTACACGGACACCATCAAAAACTACCAAGCTTGGCATCAATTTGCCACCATTGACCATCATGAGGATGTCGAAGAGTTGGTCTTCCCACAGTTGTCTGAGTCATAGTGATGTCTTGCATGGCTTGCTCCAGCCTATTTTGTCTCACATGGGTACATGTGTAAATTGTATGTAACATTTTGTCAAGTGGAAGTTCAAGTGTCGATAGTTGGATGTAACAGTCATAGAGTAGGTGAAGAGTCATAAGGGTAGATGAATAGTCAGAAAGTGGAATGTCAAGGGCCACCCCACCCTTTGCTATATATAGTCCATCATAACCCATTATATAGGCTTTTGGTCAGCGAAGCTTTTGATAGGAGTATCTTAGAGAAATATTGGAGAGTATTGTAACGAGCCTTGGCTTCTCCACTGTGTATAGCTAGTATATCTCTTTGGAGGAGCAGGCGGTAGCGACTGTAACATTCCGTTGTCGAAACTAGTGGTTGGTCATGGTTCTATTGTATGACTGGAAATTTCACTTCTTAATATAACAGAGCAAACACGTTTCATGCATATGTCGTATTGTATTTCAATTATCTTGTTTACTCTAAATGATATATGTATCTGTTTTCTTACGCATGCATGTATAGCATTCCTATATAAGTATGTATGAATCTTACTGAAATGTGTTGTTGGTTTAACCATCACTTTGGATTGATAGCTTACTTGCCTTCGAGTTTGTGATACATGTTTGCTCTTGTGTTCCCTTCTTAACTCCGTGCTTTCATAGGTTTCCAAGGGGCGCACTGACTTCACCCTCCGTGTGTTAGAACCGTTCATGCACCTTCCTTGACTTGCTGCATATATCACACCCTTGCTACCAACAGGGACATCTTGCCTCTGCATGCAACCACGGTCAAGGCAATACCGTACAACCCACTGCTGGGACTCTTACACCAAATGGTCTGAGGTCTAATTGGGACTTCTTACTGGGGAGATCCCCTGACATGTTGGCAGGTCTAGCACCATCAACGCCTTAATTGTAGCACATTTTACTATTTTTTGTAGTTTTTTGGGTCCTGAACTTCTGGAGCCATTTTGAGACCCTAAATAATGTTTTTAGGGAAAATGGAGAGACCGAAAACGTCTCTAATTAGCATGTTTGTTCTTTTTAGCCTTCTCTTAGAGAACTTATAAACAAGGTATTATGATAGCCAAACGGATATCGTATGCCAAAGTTACGACCTCGAGAAGTAGATGTACCAATTTACCCAAATGAGACCCACAGTTTTGGTGCTTCATCTCCTAGGGTTAGGTTTTTGGATGTTTAGGGTTTTCCATTGTTTCTCAATGATAATTAGGCCTTTGAGCCTCGATGTAACTCAGTTGAGAGGCATGTAGCATCCTCTCTTCTCATAGATAAGCCACCATCGCCCGAGCTAGTCTTATTTCCATTCTGCTTGTAAGCATATTTCAGTATTTGATATTAGTGAAATGAAGTGTTATTTCTACTGCATCTTTGTATTTAAGGTTATATCTATAATTTATTGTGTTGCTATTTAAATCCGGATTAGTGGTATCAGAGTGCTTTTCTCTTTCTTTGCTTTTCTTTACATGTCCCCAACAAGGTCAGGATATAAGTAATTAGGGCTCAATCTAGTTGAACCTTTGCAAGATCAACCTTGCAAATCCCGACGGCCTCCCATGGCGAACGAAAAGAAAGATGAGGGGGCAGGAGATCCTATCAAAATATTGCTCGAAGAATCCCTTGAGCAACAAAGGAACGCAATGATGGACAACTTTATCCAGATCCTTCAACGACTACCCAGGGGTGACGCATCGACTTCCAACAGCTACTTTGGAAGTGCCACACCCTTTAAGGTACAAGTTGATTTTGAAATTCCCATATTTGAGGGTTAGATAGATGTGGATGTCATAGATAAATGGTTAAATATGCTAGAAGGATATTTTTTTGTTCATGATTTTTCCAGCCGGGAAAAAATCACTTTTACACTTCTCAAAGTCACCCCCGGCATCAAGGACTGGTGGGAACCTACTGTGAGCAGAATGATGAAAGTACGACCTCACTATTTTCAGCTGCACCCACGTGGAATTCATTCCAGGATGCCATCAAGGAGAAGTACAACCCTGTCAAAAACTATGAGGTTAAATACATAAAGTGGACCATGTTGTGGCAAGGATTCAGAGCGGCACTTAATACTCAAATATTGTGACTGCCTACATAGCTACATCCAGGACGAGATGGATTTCCTGGACATATCCTCGCTTGGCACGACATATTGATATGCTGTCAAGATCGAGAAGAAGTTTAAACAAAAGAAGCGAGACTTTATATCTATGAATTTAAAGAACAAAGGACAAAGCTAAGGTGGGGTGACTAAAGACAAACCATTGAAGCTGCAAGAAAAGAACACCACCACGAAGTCAAAGAAGGACACGGGAAAGTGGTGTGAGTTCCATAAGAGCCCCACTCACAACAAAAGTGAGTGTTGGACCAAGCAATCGCTAGTGGCCAAGTTGAAGGCTTCAGAATCAGATGCATGTTTTGACCCTAAGTCAGAACCCGACAACAAGAGGAATGACAAAGGGAAGAAAATTATTGATGTGGAGTCTAGTGCCACTATTGCCACCGCCAATATCTAGAAGAATGAGCTTGAAAATCCAGAGGAGAGGAAGCATCTTTTTCACTCACAAATGTGGGTGAATGCTTTGCCGCTACAATTCATTGTCAACAGTGGCAACCAAAAGAACCTTATTTCAGCAGAGGTAGTGAAGTGGCTAGGCCTACTAACCATACCACACCCGCAACCATACAACATGGGTGGCTTCACCAAGGACGAGATCTCCGAGTCAGCCAGAAGTGTCGCCTTCCCGACAGCATCAAGCCCTTCACAGATGAGGTATTGTGTGATGTTACTCCTCTCGACGTTTGTGATGTATTATTAGGACAACCATACTTATGGAAGCGACATGTTGTATATGAGTCTAGCCCTCGCTCTATGATTATTTCTTTGGTTAATACGTTATACAGGATACCATAGGTAGCCCCACCTACTACCACCTCTTTGATCTTTGCTAAGAAATGTAGTAAAATCGTCTCCTAGACCAGGAAATTTATTTTATTTCTGGTTCGCTCTCAAAGTAAGGGCAAGATCATAGCCACATCCATGGCCCCCGAGAAGGGTTCCTCCACGTAGTAGAAGCAGGTGGATACAATCATGAAATAATACAGGGACATCTTCTCCTCACCCACAGGGGTACTGTTGCACTGTTAGGTTAAGCATTTGTTCAATTTGACTCCCGAGTCACCTCTACCCAACAGGCTGATATATCATTGCGCCATTGTGTAAAATTCCAAGTACAAGCAGCAACATTATCAACATCAGGTGCCACACAAGTTTCAGGTGGGTGACAAAGTCTGGTTGCATTTCCAGAAAGAACACCTTACAAGAGCCCATCGGAAACTTAGACCACTTCGATATGGTCCTTACACCATTACCAAGGTTGTGGGAAATAATTCTTTGGAGCACAACATTCCTCCATTCCCTGGCTTGCACCGCCTCGACCATGCTTCCCACCATTATTTTACACATTAGAGATTGCATAACATCTCACCAAGGACAAGGTTCAGCAAAAATTTCCTCATCTCATGGAGGCACTCAACGCAATGGGACCATTGATTCCTAAGGGGGGAGGAATGATCCAGGTGGATATAGGTGGCCACCCTCCTATTCCACTTGGACGCCCAACATTATCTCTTTCGGTTTTTCGGTTTCCTTAATTATGGCACAGTTTATTATTTTTGGTAGTTTTTCAGGGCCTGATCTTCCAGAGCCATTTTGAGGCCCTAAACGACGTTTTTAGGGAAAACGGAGAGACTGTAAACATCACAAAAGCACTTGATTGTCTGTTTTCAGCCTCCTCTTCGAGATCTTTGAAATGAGGTATTATGATAGCCAAACGGAGATAGTATGCCAAAGTTACGACCCCAGGAAGTTGATATACCAATTTACCCAAAACCTCATTTTGAAGATCTCAAAGAGAAGGCCAAAAATAAACTGGCAAGCCAGTTTGGGATGTTTTCAGTCTCTCTGTTTTCCCTAAAACGTCGTTTAGGGCCTCAAAACAGCTCTGAAAGTTTAGGACCCGAAAAACTGCCAAAATTAGTAAATTGTGTTATAATTAAAGAAACCGAAAAATTGAAAGAGATATTGTTGGGGGTCCAAGTGGAATAGGTGGGTGGCCACCAATGTCCACCTGGATCACCCTCCCCCCGATTAACCCATAGTGGACCAGGGGGGCCCAAAATGAACGTGAGTTGTCAATTTGAACAGAACTGAAATAAACAAAACAGTGCTGGAATTAAAAACTAAGAAAAATAAATCAACAGAAAGACAAGAGTGATTCCATGTCATTAGTCATTGTGAATAACTATATGCAAATGCCCGGGCTACCTACTGTAATCTGGAACAAATACATTGATCAGCGTTAGCAATGTAAAGCATGTAAAATCATGGACAAAAGTAAAACGTTAGCACCATAAGAAATGCAATATATACAAGTGAATAATTATGGCATAATGAACGTAAGGAACACAATGGGAAACTATACAGCAAATAAACAAAACCTCGGCATGTGCAGGGGCCCTCTGCACAACCTCGGGCAACAACTATCAACCAAGAATTGTGCTTATAAACAGAGTCTTCTCATATATTCAAAACGCAGTCATAACAAAGAAATAATGTCATGGCACAGTGGGCTTTCTTAACAGCAAAATTACATTACCAATACTAACTATTATGCATATGGAAACACATTATTTATAGCAATCATTTACATAACTAATTTCCTAAGAACTGCGCTGACAGAGGACACGTGAACAACGACGTCCATGGATCTAGCATCATGGCTGCTGTGATGATTAAATCTATTGAGGGTGGTTGTTGGATTCGCCTTATGGAGCAGTCCACAGGTGTTGATATGTCCCCAGAGATCTAGGAACGACCACGCAAGTCTTCGCGTGGTGAAAAATGGAGTCATGTTGCTGTAGGACTCTTATATTTTACCACCGCTTGACCACCTTTGACCATGGCCTTCTTTGATGAATTCGACTAAGCCAATAGGACTCGGTCCATGTCCACATCATTTCCAACTTGCCCATGTGGCTTGATTTGCCTGAAGACACCTGCAATATAGACTTTAACAAAAAGGCCGCGGAAAGTGACAAGATTCCGCAGCTCAATGAGCAAAAATCTAATTCAAACAGCAAACACAAAACATAGTTAGGAAACCACTTTATGTGCTCTTTTAAACTCAATATGCAATGATGTTGACAACTTAGGAGGTCCAGGTAAATGGAAAAGTCTAGAAAGGTGTATAGGAAAGATGCAAGTTTGGGGCTCAACAACATGTTGTCATGATTCCTTGCTTGATTTGATGGGGAATCTTCTATGTGATGTATTTTCTATCATAACTCTTCAGGTTATGTTTTGAGATCCCTTGTTGTATGTTGTTGGGATACTCTTGTTGTCGTCATGCATGTTTTGTTTTTGAAATCCCTTTTATGCCATGTTGGCATGATGTTCATCATGCATGTTTTTGTGTCATACTAATAAGAGTTTTTGATTGAGAGTTCTAGTTGTGGAACATCTCTTAGAGGCACTCCTACGTGAGGGAATTTTTCCTTGTATGATCATGACATCATCTCTTGTGTACATCACCATTATTGACAACACTTAACGCAACAGCTTACACCATCTTGACACCAGGGCCCAGAGACGTAGTCCCTCTTGGACGAACTCCGTTATCAACGCTTATGTTTTCATGTGTTGATGATTGTTAAGTCTCTCTTCTTTTCCGCATGCAGATGTATTCACTAATATTCTTTTAAAATGAAATTTTAACACATCACAAAAGTAAAAGGTCCCTGAAAGGTCCTTCATCACACCCGGAATTGAATCAAGTGGTATCAGAGCGGTCTTTGTGTTGATGTGAATTGCAGTGTGAACAATGACAGAGGATGAAAGAGCGATGTACGAGACCATGCTTAACATTTCCAAGAAAGTGTAAATCATGTATGAAACTCTACAGAAAGAGACAGAGGAAAAGGAGCGATTGTAGCTTCAGTTGCAAGCCACAGAAGAGGCCATGGAAAAACTGAAGCAAAACAAACATAATCTTCAAACAGAGAATGATGAATTGGAGATGCGTCTACATGAAGAGAAAGAGGAAAAACAGAGTTTGCTATGACAACTGCAAGCAAAGGACGAGGCCTTGGAGAAGATGCAGCATAACCCATGCGAGGTAAAAAGTAGTTCTCTATCTTCATGTATATTTCCTGATGATGATTTCGTTGTTTTTGAAAATCATACCACAAGAATTGGCTCCAAATAGTTGAAGAAAATGGGGTATTAAGGAAAAGGCTTGGGCATTAATGGCCAAGGCTTTGTCAATCCCATCAAAGTAGAAGAGTTACCCTGTCAGGCAAGACTTGGGTATGTTAGGAAAGAAGTTGGGGAATGCGCCACGACAATTAGCGAACCACCAACAACGGATG
This sequence comes from Pinus tabuliformis, assembly GCA_031772625.1. Taxonomy (NCBI): domain Eukaryota; kingdom Viridiplantae; phylum Streptophyta; class Pinopsida; order Pinales; family Pinaceae; genus Pinus; species Pinus tabuliformis. The sequence goes on along the minus strand of CM062804.1, from coordinate 635,575,631 downwards.
ATGAGCAATCCTCATCATTTCTTTCCAAATCGAAAGAGGAGGTAAAAGATGTTGATTTCCTTTCGATTTCATCTTCTCATAGTATGATGTCTGTTGGAGATTTGGAGATCCTGATTACAAGGACAAACATGAGGCTCCTTACAAGGATGAGGTATAAGGAGAAAGAAGAACTTGGTGCTAATAACCAAGGCATGACTCAACCTTTGGAGGTTGTGCATGAACATCCATTTACAGCCGCGAGATACACTAAAGGAGAGTGCTTGAAGGTGTTATATTTGTCTGAGACATCATCAAGGAAAGAGAATGATGAGAAAACATCCCCATCATCCCGTGGCAGTTTCCATTGCAGGAAGGGAGTTGAGGTAAGCTCTCATCGCCATATTGACATTAGAGACAATAAAGGAAGGTATAACCACTTTTGATCTTCGAATGCTCATTTTGATTATGATCATGTTGTTAATAATGAACGAAGATCAAGGAATTGAAAAACATGTAACTTTTGTGGTTTACCTAACCATACCCTTTCTAAGTGTTGGAAAAGAATGGCAGCACTAAAAAAGATGAGGCGTGAAAAACCCTCGCAACAGCAGGTTAAGCAGATATGGAGGAAGAAAATCGACTGCAATCATTGCGACAGAATTGACCATCAAAGAGCCACTTGTTGGAAGCTCCATCCAGAGCAGCGCCTTAAAGACAAAACGTCAGTGCATGAACCAGGAAGAGCAGTTGTTAGACAAGAAAAACCACCTCAAGGAGGTGACCCATTCACATTGATAAATGAAAAATGGTTTCTAGACATGTTGTCATTTCATGGTCATTCTTTTGTAAATCATTTGTTGCATTTTAAAGTGTAAAAGTCATGATATGTTTTCCATCACTTGGTTAGAAACAATGATGTCTGGTCATGTTTTGAGTCGTATTTTACACTCTGAAAGTGATGTTATGTTTCCATCACTTGTCGAAACAATAGTGTTTGGCCTTATGTATGTAAATCATGTGTGGCAGTGATGATGTGTTTTCCGTCACTTTTTCAAGCAACCATGATAGGTTGGCCTTGTTGTCATAGCTGGGATATTACGTCCATCTTGTTGTAAACTTGACCACCGAGTATGTATTATAAACTCGTGGCAAGTATGGGACGTTTTGGGTCATTAGTTGGCCATGTCATTCAAGCATGTAATTTGTGAACGAATGTACTACAGGTCACAAAAGTAGCAGGTGTCGGTTCGCTTAAGGCTCCGAATAACAAAGGTGAAGAAGATGGAAGCGAGACCTTTTCAGGACACTTGTGATGTAGATAGGGTATAGAGAAAGTGCAGATTAATTTTTTCATGCTTTTGGAGGACCAGAAACACTGTTGGCCGGATAAATCGATCTTGCGGACAAGGCCGATCTCCCAAATATCAAAAGATAGTCTAGCAACAAACAAACAAACAAACCTATATTTCTCTAGACATATGCGATTTATAAGTAAATACTACAAAGGTGTTAAGATCCAACCTTAGATCCAATGCTTGTTCGTTGTAGTCATCCTTCAATCATTCGAAAGAGTTACCCTCCAATTGTTCGAAAAAGTTACCTTTAAAGCCCTGCAATCACAAACAAGCAAACATTAAATAGCACTTGCATAGCAAATATCATAAATCATGTGTATTATGGTGATCAAGGAATCCATAAAATAAACCATCAATTAACGGCTTATTGAGAAAAAAAAATTAGTTGTATTAACTTTGAAGTAGAAGAACCTTACAACCTTTTTAGTCGTGATGTTGAATAAGCTCTTCCTGGGGTCCAAGACAGGAATTTCCTTTACTTTGACAAGTCTTGCACTCTTCCAAATGAGATCTTAGAGGTATGTAATCTCTCATAAAAACTCAACTAAAGAAGACTAAGTTCCAGCAGAATTTCGCCTCAAAAATATTCAGCTTCTAACCTCCCAAGTAACCAGCTCAATGCTTCTTTTTATAGTGTAGCAGAGGAGGTTACAGGGCCACCTATGAAGGGATAGAATCCTCCTTCAAAGGGATAAGCTCCTCACATCAAGGGGTTAGCTCCTTAAGGTATGGAGTGCATGAGCCTTAAAAAAGCGAACTTGCCACATCAATATTCCTTCTAGAAGCTTCTAGAAATGACTGAAAGTGAGTTTTTTAGAATGTACTCATGCCTTTTTAACTTTTACAAGGGTCTACACCCTTAACACAGAGATAATGCGGCCAGGTGCACAGGAGACTTGACCATTAGGTGCGGGGCCGCAGGTAATACAAAGAGAAAGTGCGGAACCAGATTTTTAAATACTTTTGAGGGCTTTCTCTTGTTTTCAAGGCTTGATATGAGGAACTGATGCTTTAGAATTGCAGAGGGGGAAAGTATGAGTGGTAATGAACTCACACAGATAGCAGAATGTCAAGGTGATAGTTTTTAGTGCAACAAAGACACACAGGAAAAAGAGGGTTTATGAACGCGCAAAAATCAAAGTGTTCAGAATGATGTCGGCCCAGGACTAGAGCATAGATCTCGTCGTCTGATCGTGGAGGTGTGAACACCACTTCAATCCAAGTCCGGATGATGAATTTATCGCAAAAAGAGTTGCCTTGGTTCCTTTGAAAAAATGTTGCTTTTCCCCTAAAAATGGGTTCTAAAGCCTTATAAGGCAAATCACAATCAGAGGAGTCCAAAGGGCAGACTTAAGGTCGGGCCTCTAGAACACCCGATCAGTGATCTTTTATTAATCAGGGTCGAAGGCATGCTATCGGTGATATCAGGGCTTAAGTCATGCGATCGACGATCGAAGGAGCGATTGGATCAGTGATCGACAATTGGCATCGACGTGTATCAGCGAAGAACCCCGGGCCATAGTGATAGCGATATGCGACGTGCAATCTCAGCCCTCGGATTGGAAGCAGATCAACGGTCTAGATTTAATCAGCGATTAGCAGATCGGTGATTGGCATATCGGCATATCAGCGATTGGCATATCGGCATATCGGCGATAGGTAGATCGGAGATCGGTGATTCTAGATACCAAGGGGTAATGCAATGGAATCTGGACCGTCCGATCAAGAAGAAGATCTATGATCCAGATCTAATCGACATATCAGCGATCGATGGATCGACGTATCGGCGATTGGAAATCCCTCGATAAACAAGGGCATTGACAGAGCAATATGTGATTGTGATATAGCGCAGACCTGATGGATTTATAAGCCTAATTTCATAAAATTTGAAGCCCGGCTTTTCTGATTTTTCAATATTTTTAGTTTTTTTGTGTTTCCGCGTGCCTTGTCTGTTTTAACATAAAAAAGGCTATTCCGAGGTTTTTGTTGCGCCTGCCGATCCTTCTATGCAAACGATTTCTATTATCAACAAAACAGATGCCGTTTTAAGCAACCTTTGTCATAAAAACATGTTATAAAACACGATGAATGTAGAGAGCCGAGGCTGGAAGAGAGTGCTCGAGAGCCAGTGTGCCAGATAGTCCGAGAGCCTGCGTCCTAGAGTGCCAGAGAGCCAATGAGGAGGCTTCACTCGAAGGAAAGCTGCAGAACAAGAAAGCCAGATAAAGACAGAGACAGCTAGGTAGTGTTGCGAGTCACTTAGAGAAGCCAGAGTGCTTGAAATCCCGAGCCATAGAGCGTGATCGAGACAGTGCGAGAAGGTAAGCCAAAGAACTAGAGCTGCAGTGACATAGCCAGAGCGCTACAAAGCCAAATAGCCAGAGATCTATATTGCAGATAGCCAAAGCAGTCTTCTTCTTGTATGATTGATGTTGTGAGATCGAAGTAAGCTTTAGCACATTGACATCATCTGTTTCATATGTCGCTGATTGTGACCAACCAGAAAACGATCGATGCAAGGGGAGCCAAAGTCCAGAATGGTAACAAGCCCTTCCTGCGCATCGACAATGTGAACAACGTTGTTCATGTAGATTGTTTTGCTAAAGATATGAACATCCAATTCTCCAGATGGTCCGTGGTGTGAGGTATCTGATTATTGTTCATGTATTTCTTCTTTATGTATTATGCTACATAGATCCTTGATTGGCATTGATGTAGGATCTTCTTTATTACATGTTGTCATGATTCCTTGCTTGATTTGATGGGGAATCTTCTATGTGATGTATTTGCTATCATAACTCTTCAGGTTATGTTTTGAGATCCCTTGTTGTATGTTGTTGGGATACTCTTGTTGTCGTCATGCATGTTTTGTTTTTGAAATCCCTTTTATGCCATGTTGGCAGGATGTTCATCATGCATGTTTTTGTGTCATATTGATATGAGTCTTTTATTGAGAGTTCTAGTTATGGAAAATGTCTTAGAGCCACTCCTGTGTGAGGGAATTTTTCCTTGTATGATCAAAACATCATCTCTTGTGTACATCACCATTATTGACAACACTTAATGTAGCAACCTACACCATCTTGACACCGGGGCCCGCAGACGTAGTCCCTCCTGGACGAACTCCGTTATCAATGCTTATGTTTTCATGTGTTGATGATTGTTATGTCTCTCTTCTTTTCCATATGTAGATGTATTCATTAATGTTCTTTTAAAATGAAATTTTAACACATCATGAAAGTAAAAGGTCTTGGAAAGGTCCTTCATCACACCCGAACCTGGATCAAAGATTGTCGATGGCACGAAGGCAGAACAAAGCTGGAAGTTCAAAGCATACCCAGTTGTACAGAAAGAGGCTTTGGCAATAGAAGCGAAGAGGCAACAGTGTGACAGGAGGAACGTGAAAAGGCAGAGATAAAAACAGAGGATGGGGGAAACACTGAAGGAGTTACATGAGTTGAAGGAGAAACTCTGGAGGGAACATGAGTTGCACAGACAGGAGAAGGAAGCATAGCAAGAATAGGTACAATAGGGGGTGCAACATACACAGACTGATGAAGCTACACCCATATAGGTAGTAGACTAATCCGAACAGTTGGCACCAAGAAGGCAAGGTGAGCAGTCGTAGGAGTAGGACTTCACTCAACAGATTGAACAAGCACTTGAGCAGATGGATATGAATATGGAGAAAAAAGAATTAGAGCAAGACATCGACCTCATGCCTTACCACCAAGAGGTCAACCTACTAGCTTCACCGGATCCGGAAGGGGAGCAAGTCTCAAGCGACCAAGGAGATACTGAGATCCTTGAAGACAATTCGAAAGAAGAGATGCACAACATATCATTCAACGAGTCACATCATAGAGTTGTGAAATATCACATAGTATCTACTCCGGATGACAAAACATCTCCTATGCAATTTGAGGAACGAGTGATTGTGTCTGACATGTGCAAGCATCCAGTAGCATTGGCCAATGCTACCAGAGCATATGTCGAAGCCACTAGCTCGAGTGTTCGTTTCCTAATAGTAGAGAACGAGTGAATGACTAAAGAGTTACAGACGACCAAGCAAGGAGGAGAACTGGTTACAACATCCGCTTGAGCAGAGTTGAAGATGGCAATACTGGATGAAGTATTGTCCCTTGAGACAGTCATGTTGACGTTGTATTCCAAATTTGGTACCATGAATAAGGCAATGTTCCATCTCAACGGTTGGCAACAACGATGTGATAGGAGAGAGCATATCTTGTTAAGCATGCATATTCTTGTTGACTACACGCAAACTTGGACAATGAGATACAAGGTAGCCCCGTTACACTTGCCCAAGATGATGAAGCCCGAAGTGGTTGAGTTTAAGGCATGCATCCGGAGTCAGATCAGGAACTATGAAGATCTCCCGTAGCTCATCACTAGTTTGCAGGCTTCCCATGGATGGGTATTTAGGAGTATGGATTTTGTAGTGCGCTCACATGCGATCCCATCTACTAGGACACTCACTAAGGCAAAGACAAAGGCGCAAGTCTGACTGGAGCTTGACTCGTACTTTGACGAGTTGATGTGAATAGCCACCAGCGCAGACTTGGTGATCAGTGCAGACACAGTGCATTAGTATGTTGTTGGTCTGACCGCACTCAAGACAATTATGTGCATGTTATCATACGAGTTGGATAGAGGAGCCCGAGCAGTGTACCCCGATGCGATGGAGGCAAGAGTTCATTTCTAGAAATATGTCACCACAAAGTACACGGACACCATCAAAAACTACCAAGCTTGGAATCAATTTTCCACCATTGACCATCATGAGGATGTCGAAGAGTTGGTCTTCCACAGTTGTCTGAGTCATAGTGATGTCTTGCATGGCTTGCTCCAGCCTATTTTGTCTCACATGGGTACATGTGTAAATTGTATTTAACATCTTGTCAAGTGGAAGTTCAAGTGTCGATAGTTGGATGTAACAGTCATAGAGTAGGTGAAGAGTCATAAGGGTAGATGAATAGTCACAAAGTGGAATGTCAAGGGCCACCCCACCCTTTGCTATATATAGTCCCTCATAACCCATTATATAGGCTTTTGGTCAGCCAAGCTTCCGATAGGAGTATCTTAGAGAAATATTGGAGAGTATTGTAACGAGCCTTGGCTTCTCCACTATGTAGAGCTAGTATATCTCTTTGGAGGAGCAGGCGGTAGTGACTGTAACATTCCGTTGTCGAAACTAGTGGTTGGTCATGGTTCTATTGTATGACTGGAAATTTCACTTCTTAATATAACAGAGCAAACACGTTTCATGCATATGTCGTATTGTATTTCAATTATCTTGTTTACTCTAAATGATATATGTATCTATTTTCTTACGCATGCATGTATAGCATTCCTATATAAGTATGTATGAATCTTACTGAAATGTGTTGTTGGTTTAACCATCACTTTGGATTGCTAGCTTACTTGCCTTCGAGTTTGTGATACATGTTTGCTCTTGTGTTCCCTTCTTAACTCCGTGCTTTCACAGGTTTCCAAGGGGCGCACTCACCTGACCCTCCGTGTGTTAGAACCATTCATGCACCTTCCTTGACTTGCTGCATATGTCACACCCTTGCTACCAACAGGGACATCTTGCCTCTGCGTGCAACCGCGGTCAAGGCGATACCGTACAACCCACTGTTGGGACTCTTACACCAAATAGTCTGAGGTCTAATTGGGACTTCTTACTGGGGAGATCCCCTGACATGTTGGTAGGTCTAGCACCATCAACACCTTAATTGTAGCACATTTTACTATTTTTTGTAGTTTTTTGGGTCCTGAACTTCTGGAGCCATTTTGAGGCCCTAAACAATATTTTTAGGGAAAATGGAGAGACCGAAAACGTCTCTAATTAGCATGTTTGTTCTTTTTAGCCTTCTCTTAGAGAACTTACAAACAAGGTATTATGATAGCCAAACGGATATCGTATGCCAAAGTTACGACCTCGAGAAGTAAATGTACCAATTTACCCAAATGGGACCCACAGTTTTGGCGCTTCATCTCCTAGGGTTAGGTTTTTGGATGTTTAGGGTTTTCCATTGTTTCTCAATGATAATTAGGCCTTTGAGCCTCGATGTAACTCAGTTGAGAGGCATGTAGCCTCCACATATCTTCTCATAGATAAGCCACCATCGCCCGAGCTAGTCTTATTTCCATTCTACTTGTAAGCATATTTCAGTATTTGATATTAATGAAATTAAGTGTTATTTCTACTGCATCTTTGTATTTAAGGTTATATCTATAATTTATTGTGTTCCTATTTAAATCTGGATCAGTGGTATAGAGTGATTTTCTCTTTCTTTGTTTTTCTTTACATGTCCCCAACAAGGTCAGGATATAAGTAATTAGGGCTCAATATGGTTGAACCTTTGCAAGATCAACCTTGCAAATCCCGACGGCCTCCCATGGAGAATGAAAAGAAAGATGAGGGGGCATGAGATCCTATCAAAATATTGCTCGAAGAATCCCTTGAGCAACAAAGGAACGCAATGATGGACAACTTTATCCAGATCCTTCAACGACTACCCAGGGGTGACGCATCGACTTCCAATAGCTACTTTGGAAGTGCCACACCCTTTAAGGTACAAGTTGATTTTGACATTCCCATATTTGAGGGTTAGATAGATGTGGATGTCATAGATAAATGGTTAAATATGCTAGAAGGATATTTTTTTGTTCATGATTTTTCCAGCCGGGAAAAAATCACTTTTGCACTTCTCAAAGTCACCCCCGGCGTCAAGGACTGGTGGGAAACCTACTGTGAGCAGAATGATGAAAGTACGACCTCACTATTTTCAGCTACACCCACTTGGAATTCATTCCAGGATGCCATCAAGGAGAAGTACAACCCTGTCAGAAGCTATGAGGATAAATACATAAAGTGGACCATGCTGTGGCAAGGATCCAGAGCGACACTTAGTACTCAAATATTGCGACTGCCTTCATAGGTACATCCAGGACGCGATGGATTTCCTGGACATATCCTTGCTTGGCACGACATACTGATATGTTGTCAAGATCGAGAAGAAGTTTAAACAAAAGAAGCGAGACTTTATATCTATGAATCTAAAGAACAAAGGACAAAGCTAAGGTGGGGTAACTGAAGACAAACCATTGAAGCTGCAAGAAAAGAACACCACCACGAAGTCAAAGAAGGACACAGGAAAGTGGTGTGAGTTCCATAAGAGCCCCACTCACAACACAAGTGAGTGTTGGACCAAGCAATCGCTAGTGGCCAAGTTGAAGGCTTCAGAATCAGATGCATGTTTTGACCCTAAGTCAGAACCCGACAACAAGAGGAATGATAAAGGGAAGAAAATTATTGATGTGGAGTCTAGTGCCACTATTGCCACCGCCAATATCTAGAAGAATGAGCTTGACAATCCAGAGGAGAGGAAGCATCTTTTTCACTCACAAATGTGGGTGAATGCTTTGCCGCTACAATTCATTGTCGACAGTGGCAACCAAAAGAACCTTATTTCAGCAGAGGTAGTGAAGTGGCTAGGCCTACTAACCATACCACACCCGCAACCATACAACATGGGTGGCTTCACCAAGGACGAGATCTCTGAGTCAGCCAGAAGTGTCACCTTCCCTATAGCATCAAGCCCTTCACATGTGAGGTATTGTGTGATGTTGCTCCTCTTGACGTTTGTGATGTATTATTAGGACAACCATACTTATGGAAGCGACATGCTGTATATGAGTCTAGCCCTCACTCTATGATTATTTCTTTGGGTAATACGTTATACAGGATACCATAGGTAGCCCCACCTTCTGCCACCTCTTTGATCTTTGGCAAGAAATGTAGTAAAATCGTCTCCTAGACCAGGAAATTTATTTTATTTCTGGTTCGCTCTCAAAGTAAGGGCAAGATCATAGCCACATCCATGGCCCCCGAGAAGGGTTCCTCCACGTAGTAGAAGCTGGTGGATACAATCATGAAATAATACAGGGACATCTTCTCCTCACCCACAGGGGTACTGTTGCACTGTTAGGTTAAGCATTTGTTCGATTTGACTCCCGAGTCACCTCTACCCAATAGGCTGATATATCATTGCACCATTGTGTAAAATTCCAAGTACAAGTAGCAACATGATCAACATCAGGTGCCACACAAGTTTCAGGTGGGTGACAAAGTCTGGTTGCATTTCCAGAAAGAACACCTTACAAGAGCCCATCAGAAACTTAGACCACTTCGATATGGTCCTTACACCATTACCGAGGTTGTGGGAAATAATTCTTTGGAGCACAACATTCCTCCATTCCCTGGCTTGCACCGCCCTCGACCATGCTTCCCACCATTATTGGACACATCAGAGATTGCATAACATCTCACCAAGGACAAGGTTCAACAGAAATTTCCTCATCTCATGGAGGCACTCAATGCAATGGGACCATTGATTCCTAAGGGGGGAGGAATGATCCAGGTGGATATAGGTGGCCACCCTCCTATTCCACTTGGACGCCCAACATTATCTCTTTCGGTTTTTCGGTTTCCTTAATTATGGCACAATTTATTATTTTTGGCAGTTTTTCAGGGTCTGATCTTCCAGAGCCATTTTGAGGCCCTAAACGACGTTTTTAGGGAAAACGGAGAGACCGTAAACATCACAAAAGCACTTGATTGTCTATTTTCAGCCTCCTCTTCGAGATCTTTGAAATGAGGTATTATGATAGCCAAACGGAGATAGTATGCCAAAGTTACGACCCCAGGAAGTTGATATACCAATTTACCCAAAACCTCGTTTTGAAGATCTCAAAGAGAAGGCCAAAAATAAACTGGCAAGCCAGTTTGGGATGTTTTCAGTCTCTCTGTTTTCCCTAAAACGTCGTTTAGGGCCTCAAAACAACTCCGAAAGTTTAGGACCCGAAAAACTGCCAAAATTAGTAAATTGTGCTATAATTAAGGAAACCGAAAAATTGAAAGAGATATTGTTGGGGGTCCAAGTGGAATAGGTGGGTGGCCACCAATTTCCACCTGGATCACCCTCCCCCCAATTAACCCATAGTGGACCAGGGGGGCCCAAAATGAACGTGAGTTGTCAATTTGGTCATCCCATGATTTCCTTGTCCAAGGTAGCTTACTTGTTACAGAGGGTTAAAAGGTTGATTCGATGAGCTGTGGGTGGTCACATTCATTAGCTACCCGAACAAATTAATTTCTTTGAAAATTACCGCCACCACTTCTTCCATGTCACATTACACATTTGTTATGACTTACACTCTAAAAGACTTCCCTGTAATGTGTTGATCATATTGGGCCTTATATTTTTCATGTGATTTCTTTAGTGACTCCTATAATTGCAAATGGATCTACCCAATATTCTAAAATAAAATATGCTCTTAATGCATCTACTATTAGGTTCTCCCTCACTCCTTGTTTTCCATACACAACATCCAAGGGTTAAGGCAGCAAATAACCAAAGCAAGTTTCAAAAGTGACTTACTAGTCAAGTGTGGACTACTCTGTTATAAGAATGTTGTATATAGACACATTTACATCTTGGGTCTTTGGATATTTCTTATTATAACCCCTCAAGAACTACACCTAAGTCCTATTGAGTACTTCTATCTCCCCATTTGAGTATAGAATGTTGTAGACCTCTTAAACTTCATGTCTATATCTCCTGCAACATAGTGCAAAATGCACTAAGAAATTAGTTGTACCCATCTAAAATGATGCTCCTTGGTATCCCCAAAGTGCACCCAAACTTGTTCAAAGAATAAGTATGTTTTTTTATCCTTTAATGGTATTTTTACAAGGCATGGGAATGAACGTCTCATTTAACCTATCAACTAGCATGAATAAGTATTCATGTGTCTTCCTGGTTGTTGGTAAACCTCCCACAAAATCCATGGAAATGATTTCCCAAGGAAAAGTGGGTTTAGGTAAGAGATAGCATAGACCTTTCTTTCTATCATTAAGCTTTATATTACAACAAAGTATGCATCCTTTAATGTGGTTTGTTATATCTTCTTGCATTTTGGGAATGTACACAAACCTTTGTAAGTTGGAAATTATCTTCCTAACACCAAAATGTTGTGTAACCTTGGAGGTGTGAGACTCTCTAATAAGATGCAGTCACTCACCTTTGGGAACACAATCCCTATCTAACCTATAGAGTAACTCATTCTAGAGATGATATCTAGCTTTATTATCATGATATTCTACATAGCTCTAGTCTTGTAGCTATTGAAACATCTCTTTAAATTCCTCATCTTCGATATATTCCTCTGTGTATGTATCATGGGTGAAAGGATCCATATGCATAATAGTTTCCAAAGATGTAATTTTGGATGTGGGTGGCCTTGAAGATTGTCTTCCAACCTATTTGTGTTTGCCTTCTTATACTCGATGATTAAATGAAATTGTTGTAAAAAGAGCATCCACTTGTAGTGTCTACTTTATTATATCTTACTCTAGGATTGTAGATATTGTAGAAATTAGTGATTTATTTGGATGATGGTCTCCTTGCTCATCAAATAATATGTCCATTTTTCAACAACTTGTACTAGTGTATAGAGTAGGGTAGTTAAGAACTACCCCATGAAATATTTCATAATGATATCATACATGCCTTCCTCCTTGCATCAAGACCACTTCCATGGCATGCCCACTTGCATCTATCTCCACGTCAAAGGGATTCTACTGGCTTGGTAATATGAGACTGGTGCTTAATTAATTTTTATTTTCAATTCATCAAAAGCCTTGTATTTATTCTTCCCCCATTTGAAACTCTTACCACTAGTGGTTATGTCATGGAGTGGTGCAACTCATACTAAAAATGAAGCTACAAACTTCCATAGTATTTTTTTCCCCAATAAAGCTTCTAACTCCAAATAAATTTATAGGAAGTTTCCACCTCATGATGGCCTCCATTTTTGTGGGATCCTCATGAGCTCCTCTCCACCAATCACATAACCAAAATACACAAAATACTACTAGGAAAACTCACATTTCTTGAGGTTAGTCAGTAGTTAATGCTTCTCCAAATTCTATAACACCTACATAAGATGTGAAATATGCTCCTCCTAGGTAGCACTATAAACCAATATATCATCCAAATAGACTATAACAAATTAATCTAGATATGGGCATAATACATCATTAATTAGTCTCATAAAGGTAGTTGATGCATTACATAAAGCAACTAGCATGACCAGCCATTCTTACAAACCTTGCATGTTTTGCAAGCAGTCTTCTAGGTATCTTCTTCCTTGACGTGTATATTGTGGTACCTCGATTTGAGCTCCAACTTGGTGAAGTAGTTTGCATGTTGAAACTAATCTAACAAATCATTGATCTGGGGCACTAGGTAGAGGGTATTGATTCTTGAATGTAACATAGTTTAATTCTTTGTAATCATTACAGATTCACAAAGTCTCATCCTTCTTGGGTACAATTATGATGGGTGATCCACAAGGAGATGTGCTTGTTCATATGACACCATACTCCAATATCTATTGTAGGTGCTTCTTCACTTCATTTGCTTCCAAAATGAACTATCTATACATCCCAATATTTGGAAATGGAAAGTGGTGATAATTATATTTCGTGCTCCATTTCCCTCTTGGGTAATATTCCTTTAGGCTCCTACAACACCCCTTTGTATTCCTATAGAAACTCCTCCAAGTGATTTTTTTTCTCTTTACTATACCCCAACAAGAATGCAAGATTTCTCTTACTAACTCATCATCATGATGATTTCCCTTAAGAAAAGTAAAACATATTTCTTACCAGAACTAATCAACTTATTTGCTTGGTTGGAACTTACCAGTGAGTTCTTCAAATTTCCTTTGTTTGCATTGATGATATAGGATTTTTTATCCTTGATCAAGTGATATTTATTGACTCTCCACATTAATATCACATCCCTCAAATACATGTAGGGACTTCCAAATATACTCAAAATACATAGAGGGGTACTACATCCAATTCTGTTTTAATATAATCAACACTTACAACAAATTCAATATTGCATTATTTTGTAACCTTGATCTTTGCATCATTAGTTACCCATCCTAATGGATATGGGATAGGATGATTGTGAACCTATAATCTAAGCTTGTTGACAAATCCACTACTATGATATTAGCATGTGAATTGGAATCAAATAGAGTGTCTATCTTGTTCTTCTTGATTGGGATCTTGATGTGGAATAATTTGTTCATCTATTTTTATTCTTGGTGATGAAGGCTACACAGATTCACCTCCTTCTGCACTAATGTGCAGATAATATTCTCATCCACATTAGAGCTATTTTCAACGTAATTGCTCAAATCTATTTCCAGAAGATTATTTTTCTTTGCATCCTTCTTTCAGTTCTTTAGGTTTAGCTCTACATGTAATTTCTAATACTTTTTCTTAGTGTGACCATGAATATTGCAATGGTTACAATGGTTACTATAATCCTTGTACTAATGTGTATGTAACAACCCCTGGTTGATTTTCCATGTAAATAAAAATAAGACCAAGGTCATGAGACATGTATTCCAAGTTGAATGGTGGGTGAACATCATAGTGGGGATCACTTGCAATTTATTTACGACTATGGAAATTGGAAAAGGAACTAGCAAACGAAGAGGCAATAATTGGCATTTAATTAATGAAATAAAGGAAAATAGTAGAAAAGGAAGGTGAAGAGACACATATTTGTAAGCTAAGGAAATTAGAGAGAAAGTGAAGAAAAATGGGACATCAATGAGAAAAATGCATCAGAAAATTAGTTCACAACTTTTTCCCATCTTTGGAGCAGGTGTAGCAAAGGAAATAGAACAAGCACTTGGACAAGCAAGTAAAGGAAGGAAAAGACAAGCAAAGAAAAGCAAGGAGAAGGTTGGATCAACAACTTCAACAGGAATATCTTGCAAGTAATAGGTTGCATGTGTGATTTCCTTATTGGGATGTGAATGCATGGTACATGCATTTTTTTATTTGGTTCATTTGTTTTCATTGGCATGAGTTTTTCCTGGAGTGAGATTGATTTTAGCCTTGTCTTACCATTTCTTAGATAGCCATGGTGTGATGGGGTTCAATCTTGTTTGAGCTTTGGATTACCAGAAGTTTTTGGAACCAGGTGAGGTGGTCTCAGGAAAATTCTAAGGGTTGGGGTGGAGATGGTTTTCTTCGAGAAGACCTCGGTAGGTGGGTGGACACAGGAAAAATCCTCAAGGTATGGTGAAGAAATTCTGAGGCATCCAAACTTGGTTTGGTTTTGTGATCTAAAGACCAGTTTAGGTGATATCGTGACAGATTGAGGGTGGAGGTGGTTTAATATCTAGAGTCCCTAGTTGGTTTTGTGGTTTAACCCTTATCATCCCACATTCATGCTTGGAATATGGCGCGGGGCTGATTAGATGAAATAGATATTTGGGTTAGCCCAATCTATGGTCAGGTGGTACGTGGAAGTCCCTGACTTGATTGGATTTTGTACAAGTTAATAAGAGTTATTACTCTAATGTGATTAATGAGCATATGTACTTGGTATTATGGTTATTTTATGGCAGATTTGTCATGGCTTCTATTCTGGTTATATGCATGGTTCTATGATGTGCTTTAGCTATGGAACTTGTTCATCATTCTATAAGTTATTGACTGGTTGATAATTGCATGGGATAACAAGTGTTATTGCAACTATCTTGAGAGGGAAATATAACTTCTTGATGATTCTTAGATGAAGTTTAGAAGCTTATGATCAGATTTGCATTCATGACCTGTAACTTATATGTTTATCATATGTTTGACAAAAGGTCTATCCTGGATTAGGCATGGCTAGGTTAAGATCTTGTTCAAGATAAGATCTTAATCATGATTCTGGAAAGTTACAGGAAGTTTTGGGCAATGTTCTAGAGGCTAGCATGAAAAGGTGGCACAGATCCTATAACAGCATGCACAAAACTGGAAGATTAAGGTCATCACCGCATGGAGGCATGCTTATGGGTGCACTTGGAGCCTCATAACTGCATGCATGTTGTGTTGTGGGTGTGGTTGGAGTGTTAGGCTTGTGGAAAACCAGTTCCATCTCAGGATCTGATCATCAGAGGTTATGAAATGACTTCGAGGTGATCTAGTTCTTCTGAGAGGTATCAAAAAGATTTCTGATTGTAGGCCCCAATTCCATAACTAGAATTTGTAGGTCAGGTCATTTCATAGTAACACTCGGATAATGTTTACCCTAGAGATCTTGTAAAAGTGGATAGATATGGGGTGGGGCGTTACTAAGTTATATCAGAGTGAGGTTACAACACTGGATCTTGGGGTAAAATCACATTGTCATACAAGTATTATATGTCGGCAAGCACCACCCTCTAGGATTTACTGTATATCCTGCCATTCAATGGCAAGGATTCCTTGGCTTGATCAAGGGCAACCACCTCTAGGATTTACCATATATCCCACCATTCACCAGTCAAGGATTCCTAGGCCCACCGAGGCACATAATACCTAGATTTACTATAACCCATCGTCTGGTTCAGGGATCACTAGGCTAGTGGCTTTGCCGCAATCCACAATCTGGTTCAGGGATCATTAGGCCATGGGTTATTTCATTCATAGATCCACCTCACTCAGCTTCAAATCCATCCGGCAATCCAACTCAACCAAAACATGAGAACCCCATGTAACCATGGCTATCCGGAAATGGCAACGAAAGGTTGAAGAACACTATCACACTTGGCAAAACCCATGCCCGTGACAAAAAGAGGACCAATAACACACATGCATAACCATGCATGCCAAATCTAGCAAGGAAATCACATATGCAAATCGATACCTACAAGTAAAACTGCTATAGCTAGTTGATCTTGCTCTTCCTTAATTGATCTTTGCTTCCTCTTTCCTTTCTTTTCCTTTCTTTATCCAATGATGAAGTGCTCCAAGAGAAATATAAGTGTCTAAGAGTGAGAAAGAGAGAGAATAGAGAGATAGCTCCAAAAATGAACTAAAAAAAGCTACCAACTGATCCTCAGAAGCCTTTTTATTAATGTGGCCTCTATTTTCTTTATTTTTCCATTATTTTCCTCCTCACAGGAAACCTGTGACCTTTCACCTTCCTTTTCTCCTAATTTACATTATTTTCATAAATAAATTGCCAAAAATGTCATTTTTCCTTTCCAAAGCCTTTGCCAATTTCCTTAGCCATAATAAACCAAATGAGCACCCACACTAGAATGTTTTTCCCAGCATTTAGCTTGGAATAACTGTCCCATAACCATGGTTATTATTTTTCCTTTATTAACTTTTATTACATGGAATTTTCACTAGGGCTATTAGAGAACCCTCCCCGTTGGGGGAACACTATCCTCGGTGTTCAACAGAACCTATAACTAACAAGACTGCAGAAATAAAAACATACTTCCCATGGAGATTTATAACTTAGCTCATTGTAGTATTTACAATGATCAACCTACTAAGAAGCAAATGAACATGAAAACATAACAACATGACACCTGTACTGCTTATTGGGGCTTTATAACATAGCTCATGGTGGTATTTACATCCATATACATATGTACATATACCAAAATATCACCAACACATATACCCAGAACATATACCAAAACATATATCAAGGGAATTCACTCAACTAGCAAATAAAGAAGTATACATAGTCCACATTTGTTCTGCCATCTCCCATGTAGCTTCATCGGGCCCAAAGTGCTTCCACTGCACTTTAACCTTCTCGATTTTTTGGTTCCAGAGCATGAACACCTTTCTCTACAATATACACTAAGGTTCCGACTCGAATTATCTATTTGGCTCCACCTGCAATACAAACCATTCGATCACATGATCAACATCTTTAACATACTTCTTAAGCAATGACACATGGAAGACATCATGGACTTTCACTATCGAAGGTAGTGCAAGTTGATAGGCTACTAGTCTAATCCTTTCAAGGATCTTGAAAGGTCCACAAAACTAAGGTTCCAGCTTGGCACATGTTCTAATCCGTAAGGATCTCTTCTTTGGCTTGATGCGCAAGTACACTTATTCTCCAACTTGGAACTCCTTAAAAAACCTATTCCGATTTGCATATCTTTTATGTCTGTTGTGTTCTGCCTTTAGATTATTTTTTATCCTCTGCATTTCTTGTTCCATTTCTACTAACATATCTAGTCTAATCAACACCTTGTTCATTGTTTCAACTGATGTGAGTATTGTAATTCTCCCCATAGAGTGCCTCAAATGGACTCATCCTCAAAGACTCCTAGTAACCATTATTATAAGAAAACTCAACCAACGGAAGATACTCCTCCCACCTTCTATGTTGGTGCATTACACACATCCTCAACATGAACTCCAATATTCGGTTGACCCTCTTTATCTGTACATCTATCTACGGATGATAAGTTTTGTTGAAGGCCAACTTTGTACCTAAACTTGCAAACAACTCCTTCCAAAAATTGGAAGTGAACTTTACATCCCTGTCTGACACAATATTCTTTGAAACACCATGCAATTTGACCACATCTCTGATGAACACCTGTGCCACATCACTAGCTGAATATGTAGTCTTCACTGGAATGAAGTGTTTTAGCTTAGTCAAATTTTCCACCACAACCATGATGGAATCATGCTGTCTATATTTCATCGCTAAACCTGTGATGAAATCCATGGAAATGACCTCCCATTTCCATTCTAGAATCACAATCAGCTATAGTAGTAGTCCACCTGGATGCTTACATTTTTCATTTACCTGCTGATAGTCCAAACATCTATCCACAAACTATGCCACATCCTTCTTCAGATTCAACCAATAATAAAACTTCTTTATTGTTTTCAATGTCTTTTGGTAGCCTAGGTGACCTAAATATAGTTTCACATGAAAATCACTTAAGATAATCTTCTTGAGCTCATTGTTGTCTGACATATATATCCTATTCCTAAACTTGATCAAGCCATCTGCTTTGAAATGATAGTCCAAATCATTTTCACCTGTACCACTACCTGTACCTATGCCT
This sequence comes from Pinus tabuliformis, assembly GCA_031772625.1. NCBI lineage: Eukaryota > Viridiplantae > Streptophyta > Pinopsida > Pinales > Pinaceae > Pinus > Pinus tabuliformis. Next base: position 635,557,314 of record CM062804.1, on the reverse strand, counting down.
GTACTCAGTTGTAACCTATGCATAAGCTCTCTATACCTATCATCCTACTGACCTGCCTGTAAAATCTGATCATGTAAGTTTGTCCTATAAGAAATCATAGTTGCAATGTGATTTACCTGTATCCTCCTGCTAAGAGCATCTGCAACCCTATCCTCTTTACCCTTGATATATCTGATCTCAAAGTCAAACTCATTGATCGTGGCCAACCATCTAGCTTGCCTGGCATTCAGATTCATCCGGTCAAACAAGTATCTCAACCCACTGTGATCACTGATCAATACAAACCTCCTACCAATAATATAGTGCCTCCACATATTCAACGCATGAATAATCATTTCCAACTCAATATCATGTGTTGGATAGTTCTGCTAGTGCTCATTCAATTTTCGTGACTTATAACATACTACATGTAAGGACTCCACCAAGTCCTCTCTTGCAAGAATTTGTACATACTACAAACTCTTTGTTCGGGTTTGCAATATTTAACATTGGATTGCTTGTCAACAATTGCTTTAACTACTCAAAACTTGTTTCACATTCCTATGTCCATTCAAATTTCTTACCTTTCCTCTTCAATGACATAATAGGATATGAAATCCAAGAGAATTTCCTGATGAACCTTCTATAATAGCCTCCGAGACCCATGAATGATCTTACCTCATCCACATTTCTAGGAGTTGTCCACTCCATGATAGCTCTTATCTTCTCTAGATCTATTGCTATCCCTTCCTTGGAGACCACATGTCCCAAGTAATGTACCTTTGTCTGAAAGAAGTTGCATTTACTAAGGTTAGCATAGAACTGAAATTCTCTCAATAGTCTCAACACTGCTACTAGATGCTCATGATGCTCTTCATCATTCTTATAATATATCAAAATGTCATAAATGACTACAATAACAAACTTGTCCAGATAAGGACACAACACACTATTCATCAAGCACATAAAGGTAGTTGGAGCATTAGTCAAACCAAATGGAACTACAACAAAGTCATAATGCCCATACCTGGTCCAGAAAGTTGTCTTGTAAATGTATTCTTCCTAGATGTGTACCTAATGATATCCATATCTCCAATAACTTTAAGAACACCATCGCCCCTTTAACTGATCAAATAAGTTATCAATCCTCGGCAATGGGTACTTGTTCTTTATGGTCACCTTGTTCAACTACCTGTTACCCTGAGAGTACAATCTTTATTCTTCACAAAAAATACTAGTGAATCCCATGGTAATGCACTTGCCCTAATGTATCCCTTGTCAAGCATTTCCTTCAACTGCAACTTTAACTCTACTAGATCTAGAGTTCTCATTATGTATGATTCCTTTGATGTTGGTGCTACCCCTAGTACCAACTCAATAGACAAGTCTACTTCCATGTGATGTGAAAAATTTGAAATCTATACCGGAAACACATCTAGGAATTGTTTTAAGATTGGGTACTGTTAGCTTTGCTATGCAGTGCTGACTTTCTAAGGTCAGAAAGAAGCATGGTCTGTTTGGTGGTGTCCAAAGGGGGCTCACATTGGTCTCTTTTCCCTTTGTTCCTTCACCCCGCTCACCTCTAAACCTTTTCCATTCCCTAAATAAACCTTCTAAAATCCGAAAAAGTCCCCTTTGGCCCCAACTCTAAGCGCAAATCCAAACCAACAATAAAACCTTACCCATACACCCTCATGCACTCATAAACCCCTCATCGCTTTCATGTCGTTGATCACTCCCCATCAATCCAACGGCCCGCATCGCACCCGATAAAGGCGACTTGCTTGACCAATTCCCACCATCAGATCATCTCCACCAGATCTGACGGTCTTCACATACATCGCGCAGGCAACTTGATCGAGTGATAGCTCTCAATGACAGCGGTTTTCCTCTCTCATTCATTGCTACGTGTCGATCATTGAGTGGAATCGCTCGACCCCAGGAATTTACCACTTAGCACCTGAAAGTGGTGCGATGAAAATCATTACCGCCTGACCAAACCTCCCTCACCCATTAAATGCCCTTGCAACTCCGTCGCCTGATGACTGTCCGATCTGTCTGTTGAAGATCCAATAGCCCTAACACACCCTACTCCCACCTCAGCCGATAGCCTTTGCCGAGCCATCTCCACCATTCATTTCCCTGATCTGACGGTCATTCTTCTCACTCACCCAAATCATCCACCTACCCATGCATTCCACATCCTATGACCATTCTGTTGCCCGAAGAAGGAGATGACCAGCTCTACCAACATCAGTTATAGTAATATCCCAAACAACCATATTTAACATCAAGCATGGCCAAAGGAGAAAAGGACACAGCACAACTCTGTAATTGAATTTATCAATTACGGACTCCACCGGTACGAGCACTCCAACCTCCTAAAGGATAGCACAACACCTGAACAGATCGGATTCACCCACTGAAACAAACAACCTCGTTCAGAGACTCCATCAAGTGGTTAAATGCAGTTGGTGGTCAATTATGACTCCTCTATACCTAAACAGCTAGGTGCCATTGTTGTAGGAATTTACAGGGTAAGTTCCTCAGACAGAACACCAAAGGACACCGCTCACAAACAGATCACAGATCAATACACCAGTATTTTGACGTGGTTAAAACCCTCAAAGAGGGAAACAGTCCACGGCCTGAGCCAACGCGGCCACTTCAGGCAATTTAGTAATAAAAGAATGAAAATTTACATATGCTTCTCTCATAGACGGATTACCCTACAAATGACCCTCCATGCTCTTTAAATAGAGATCATGGACCAATCGGGTGTTAAGCCACAGATCAAGTGTCGGTAATACCGAGGAGAGAATGAACCATTGGATCACTACATATCGTGACTGTCAGATTGTAAGTTACAAAATGTACATAGTAAAGAAACACACTTTACCTAACTCTATACTAGACCAAGTTGTACTTAACTATTTCCTATGTGTCGAAATATCCTAACATCCCCCCTTAAGAACAACTTGGGATAGGATTGAAGGATTTACAAATATGACACAATAGGAGAAGGAAGGAGGCACTAGAGCCTATCCCCCCTTAGTGACAACTTCCTGAACTCCAACCATACATCGAAGTTTAGTGAACTTCGCCTCTGTGAGAGCCTTTGTAAAGATGTCTGCAACTTGATCATCTGTTGAACAATATTGCACTTGAAGAACATGGTTGTGGATGAGCTTTCTGATGAAGTGCATGTGCAGTTCAATGTGTTTGCTGCACTGATGTTGGTCTGGATCTTTGCATAGTTGAATGGCACTTTGATTATCACACCAAAGTGTAGTCGGATGCTGCTGCTGAAAGCCAAACTCTGACAGGATCTGACGAAGCCACAAGGCCTCCTTACTAGCTTCTACGGCACCACGATATTCTGCTTCTGCTGAAGAAAGAGAAATGGCACCTTGTTTCTTGCAAGCCCATGTAATAGGTCCTAAACCAAGAGTGAACACATAACTGGCAGTAGACTTCCGATCATCAGGGTCACCATCCCAATCAGAATCAATGAAACCAACCAATAGAGGAGATGCTTCGGCACTGTAATGAATCCCAAACTGAACTGTACCTCGAACATAACGAAGTATCCTTTTAGCTGCTTTCCAATGACTTTCACGTGGGTTTTAATAAACAGAGCAACAAGGCCAACGGCAAAGGAAAGGTCAGGACGAGTATGGGTTAGATACAAAAGTTTTCCTACAAGTTGATGGTATAAGGTAGCATCAACTTCAGGAGAAGTACAAGTGACTGAAAGTTTGACTCCAGACTGAAAGGGAGAAGGGGCTGGCATACAGTCTTCCATGTGAAAATGGCATAGAATATCACAGGCATACTTGGATGAGAAAGGGAAATACCTTCCTTGGATTGCAAGACTTGAAGACCGAGAAAATAATGTAAGTGTCCTAAGTCTGTCATTTCAAACTTCCTTTTAAGGCTAGACTTCACATGGTTTATAAGGTTGGGATCACTACCAGTCAAGATAAGATCATCAACATAAAGAACAAGAATGATAAGAGACTTGCCCACTTTCTTGGTGTAGACAGTATTGTCAGAATGACACCTAGAAAAGCCATTTTCTAAAAGAAAGTTATCCATTTTGGCATACCAAGCTCGAGGAGCTTGCTTGAGACCATAAAGGGATTTCTTACACCAACATACAAGGCTGGAGTCTGTTTGTATAAAGCCAATAGGTTGTTCCATATAGATTTGTTCATGCAAGTCCCCATGCAAGAAGGCGGATTTAACATCCATATGATGGACTTCCCATTTGAAAGAGGCAGCAAGGGAAAGAACAAGGCGGATAGAGTTCATTTTGGCAACAGGGGAGAAGGTTTCAGTATAGTCAATGCCTTCAACTTGTGAAAAACCCTTAGCAACAAGACGAGCTTTATGTTTATCAACTTTCCCATCTGGTCCATACTTGGTTCTGTAAACCCATTTGCATCTAACAAGTTTTCGTCCTTTGGTAGAGGAACAAGATCCCATGTATCATTTGCAAATAATGAATGATATTCTTCATTCATAGCTGCTTCCCAATCTGGATGGCCTGAAGCTTCTGCAAAGGTGTCAGGATCATAATTAACTGAAGCTTGAGCCAGTAAAGAAGAGGCTCTCTCGAACTGAGAACGTGTACGTCGCTGATCTGTAGGATCAACGGCAAGATCACCTGCTGCATCCCGAGTAGCACGGACCCATTTTGGAAGCTGAGGAGCTGAAGGAGGATCTTGAGAAGTGGGGGAGGAGTTTCATCCTCACTTTCATCATCTGAAGAAGAAATATTTTCAAAAGTAGAAGAGATAGGGAGAGGTGGCACATCCGCCGAACTAGGCTCGCAGGCCGATATATTTTCAGCAAACTTTACATCTCTTCTAATGATAACATTTTTGGACTTAAGTGGAATAAGTCTATATCCTTTGACATCTTCAGAATATCCAACAAAAATACATTGTTCACTCTTAGGTTCTAAAGCTTTATGTTTCTCATCTGGAATATGGGCCCATGCTTCACTTCCAAAAACACGAAAGTGACTTACATCTGGTTTGATTGAGCTCCATGCTTCTTCTGGAGTGATATTCTTTAAAACCTTAGTAGGAGTGCGATTTATTATGTAATTTTCACAGTTAATTGCTTCTGCCTAATAATTAAGACTAAGTCCTTTAGATTGAAGTATACAATTAGCCATTTCCTTTAAGGTGTGATTCTTCCTTTCAGTGACACCTTTTTGTTGTGGAGTATATGGAACAGTATGTTGCATTTGAATTCCATTCTCAGTGCAAAAGTTGATGAATGTGTTTTTAACATATTCTCCGCCATTATCAGATCTTAGCTTAAGAATTTGATGTCCAGATTGTTTTTCAACAAAGGCCTTAAAGGCCAAGAACATGTTAAATACTTCACTCTTGAGTTTTAAGAAGTATACCCAAGTGCGTCTGGAGAAATCATCAATGAAATTTAAGAAATACTTGTAGCCAGAGAATGAAGCAACTGGAAGTGGACCACATAAATCACTATGCACGAGTTGTAAAGGGGCTGAGGCGTGCCAAGAGGCACGTTTTTCAAAACTGTCCCGATGATGTTTTCCGAGTACACATCCGGAACAAACACCATCTCTGCAAGATACCATTGGAAGACCTGTCACCATATTTTCTTTACATAGATTCTGAAGAGAGCGATAGTTTAAGTGACCAAATCGCTCATGCCAAAGTTTGCTCACTTCATCATTATGAGCAACAAATACTGAGGGAAGATTTGATGACCCAAAGTTGTGAAACTTATACAACCTTGTAGAATCATCCGCAATGCCAGTAGCTAAAATTTGTCTAGGATATCTTAGGTCCTTAATTACAACATCGTGAGGTGAAAATTCAACGATTTTACCTTCACCTGATTGGGTTATCTGATATACAGATAGAAGGTTGCAGGATAAGGTTGGAACACATAATACATCATTAAACCGACCATTGTCTAGATGAACAGTTCCAGTCCCTACAACACTAAGAGATCTATCATCACCAACATATATATTTTTGGTGTTACAATCATTTAAAGAAGAAAACATGGCTTTGTTTTTGGCCATGTGATAAGAAGCCCCAAAATCAATGAGCCACTCATGAGAATGAGAAGAAGAATATACATTTAGTGCATAGCCAGACCGAGATGCTTGACAACCACATGCAGAAAGTGCCATTCCTGAAGATGAAGTTGAAGTTGAATATTGCTCCAAATGGATGTTATGCTTCTTCATTGCTGCTTCCAAGGCTTCCATCTTCTTAAAGCATTTGGATTCTAAGTGGCCATCTCGATTACAAAAGTTGCAATGTCTATCAGTCTTCTTCCCTTTGTTTTTATTTGTCTTATCATTTTGTTGAAATGATTTTTCATTTTGAGGCTGAAATTGCTTAGGACCCTTGTTTGGTTTAGGACCATTCTTTTTAGGATACAACTTCTTAGGATTCTTTGGATTTGGCTGCTGCTGGGCAGCTAACGCTTTCTTAGAAGAGTTTCCAAGATGAAGAAGACCAAGGTGTAAGAGTTTTTCTTGTTCTCTTATTAAAGAATCACAAAAGGAATCAAAGGAAGGGGACTTGTAGGTTTTTCCTTGAGAAATGAAGGCTTCTCTTGTAGAATGGAAGGTGGAAACAAACACAGAATAGGCGGGTCCCAACTTAGTAAGAATGGAGTAGATAAGGCTACTATCTTATTTTTTAACCTTAACACCTTCCAAGAGAAGTCTAAGGGTCTTGAACTTGGACAAAAAATATTCAATGCAAGAAAAATTATTGGGGTCCAATGTAAGCAATTCATTTTCAAGTTGATGGGCTTTAAGTTCATTTTTAATTCCAAAGACTTTAGTAATCCGTTTCATTGCTTGATCAGGAGTATCAAGTTTTGCAATATGGAATCTAAGATTTGGAGAAATAGACATCTCTATCAACCCACATGCTTGGTCTTGCCTATTTTCCCATTTAGCTACCTTGTCTTCATCTTTCAGTTTGGTCTCTTGGCCTGTCACTATTCTGTAAAGACCTTTACTTCTAAGTAAATCCACAATGTAGGACCACCATTGGAAGTAGTTGGTGCTGTCAAGAATAACTTGGCATGGACTTTCCATTTAAAAAAAAAAAAACTCAAGCTATAGATGTTGAAACTAAGTGTTTCAATGGAAAGATCTCGAAAAATTAGGCTGTTTAAAAAAAAAACGGTTCTAAAAACGGCTTCCGGATGAAGAAGTTATGGCTTTTTGAAGAAAATTTGATGAAGTCGCCAACGAAGTGCAAGAATGAAAAATCTGCCCCCACAAAATGGAGACTTGAACCCAAGACCTCTACTCTCATAAATTAGCTTTGCACCAAGTGAGCTATACAAAAAGTTAGAGAGAGAGAGAGAGAGGGGGGGTTGATGCTTTGGGTTGCGTGCTTGCTTTGAGAAAGCTCTTTTTCCCTACAAAACAAAAAACACAAAACCCAACACGGACATACAAAAAAAACAAACCTTACGGCTCGAAGTTAGCTTTAGCCGAAAACTAAATATTTTCAAAAATGAACCTTGCGGCTCGAAGTTAGCTTTAGCCAGAAACTAAATATTTTCCTCAATGTTTCCTATTTTCCGAGATCACACTAAGGCGCAGCGGAAAAGAGCATACGCATGAGAAAAATCCTTCCTTTCTGTTTCTGATTTGCCCAGATCGCACAGAGTCGCAGGGCAAAGAGCATACGCAGAAATGAAAGGTATAGATCCGGTAATAAAAAAGGGTAAATAAACTGAAAACCGAAATAAATAGAGAGAAAATAACTGTAAACTGCAAATAAACACTGTATACCTCCAGATCTTAAAAATGATGCAGCTAGGGCTACTGGAAACCTTTTCGCGTGAAACGAAAGGGGTTCCTCACTGGAACAGATGCTCCCAACACAACAGAGCAGTCCTCTCATCCCGAAAGCAGTCAGAAATAGTAGATCTAGGAAACGGTAGTCGGATGCAGTTCTACCGGCTTCAGATTTGGATCACCAACGGACGCGGCCTTCAAATAGCTCTGATACCATGTAGGAATTTACAGGGTAAGTTCCTCAGACAGAACACCAAAGGACACCACTCACAAATAGATCACAGATCAATACACCAGTATTTTGACATGGTTAAAACCCTCAAAGAGGGAAACAATCCACGGCCTGAGACAACGCGGCCACTTCAGGCAATTTATTAATAAAAGAATGAAAATTTACATATGCTTCTCTCATAGATAGATTACCCTACAAATGACCCTCCATGCTCTTTAAATAGAGATCATGGACCAATCGGGTGTTAAGCCACGGATCAAGTGTCGGTAATACCGAGAAGAGAATGAACCGTCGGATCACTACATATCGTGACCGTCGGATTATAAGTTACAAAATGTACATAGTAAAAAAACACACTTTACCTAACTCTATACTAGACCAAGTTGTACTTAACTATTTCCTATGTGTCGGAATATCCTAACAATTATAATGTAAATTTATAAATAACCAGAAGAAAGATGTAATCAAGGTTGGCATTTGATGTAAGGTTCAACTTCTGGAGACTGTAGACATTTTGTCACCTGTAGTGTCTCATCTTCATTTTCAACAAATACAAGCTTCTTTTGTTGTTAACTGCTCACTGTCCATTTTCCTCTATTCGAAGCTTGTACATAATATGTTGTGTTCTTGATCTCTTGATGTTTAGCACTAGATAACTATCATCTTATCTCTGTGTTAGAATCTTGAATGCATCACTGAATAGGTTGCTCAGGTTTCTTTCTATCTAATGCAGGAGAGTTGTCATCCTGTCTTTGCATTAATAGATTAGATTTGCAGGTTTATGTACTAGTTGCAGCCGGCCATCACATGGTCTTGTGTATCTGTTGGTGTGGTTAGTATTCTCCATATTCACTTAATATCTAAATTTTGAGCATTGGTGGTCTAAAGCCTTGTAGTCTGAGGGTGTTCATGCATGTCTGGAGTGAAACAAAGTAGAAGTGGTTATCTGGCTTGAACCAAACCATCATTCCTTCCATTAAACCTTGCAACAATAGTTTAATTTATATGTTACCAGGCATCTCCGAGCTACAACCTAGGAGAGTTTCTTGGAATCCTAACATAATTGGCGCCGTTGCCAGGGAGAGGAGATTGAAGCTTAGCTTCCCTGGGAGAACGACACAGATCCAGCTTTGATGATAGACAAAGTCTGGACACATTTTTGGTTGTAATCATCTATCTGGCGACTCTACTGGAGGACTGACCGCTTGGCGACTCCACATCATAGTTCTAGCTCAGTTTGTGATGCATACTCGGAGAAATCCTCAGAAATCACCAGCTGACCCAGTGCCTGACCCTGAAAAGATTGTCAAGCAGAGAAAGACATCAAAAAAATGAGCATCAGGATCAGGTAAGCATAAACAATCTTATGTATCTCTGCAAGAAAGGCTTGTAACTGAGAATGCACATGTTGAAAACATAGAGCCTAGCACTATCAGTGAAGAAATACTCTTATAGATTCATAAAGATCCTTGTTCAATAAGTTCCCCTTTGGATCTCAGTCCAAAGGAAACCTCCCTTCCAGTCCATCATTTTCCTTTAGCCATGTCAGTCATTTCTCAACTCCCTACCTTTCAGACTGCTAGCACCCTTCCATCCACCCCAGTCATGGCAGGTCCACAAGCACACACCAAAATGGAAAGAATCATAGCTTCTAGGTATGGACCCTTGGTATTGCCTACTCCCGTGAATGCCATGCCTGCAGGAGAATATCAGAAATACATGCCTAAGTTCACTGAGACAGAACAGAAGAACATCTTGAGTCCTTCTATAGCTATGCTGATAACCTAGATATCAATGAAGATGATGTGTGGATGAGAGTTTTTGTCCAAAGCCTAGATGGAGAGGCTAGAAAATGGTTCATAGAATTAACCCTAGGTCTATAACAGACATTGAGGCCTTAGATGATGTGTTCATAAAGCATTGGGGAGATAAGAAAGATCTTTTCTACTATCATACTGAGTTTGGGAACCTAAAAAGGGAAAATGGGGAGTCACTGTCTGATTTTAATAAAAGGTTTAACCGCATGTACAGCAAGATACCAGCTAAATTGAAACCCACACCTACTGTCGCCAAACTCACCAATGCCAATGCCTTTGACGCTGACTTCTGCTTGCTATTGAGAGAAAGAAGATGTGTTTCTCTGGCTGAAATGCAAGATGTAGCCTTAGAGGTAGAATCTAATATCATGGCTGCAGAGAAACTCAAAGGACATGTTGATCGAAGGAGACAGAGGGGTGAATCTTCTTCATCTTCAGACCCCAAGATAGACAAAATGACCAAGATGATAGAGTCATTGGCCTCTGAAATCTCCAAGCTGAAGGTTGAGCAGCATTCAGGGAAAGGACGGGCTCCTAATACATTTGCTCCTAGAAACCCAAATCCATATAGAAGAGCAAATGATCAGTCACAGATTTTGCAAAGAAACAAAGATGCAAATGAAGACCAAAGGGTGAAGACCCTTTTTCAGAATACAGTCATGGAAGAAGAGCAGTTTGAAGAAGATGATGAGATCCATGGTATGGAAGACAAGGGAAGTGCCCCTTTTTTAACCAAAGCTACCTATGAGAAGTCATTATTCAATGGTCAAATCAGCCAAGAACGAGATGGTGAAGCTATTCTACAAACTGTTGATCAACACCAATATGATCTGAGATCTATGATGAATAATGTCAAAGAAGCTCCTGCTCATAAAGTTGTTGTCCCTGCAGAACAACAAGCTAATAAGCAGAAGCAACCAGTAGTTGATCCCATCATCCTCAAAGCTCCAGCCATAGAGGTAAGAGGCCTTGACAAGTCCCCTTTTTCTTTCAGTTTTCAATTATAAATCCAGAAGCCAAGAATACCTAGGCCCCTGATTGAACCAGTGAAGAAAGAGTCCTTCCAGAAATCTATCCTTGAAGATCTTGAGCCTAAAACCATCCAAGCTTCCACTAACTATGTGAATTTGCAAAATGACCAACCAGCTATTATTCTCAGCCTAGTGATCAAAAAATGTGAAGTCAGCTCCCCATCATCTTATGTTCCTCTGTCTGTTCAAGATAAAATCCTTCATAATCCCCCCCTAGGCATTGGAGCCAGCCATAATTCAATGCCCAAGGCTGACATGGATAAGCTCAGTCTTGATATTACAAAGCCTGCCTAGTTGGCCTCCACATAGCCTAAAAAGGCAGTTTTCCAGATCACAGAGGATGAAGGCCCACAGGTTTGGGACACCTTCTTTGATGGGAGCAAGTGAAGTCTTTGTGTCCCCCACACAAGAATACATTGATTCACCATTTATATTAATTGGTTAGGCCACAAATGACACAGTCGAGTACACAACAGCCCTTATTATTTAGCAGGTGTACAAAAGCTTCCACAAAAAACATCCAAGGATGAGAGCATACAGAGAGAGGGTGAAATATAAACCATCTCTACCTGATAAGGTCAAAAGCCCTAAACTTTTTGAGGTAGGTGATCAAATCAATAGGCTTTTGCAAGTCTTTGATGAATTGGCTGACATGCACATTGACCAAGAGAAGGAAACCTTTCATAGAAAGGTAAAAAGGGTCAATTCTCAGTTGGTGACTGGGTTCTCAAATGGGATGCATTGAAAGAAAAGAAGGGCAATCATAGTAAATTCGACGCTCTGTGGACAGGGTATTTTATCATCTCTCAGGTCCAAGGGAACAACACTTTCGTGCTGCAAAGTTTGGAAGGAGAAACAATTTTGATGGCCCAGTCAATGGGCGGTTTTTGAAAATTTATTTTTTTTAAGGCTTTTAGGCCTCAGTATTGTAAATATGTTATATTTCAAAGTTTTAGTGTAGGCTTAAATAGACTCCATGCCCAATGGAATACTAGGAAATGTTTTTGATCTTGTTTTTATGTAGAAGGCAGTGGTCTACGTTTCTTGAAACTCACAGGGAGGCTTTCATCCCCAGAAGGAGCCAGTGTTAGCTTTGCTATGCAGCGCTAACTTTCTAAGGTCAGAAAGAAGCATGGTCAGTTTGGTGGTGTCCAAAGGGGGCTCACATTGGTCTCTTTTCCCTTTGTTCCTTCACCCCGCTCACCTCTAAACCTTTTCCATTCCCTAAATAAACCTTCTAAAATCCGACAAAGTCCCTTTTGGCCTCAAATCTAAGCGCAAATCCAAACCAACCATAAAACCTTACCCATACACCCTCACGCGATCATAAACCCCTCATTGCTTTCCCTCCATTGATCACTCCCCGTCAATCCAACGGCACGCATCGCACCTGATAAAGGCGACCTGCTCGACCAATTCCCACCGTCAGATCATCTCCGCTAGATCTGATAGTCTTTGCATACATCGCGTAGGCAACTTGATCAAGTGATAGCGCACGATGATAGTGGTTTTCCTCTCTCATCCGCTGCTACGTGTCGATCATTGAGTAGAATCGCTCGACCCCGGGCATTTACCACTTAGCGCCTGAAAGCAGTAAGATGAAAATTGTTACCACCCGACCAAACCACCCTCACTCGTTAAACGCTCGTTCAACTTTGTCGCTCGGTGACCGTCTGATCTATCCGCTGAAGATCCAACAGCCCTAACACACCCTGCTCCCACCTCAGCCGATAGCCTCCACCGAGCCATCTCCACTGTTCATTTCCCCGATCCGACGGTCATTCTTCTCGCTCACCCAAATCGTCCACCTACCCATGCATTCCACGTCCTATGACCATTCTGTTGCCCGAAGAAGGAGATGAGCAGCTCTGCTAGCATTAGTTACAATAATATCCTGAACAACCATATTTAACATAAATCATGGCCAAAGGAGAAAAGGACACAACACGACTCTGTAACTGAATTTATCAATCATGGACTCCACCGGTATGAGCACTCCAACCGCCTAAAGGATAGCACAACACCTGAACGAATCAGATTCACCCACTGAAACAAGCAACCTCGTTCAGAGACTCCATTAGGCGGTCAAATGCAGTTGGTGGTCAATTATGACCTCTCCATATCTAAACGGCCAGGTGCCATTGTAATGTAAATTTATAAATATCCAGAAGAAATATGTAATCAGGGTTGGCATTTGATGTAAGGTTCAACTTCTGGAGACTATAGAAATTTTGTCACTTGCAGTGTCTCATCTTCATTTTCAGAAAATACAAACTTATTTTGCTGTTAACTACTCACTGTCCATTTTCCTCTGTTCTAAGCTTGTACTTGTTATGTTGTGTTCTTGATCTCTTGATGTTTAGCACTAGCTAACTGTCATCTTATCTCTGTGTTAGAATCTTGAATGCATCACTGAATAGGTTGCTCAGGTTTCTTTCTATCTAATGCAAGAGAGTTGTCATCCTGTCTTTGCATTAATAGATTAGATTTGCAGGTTTATGTACTAGTTGCAGCCGGCCATCACATGGTCTTGTGTATCTGCTGGTGTGGTTAGTATTCTCCATATTCACCTAATATCTAAAGTGTGAGAATTGGTGGTCTAAAGCCTTGTAGTCTGAGGGTGTTCATGCATGTCTGGAGTGAAACAAAGTAGAAGTGGTTATCTGGCTTGAACCAAACCATCATTCCTTCCATTAAACCTTGCAACAATAGTTGAATTTATATGTTACCAGGCATCCCCAAGCTACAACCTAGGAGAGTTTCTTGGAATCCTAACAGGTACTTGCTCAATATCTCTGAATCCTCATACTCCTTACCTTTATCACTAGAAATATGTATTGCAAATAACACACACCCTTTTCTGCGACTGTGTTTTGACTGCATAGTTGTCACCATCCTAACTGATGTTTCTTTCTTCTTACCCTGTAAGATTCTCTGCTCCACATTTTCATCCAAGAACTCAATGTCTTTGTCATAACATTCCACTTTGGTTGATCCAGGTGGATATTGGTGGCCACCTGCCAAGTCCACCTGGACCCCCACCATTGTCTTTCTCAGCATTTTCAGTTTCCTTAATTGTAGCACAACTTACTATTTTTAGCAGTTTTTCGGGTCCTGAACTTCCGGAGCCATTTTGAGGCCCTAAACGATGTTTTTTTTGGGATTCTGGGGCAACATGGGTCCATGGACCAATGTTGCCTCCCAAAGTGGTAGTACTCGGATAGATCTTTTTAACGAGCTATCGTACGCGTCAAACGGAGATCGTATGCCAAAGTTACGACCCCGGGAAATTGATGTACCAATTTACCCAAACGGGGCCCACAATTTGGCGTTTCATCTTCTAGGGCTAGGTTTCGGGATGTGAAGGGTTTTCCATTGTTTTTCAACAATAAATAGGCCTTCGAGCCTCATTGTAATAGAGTTTTTAGAACAGTTCAGAGGCATGTAGCCATCACATCTCTTCTCAGAGATAAGCTACCATCGCCCTAGCTGGTTTATTTCCATTTCTGGTTGTAAGCATATTTCAGTATTTTCCATTAATGAAATGAAGTATTATTTCCGCTGCATCTTTGTGTATATGGTTATCTCTGTAATTTGTTGCGTTCTTGTTTAAATCCGGATCAGTGGTATCAGAGCGGTCTGCTTTTTCTCTATTTTTCTTTGCATGTCCCCAACAAGGTCGGGATATAAGGAGTTAGGGCTTGAACTGGTTGAACCTTTGCAAGACCAGCCTCGCAAATCCAGACGGCCTCCCATGGCGGACGAGAAGAAAGATGAGGGGGCAGGAGATCCCATCAAAATCTTGCTCGAAGAAGCCCTCGAGCGACAACGGAACGCGATGATGGACAGCTTTGCCCAGATCCTTCAGCGGCTACCCAGAAGCAACGCATCGGCTTCCAGCAGCTACTCTGGAAACGCCACACCCTTTAAGGTACAAGTTAATTTTGAAATCCCCATATTCGAGGGTCAGATAGACGCAGATGCCGTAGATAAATGGTTAAATCTGCTAGAGGGTTATTTTTCTGTTCATGAATTTTCGAGTCGGGAAAAGATTGTTTTTGCTCTTCTCAAAGCAGCCCCCCACATCAAGGACTGGTGGGAAACCTACTGCGAGCAGAAGGATGAAAGTACTGGCTCACTATTTTCAGCCACACCCACCTGGGATTCGTTCCGGGATGCCATCAAGGAGCAGTACTACCCTGTCGGAAGCTATGAGGATGAATACATAAAGTGGACCACGCTGCGGCAGGGAAGGGACCAAGACGTGCCGGAGTTCACCAATCTTTTCCATACCCTTCGCACAAAGTTGGGTATCAAGGATTCGGAGCAACATTTGATACTCAAATACCGTGGCTACCTGCACAAGTACATCCAGGAAGAAATACAATTCCTAAACATCCCCTCGCTCGGCGCAGCATACCGATATGCTGTCAAGGTCGAGCAGAAGTCTAAACAAAAGAAGCGAGACTTTGGATCTGCGAATCCAAAGCAGGGGAAAGGTGCCCCTAAACCACAGAACAAAGGACAAAGCCAAGGCGGGATAGCCCAAGACAACCAGCTGAAGCCGCAAGCAAAGAACAGTGCCGCGAAGCCGAGAAAGGACACTGGAAAATGGTGCGAGTTCCATAAGAGCCCCACTCACAACACAAGTGAGTGTCGGGCCAAGCAGTCACTGGTGGCTGAGCTAAAGGTTTCAGAATCAGATGCATGTTCCAACTCTGAGTCAGAACCCAATAAGGGGTATGAAAAAGGGAAGCAGATCATTGATGCGGATCCCAGCGCCACTGTTGCTACCGCAAAGATCCAGAAAAATGAACCCGAAGATCCAGAGGAGGAGGAGCGTCTCTTCCACTCCCAGATGTGGGTAAAGGGCTCCCCGATACAGTTCATTGTTGATAGCGGGAGTCAAAAGAACCTCATTTCGGCAGAGGTCGTGAAGTGGATGGGCTTACCGACCACAGCACATCCACAACCATACACCATTGGGTGGCTTCACCAAGGACGGGATCTTCGCGTGAGCCAGTAGTGTCGCCTTCCATACAACATCAAGCCCTTCACGGATGAGGTATTGTGTGACATTGCTCCCCTTGAAGTTTGTGATGTATTACTAGGACAACCATACTTGTGGAAGCGACATGCTGTGTATGAATCAAGGCCCCGTGCTGTTATTATTACATTGGGAAATAAGTTGTTCAGGATACCAGAGGTAGCACCACCTGCTGCCATCTCTTTGATTACTGCAAAACAATGCAGTAAGATCATTTCCAAAACCAGGAAATTTGTTTTCCTGATGATACGCCCTCAAGGAAAGAAGAAGACAGTGGCCGCGGCCTCCAAACGGGGTCCCTCTGCACGACAACTATAGATGGACAAGGTTGTGAAGGAGTACGAGGACATCTTCACCTCCCCGGCAGGGGTTCCTCTGCACTGTCAAGTCAAGCACCCCATCGATCTGACCCCAGGTGCGCCGCTACCCAATGGACCAATTTATCGGCGCTCCGTTCTGGAGAACAATGAAATCAAGAGGCAGATTCAGGAGCTCCTGCAGAAAGGTCACATCCGTCCGAGTTCATCGCCATGTGGGAGCCCGATCGTGTTGGTACAGAAGAAGGATGGGACGTGGAGACTCTGTATTGACTATCGGGCGCTGAACAAGATCACTGTCCGTAATAGGTACCCGATCCCGCGGATTGATGACCTCCTAGACCAACTAAAGGGGGCGAAATATTTCAGCAAGATCGATCTAAAGTTAGGATATCACCAGGTACCAATCGAACCCTCCGATGTGTGGAAGACTGCCTTCAAATCCAAGGAGGGCCTCTTCGAATGGTTGGTCATGCCTTTCGGATTGACGAATGCTCCTGCAACCTTTATGAGGCTAATGGATGACATCTTGCGGCCATTCACCAACTCCTTTGTAGTAGTATACTTGGATGACATTCTGATCTTCAGCCAGAGTTGGGAAGAGCACCTCCACCACATCCGACAGGTTCTCCAAACACTGCGGCAACACAAGCTATGTGCCAATTTGGAGAAATGCACTTTTGGCATGACCCAGGTTCAGTATCTGGGATACATCATTGATGAACAGGGGGTGCATGTCGATCCGGCCAAGATCCAAGTCATTCGGGATTGGCCCTCTCCAACCACTCTAACAGAGCTCCGCAGCTTTCTAGGTCTTTCCAACTTCTACCGCAGGTTTGTGTTGGGGTTTTCTCATATTTCTTGGCCCTTGAGTCAAGTCACCAAGGGCGGGGCGAAAGCAAAATTCTTTTGGTCTGAATCTCAACAGAAGGCATTCAGGGAATTGAAGGATCGCCTCTGCACGGCACCAGTGCTCGCGTTACCAGATTTACAACAACCATTTGAGGTCGAGACAGATGCCTCTGACTATGCTATTGGGGCAGTCCTTACTCAACATGGACATCCAGTGGCATATCACAGTGAAACACTTTCAGACACAGTCCGGAAGTACCCCACTTATGATAAAGAGATGTATTCCATTGTACAGGCCTGCCGACAATGGAAGCATTACATTTTGGGGAAAGAAACAGTCATCCACACAGACCACCGACCTCTGCAGTTCATACAGACCCAAGGGAAATTGCAGAATGATCGCCATCAGAAGTGGTCTACATACCTGCAACAGTTTCACTTGAATATCAAGTATAAAAAGGGCAGCACCAATAATGTTGCAGATTGCCTCAGTCGGCCACCAATCATGGCGCTAACCACCGTGCTCAACTCTTCTGGGCACAAGACTGCTGATTGGCCACTTCTCTACAAAAGCGACCCAGAATTCGGCCACACATACCAGACACTCTTGGAGGGTTGGCATGTTGCAGATTTTCACCTCCAGGACTCCCTATTATGCCACCTCGGTCACCTTTGTGTTCCTTCAAGCGAGCGTGCCAAGATGATTTGGGAAGCACACTACAGTCAGGCTGCTGGACATTTCGGGGTCGAGAAAACAGTGGCAGTACTGCAAAATTATTTCTATTGCCCGAATCTTCGACAGGATGTTGGGAAGTACATCCGATCATGTACTGCCTGTGCCATTACCAAACCGACCATTAAGAAGCACGGCCTCTATACCCCATTGCCTACCCCTAGTCGACCTTGGGAATCCATCTCCATGGATTACATGTCAGGCCTTCCTTCCACTAAGCATGGAAATGACTGTGTTTTTGTGGTCGTCGACAGGTTCTCGAAGATGGCCATTATGATGGCCTGCAAGAAGAATATCACAGCAGAAGCCACTGCTAAACTCTTCTTTGAACGAGTGTGGGTGCACTTTGGGATCCCACAGTCTATCATCTCAGATCGGGACAGTCGGTTTCTCAACACATTTTGGTCCAGTCTCTGGTCAATGCTGGACACCAAACTCACGAAGTCCACAGCCTTCCATCCTCAAACTGATGGCCAGACAGAGGTTGTCAACAGGATGATTGTGCACATTCTGCGCATGTATAACTCAAATCATCCACGCACATGGGACGAGAGCCTCCCCTATGTTCAGCACAGCTATAACCGAGCTCTTCATAGCTCCACTGGCCATAGCCCTTTTCAGGTGGGTTTGGGATTCCAGCCACTATGCCCCATTGATGTGGCCATGCACCTTGCAGCTACTCACATGAATTCAGCTCATGTCCAGTCCGAAACAGATAAGGCCACCAGCTTCATTGAGCGCATCCAACATATTCGCCAGCAGGTCCATGACATTCTTGAGAAATCAAATGCCAAGTACAAGCAGCGACATGATCAACACTGGGTGCCACACAAGTTTCAGGTGGGTGACAAAGTCTGGTTGCATTTGCAAAAGGAACGCCTTACTGGAGCCTATCGGAAATTGAGACCACTCCGATATGGTCCTTACACCATTACTAAGGATATGGGAGACAATGCATTTGAGCTCAGCATTCCCCCATTCCTTGGCCTGCACCCAGTGTTCAATGTGGACCGCCTTCGGCCATACTTTCCACCATTGCTAGACACATCCGACATTGCAGAACAGCTCAAACCCACATAATTAAATCCAGATTGCATGGAACAAGCTGCAACTGATCGGATCATGGACACATAGATCAAGAACACTCGCCAACAGAATATCCAACTGTATCGAGTTGTCAAAGCAGGCCAACTCCTTCAGCAGGGCAAGTGGCTCACCAGGGAACAAGTTCAGCAGAAGTTTCCTCATCTCATGGAGGAGCTCAACGCAATGGGGACCATTGCTTCCTAAGGGGGGAGGAATGATCCAGGTGGATATTGGTGGCCACCTGCCAAGTCCACCTCGACCCCCACTATTGTCTTTCTCAGCATTTTCAGTTTCCTTAATTGTAGCACAACTTACTATTTTTAGCAGTTTTTCGGGTCCTGAACTTCCGGAGCCGTTTTGAGGCCCTAAACGATGTTTTTTTTGGGATTCTGGGGCAACATTGGTCCATGGACCGATGTTGCCTCCCAAAGTGGTAGTACTCGGATAGATCTTTCTAATGAGCTATCGTACGCGTCAAACGGAGATCGTATGCCAAAGTTACGACCCCGGGAAATTGATGTACCAATTTACCCAAACGGGGCCCACAATTTGGCGTTTCATCTTCTAGGGCTAGGTTTCGGGATGTGAAGGGTTTTCCATTGTTTCTCAACAATAAATAGGCCTTCGAGCCTCATTGTAATAGAGTTTTTAGAACAGTTCAGAGGCATGTAGCCATCACATCTCTTCTCAGAGATAAGCTACCATCGCCCTAGCTGGTTTATTTCCATTTCTGGTTGTAAGCATATTTCAGTATTTTCCATTAATGAAATGAAGTATTATTTCCGCTGCATCTTTGTGTATATGGTTATCTCTGTAATTTGTTGCGTTCCTGTTTAAATCCGGATCATTGGTCCTATGAAGATATAGCTAGTCCATATTATCTGTAAAATTCCATGGATATTCCACTGGATAGTTCGTCACAACAGATTTGATAATATTATATTAAAAAATATGAGATTCTACACTATTACAGTTTTATTTAATTTCTAGATCTGTAGATTTTTTGTAATTAGTACATGCATGCGAATACAAATTATGCAAAAAAGTAGAGGGTGAATAAAACAAGATCACACACATATAAAACACAAGATATGCTCTTTGGGAAACCCTTTCAGGAGAAAACCCAGCTGGAAGGTGAGGTCGCCTCGCTCTCTTTCTTTGTCTAGAAATATCGTTGCAGATACAAAGAAGTAACGTATGTGGCCCATGGGCTACTACAATGCACAGATCCTCTCTGTGTTCTCTACCTCCTATCTCTCCTGGCTATCTTTTCTCAACTATGGAACAAAATTCTCTCGAAAGAATGGAATCCTCTTCCTCCTAGTGACCTGGTTATAACACAGCCCGATAGCCTACTAGTGGTTAAGTTTGACTACATCAACTCTTAAATAGAGTTACAAAATAAATTCTTATAGAGTCTCTTACATCACAAATAAATGGCTAGCCCATTTTCCATAAATAATGGGGGTTGACGTGGCATCCTTCCGAACTATAGGTGTGAAAACAGGAAGGTCAAATTCTGAGTGGCATAAATTTTGCATACGGACTTCGATTGACCCGATTCTTGCGCCCTTGGAAAACTTTCTATATGTAGAATTGCATGAAAAGTTGAAACACTTTATCTGCAAAGTTCTACCCCCAAAATGCTTTGTTTGATGCCTCAAAACGATCCCAAAATATTTCAAACCCCTGTTTCTCCAAACTGGGTCTTGCCAGTAAAAATGATCCCGTGAGCTGATTCCTCCACTTTTTCCACTCCAAATGCATCAAGATGGATGAAAAGCAATATAATTATCCAATTTAGATCACCATACCCAAAAATTATACTATATGACCCTAACGGTAATACATTCATATGTGTTGTTGTAGGCATACCATTTAGTTCAAATGCACAAGCTCTTACCCAATGATGAACTCTCTTCTTTGTACCTATAGCCAACTGTACTAATCAAGATTCTCAGGACTAATATAACTATAATTCGAACTAGGGTCAATCAAAAGAGAAACAACTTGATCACAAAGCTTATCGTCCATCTCAATGATAGATGTTTGATGATCTACCTGCCTATTATCCATCGCTACATAGATAAGATAAATGTTATGCCAAACATCCCCAACAATCTGCACCTCTTGTGCAAATATAGATATGAGGCCTACCACCCTGATTCTGCAGAAAATCCCTCTTAAGATGCTCCTTACCACATGTCCAACACTCCAACTATCCTATGCCATCACCTCTATTATGTTGTTGTGTCTCATGTCATTGTCTAACTGCATTGAACTTGTTATGTGGTGCAACATTCTCTTTTTATTCTACATTATGAGGCCTTGTTCCTTTTAGGTGCCATTTACCTTTAATTTTATCTTTCCCTTACATGCTAATATTTTGTTTATGCTTTGACTGTTCATAGCAATGCTATATTTTACCAATAACTTCCTCAAGTGATCAAGGCTCATCATACTCAATCCGATCTCTAAATTCTAATGGAAATCCACTGACAATATCTTAACTTTATCCTTTTCATATTTAGGATATCGTACATACCTCAATAGCTCCAAGAAATCAGTCATATACTCCCCATCTGTCATCGATCCCATTTTGAGCTCACAAAATTCCTTGGCTTTGTTGTCGTAGTACCTTTTCCAACAAGTACTTATTTTTGAAGAGTCTTTTGAATTCATGCCAAATCAACTCCTTTTGTCCTGATGTCTCTGACCTGTTTTACATCTTCCCACCAGATGTCTGCTTTACCTGTCAGGCTAAAGATAGCTATTTTGGCCTTCATATTCTTCGTATACTCATGCAGTTCAAAGAACTTATTCATACCAATTAACCAAAACTCTGCATCCTCAGGCTTCTTCAGATCTCCATCAAAATTCGATGAATTTGCTTTATTAAACTCATCTAGAAAGTATCCCCTATCACTCCTCCTATAAGGGTGATAACGATGACAATCATAGTGCCTGTCAAAATCAGAACTAGAATAGTACCCGCGTCGATCACCTTTCCTATCCATATTATCCAATAATATACCATCTCTGATCGTGTCATCTCTATCTAACCTATGACCACCGTAAGACCTACTACCATATGCCCCATTAGTCCCATTCTCTTGTCTATAGCTGATCTGAGTGGTCCCTATCTCTGCAAGTCTGATAAAATCTGAAGGATTAATGCATTGACTTCTGCTTGTTTCTCTTGTGCCTGCATGATTTTGTCATTATCTGCTTTACAACTCCTTATTTCTTCCTTCAAACTCTTCAATGTGTCTGCTAAGTCAGAAGAGTGCCCAACACCATGTTGCTCATCTGATTCATAGGGAGAATCTTTGTATTCTACCATCTTGCTAGTCATCTTGATCTCTTCCTGCAAGGCACACTATGTCAATTAAACCAAATCATAAACAAACCAACGTACCTTAGTATAACTCAGGGAGGATATCTCATCTGCAAGACTAACCATATTAGCACAATACATGTATAAACATATTCATAATAGCATGTAGATATAATCCTAACCATAGTCCAGTCATCAATGCATGACCATATTAACCACACATCATGACCTCATGCATGACAACTACACCCATATCAATGTATGCATAACAACATATGTAGGGAATTCATGTATACACATTACATACAAGCATTTCCATGCATATCCAATGCATAACTTACATAAATTTATGATAAACACATCGAACAACAACGCCATTAACTTTTCACATGGCAACACCACTGCAACCATAACCGACACCATGCATACACAATCAGTACGTAGACCACAAACATGAGAACAATTATGCAACCAACATGAATGCATGACCAATACACCGCCCATCCAGTCCAAGGGGTGAACCATGCTCTGATACCAGTCTGTAACACCCTCCTCCCACATCTACCCAAGTAACCGACCAACTGGGGTAAACATGTGGCAAGAGGATACTATGATCTGATTCAACCTCCTAGGTCACCTTAAGGAATTGGAATTGACAAAACACAACCAAACTAACCATCCATGCATCCAGCAAAACCTCTAGGAGCTACCCCACCTTTCCAGGTGACCAACTTCTGAGGAAAATCAACAGTTCAAGGACCTAGAGACCCAGTCGCTCCCTTGTGAATCCCTCCAAGTGATTAAGGGTCCCAGTCACTCCCATGATCCTACATGGGTGCAATTGTAGCCTTTTTCTGCCAGTGTTATACCAGCGACTGCAAGATTTGAGGCTAAATTCTAGGGCTAGGATCCAATCACTGCCCAAAACTTCATGGAATTTACAAAATGAAAAGAAACATAGAGATAATGATGCCAATGCAAATTATTAAACAAGGACTTGACCCCTACTAGCCATGACATACATTTTGTCAAACATGTCATAATTATGCATTCTACATGTTTAAATAACATATCTGAACATAGGGGTCTCATACTTATTTGAGAATCGCTAAGAATCCTTGGTGCCTTATTTGCATTATCATCTATTAGGTCATATATTCATTGCTCATTCATTCAAAAATCAAACATGATGACAACCATACATTTTCAAAGTCATAAAACATATTCATAACTAGCATATAAACAATAGAAATAATTAGGATACAACAGCCATAAATGTCACATATAATCTAGTACATTTTCTCATAAAATACCAAGGAAATAAACTCTTATTAATGAATGAAAAAGCCAACCCGACATGGGACTACCACGTTCCACCCGACCGTAGATTGGTTGAGCCAAGTCTCTCTTTAGCCAATCACCCTCGTGCCATATTCCAATCATGAGTGTGGGACTCAAACCAAAAGAACCAACTAGGGCTTCCTAAGGCTAAACCACCTCACCCTCATCAATAGAATCAGTCTTTACCGCAATCATCATCGGATCACTAAGCCATAAACAAGAATGGATGCCACCAGATTTCTCCACATACACCATGAATAATTTTCTTGTCTCCTAGTCTCTAGGCTTTACCGCAACCCACAGTTTGATCCAAGGGTCACTATGCCATAATTGGGACACCACCCTCTAGGCTTTACTATGTATCTCACCATTCAATGACAAGGATTCCTAGGCTTGATCAAGGGAACCCACCTCTAGGCTTTACCGTATATCCCAACATTCACTAGTTGAGGATTCCTATGCCCATTGAGGCACAAAATACATGGATTTACCGCAACCCACAATCCAGTTCAGGGGAACTCACTAGGCTAGTGGATTTACTGCAATCCACAGTTTGGTTCAAGGATCATTATGCCATGTGTTCTTTCATTTAGAGATCCACCTCACTCAACTTTGAATCCATCCGACAATCCATCTCAACCAAAACATGAGAACCCCACCTCACCATGGATATCCATAAATGAAAAGGCAAGGCTGAAGCACACTGTCACGCCTGGAAAAACCCATTCCCATGACAGAAAGAGAACCAAGAACACACATGCATAACCATGCATGCCAAATCTAGCAAGGAAATCACACATGCAAATCGATACCTGCAAGTAAACCCATTGTAGTTTCTTGATCCTACTCTTTCTTGCTTGATCTTTGCTTCCTCTTTTCCTTCTTTGCCTTTCTTGATTCAATGTTGAAGTGCTCCAAGAAAACTCTAAGTGTCCAAGAGTGTGAGGGAGAGAGAAAAAAGAGAGAGAGCTCCAAAACTGAATGGACAAAAGGTGCCAACTGATCCTCAAAATCCTTTTTGTTAATGTGGCCTCTATTTTCTTCATTTTTCCATTATTTTCCTTCATTTTCCTCCTCACATGCAACCTATGACCTTTCACCTTCATTTTCTCCTAATTTCCTTTATTTTCATAAATAAATTACCAAAAATGACATTTTTTCGTTCCAAATACTTTTCCATTTCCTTTGCCAATTTCCTTAGCCATAATAAACCAAATGAACGCCCACACTAGGATGTTTTCCCAACATTCGGCTTGGAATAAGTGTCCCATAACCATGGTTATTATTTTTCCTTTATTAACTTTTATTACATGGAATTTTCATGAGGGTTGTTACAAAGGAATTTTACCAATGTTATTTTATGCAATTAGGAGTCTGAATTAACTAGTGTGAATTGATAGTTTACTAGTGCGTGTTGTCAGAGACACAGTTTCGTTTGCTAGTTTTCAGATTGACTTCCTAGAGGCAGTGCGAATGGGTTTCTCTAGTTTTTGGAGGAAAATAAATTTGTCGGAGTGATTACCTAGAGGCACTGCACGTTTATGGGAGGGCCATTGCACAACTAGTGGGCAGTGTGAGTTCATAGAGGAAGTGTGAGTTTCCTAGTAGAATTGGGTTCACCTGTAGAGGAAGACTGTGAGGTTTTTCAGGTACTTTTTTTAGCTGGTAGAAGAGATATTATATGTATTTTCTCTCGAGCTCAATAATGGCTTCAACAAGATTGAGGGAACAAGGTCGGTCGAATGGTGCATCGAACTTTGGTGTCTGGAGAATTTGGTGCCTTCTTATTTTAGAAGAGAATGGGCTGAAGGAGTTTGCTACGACGCATATTGTACCAACAAATCCTATCATGTTGCATGAGTACCTGGAAGATGATGTCAAGGCCATGCGTACTATTCTAGATGGGGTAAAGGACCACATAGTTCCACATTTAACGGAAGAGGATACAACCAAGAAGATGTGGGATGTCATCAACAAACTTTTCTAGGATAAAAATATGAATCATAAAATGATCTTAAGAGAACAGCTCAAGATGCACTAGACAAAATAAGGGATAAAATGTTGTCATCTATCTCACCCACATCAAGACAGTCAGAGATGAGCTAACATCCAATGGAGAGAAGGTCGAGGATGAAGAACTTGTGAGAATAACCTAGAATCAGTTTAAGAAGCAATGAGATGTTTCCGTGCAAGTGGTTAATGGAAGATCTCATTTTCCTACTTGGGAACGCTTATGGAACAACTTCACATAGGAGGAGCTTCGATTGAGCCTTGAGAAAGGCAACAGTGGTACTAGCAGCAGTTCCATGTAGAAAGGAGATGACAACATGAATGTTACTCTTGTGGCCAAGGGAAAAGCGAAGAATGGATCCAGTAAAGGTCTAACTACAAGGATGAAAAGAAGAAGTACATGTCGAAGATCAAGTGTTATGGTTGTCACAAATTTGGCCATTACCATAGAAATCGCCCGCACAATCATTAGGGGAATTTTGAAGTCTAAAATGGGCCTCCTAAGAAAAATGTACAACCAAAACAAACTTTATAAGGACCAATAGGATTCAAGATGATGATGTCAACCATGGGGGATGATTCACCATTTTTTGAGTAAAAAAGTAACAAGATTAAAAAATAATAAAATAATAAAACTACTTTTTCAACTCGTATTTTCAACTTATCTCCCTAAGGTTTTACTCAAATTTCAAGCAGGAGTACTCATTGGATGCAAAAATTCATTCCTCATCCAAGGAGTACCCATGTTGCATACTTTCAATGGACCCTGCTATACGAACAATAAGAAATAAATGAAAAAACATGATTGTAATCACGTTTTTCATGTATTTCTCATTTTTCGTGTAGTAGGGTTCATCAAATGTATGCAACATGGGTACTTCTTGGATGAGGAATCAAATTTTGCATCCAACAAGTGTTTCCACTTGAAATTTGAGTAAACCCATAGGTAGATAAGTTAAAAATACGAGTTGAAAATATAGTTTTTTCTTTTTTACCTCTAAAATTTGATGATGTAATCTAATATTATTTTATTATTTCCATTATTATTTTATAATTTCCTTAGGAGGCCCATTTTAGACCTCAAAATTCCCCTAATGAATAAAGGTGATAAGAGGGGCAAGAATCATCCAATGGTAGCCACAGATGAGCTTTCTAATCCGATGGAGGATGAGTTTGCACTCATCACTTACAAAAACATTCTAGGAGAGTTGTGGCATGGTGGAATGGACCACAAGGTACTCAAGGTGACATGTGTTCTAGATGTGAGCATAGAGCACTATGGTGTTGAATGCAGAAGACCTTCCTCGCTAAGAGGGAGTGTTGTTTCATGTAGCTCGAACAAATGTTTTAGCCTCGGGTGGTTTTAGCGTGGCTAGGTACACGAGCGCAAAAATATCTCCAAGCCCAAGTTATTCTTTTGAATGTAAATGTATTAATTAAATTAATTAATTAGTTTTAATTATTTTCCTGAGTTTTAACCTAGGGAAAAAGATTAATTAATTAGTAATAATTAAGTCATGGTCGATTTTCCTCTAGATATTTCTGGTAAAGTTTCCAAGTGATCTTAGCCATTGATTATATCATTTCAGATCTAGATCTTGGTCACTTTTTTTTTTTAAGTTGTGGTTCACGGGCAATGAGTGGCCGCTACATCCACGGTAGAGAAGCGGGGCAGTTCCACCCGAAGGGATCTGCCCGTCGGCCATAACAGACCTAACCCCGAGGGCGTCGAGGAGATTTGACCCCGTGACCTCCCAACTGGGAAAGTGCTTAGCAACGGGAACTCGACCATTTGAGCTATCCCTTGGGGCTCTAGATCTTGGTCACTTACTTCCCAATGAAAGATTATAAAGGAATTTGATGGGATGTTTTCGAGATCAATTCATTGCAGTGATTGTGTGGGGTTTGACACAATTGAGGGTTTCAAAAACAATTGAAGTAATAAGTATCTCCAGAGTTTTCTTTCATCAATATTCTTCTAGTTTTTAAGATCTGGAAGAGGAATTTTCCCAAAGCTATTATGCACACATAGATACGAGTTTCCAGGAGAGGTAATACGAGTTGTCAATTTAGCATATCAAGATTTCCAATTGTGGAGAAAATTACAGGAAATCAGTTCGATAGCAGGAAAGGCAGATTTCAGGAATTTGCAATGTGAATTTGAGGAGAGGCCATGTCAAGTTGCAGAGGGAGGTCATAAACTGCCAATGGTCATATTGTGGAGGTGAATAAATATTTTGTTGGAGCTTTGTTATGGTTTTGCAAGTAGTTGTAATATTTATCAATTTCATATTTTGCTGAAGATAATAATAAAACTCTCAAAATCTGAAAATCAGTTTTCCCTTCGAGGTTTTTCTAAGGACATTTTTCCAAGAATCGATTTTCACTTTAATATTGCAATTGTGATTTTATTCAATATTTGCAGTTTAATAATTTTTCTTAGCATTAAATACATTGGATAATTACCATTTGATTGCAATAAGCAATATTGTTATCAATTTTCACAATTTGTAAGTTTGAATGGTACCACCACAAACTTGAAGTTCCCATACCTTGTTTTGAATGTTGTCTTATGAACGTCTTAATCCTTGATCTTGACTTAGTGATAGCCAAACCTAAAGTCAATTTTTGAAAACACAATAGCTCCTCTTAGCTAATCAAATAAATCATCGATTCTTAACAGTGGATATTTATTCTTTATTGTTGCTTTTTTCAACTAATGGTAGTTGATGTGTATCCACAGTGTGTCATCCTTCTTCTTCACAAACGGAAACAATATGCTCCCTAGGGTGACACACTGGGTATGATGTACACCTTATCCAACAACTCCTTTACTTGCAATTTCAAATCCATAAATTCAGGGGTGCTCATGTGATAAGGTGTCTTAGATTCTAGCATCGAACCAAGAATTAATTCAATAGAGAAATCAATGTCTCTATTAGGTGGTAGACATAGTATTTCATTTGGAAATACATCTTTTTACTGTTGTAAAATGGGGTGGTTCGCAAGTTTGGTTTTGTCTTTCTATGCTACATAGTTCACCTGAATTATGAATAAAGTACACCCTTTTCTACTACACTTCTTTGCATGTAATTTTGAAACATTTTTGACATAAATAGGTTTCCTCTTTCCTTGCAATGTGCTTCCCCTACCTTCATCATCAAGGCATTCCAACAACTTATTGTAATAGTCAACCTTGGTCCTATGGCCTACCAACCAATCCACACCAATTAATACATAATACGAACGCAATGGAAGGATCTTGAGGTTTGTTATTATAGCCATGTCATCTATTTCTAAGCGGCATGACTCCACTAATTATGTTACTTTCTTCCTAGCCCCCATAGCCAACTAAACCATCCATGGATTAGTATGCTCTTTCATTTACATGGTGAAATCTTTTACAACTTTAGGGATAATATAACTAGGATCAGATCATGGATCAATTAAAATTGAAACTAATTGATTAATGATCTTACCTTCCATCTCAATGACTGAGATCAGGTGATCTGCATGTTGATTGGCCAATGCAATGTAATTCCAAGGCATACGTTAAGCCACATCATTCACCATCGTTACCTCTTCCACATTGTATAACCTTTTATCATTATACTTCTAGGGTTGAGGACAATCCCTTTGTAGGTGGTTTCCTCCACAACTCCAACATTGAAGTTTCTTGTAACCCTCAACTTCTTCTTTTGTTGTTTTGGAGGGTTTCTCTCCTTTAGCGAGATGTGTCCATTGGAACTCACCATCGGTATGAGGGGTGAATTTCCCACCTTTTCCCATTTGCTTATTCCCAAAGGATTTTTACCCTTTCCCCTTGAAATTGCTCTGTTCTTTCTTCTTCCAATCAATCCAATTCTCTGTCTTACGTTTGGATTGTTCATAACAATAACTAGTCTTTTGGATAGTATCTTTTAATTTTTCAGGTTCAATGAACTCGATCCTATCTTTAAATGATTGAGGCGGCCCACTGAGGTATCGTTAAATTTTCAATTTTTCGTTCTTGATATAAGGTACATACCTCAATAGCTCTAAAAATGTATTTGTGTACTCATTTGCTTTGTTCAAATATCAATAGTTGATGCATATCTGTAGCATTCCATCCTTCTTCGTCACAAACAGAATATGTGCTCCCTAGGGTGATACACTCGGTCTGATGTACCCTTTATCCAACAACTCCTTTACTTTCAATTTCTATTCCATAAGTTTGGGGGTGCTCATGTGATAAGGTGTCTTAAAGTCTAGCACTGAACTAGGAACTAGTTCGATAGAGAAATTGATCTCTCTCTTAGGTGGTAACCCTGGTATTTTATTTGGAAATTGCATCATTGTACTATTGTAAAATGGGGCAGTTCTCAGGTTTAGTTTTTTTGTTCTCTGTTAGATTGTTCACTTGAATCATGAACAGAGCACACCCTTTTCAACTGCACTTCTTTTCATGTAATGTTGAAATCTTTCTGACATAAATAGGTTTCTTCTTTTTTGGCAATATTCTTCCCTTGCCTTCATCATCGAGGCATTCCAATAACTTATTGTAACAATCCACCTTAGTCTTATGGTTTGTCATCCAAGCCTTACCAATTAATACATCATACGAACCCAGAAGGATGTTGAGGTTCATTATTGTAGCAATAACAATGTAAACTTTGAAACGGGAACTATAAACTCAAAACGGGAACTCTGGCCAAAAAACCTCGAAAAACATGAAAAACAGTGCTAAAAACTAAAAGTGTGTATACTGGAATGATAGTTTTTTTTAGGGTCAATTTTGAACATGTTTTAAAAATGGCAATGAAAACGAATTTTTTGTGCAAAAATTGTGCAAAAAACACCCTAAAAATGTAAAGTGTTGATACTGGAATGATGGTTTTTCTTTTAGGGTCAATTTTCAAAATTTTTAAAAAATGTCAGTAAAACCAAATATTTATGTGCAAAAATTGTGAAAAAACACCCTCAAAACGAAAAGTGTTGATGCTGCAATAACACTTTTTTTTCTAGGGTAAATTTTGAACATGTTTTAAAAATGGCAGTGAAACGAATTTTTTGTGCAAAAATTGTGCAAAAACCACCCTTCAAAACAAAAAGTGTTGATGCTGGAATAACACTCTTCTTCTTTTCTAGGGTAAATTTTCAAAATTTTGAAATAATGGTGTAAAAGATTTTATCATTACTCTGAAAAACATTAAAATTTCAAAAGAATAATGAAAACATAAAATTAAAAATTAAAACAATGAAAAAAAACAAAACAAAAAAGTTTTTAAAAAATGGCAAAACGTAAATAAATATATATATTAAAAAAAAAATCAATCATAAAAATGTTAAAAAAAAATGAACCTATGAAATTTAAGAATTAAAAAACTAAAAAAATATAAAGAAATAAATAATAAGAAAAACATATTTGAAAAAAAAATACATTTTTTTTTGTTTTATCTCGTAAACCATAAAAATTTTTAAGGAAAAAACAAAAAAAAAATAAAAAAAACTATAAAATTAAGTAAGTAAAACTATACAAATTTTAAAAAACATATTAAAAATAAAATAAAATAAAACAAACTAGATTAAAAAAAAAATAGCAGAAAAATTAAAATTAAAAAACAACTAAAATTAAGTTAATGAAATTTTTTCGGAAAAAAATTACATTGAGAATATTTGGTTGACGCGTTTCGAACCAGCCAGTGCGGTTCATCTTCAAGACCAGATGAAGAGGCAGATCTCAGAGGCAGGTTAAATAAGGGAAAGGTCAACCTAACAGCGAGAGGAAAATGACTATATTTGACTAGGGAGGAAAATATACAGTATAATACTTTATATATTTACCTATTATCAATTAACTAAACGACTATCTTTGACTAGGGGGGAATTAAATTTGAATTGTTTAAATAATTAATAAATAATTATTATTTAATTTATTAATTAATTTATTCATTCCTTATTATTTACTAATTAATATTATTCATTTATTTAAATGATTAACCTACCTAAAAAGAAATTAACAATTAAATAAAACTACCTATAAATAAATAAATAAACTACATGAAAAAAAAAAAAAAAAAAATTAAAGGGATAAATAAAGATAAAATTAATACAATCAAAATATATAAACATAAAAGAGAGGGTGTTAATATATATATAATAAAACAAAATAAAAAGCATCAATAAATAAACTATGTAAAAAATAAAAATACACTAGAAATTTCTTATATATAAAAAGAAAGGGTGTTTATCTATAAAAAAATAGAATAAATGAATAAATAAATGAAAAAAACAACAACAACAAATAAAAAATAATAATAATTGATCATGAATACATAATATTACTAAAAACTAATAAAATAAATAAAAATGGGGTAATCCTCTCTAATAGAAATCAACAAGAGGCATAAAAAGGGAAATAGAGTATGAAACAAACAAGAAAGGGGATAAAAAGCTCAGATAGAGAGGAGAAAGACTAAGAAGAGAGGGCAGGAATGCAACAGCTACTAATTTTCCAGCCGTCATCCCTATTAATATTATTAGAGAACCGCTCAATTTCAATGGCTTCCCTAAACTTGCGGTGATGAAAATGAGAGATTTTAGCAACGAACTTAGCCTCCTCAATGCATATATGATGCTTTGTATTCACTACATGTTCTGCTAAAGTAGAAGATTTGGTCCTCCCATGTCTGATATCAGTAGCATGTTCCTTAATCCTTTGGTTAATAGACCTACCCGTTTCACCAATGTATGAGGTCCCACATGAACACGGGATGACATAAACACCTTTCAAATCCATAGGGTTCACTTAGTCTTTAACCGACTTTAGGGAGCTTCTAATGGTGTTGAGGGGTCTAAAGGTTGAGGGAACATTATGTTTCTTCAGGACTCTCGCAATCTTGTCAATCGTCCCTTGGATGAAGGGGAGGTGAACCCCTGAACGTTGATCAATAGTTTCAGTCTTAACCTTAGGACCCTTACCAGCTTTGAAGAAAGCTCTAACACCCTGTTGCCTACTATAACCATTTTGGACGAAGACATTAAGGAGATGGGACTTTTCTTTGGAAAAGTGGTCTTCATCTGAAATCCTTATAGCACAAGTGGCTAACGTGCTGAGAACACCTATCTTTTGAGCAGGAAAATGATGGGAACTTGCATGAAGATACTTCTTAGTATGGGTCTTTTATCAATACACCTGATGGGAGAAAGATCCATCAGCCTTTCTAGAGATGAGGTCATCAAGGAAAGGAAGGCAACCATCGACTTCACATTCCATGGTGAACTTTATGGAGTTCGACTGATTATTAAGATGTTCGAAAAAGATATTTAACCTATCAGGCCCGTGCTGCCAAATGGAGCAGGTGTCATCAACAAATCTTCTCCATAGTTTAGGTTTAAAAATAGCTAAGGATAAGGCTTTGGATTCAAAGTCTTCCATGAATGAGTTAGCAACAATGGGGGACAGGGGGGAACCCATGGCCACCGCACAGGTTTGTTCATAGAACTCACCTTCAAAACATAAAAAAGTAGAGGTGAGGCAAATTTAAACTAATCTAGCAGTGTCGGGATCAGTAAGGCGAAAGATGACATCAAGGGCTTCCTTAATGGGGATGCTAGTGTACAGGGAAACAACATTGAAACTGACAAGAGTGTCTCCAGGTTCGAATTTCATATCCTGTAATTCACTAACAAAGGATGTTCAGTCTTTGGCAAAGGACTCCATCCGACCTACCAGGGTCTTGAGCTTCGAGGCTAAATATTTAGCTAAAAGATAGGTAGGCCCACCTATGGTGTTGATAATGGGTATAAGGGGGGTTGCTTCTTTGTGAATTTTAGGGAGCCCATAGATCCTGGGAGCAATAGGGTTACTCTCAATAAGCTTATGGCTAAAGGAGCCAACGGTGCTACTGGATTTAATAGCGAGAGAAACCGTCTTAGAAATCTTCTTCAAGGGATTCTTGTCAAGCTTTTTGTAGCTACCTTTTTTTATCAGGTGATCTAGCATCTTCTTCCAATAATATTCTTTATCAAGGATGACAACAGCCCCACCTTTGTCTGCTTTTAAAACAACGATGTCTGAGTTCTTATTCAACGATTTAAGGGCTTCAAACTCTTCCTTCCTAATGTTATGCTTAGGGGGCATCGCTTTCCTAAGGATAACAACACAGTCTTGCTAAATAGTATCTTTAATATTATTCGGTAAGTCCTTAATCCCATATTCGACATCACACATAATATCAGCCACCGGAATTTTCTTGGGAGCAAGGGCAAAATTTAATCCTTTCTCCAAAAGTCTAAAGACAGGAGGAGGAAAAGAAAAACTAGATAAATTAACTACTTTGTTATTAGGATGATTAATATTATTATTAATAGGATAAACATTATTATTTTTATTAATATTTTTATTATTACCTAAGTCACCTTTATTATTCTCAATATACATAAGTCCTCTCCTATTATCATAGCTAGATCCTATAAAATTTTTACTATGTCCTGATTTATTATTATTATAATAACTCTTTATATCATCATCTTTACCAAGATCTAAAAATCTATTATTAATATTAATATCAATTTCTTTACTAAAAGATGTAATATCATTATCATATACGGTATTCTTATTATTATTATAACAGTTATCAATATTAAAATGAATATTACTGTGGTTAATATTGTAGGGAGAAGAGAGGGTTAGAGGACTAGAGGAAGCGGGAAGACTGGAAGAAGAGGGAACCGGGGGAGTCAAAGGACCGGTCATACATGACATACAACCTCTGTGCTGGGAAAACAATGTGGATGAAACCTATTGAAAGTCAACCTCCCTATTACTAGATTCCTCTGCCGGAATAGATTGAGAGGAAGGGCAAGAGGGGGAGGCGGAGGGGATCACGAATCCCAGCAAAGAGGGAGGATAAGAAAGTGGGCTGGAGTAGGGAAAACAGGACAAGCGAAGCGGAGGATTGGATGAGCAAACGAGGGCCGAGGGATGAAAACTGACTGAAACATAAGTGGTGGAGAAGAGACGAGGAGGAGAAGAGCAGGTCAGTGAAAAGGGATGGGATGGTCTACCAGGTCGGGAGCTAACAAGGGAACTACACTTCTCTGATTTAGGCTATCAGGGGAGTCAACGGGATGCAAAAAATAAAGGGAATGCTCGAGCTGGGAACTGCATTCACCAACTGAGCCAACTATTGGGCTGGATTGAGGACTGAATGAACCAAATTCATCACCTCTGTTCGATCTGGAGTCAGCTACCACTTGCTCGTTATTAATCATGCCATTGAAATTGCCTTCCACCCAGAATCTAAGGGCTGAGAGTTGGTTGCGATCAATCCTACTATTCGAGGAGAAGCCAGACGAGAACGAGGTATCTCCGACAAAGAGGATCTACTAGAGAGTTTGGAGAATTTTTTGTGCTGATTATTTTTCCAGATCTCCTCCAACCGTCGAGCTTTTAACACTGAACAAGCTTCAATCCTATTCCAAAGCTCCGAGGACAACAAGCAAGACAACTCTAAATGCAACAAGAGCAACTTCCTAGAGAGAAAATTGAGCCTTTTTCTAACCCTAGAAATCTCATAATGAACTAAGGTGAGACCAACATTTAGAAAAATAGGATGAGTACCTGATTTGTTGAGGTGATGTTTAATCTGAGCAAAGAGAGGAACTACCGAAGAATCTCTACATCTCTTAAGGAAAGCAAGATCTGTCTTCATCTTAGAAACCTGCAAGCGTGCTCGTTCAAAAGTATGAATCTTGATAGTAACGGCCCTCCCGTGCAGGGAAGTGATATTCGAATTCAAACTTCTTTGATCCATAACTTGTTAATGAAATTTTTTCGGAAAAAATCACATTGAGAATATTTGGTTGACGCGTTTTGAACCAGCCGGTGTGGTTCATCTTTAGGACCAAATGAAGAGGTAGATCTCAAAGGCAGGTTAAATAAGGGGAAACATCAACCTAACGGCTAGAGGAAAACAACTATATTTGACTAAGGAGGAAAATATATAGTATAATACTTTATATATTTACCTATTATCAATTAACTAAATGACTATCTTTGACTAGGGGGGAATTAAATTTGAATTGTTTAAATAATTAGTAAATAATAATTATTTAATTTATTAAAGAGTTTAGACTTTTGTGATCCATACTTGATTGTTAGAGATTTCAGCAAAATCACATAGAGAATCATTTGTCGACGCGTTTTGAACCAACTAGTGTGGTTCATCGTCAGGACAAGTTGAGAAACAAATCTGAGCGATCCGTTAAATAGAGTATGCAGGTCCTTCAATGGCTATATAAACGGCTATATGAACAGGCAACGGTTAAAAAGTCCTTTAACGGTTATAATATATAAATATAAATATATATATAAATATATTTTTATTATTTTTATTATTTTAGTTATTATTATTATTTATTTATTTATTTCAGTAATATCATTGTATTGTATTAACCTCAAGCTAATATTACTATATTAATTTTAAATTAACATTTTTGAATATTATTATCAATAATAGATTAGGGTAGTTTATATTTTATTTTTATATTCTATTATTATTATTATTATTATTAGTTTTTATTTATTTATTTATTTATTATTATTATTAATTATTATTTTTATTTTTATATCAAATTATTAAATTGTTGTCATTAATAGTAATATTATTGTACTAACCTTTAGTAATATTATAAGATTAACTCCAAGCTAATATTATAATGTTAATTTCCAATTAATATTAATAATATTAGTCTCAGGTAAAATTATTATTATATTAATTTTTTAATTTTTTAATTTTTTTTTTTTAATTTATTTATTTATTTTCTTTTTTTATATATGAGTGAAATGAATAAAATTGCAATAGTTAATTATTAATAAACCAGGTCTAGGGGAATGATTAAAAGGGTGATATTACTATTACTAAACCAATGATATCAAGAGAAAGCAACGACTAGCTAAACAAACAGAGAGGGGTCAGGCGAAGAAGAGGCTAAGGTAAAAGGGCTAGGATCCAACACCTACTAATCTTCCAACCGTCATCCCTATTGAGATTCAAAGGTCTTTTCTCGATCTCAAGGGCTTCACTCAATTTTCGATGGTGAAATTGTGCGAGCAAACTTGTGGGGTGGCCATGGGCTCCCCCCTATCCCCAGTCGTCGCAAATCTTTTTATGGAATATTTCGAGTCCAGAGCTTTGTCCTCAGCCCGTCTCTTGCCAAAGCTTTGGAAGAGGTTTGTAGATGACACTGGTGTCGTTTGGTCTCATGGTCATGATGAGTTGGATCTCTTCTTCCGTCATCTCAATTAACAATCCTCCGCCATTAAGTTCACTATGGAAAAGGAAGTCAACGGTTGCCTTCCCTTCCTGGATGTTCTCATCTCAAAGAATATTGATGGTTCCTTCTCCCACCAAGTATTTCGAAAAAAGACTCACATCGACCAATATCTCCACGCCAACTCTCATCATTTCCCTGCTCAGAAGTTAGGCATTCTCAACACGCTGGCTACTCGTGCATTAAGAATATCTGATGAGAAAAACTTAGCGAAGGAGAAGGCTCATCTCCTGGATGTCTTCGTTAAAAATGGTTACAGTAGACACCTAGGTCAAAAAGCCTTCCTCAAGGCCCAGAAGGAGCCCTCTGTCCAAAAAGATCCTAAAGACCGGATCCTTGGTGTACACCTCCCCTACATCTAAGGAACCACCGATAGGATCGCCAGGATTCTTAAGAGGCATAATATCCCCTCGACCTTTAGACCTCTTAACACCATCCATAGCTCGCTGAGATCTGTTAAAGATCCCGTCGACCCTAAAGACATGAAAGGGGTCTATGTCATTCCCTGTTCCTGCGGGGCCCCATATATTGGTGAAACTGGTCGCTCAATTAATCAAAGGATCAGTGAGCATGCAGCAGACTTGAGGCATGGTAGGGCCAAGTCCTCAGCCCTGGCTGAGCATGCCGAGAAAACTAAACATCAAGTCTGTATCGAAGAGGCTCAAGTTATCGCAAGAGTGGCACAATTTCACCATCGAAAATTGAGGGAAGCCCTTGAGATCGAGAAAAGACCTTTGAATCTCAATAGGGATGACGGTTGGAAGATTAGTAGGTGTTGGATCCCAGCCCTTTTACCTTAGCCTCTTCTTCGCCTGACCTCTCTCTGTTTGTTTAGCTGGTCGTTGTTTTCTCTTGATATCATTGGTTTAGTAATAGTAATATCACCCTTTTAATTATTCCCCTAGACCTGGTTTATTAATAATTAACTATTGCAATTTTATTCATTTCACTCATATATTAAAAAAGAAAAAAGAAAATAAATTAATTAATTAAAAAATAAAATAATAATAATTTTACTATTAATATTAATTGGAAATTAACATTATAATATTAGCTTGGAGTTAATTTTATAATATTACTAAAGGTTATTGCAATAATATTACTATTAATGACAACAATTTAATAATTTGATATAAAATAAAAATAATAATAATAAATAAATAAATAAATAAAAATTAATAATAATAATAATAATAATAGAATATAAAAATAAAATATAAATTACCCTAATCTATTATTGATAAAAATATTCAAAAATGTTAATTTAAAATTAATATAGTAATATTAGCTTGAGGTTAATACAATACAATAATATTACTGTAAATAAATAAATAATTAATTAATAATAATAACTAAAATAATAAAAATATATTTGTATATATATTTATATTTATATATTATAACTGTTAAAGGACTTTTTAATCGTTGTCTGTTCATATAGTTGTTTATATAGCCGTTGAAAGACCTGCATACTCTATTTAACGGATCGCTCAGATTTGTTTCTCAACTTGTCCTGACGATGAACCACACTAGTTGGTTCGAAACGCGTCGACAAATGATTCTCTATGTGATTTTGCTAAAATCTCTGACAATCAATTATTTGATTTATTAATTAACTTATTCATTCCTTATTATTTACTAATTAATATTATTCATTTATTTAAATGATTAACCTACCTAAACAATTTAACAATTAAATAAAACTATTTAAAAATAAATAAATAAACTACATGAAAATAATAATAATAATAATAAAAGGGATAAATAAAGATAAAATTAATACAATCAAAATATACAAACATAAAAGAGAGTGTGTTATATATATATATATATATATATATATATATATATATAAAGCATAAATAAATAAACTATGTAAAAAATAAAAAGAGAGGGTGTTTAAAAAAAAGAATAAATGAATAAATAAATGAAATAATAATAATAATAAAACAACAACAACAAATAAGTAATAATAATAATTGATCATGAATACATAACATTACTAAAAACTAATAAAATAAATAAAAAGGGGGTAATCTTCTCTAATAGAAATCAATAAAAGGAGGCATAAAAAGGGAAACAAACAAGAAAGGGGATAAAAAGCTTAGATAGAGAGGAGAAAGACTAAGAAGAGAGAGCGGGAATCTAGCAGCTACTAATTTTCCAGCCGTCATCCATATTAATATTATTAGAGGACTGCTCAATTTCAATGGCTTCCCTATACTTGCAGTGATGAAAATGAGAGATTTTAGCGACGACCTTAGCCTTCTCAATGTATATATGATGCTTGGTCTTCACTGCATGTTCCACTAAAGCAGAAGATTTGGTGCTCCCATGTCTGATATCAACAGCATGTTCCTTAATCCTTTGGTTAATAGACTTACCCGTTTCACCAATGTATGAGGTCCCACACGAACACCATGTCTGATATCAACAGCATGTTCCTTAATCCTTTGGTTTAATTGACCTACCCGTTTAACAAGTTATGGATCTCAAAAGCTTGAATTCGAATAATACTAAAATTAAGATTAAAAACAAAACCTAAAAAAACATAAATATACTAAAATTTAAAAAAAAACAAAAAACAAAAAACAATTGAAATTAAAAAAAATATACATTTTTTCAAATTTAAAAAATAATAATAATAATAATAAAATTTTATATAAAATTAAAAAAAAATTACATTAATATATATATAGATAAAACATCTAAAATTTTATTTTAGATCTAAACTATATATCTAAAATTTTGTTTTATTTTTTTTAAATGCTACAGGTGAAAAAAAAATTGTTTTTTTGGTTTTTAAATAATTTATTTTTTTCAAACATGTAATTTTTTTTAAATTAAATGTTTTTTTAATTTTATATATAGTTTTAAAAAATATTTTTTTAATATTTTAAATGTAATTTTTTTTAAATCTTTTAAATTTTAAAATATTTTAATATATATATATATATATATATATATTATTTTCAATGTTTTTTATTTTTAAAAATCGAAAATATATGGTTATTTTTATTTTTTAAATGGTTATATATATGTGTGTGTTATTTTTTCAATTTGAGTATATTTTGAGTTTTTTAGGTTTTTTTAATATTTTTAATCTTAATTTTAATAGTTTTTTATATTTTTATTGGTTTTTTTCTTTAATTTTTTTTATTCCAATTTTTTTTTAATTTTTTTTAATTTTTTTTGTTTTTTGTTAATGCTTTTTAAATTTTTTTTATTTTTAATTACTTAATTTTATAGTTTTTATTTTTATTTTTATTTGTTTTTTGTTTTTCCAAATTTTTTTATGGTTTAGGAGATAATTTTTTTTTACCTTTTTTTAATGTTTTTTTTTTTGTTTTTTTTATCTTTGCTTTTTTTATGTCAAAAAAAATTGACATAAAAAATTAAAGTGTGAAAAAATGCAACATTTGAAAAAATATCCGCACTTAATACATTAAAAAGATTAAAGTGTCAAAAAAATGTTAAATTTTGAAAATATTTATTTACATTTCATTAGAAAATTTAAAGTAAAAAAAAAAAAAAAGTCTTAAAAAAAAGGTCTGATGCATAATTACCACTTTTTAGAATTAGCATGCAAATCACTAACATTCTAAAACGTAATGTACATAAAAAAATTTAAAGTGTCAAAAACTATGCTCTAAAAAAAAATGTGTGTTTTGCATCGCCCCTTTTCAAAATCGGGTCACTTTTTTGCTGTCTCTATGGAATGGTTAACAATATCAGTTCCCATTTCAAAGTTTACATTGTTCAATGTCATCTAGTTCTAAGTGGCATGACTCCACTAATTCTATTACTTTCTTCCTAGCCCCCATAGCCAACTAACCATCCACAGCATGGTATCTGCAATATTTTACAACTTTAGGGATAATATAACTAAGGTTAGATCATGGATCAATTAAAATTGAAACTAATTGATTAATGATCTTACCTTTCATCTCAATGACAGAGGCCTAGTGATCTACTTGTCAATTGTCCAATGCAGCGTAAATCTGAGTCATACTTTGAGCCACATCATTCACCATCATCACCTCTTCCACGTTGTATAACCTTTAATCATTCTACCTCTTTGGTTGAGGGTAATCCCTTCACAGTTGGTTTCCTCCACAGTTCCAACATTAAAGTTTCTTGTACCTTTTGACTTCTTCTCTTGTTGTTTTGGATGGCTACTCTCTATTAGCAGGATGTGTCTATTGGAATTCACCTTTGGTATGAGGGGTGAATTTCCTCCCTTGTTCGATTTGCTTATGCCTGAAGGTTTTTGATCCTTTCCCCTTGAAGTTGCTCTATTCTTTCTTCTTCCAATCAATCCATCTCTCAATCTTACGTTATATTCATAACAGTAACTGGTCTCTTGGATAGTAGCTTCTAATGTTTTAGGTTCATCGAACTCAATCCTATCTCTAAATTATTGAGGAAACTTGTTGAGGTGCCTTTGAATTTTCACTTTTTCGTTCTTGATATAAGGTACATACCTCAATAGCTCTAAAAAATTATTTATGTACTCATTTGTAGTAAGTTGTCCCAACTTGAGTTCATGAAATTCTTTTATATTAGCGTCATAATACTTGCCTGACATATACTTCTCCCATAAGTATTTTTCAAACTCACTACAAGACAACTCCTTTTCTTGAATGAATTTCATGTTTCTTAGGTCCTCCCACTATTTATTTGCTTTCCCTTTTAAGTTGAAGATTTCTACCTCAGCCTTCATGTTTTAAGAGCAGTCACATAGTCTAAAATACTTCATCCCCAATAACCAAGCTTCTGCCTCTTCAACTTTCCTATTCTCTCCATCGAAGGTGGGGGGTTTCAATTTCTTAAATTCTTTCAGTATATGGATTTTGTCACTTCTTCCATGTTGATAATGTCTTTGAGTTTCCATATTTTATGATTGATTAGGGTTGTATGCCCTTCTCTGTAGGGTGTTCCATGGAGTTTCTCCTCTCACAGTATCTTTGTTGGCTTGCATGTGCCTTTTTTATTTATTATCTTCCACTCTATAAACTCCAAATCCATACCTCTATATTTGAGTGGGGTTGTGGATCTCTATTTGTCCAGGTAGCTAGCACCAAGCTCGTATTGTTTCTTTATTTTTAAGTATGACAACCTCTACAAGATCATTGTGTTCACTTCTACTGCTTGTTTCTCCTTAGCCCTAATGATTCTTTCCTTATCTACTTTGCAAATTCATAATTCAATGTTCAAACTTCTGAGGGTATCCATCTGGTCATGAGAATCATTAGAGGAATTTTGAGGTCTAAAATTGGCCTCCTAAGAAAAATGTAGAACCAAAATAAAATTGATAAGAACCAATAGGATTCAAGATGATGATGTCAACCATGAGGGATGATTCACCATTTTTTGAGTAAAAATGTAAAAAGATTAAAAAAATAATAAAATAATAAAACTATTTTTTCAACTCGTATTTTCAATCCATCTCCCTAATGTTTTACTCAAATTTCAAGCGAGAGTAATTGTTGGATGCAAAATTTAATTCATCATCCAAATAGTAACCATGTTTCATACTTTTGATGGACCCTGCAACATGAAAAAAGAGAAATACATGAAAAAATGTGATTTCCATCACGTTTTTCATGTATTTCTAATTTTTCGTGTAGCAGGGTCCATCGAAAATATGTAACAAGGGTACTCCTTGGATGAGGAATCAAATTTTTCATCTGAGCGTTCCTGCTTGAAATTTGAGTAAACTCATAGGGAGATAAGTTGAAATTACGAGTTGAAAAATAGTTTTTTTTATCCCTCTAAAATATGATGAGTAATCTAATACTATTTTATTATTTCCACTATTATTTTATAATTTCCTTAGGAGACCCATTTTAGACCTCAAAATTCCTCTAATAGTTCCTCTCCTCCACCCTCTTCCAAATGAACTCCTCCACTTGATCATAAGGGACTCTATATGTATTGTATTGCACCAACTTGCTACTCATCTTTTATTTCCTGGTTGGGATGTGTGTTGCTTGTTCTATGTTATTATGCACATGTAATTGTCGGTCAAATCTAGCATAATGTGTTAGCATGCTAACAGAGTATTCATTCATAATAATCATGAGTGAACTTGCTATGCTATATTTAAATTTTATCCATGAATATTTATTTTTCAAGGCCCATTTAGTCCAAGTGTTTAACCTAACTCTAATACCACTCTGTAACACTACCTACCACTCCCTTGCAACAATATGGGTTGTGTAAGGTCTTACTAACATTTTAACTCAAATTTCCGAATGTTGAACAATGTGTTGACCTTACAAAATGTCATTTTCTATAAAAAAATTATGGAATTGATTAATATTGTTATCATTAAGTCCCTCTTAGAGAGATAGAGTTTTTCCGACGATGTGATTACTTCGTCGATTCAAGACCTAGATTAATTATCATGATAATAAGAAAATCTATACTGTTAACCTTGGTTAACATCAACACCAATATGTGTTATTACACTACCAAAAATATCAATATACTAAATAGACCAATATAAATAACATAGTGTTGACATAGTCAAGACAACCTATATCATATACCAATGTGCCTAATTAATCATGGTGCGATAATTAGATTTCCAATATATGTTTATATAAATACACACATGTGAAATGAAATGAAGTGATATTTTAATGTTCACGAGACTAAAAATAGTCTATGGGACCATCAGTACCCTGTTTTTCGCCTCTTGCAATTCAATCATTTTCTTATTGAAATTGATGATGAGCTGGCTCAACCTTCCAACAATCCCCTCGCTGATAAAACAATTCCAAGAAATTGATGCTAACATATTCCCATAACTTTCTATGATGCCTTTGAATGCATCACATTCCAAAATGAAATGTTTTTTCTGATTCCACTGCCCTAGACGTGTGGAATGTACACACTCGTTCTTCCAAAGCTTCTTTAAGCCTTTTCCACCATCATGTTTTACACATTCAACACCCCACCATGCATCAACCAATGTAGAGAGCGTGTAACCACGCCGAGAAATTACACATATAAAAATCAATATATATATATATATATATATATATATATATATAAATAGTTACACATGGAAACCACTTTTTTATAATAGAAAGTTAGTTGTTTTATTATCTTTGGAAAAAAAATAGAAAATAGTTACACAAACCAATATAACGCCTTGCCAACGATAGTGCTATCAAATGATAAACGTCCATACCAATCAAGGCCTCTAAACTGGTCGACAATGGATTCTAATTCATGCATATGTTTATATATAACAGCGGGACCCACCCTCTGCCCTATCAGGGGTCAGAGGTCCCAAGGGTAAACACAAAACGAAACTTCCACCATGCCCAGCGCCGATGATGGATACTACATATGTCTAGTTAATATAATGTATAATGTGACGGCCTATATGGTGTTAAAACAAAACAAAAAAGATTCCCCATGCCCACTACACATTCAAATGTTCAAAGGCCTGGCCCGACTTCTTGTATAAATATATGTATCCACCTTCTTGTCTTTTAAATATATGTATCCGACTTCTTGTCTTTTAATGCTAAAGGAAAAGGCCTGGGCCGACTTCTTGTCTTTTAATGCTAAAGGAAAAGACCATTCGTGCCCACATTTTAAAGGTTTCGAAAACAAATTTGAAGATTCTAAGGTTGAGAGATACTTCAGAATATTGGATTGGAAAGTTTTTTAATGGTGGGAGATATTAAGGTTTTTTTAGTATATTGAAAAAGCGCTCTCAAGTATGCATTTAAGAGACTTTTATAAGGTTTGTTGTTCCTCATAAAATTAAAAAAGAAAAAGGT
Organism: Pinus tabuliformis; assembly: GCA_031772625.1. NCBI lineage: Eukaryota > Viridiplantae > Streptophyta > Pinopsida > Pinales > Pinaceae > Pinus > Pinus tabuliformis. Next base: position 635,512,586 of record CM062804.1, on the reverse strand, counting down.
TTTATTTTATTTGTGAAGGAGATTTTTAAAGTGATCTAAACAGAGTTTTTAAGTGATTATTTAGAAAGGTTTTTGGTTTTTTTTTCAAAGAGGATTTTTTTTTCCTTATACGTGTTTATTAAATTTTTTTTTTTTTTTTATATTTAGAGAAACCTCATGCAATAGAAAAAGAAGTTGAGAAGATAAAAGACAAACATCATTCATAGATCGTAAAGTGAGATTGAAACAACATAAAAGAAATAGAAGAGCCAAAGCTAGAAGAGGTTCTTGTCGTAGTTGATGAATCTAAAAGACAAGAAGATGAAATAGAACAAGTCAAGGATGCATGGACCAATATGGATTTGGTAACACTGCCAAAATTTACAAGCAAAAAAATTCATTTTTGGGTTGTCAAAATGCAAACTTTTCTTTGATGAAGAGAGTTAATTGAGTATTAGTTTAATAACACATATGATGAAGTATGCAACAAACATTGGATGAGAATTTTTTGTGCAAGATAGCGAAAGCTACATCTTCCCGAGAAGCATGGAAGATCCTAGAAGTAGAAATTGGCACAAAGGAAAGTGGCATGCATCAACAAGTTGTGTCACAATCTGTTGAAGAATCAATAGAGAATCCAGTCACAGGTCTGAGAGTAAATGAGCAAGACTCCGAGAGGACAACAGAGTTTGGAGAATCCATGCATATGGATGAAGAATACGTTGAAAGATTGCAAAGAGAGAAGTTGAAGCCTCTCTATGTAAAGCAAAGCAAGAGCAGATAAATGCTCAAGAACTCCACTATAACGTGGATGGTGAAGATGAGAGTGAATCCCACTATGACGAGACACATGTGGATGATGACTGCAAAGCGAGATGTGAATTGGCGAATCGAGCCGAAGATGATGAATTTGGTGAAGTTGAAATTGTTAATGAGTACATGCACGCTCGGATATCCCATCATATATTGGATGAAGATTTTGTTAATGACAGTTGTGATCTATTTTTTAAAAGAGGGGTTGATCGAGGCAATATGGAAAGTGCCATGTTTGATGAAGAATTGAAGGTTGAAGTTGTCACTATAGCAGCAAGTTATGTCATCTGGATTTAAACAAGAATGCAACAAAATACGGAGATAACCATATACACAAAGATGCAACGGAAATAATACTTCATTTCATTAATGTAAAACACTGAAATATGCTTACAAATAGAAATGGAAATAAACCAACTAGGGCAATGGTAGCTTATCTCTGAGAAGAGATGTGGCAGCTACATGCCTCTGAACTGTGTTACAATGAGGCTCGAAGGCCTATTTATTGTTGAGAAACAATGGAAAACCCTAAACATCCAAAAGCCTAACCCTAGAAGATGAAACGCCAAACTGTGGGCCTCGTTTGGGTAAATTGGTACATCAACTTCCCGGGGTCATAACTTTGGCATACGATCTACGTTTGACGTGCACAGTATCTCGTTAGAAAGATCTATCCAAGAACTACAACTTTGGGAAGAGAAACATCAGTCCATGGACCCATGATGCTCCCAGATTTCCCAAAAAACATCGTTTAGGGCCTCAAAACAGCTTTGAAAGTTCAGGACCCGAAAAACTCCTAAAAATAGTAAACTGTGCTACAATTAAGGAAACTGAAAAGCTCCACCTTTCTACAGCAGCTCTTAAATCTGACTCTTGATTTCATCATTCTCCAGAACGGAGCACTGATAGATTGGTCCATTAGGCAGCGATGCACCTGGGGTCAAATCGATGGAGTGCTTGACCTGCCAGTGCAGAGGAACCCCTACGGGGGAGGTGAAGATGTCCTCATACTCCTCCATGACCTTGTCCATCTGTAGTTGTCGTGCGGAGGGGCCCTGTTTGGAGGTCGTAGCCACCGTCTTCTTCATTCCTTGAGGGCGTATCATCAGGAAAACAAATTTCCCGGTTTTGGAAATGAGCTTACTACATTGTTTTGCAGTAATCAAACAGATGGCGGTAGGTGGTGCTACCTCCTGTATCCTGTACAACTTAGTTCCCAAAGTAACAATAACAACACGGGGCCTTGATTCATACATAGCATGTTGCTTCCAAAATTATGGTTGTCCTAGTAATACATCACAAACTTCAAGGGGAGAAATGTCACACAATACCTCATCCGTGAAGGGCTTGATGTTGTATGGAAGGCGACACTGCTGGCTCACGCGAAGATCCTGTCCTTGGTGAAGCCACCCGATGGTGTACGGTTATGGATGTGTTGTGGTCGGTAAGCCTAGCTGCTTCATGACCTCTGCCGAAATGAGGTTCTTTTGGCTCCCGCTGTCGACAATGAACTATAGTGGGGAGCCCTTTACCCACATATGGGAGTGGAAGAGATGCTCCTCCTCCTCTGGATCTTCAGGTTCCTCCTTTTGGATATTCGTGGTGGCAACGGTGGCGTTGGGCTCTGCATCGATAATCTGCTTCCCTTTATCATTCCCCTTGTCGGGTTTTGACTCAGAGTCGGAACCTGAATCCGATTATGAAACCTTTAGCTCAGCCACCACTGACTACTTGGCCTAACACTCACTTGTGTTGTGAGTGGAGCTCTTATGGAACTCACACCACTTTCCCGTGTCCTTTTTTGGCTTCGCGGCGTTGTTCTTTGCTTGCAGCTTTGGCGAGTTGTCTTGGGTCACCATGCCTTGGCTTTGTCCTTTGTTCTACCGTTTGGGGGCACCTTTCCCTTGCTTCAGATTCGCAGATCCAAAGTCTTTCTTCTTCTGTTTAAACTTTTGCTCGACCCTAATGGCATATCAGTATGCAGTGTCGAGCGAGGAGATGTTCAGGAATTCTATTTCTTCCTGGATGTACTTGTGCAGGCAACCGTGGTATTTGAGTACCAAATGATGCTCTGAATCCTTGATACCCAACTTTGTGCAAAGGGTATGGAAAATATTGGTGAAATCTAGCACATATTGGTCCCTTCCCTGCCGCAGCGTGGTCCACTTTATGTATTGATCCTCATAGCTTCCGACAGGGTAGTACTGCTCCTTGATGGCATCCCGGAATGAATTCCAAGTGGGTGCGACTGAAAATAGTGAGCTTGTACTTTCATCCTTATGCTCACAGTAGGTTTCCCACCAGTCCTTGATGTGGGGGGCTACTTTGAGAAGAGCGAAAATAATATTTTCTTGACTGGAAAAATCATGAACAGAAAAATAACCCTCTAGTAGATTTAACCATTTATCGACGGCATCTGTGTCTATCTGACCCTCGAATATGGGGATTTCAAAATTAACTTGTACCTTAAACGGTGTGGTGTTTCCAGAGTAGCTGTTGGAAGCCGATGTGTCGCCGTTGGGTAGCCGCTGAAGGATCTGGGCAAAGTTATCCATCATCGCGTTCCTTTATCGCTCGAGGGCTTCTTCGAGCAAGATTTTGATAGGATCTCTTGCCCCCTCGTCTTTCTTTTCATCCGCCATGGGAGGCCATCGGGATTTGCGAGGTTGGTCTTACAAAGGTTCGACCAGTTCAAGCCCTAAATCCTTATATCCCGACCTCGTTGGGGACATGCAAAGAAAAACAGAGAAAAAAATCAGACCGCTCTGATACCACTGATCCAGATTTAAACAGGAACGCAACGAAATATAGAGATAACGATATACACAAAGATGCAGTGGAAATAGTACTTCATTTCATTAATGTAAAATACTGAAGTATGCTTACAAACAGAAATGGAAATAAACCAGCTAGGGCGATGGTAGCTTATCCCTGAGAAGATATGTGGCGGCTACATGCCTTTGAACTGTGTTACAATGAGGCTCGAAGGCCTATTTATTGTTGAGAAAAAATGGAAAACCCTAAACATCCAAAAACCTAACCCTAGAAGATGAAACGCCAAACTATGGGCCCCATTTGGGTAAATTGGTACATCAACTTCCCAGGGTCGTAACTTTGGCATACGATCTTCGTTTAACATGCACAGTCTCTCGTTAGAAAGATATATCCGAGAACTAAAACTTTGGGAAGAGCAACATCGGTCCATGGACCCATGTTGCTCCCAGTTTTCCCAAAAAACGTCTTTTAGGGCCTCAAAACGACTCCAGAAGTTCAGGACCCGAAAAACTGCTAAAAATAGTAAACTATGCTACAATTAAGGAAACTGAAAAGCTGAAAGAAACAATAGTGGGGGTCTAAGTGGACTTGGCAGGTGGCCACCAATATCCACCTGGATCATGAAGCAGTTGGAACTGCTCATGAAGCAAGTCATGATCTAGTAGTAGTTGATGATCAAGAAGAGGATAAAGTGATTCAAGAGTTTTTTATGAGAATGTTCACCAATTGCATAATAGTGGAAGATAGTTCCTATGAAGTTGAAGAGGCAGAGAAAGAAGAGGAAGAGGAGAAAGATCTTGCTGCCTATCATATCATAATGAAGACGTTTTTAACATTGTTTTTTAGTATCCACATGTTCAAAATAGAATGGGAGTTGAAGTTGAAAACAAATTTGTTGATTAGTTTGATGCAAATTTGAAGCTCATTGAAGAATGGATTGACAAGTCAATTGAACAAATTGATGATAGTCTTAAATAAGCAACTGGAATTAAATAATTAAATGAAAAGGTGAATGAGAAAAAAGAGAGTGATTATGATTTTACATGTAAGCCTAATAATGATCTTGAGTGTGCAAATTACAGGCAAAAAGCAGAAATACATGATGATGAAAGTCAAGAGAAAGATATGAAAATTTGTGGAGATGAAGAAGAAAATATTGAATAAATCTTTCAATTTTGGATTTTTGAAGAAATTAAATTTTACTATGAACTGATATTATGGTAGAATTCAAGTGATCAGGTGTATGATAATGATAAATTGTATTTTGGCTATAAGCTTGATGATAGTGTGCATAAATGGCAACAATCCATAAGTGAACGAATCTTTAAAGAAGAATTTGTAGAAGACAGACTCAAACAAATACAAGAGAAGTCAAAGAAAAATTACAGCGACAACAAGTGAAGAAATATGGAGCCTACAACAAGAAAACTTAGTAGAAAATGAAGCAGTTTTGAGGGTACAAAATCTGGAAAAACGAAAAAGAAAATATAGCAATGTAAAAGTTTTTGAGTCAATTTTTTGTTGTAAGCCTAGTTGAGACTTAGACTAACATGCATGTTTAAGTTTTGATTGAGTCATTTTTTATTATAATTCTAGCAGTCATAGTTGATTCATGTTTTAGTTATGTTGAGTCACATGGTCATAATTAAGGGGGAGTGTTAGAAATGGTAAATTACTCTCGTATGCATGTAATGCATGATGATTTGAGTTGAGCTGAGTTAAGTTGAGTCAAGTCCAATATTAGAAGTCTACTGTGATTTTGCATGAAAAAGTTAGCTGGAGTTGAGTCAAGTCTACTTACAGATTGCATGATTCCATATTTAGTAAGTTATGGTTTTGTGTATTCATCCTTGGGTCATTTTAATGTGTGGAATTCAAGAGGAAAGAAGAGATACAAGTTGCAGCTCGGTATATGTAATGTGAGAAAAATTGATTAATAAAAGTTTATTTTGTGTGTGTGTAATTTGTGTATTTTTCCTCCTCTACCTTTCCATCAATATGTATACAATACAACACACCATGTATATATATTAACAGAGTAAACACTAAAATCACATGGTAACCAGTAGATCCAATCGTGAATGTACTTAAATCTAAAAGGAAGGTCAGTCGGCCCAATAAAATGATATGTCAAGCCAGTGCTAACATAATTATAATGATATGAGAGACCTGGGGTTCGGTTCAACAATTTTAGATACAAAATTACGCAGATATTAAAGACATAATTTGAGCAAGTGTAATTTTTTTAAAGAGGAAAAGTATGGTAAGCTATAGGATTGAAATTTGTGTGTTACAAAATATATGCCTACAAATGCACCTTTGTGCAGTTATATACATATGTATATATATACACACACATGTGATTGCAAAAACATAAAAATACACACAATACATTCCACCCCATGTTCAATAAACAATTTTATTATGCATAAAACTAGACGATACACTTGTGCATCGCTAAATGTTCTTATTGTATGAATGGAACCCAATTATTTGATTTATGCTCAAGAATATAATAAAATTACTCTTCTAGTGGTTTATTAATCATGAAACAACGTGTTAGTGTCAGTCTTTCCAGCCTTCCTCCAGTGATCAAATATGCTCTTACAAAGTGGTCTCAGAGTTTCCAAGTCAAATTTTGTCATTTCAAAGAGTTTTCAAGCAAAATTTGGTCACTAGGCATTAGGTCTAGGGTTTGCTCCCACTCTTTTCAAAGTTGCCCAAATGCCCATCTATGTCACTATTCAGCTGAGTCTATCATCATTCATAGGGTTTTCATTATCATCTCAATGTCTAATGAGTCATTTTACACTTTGTTCATGCTTCAGTTGCGCCCAGGCAAGGTCATTTCCCTCTCCTAGGGTTTTGAAGCCAATTTCTCTTGGACGGTCAAGTCATCGGCAAAACTTGTATCCAGATGTTCATACACCTTCCCCTATCCTTAAAATACCCTATCAAATGCTTCCCATCCCTTAGATACCCCAAATTCCTCATTTTTGCACAAACCCTAGTTTCTAGCTACAACCTGGCAATTTTCTAGGTTTGGCCTGTGTTTTGCCCTTTTGGACCCCTTCCCCTTGCTCAATCTTTGAGATTCCACTTTCCCCTGCTTCCTAACATCCCTCCCTACTTCCAAAAATTTCCCCGAGAATTTAGAAGCCCCTTATCCCCTTCATTTCGCTTCATTTCGACAAAATTCCTTGTTTCACACATCGGGACAAGTTTCACTCAAAAGATGTTTTAGAGAAATCAAAGATGAATTTTGGGAAACTGAGAGAGTTTTTTGTCCACAACATGCCAAAGAAGAAAAACCTCCTTCACGTTTTGCACAGGTGTCATGGTTTGAGATAAATGTCAAGAATATCGTTGCCTCAGGAGAATCAAAGCCACCTCTGAAGTGACCTTGGGAAAATCAAGTTTTCTCCCAGCTTGGTTGGACAAATGATTTGCTTGATGGGTAAAATAATAACTAGACACAAAGAGCTTTCCAATGAGCTATCATGAACTAAATTTGGGGTTGAGGAAGGCATTCAAAAGTTGACTGCAACAACACTCTTCCTTGAGGCAGCCTCATTTGGCACTTTTTGGCCAGTCTTGGGAGATTTGATTTTTGACAGGGAAAATGAAATCCAAATTGAAAAATTCCAGTTGGGTTGGAAAGTAGACTCAAAGACCTTTCCAACGAGCTATCCTACACCTGATTCTGACACCGGGAAGGCCTCCAAAAGCCTCCTGCAAAAGCGCGACCCGTTGAGCCTGGCGCGCGACTCGTTGAGGGCGCGCGACCCGTCAGGCTGCCCATGCCAGTGCAAAAATTACACGGGCGCGACCCGTTGAGGGCGTGCGACCCATTGGGCAGTGCACGCAACCCGTTGAGGATTTCTCCACAGAAATTTGCCAATAAGCTGCTAAATCACTCCAGATTGCTTCAAGGTTGCAGGTAGGCCTCCCATCATTCAAATACATTGTTTGCCAAAGCTTGAAAAGCATGAGAATGTATTTTAAAGTCATCATTTTGAAATAATGAGTCCAATGTATATTTGCTTAAGAAGATCAAAATGCAAGTAGAGATAGGGTTTTGTTTTGGTGCTCTCAAGGTTATCCCTTTCACATCCTGAGATTGTTCATGAGGAGGGAGGACCATCACAGCAGCACGACATCTCCGTGACTAGACATGTCAGCTCCTCACCATTGGTCACTTATCAGAGAGGCCAAAGGGCCTTATTTGCAGCAGCTCGGCGAGTATTTTCTCCACAGCAGGTGGAAGGGGTCTCGCCTTCTTCATCAGCTCAGTGAGTGTTATCTCCACATCAGGTGGAAGGAGCCTCGCTTTCTTCAGCAGCACAGGTACCAGGGAGGGGCAAACAGCCCAAGATTGATGAGGGACCATCAGGTATTCCGGATATAGAGCTTATTGATCTTGATGTCAGTTCTCCTAGCCGAGAGTCAAAGGAGATCATTTAGCACCTTAGAGCTGAAAATGATGCCTTGCAGAGGAGATTAGAGGGGGCACAATGGACAATCTCATACCTGGAGCAGCGCAACAAACAGTTGGAGGATGAACAAGCTCTTGATGAGTTGTGGAGGATCCGTAGTGACCGCAACTTGAATCGAAGAAGACCCGGTGATCCATTGCCCGCTGAGCGAGAGTCCATGCTTATCCAGCTCAATGCTCACTTGGAGAGGTTGTTGGCTAAGGCCAACCAAGATAAAAAATTGTTGAGAAACATGAAGAACCATTATTGGGTGAGAATTCACGTGTGCAAGGCAAAGATGAAGATGTTCTAAAGGCGGTTGGCCAAGGCACAAAAAAGGAGAAAGAGGCTCGATCCCCTCCATATCTTGGTCGAGGCTTCACTGAAGGACCAAGGCACTAAATAGCCTAGCCACAACACAAATCTCAAGAAATTTTGAGCATTTTGGGTAAATTTTGGTTTTTCAGGCAATTTACAGGTTTTTCCCCATTAACGGGTCTCACCCCCCGCGCGACCCTACATCATGGCAACTCCATTTTGCAAAAACTCAGCATTTCCAGATTTTTCATGAGAAGTTACATATGCTCATCAATGGACTTGAGATTTTATGAAGTTTTGGGCCTCCAGAAAGTCAAAAAACAAGCAAAAATTGACTTTCTGCCACATTTTTGAGTTGCAGAAAGCAGTCTTGGGAGATTGCAATTTTGGAGGGGCAAATGACCACCAAATTCAGAAATTCCAGTTGGGTTGGAAAGTAGACTCACAGACCTTTCCAACAAGCCTACTCTTGCTCAATTTGGCCACCTGGAAGTGCCCCAAATGTGGTCCCAAATGTGCGCAACCCGTCAGGCAGAGGAGCGCGACCCATCAGGCAAACTTTTCCAAATTTCAGTGTACAGCTCAGAAAAACGCAGTTTGACCCTGTTTGACTTTTTGGGGTGGATTATTATGCTCTTTGATGTAATTAATGTACTTTTATGACACTTTTACTCTTTTGTATCTCTTCTATAAGATTCATTCATGAAAAGGGTGAAAATTAAATGAATGAATTGGTTTCCTAGCTTATAGAGGCAAGTTGTTTTGACTGCCTAGTTTGTAGTGCTTAGTTTAGAAGTGGTTGAAACAGCTCCTAGGATAGTGAGCTCGACGCATGGAGGCAGGGAAAGAGGTTAGATGATCTATATTATGTACTTTCTTGCTCATTTTCATGGTTGGACTCTTGAGGGAGAAGCTATCATTGTATTATTCATTGTATCTCTGCAATTTTTGGCTAAGGAAGACCAGGGTTCTGCAGTCCTTTTTGGGATTCTTGTGGTTACATGTATTGATGGTGTGTTTCTCTATGTACTTGTAAGTGTGTTTGTGAATCATTTCCTTTCTTTTCCTTCTGCATATTAAGCAAACAAAGTGTTAAAGTAAGAATTCATGACTGTCACGCTCTGCTTTTAAGTTTGTTTAATTTCAATGTTTTCTACTGTTTAAGGAGAATTCAAAGTTATTGTTTGCTCTCCTTAGCTCCTCACCTGTCATTCCTAATCATCCACCTCAATCAAAGGCATCAATACTGTCTCCTACCTCGCCCCAAAGAACCCCCTGTAGAAACTGTGTCCAATCCCCGCACCCAAAATTGCCATCCCCTCAATTTGCCACCAAAAACCCTAAAAACCCCAAAACAACCTTTCTGATCAGTTTACTAGCCTAAAATCAGTGTTACCTTATTGGTCATCTCATCCATTGAAGATTTTACCGAGATAGACCGGAGAGAGCCCTCTCCTGCCCCGTAGGGCTAGCTACGAGGCTAAGTGGTTTGATGTTGCCTTGAGGTTTACCTTTCTCAGCCTGAGCTGAAATTTCAAGCGCTAACACAACGTAAATTAAGTATCCCACTAATTTTACACATAAATATATTCAAATGGGCTTTAGCAATCACAATAGCACTAGGATCGAGTTACTTATTTGTGTAAGTAAAATTCTACAAACGCCTGGAGAGGGACTTCATGTTTTCCTCCCAACTGTAGGTTGTTATGATACTTTGCTCTGCAACTCGCCACCCCTGTGCCAAGTCCAGTCTAAGAGTTATAAATTCCCAGGAAATTCACCTGATGAGTTGTAGGACTGATCTCACCAATGGTTTATCAGTCCAAGCACTAGTGGCTTGTTGTACCTGTGGTTTTCCAGCTAGAGAAAAACACAGTGGTTTATCATATGCTCATTTGTAGAAAGCACTAGTGGTCTTTCAGCCTCCAACAAGTACCTAGTACATTAATTCAACCTCCCTCCACGCTCAAGCTTGGCGATACCAAATAAAAATTGAGAATAATGGACAATTGGTCCAATGCAGTGGATGTTCCCCATAGACTATCCACCTAGAGTTTTCCTTAGGAAATTTTCTTCAATCCCCCAAATATTGTTTTTCATTACATTTATGGTTGTTTTTGTTGTGCCCTAAGTATGGCCAAGAGGACACTCACTTCCCCTCCTTGCACTGCCTTCATTTGCAAGTAACCCGTTCAATTTACAAAAAGGGAAACCAAATCTGGAATGACACCATCATTGCATTAATGGCCAATCTACTTGGAGCAGGCCTTTAAAAACCATGAGATTTAGCATTAACTTTTGAACGAGATGCGTATGGAAGTTCACGTCATAACCCGACCTTCAAACTATGGCCTGTGTCCCTTCTCCTCGGATTTTATTAAAAGAAGAAATTTTAATTATTTAATTATTAATATTGTAATTTAATTAATTATATCTAATTAAATATATTAATCCATAGTTAATTAATTATTATTATAACAATTAGTTATTATTAATTAATTTAAAACATAATTCTTTAATTATACATTATACATAATTGTTCTATAGTGTTGATTACATTAATGCATAATTAACATTTAAACACACATTCATAGCTTTCGATACCATTATCAGAACAAGAACTGAATTTCACCAGTAATATTTTTTATCATATTAAAATAGAGTTTTTTTTTTTGCTAACAATCATCTATCACCCTCAAATGTTTAATTACACAAAAAGATTCCTAGTTAATTCACAAGATGTTACAAGGTGTTCCATATCCTTCCACATGCATGTCAAGGAGATATCCATGTGTGTACTAAATAGCCCCAATAATGCACTAGGAAGTGTGACTACTACCTAAAAATATGTGATATTCCTCGAACAATGTGAATCCTTTAGCAAAGATATCCATGTGCACCAAATAGCCCCAAATATGCACTACGAGGTGTGACTACTGCCTAAAAATATGTGAAGTGGCTCAAACAATGTGAACTCTTTAGAAAATGTGAAATTACCATAAATCAAAACGCAACCAAGCCATAAAGGAGAGCTATGCCATACCACAAATTGGTCTTATTCATTCAAAAAATTTAGTGTGGCTATCATAGTTGAAAGGAGGGCTAATAGGTAGCTCCAACTATGAGACATGTGTTATCCATCAGGGAGATACAAAGATTTTGTATCTTCACCTTAGGGATTCAATCGTATTCCTTGTTTTTATCCAAACCAAGATCCGAGACCAAAAAATCCATATCAACTATATTGTCTACACTAAAGATGGAATTTAAAGCTCATATTTGTTCCTCTTTACCACATAGAAATTTATCTTCAATATTTGCTTTGTCACTTTCAATCATGGTGTTAGAAACATCAACCTCAAGCAGTGGGCCAAGGCCATCTTTACAATTTTCTGTACGGCATATAGTTCTTTGATCCCTGGGAAAAGGGACATACACTTCTCATGACCATTGCGCTAATGTTGGTAGAATTCTTCAAGAAATTCTGAAAATGACATAAATTTCCCTTTGCCAAACTTCCACGAACCAATTTCTAGCACATCTCTCAAGCTCAGGGCAAGGAATTTCATCACGATGTTTTCATGAGTGAAGCCATTTTCCTTGTTAAACTCGGGGAATGCATAGATGTTCTCTTTAATTGAATCACCATGCCCATGGAATCTTAGAATTCCTTCCAAATATATATAAGGATGCTCATAGGGAAATCCTTGGCTTCTTGAAAAGTTAATTGGAGTAAAACATTGTGCTAGCCATAGAGGAAGCTCTATCTTTTATTTACTTCAAAAGAAGGTTGAAATAAAAATCTGTAATGAATGTTGATCATACCTTTATAAAATGTCATGGCAAAGTTATGAGGATAAACTTGCTTCAAAAGCCTTCATGTTCGGTGGATGTGCTTACCTCTACACCTTATCAATGTCTTCAAATTAGGTAAGAAACAAGAGCTTCATCCTTTCATATAAGACCTTCAATAACTACCCATAAATGTCATTTTCTCAAGAGAATTGGCTTTATTCCCAGCTAGATGTAGTTTTTAACCCCGTACAAAAATTTCCTGCATATGAATTCTAAAACACAGAAAATAAACAATGCGAGAGCATAACACATAAAACAAATATACACAAAGATTTTCCCCTGGATCCCAAAATCAGGACTACCAACTTGATTTTTCATTATGTTCCTTTCAATGTCACAATACATATTTATACATGCCGAAGCATCCAAAACCATGGACCGAAAGCCATCGCGTCCAAAAGACATGTGAAAAAATCATGCACAAAACCATAGGTGGGTCCGCCCAACCTAACATAGGGTCCAAAACCAAAATTTTCTAGGGTGCTGACCCGGACCCCATAAAGTGGGGTTACGAGTACGCCTCAAACCCCTTGTGACCCCCCCCCCCCTCTAACCTCGGGTTAACTACGTGGGCTAGTCGTGGAAAGAATATAACAACCCAACATTCTCCCACTTGTTGTTTTCTTTCCACAAGGGGCCACAAGAGAGCTTAGTCACTTATCCAACCCTGCAACGCCCATTGTTTCTCTACACCAAGAGAACTTCTCAGAGCTCACAGATTTTGTCAATGCATCTGCAGTATTCTTCAAAGTGTCCACCTTTACCAGCAACACCTTTTTGTCTTCTATCATATCCCTCACAAAGTGATACTGAACATCAATGTGCTTTGTCTTTGAATGATATGCAGGGTTCTTTGCCAAGAAAATTGCACTTTGGCTGTCACATTATATCCTTATCGCCTCCTGTACTAACCCCATACTTGAACACAATCTCTGCAACCAAACTGCTTCCTTTCTTGCATGAGTGGTTGCCATGTATTCTGCCTCTGTAGTTGATAGTGCCACTACAGATTGTTTCTTACTCATCCAACTGACTGCACCTCCAAATAGGTTAAACACATACCCACTTGTAGATCTTCTCTGATCCAAATGTCCAGCCCAATCTGCATCAACAAAGCCACGAATATCCAACATTTTGTCCAATCTTGATCTTCCTTGGTAGCATAAACCATAATCACTAGTGCCACGCAAATACCTAAAAACCCGCTTCACTGTTTTCCAATGCTCCTTCCCTGGTTTTGACATAAACCTGCTCAATACTCCCACTGCATGTGCAATTTCTGGTCTAGTACAGACCATTGCATACATCAGGCTACTGGCTGCACTTGCATATGGAAAACGGGACATATCCTCTTCCTCTTCTTGTGTCTTGGGACACTGTTCAGCAGATAACTTTACACCTACAGGAATAGGAACCTTCACCGGTTTACTATCCTGCATATTAAACCTCTGCAGTATTATCTCGACATACTTCCTCTAGTTTAACCAGAGCTTCCTGTTTTCCCGATCTCTTTTAATTTCCATTCCCAAAATATAGTTTGCAGCACCAAGATCTTTCATGTCGAATTTGGAGCACAATTGGGTCTTCAAATCCTGGATAATTTCTTTGTCATTTCCAATCACCCATATATCACCCACATACAAGACCAGATAAATAACAAAATCACCAATTAATTTAAATTACACACAGTGATCTGCTTTGCTTCTGGTGAAGCCAAGTCCCCGTATAAATGTATCAAATTTCTAATACCACATCCTTGGTGACTATTTTAACCCATACAGAGACTTCTTTAACTTGCATACTAGTTCTTTCTTACCCTTCACCACAAAGCCTTTAGGTTGCTTCATGTATATTTCCTCTTCCATATCCCTGTGAAGAAATGTTGTCTTCACATCCATCTGTTCTACGTCAAAATCAAAAGAAGCAAAAACAGATAAAAGTAATCTAATAGAAGTTACCTTGGCAACAGAAGAAAAAATATCACCAAAATGAATTCTTGGCACCTAGGAATAACCTTTTGCTACCAACCGAGCTTTGTATTTCTCCACTTTTCCTTCTACATTTGTCTTCTTTTTGAACACCCATTTGTTGCCAATGGGTTTCCTTCCAGCCGGCAACTCCACTAGATCCCAAGCCTCATTTTTGTGCAAAGATTCCATTTCATCAACCATGGACTCTTTCCAGAGTTTTCCATCCTCTAAATCCACTGCTTCCTTCACAGTTCTAGGATCATCATCAGCAACAGACAAAGAAAAATTTGAACAGAAAGTAGACGGAATATACCTTTCAGGCTGCCTTCTTTCTCGAACTAATCTTCTCACAACCGGAGTTTGTGGCTCTTCATCTTCTGATTCCTCCACTGCTGTAGAGTCTGATTCTTCCTCCTTTAGCTCAAACTCTATATTATCGGGTTCCTTTGGTTGGACTTCATGTTTAATAAAATCTTTCACCTTTCTGAACACCACATCTCAGCTGTACACAACCTTCCTTGTTACTGGGTTCCAAATTTTATAACCCTTTCAACCATCCTTATACCCAATAAAGATGCACTCTTCAGATTTACTATCCAACTTGGTTCTTTTCTCCTTTGGAACATGTACATATGCATCACATCCAAATACCCTTAGATGTGAAAGAGAGGGTTTCTTACCAGTCCATACCTCTTGTGAAGTCTTATCCTCCAACGCTGATGAAGGTGACCTGTTGACCAGGTAACATGCAATATCCACCGCCTCTACCCAGAATTCTTGTCCTAACCCAACACCACTGAGCATGCTTCTTGCCCTTTCCATCAACGTCTTGTTCATTCTTTCTACAACTCCATTTTGTTGAGGTGTATATGGAGTAGTCTTCTGCCGTCATATACCACACTTCTTACAAAATTCTTCAAATTCCTTGCTGCAAAACTCTCCACCATTATCTTTCCTTATCACCTTTATCTTCTTCTCTGTCTGATTTTCCACGAGAGCCTTAAATTCTTTAAACCTGTAAAAGGCTTCATATTTCTTCTTAAGGAAATATATCCATGTACTCCTTGAGAAGTCATCTATAAATGATACATAGTACAAAGACTTACCCAGTGATGGAACCTTCATAGGTCCAAACACATCACTGTGCACAAGTTCTAATATCTATTTCGCCCTCTTACTACTAGAGGGGAAACTCACCCGATTTTGCTTCTCATATACACAATTTTCACATAAATCAAAATCCAGAGAGCTATTAATCATACCTTTACCATGAAGTATTCAAAGGCCCTTCTCTCCAACATGCCAAGCCTTTGATGCCACAACATGGTCTTCTCTACAGAGACCACTAGATTTTCTGCTCCACTTTCAGGAACCACAAAACTATTGCAACCATCAATAACAGTGCTACCTTGTAGCTTGTACAGAGTTCCAATTCGAACTCCCCGCATCAATACCAGTGCTCCCCGAACCATTTTGCAGGTATCTTTCTCGAACAATTTTTTTTACACCTGCATCATCCAGCTTGCTTACAGAAATCAGGTTTCTGGGCAATGCAGGAATATGCAGAACACCCGGTAGTGTTCTAACCCTTCCACCTTGCAACTTCAACTTTACTTTTCTGTGACCAATGATTCTAGCCTTCCTATCATCCCCCAAGAAGACATCACCACCATCATATTTCTCATACTTGCAGAACCACTCTCTATGGGGAGTGAAGTGAAAGGATGCACCTGAGTTAATCAACCATGCCAAATGATCTACATGTGTACTTGAAGAAGCCAAGTACACATCCCCACCTTCATCTGAGGTGGTTTTCACCTCTGCAAAAGGAGCATCATCAGATCCCTTCCCTTTACAAGAGCTTTAGATTTACAATCCCTTTTGTAGTTCCCTTCCTTTCCGCATTTCCAGCACACCACCTTTACATGTTTTCCTGGAGATTTAGATCTCCCTTTAGATTTAGATATCCCACTTGATAACTTATTTTTGTTTCTATTCTGGGATCGTCCGTGTACAAACAAGGCATCACCATTCTGGCTCTCCATATTTTTCCATCTCATCTCCTCCGTCAGCAAGGATGAGACTATTTCATCAAACTACAAGGCAGTTGCATTGCTACCTATTGCAATAACCGGACTATCCCACGAATCTAGTAGAGAACACAACAAACTGATGCACTTATCTTCATCCGAAATTTTAATATCAACAGATGCTAACTGACTTACCACAGTATTAAATGCATTCAGATGCTCTTTCACTAAGTCTCCATCTTTCATCCTCAAGTTATACAGCTTTTTCCGCAGGAACAGTTTATTCACCAGAGACTTAGATCTGTACAAAGTCCCTAACTTGTCCCACAAAGCCTTCGCCATAGCTTCCCCTAATACATTCAGCAATACTGAATCTTAGATACACAATCGTATTGTGCTCTTTGCCTTCCGATCCAACTTCTTCCATTCTTCATCAGACACTCCTGTTGGTTTAGTACCCGGATCTACCGCAATCCACTGATCTTTATCCACCAACAGATCCTCCATCTTGAGTTTTCACAACTCAAAACTCTGACCATTAAATTTATCGATCTCTATCTTTCCACTGCTCGCCATCTTCTTTCACCATCAGAATCAATCTCGCAGATCTCCCACTGAACAGGGTCTACCACAGGCTCGAGAAAAACCTCTCAACAACAAAGGCGTCCCCTTGAAGCCAAAACTACTCTAATACCAAATGTAGGTTTTAACCCCGTACAGAAATTTCCTGCATACGAATTCTAAAACACAGAAAATAAACAATGCCAGAGCATAACACATAAAACACATATACACAAATATTTTCCCCTGGATCCCAAAACTAGGACTACCAGCTTGATTTTTCATTATGTTTCTTTCAATGTTACAATACATATTTATACATGCCAAATCATCTAATACCATGGACCGAAAAACCATTGCGTCCAAAACCATGGACCGAAAAACCATCGCGTCCAAAACCATGGACCGAAAACCATCGCGTCCAAAAAACATGTGCGAAAA
This sequence comes from Pinus tabuliformis, assembly GCA_031772625.1. Lineage (NCBI taxonomy): Eukaryota > Viridiplantae > Streptophyta > Pinopsida > Pinales > Pinaceae > Pinus > Pinus tabuliformis. The sequence goes on along the minus strand of CM062804.1, from coordinate 635,495,369 downwards.
TCATGCACAAAACCATAAGTGGGTTCGCCCAACCTAACATAGGGTCCAAAACCAAAATTTTCCAGGGTGCTGCCCCGAACCCCATAAAGTGGGGTTACGGGTATGCCTCAAACCCCCTGTGACCCCCCCCTCTAACCCTCGCTTAACTACGTGAGCTATTCGTGGAAAGAATATAACAACCCAACACTAGAATACCAAAAAATATTACCACCCAAATCATGCATATGTGATAAAGACCCAATCCATAATGTATAATCTAATGGGAACCTTTTAGTAAAGGTCACCCACTATCACCTCAACAATTTGTCCTCTCACTTTAGGCTAACTCTCCTCTAACTCAAGGGCAGCTTCTCTACTAGGATGACTAAGGTTTAATCAAATGAGCACAAGGTGATGCCAATAAGTCTCTAAAAACAAAATTGAGTTTTTTGAGTTTTTTAAAATAAATGATGGATAGATATGAAGATCAATGCCAATTTCCTAGTAGGGTTATGGAGTCCAGATGAATCGAGTGACAAGATGAGATCAAGAAGGAAACCATCTTAAGGTCGATTATCCATTGCTTCTAGATAAGGGCAAGATGTCAGAACCCTATAAGTTAAATTAACCCCTTAGCTAATCAAGGAGAATCATGGAATCATCGCTCCACTACAAGGGATCCCTCCAAGGGAAAATCCTTCAGCCACAAGATTGACTATGGCATGAAATAAAATCAAAACTCTTGCTAAGGAACTTGAGAGTATAGCCTAACAAGGTCAACGTCCTCCATAGAAGATGGCTCAAAGAGTAGTGAAGGGTACTCCCAAGTCAATAAGTCTTCCATCGCTCTTCCCTTTCCAATGCAACGACCTCATGAAAATGTGGTAATACACCATCAAAGCGGGTGGAATCATGATAACAACTCCATAAATCAAGTGATGCAATAGTCCAAGACCTTCAAATAATGTCCCAAAAGAGGGCCCATGGTGATACCTTGCACTCCATGACGCATGGGAGATGTCTTTTCAAGTTAAAAATTGGCGCATTAAACCCTCATCCAGTCAAGTGACGTAAAAATATAATGAAGTTAATCCTTATTCCATCTCATTTACTCTTCAATTCAAGTCCTCAAAGTAAGCAATCATCCAAGCCACACCAAGCGAGTGACACATCATCCAAATCATCCTATCCATCCTCTTCATGTCAATAAATTACCTCGTTATTTCCATGTGTGCAAATCAACCCTCAAATAATTTAAAATCAACTTCAAATGGTGACCAAAAGGAGGGAATTTCATATCCCTCCATGCTGCATACCAAGGAGATTTCCATGTGTACCAAATATCCCTAACGATGTTTTGGGGGTGCTTTGGGGGGTGTGATTGTCACCTCAAAATATGTGAAGTTCCTTGAACAATGTGAACTACCTTGTGAAACATGAAAGTACCCAAAATTTATAATGAAACCGGGCCATAAAGGAGATTTATGCCATGCACAAACTACTCTTGTTCATCAAAAAAATTACTAGGTTTACCCCTATTGAAAGGAGGGTTAACAACACCCAATTAGGGGAAGGATGTTATCCATGTTGGTAGTGGGTCATGGCTCATAATGCATAAGTTGGTCAACAAGGATAGCTTTCCCATTATGAGGGAATTTTTTGGTGTGTAACATTGAAGAGGAAATGACTTTCAAGGTATACATATAACTTCATCCAAAGAGAACGTTGTAGTCCAAGAGTGCATTGGTGACTTAAATTTTGATCAATATGATTTTTCCCATGAGCTCGATGAGGATATTTTGGTAAAGACCTTTAGGTTGAGAGGGATGGCCATCATAGGCCTAAATGGTGATAGCAGGAGTAAGCTTGGGAAACCCAATTTATGCTATGTTCTCGGACATGATGCAAGTAGATGCCCCCTCTTCTATGATGCATTGATGGATTGTGATATTTCAAATGTTCACGAAGATTCAAAATGTGTCCAAAGGGGGGAGGCGGGGTTATGGGTTGTCCAAATTGAATGTGATCAAATGTGAATCAAAAGGGACCATTTCCCCCAACATAGATAGTAGAGTCTATCTTTGAGAAGGTAGGTTTGCAAGAGCTATAAAGCTAACATGCCAACATGGGATTGAACCAATCCATCTACTATGCTAAAACTATGTGATTCATGTGCATAAGTCTTAAATGCATAGTGCATTATAGAGGGGCCTTTGCCACTTTGGTAATTGGCTCACCACCAAGATGTGGGACCATTAAAGGTGCATGAGCTTGCACTTTGGTGGCATTGGATGTGGTCAAGTAGAAGTTGAGAGGCATATTGAACTAACAGTTATGAGTTTGAAAATCAATACCTATTGAGATCATAAATATGTTCCTATCTTGAAACTAAGCTTAACTGAATGACAGGAACTAGCCATAAGACTAGGTTGATGGTATGGTTTCCTATTGTGTAGCTACAACTCCTTATTGTGGAAAGGAGTTGTGAAAAATGATGGGTTACATTGGTTGAGGGGAATTTTGTTGCGGGGGGGTGTCATGCCCTAAGGGGTAGGGGGACCTTGGTTGGAAATCGATTCCTTCATCAATTTATAATATGAAATTTAGGGGAAATGATCAGTCTAGTGACCATATTCTCTACATAGCATGCAAGGAATGTGTGTGAAAATGTTTTGTTCTTCCCTTATAATTGTTGGTTATTGTTTTTATTAGTAGTGTTCTAATTTTGGTTGCCCGCATTAGGATTGCCTCAGCATTGGTATTTTGGTTTTGAGGGTTTCCCCCTTGTCTCTGGTTGGCCTTCTATCAATTTTTACCCCTATTCCCATTATTTTGTTGGCTGATAAGGTTATCAAGGTTCATCTATTCAAATACTTATACCTACCAAGTAGACAAAGTTCAGGCAATGTTTACATCGACATGCCATTGAGGTTGTGGTAGTGCAACACTAGCTTGTGGAGGACCAAAGAATGAGTAATATGGGTAATTCTATGGTGAATTCACATCGAGGTTGTATGAAGTAAAAAGTTTCTCTATTAAAGTTGGAATACAAAAGGGGAGGTCATAATAGAGGTGGGGAGCCTTGCGTACCTTGAGGGGGTTTGTAGGGTCCTAGTTGAGATGTAATTGTTTGAGAAATGGCAATAAGAAATTCTAGTTTAATTTGTCCTTGAATTAAACTATGAATTAAAATCAAATTCTATTTTCATAGCAACTTGTAAATAGTTAATTAAGTTTTAATTAACTTAATTAACTTAGGAATTTCGAGTTGGAAGTCTTTCTGAAGTCAAGTATATGTTCTCCCTAAGTATTAGGGGTCCAGTATGAGTTTAAATTGAGTTGTAATTAGATAACTCAGTTTACTAAGTTATGGTCAGTTAAATTAGTTCCAAACTATTTGAGGAACTAATAGAGAATTAACAGTTAGTTGGTGAACTAGTGCATCCACACATGTCACTTTAGTTAACTGAAGATTCCCTAATCAGAAACTCATGCATGTCGATTCTAAGAAAGACCCAATTGACACTACAATGCATGGACAATGTCCTATCAGTTGTATTATTTACTGGAATGTAAATATCAAGCATGCATCAGAGATTGATCCAATGTTTGGATTGTGTAGTTTTGGAAACACGAATCCCCTTTAAATACGGGCTCATCCAAGGAATTACGAAAGAGATTATGGGCTTGGAGAGATGCATAATTGGCTAAGTGTTGGCCAAGAGCTAGCTTGTGAGTTGAGAGAGTTGAGCATACTTGTGCAAAATTGTTCTAGTGAGAGCAAGCTTTATAACTTGAGCAGTGGCTTTCCCCAGATACATATTGTGTTATGTGCCATTGATTTGTCTTCTTCTTGTTCATATTGTTTTTATCAATCTATTGGCTTCCGCTGGTTGAAAGTGGAAGTAGATTCTTGTTCCGTGATTTAGTAAATTGCATGAGCTTGTGAATCTATGGGATTTTCTACATGGTATCAGAGCTGAGAACAATATACTAGAGGAGATTTTGAAGTTTTGAGTTTTGTGTTATAGGTGAAATTCGAATTTGAAATACATACTTCAGGATCGACAAATGGCGTTCTAGGATTTGTGGCTCAAGTATGCCTTGGAAGCCAACTAAAATTTTATAGCCTAGAGGTACATAATGGAGGTTGTGCTAGAGGATAACGACTTGAAGGAATTCATTGATCAAGAAATTCCTAAGCCAACATCATTGGATGCATAGAATTTGGTCGAATGGAAGAAGTGTGTGGTGAACACGAGGCCGATAATCCTTGAGGGAGTTTGGGACCACATTGTCTCGAGTCTCCATGGTAAGGAAACTTCATATGCTATGTGGAAAACATTTACAGACTTGTATCAAAATAGCAGCAACCAAAGGAAATTGGAAATGAAGGACAAAATTCAAAAAATCAAAATGGAGAAAGGCAAGACGATTCTGAAATACTTGACCAAGTTCACTCAGTGTCGTCATGAACTTGGAAGTGTTGGAATCACGATTGTCAAGGATGATATGGTGAGTCTTTCTCTTCTAGGACTCCCAAAGAGTTGGCATAGTTATCAAGACTCTATTAATGGTCAAGAGAAGTTGCTAGATTGGGAATGACTGTGGTCGGATTTGATGCAGGAGGAGATCAGGAGGAACACCAGGGATGGCTCTTCATCAAATATTGATGATGAAGAGAACTGTGCCTTAGCGATTAAGGTGAAAAAGGGGAAAGGGAAAGATTCCCATTCCAAATAGGGTTCTTATCATGGAGGTAAGAAGAAATACATGACGAAAGTTAAGTACTTTAATTGTCATGAGCTGGGACACTTTGCTACAAATTTTCCACTCAAGAAGTCCAAGAAGAAGTCCCCAGGAGGAGCGGTGGGTGAGGCTTTGGCCTCTCAATTCAAATTGGACTTTTCCCTCATTGCATGCATGGTGTCATCAATGATGGGAAGTGTATGGTACTTAGACAATGGAGCTTCATTCTACATGACTGGCGACAAAGAGTTATTCAGTGACCTAGAGGAGAAAGATCTCCAAATGCATATCGAGATGGGTGACGACGGGAAGTATAGTGTTATTGGATTGGGAATGATTACTTTTCAAAGGGAGCATGGAGCTACACTCACCTTGAAGAATTTTATGTATGTACCCAGGCTAAAGAATAACTTTGTATCCATTGCCATGCTTGAGGATAGAGACTATGATGTGATCTTCTCGAAAGGAAAGGCGTTCCTCCGACACATAGCCACAGGTCAAGTAAAGAAGATAGGGATTTGGGTGAAGAATCTTTATAAGCTGGAGGTAGAGGAGTGCACTGCTTTGAGCACAAAAGCAAAAAGGGTGCATAGCCAAGACGTTGGCGAGTTGCGGCACAGGCGATTGGGCCACTTGCATCATGGGGCTTTGAAGATATTGCAACAGATCTCTATCAGTCTTCCCAAAGGTACGCTTGAGCAAGTTTATACATGCAAGGGGTGTGCTTTGGGAAAATAAACCAATTCTTCCTTTCATGATAGAGACATTCGTGCAGAGGCTATTCTAGAGTGAGTCCATTCATATGTGTGAAGAACATTCTCGACAGTATCCATGGCCAAACACAAGTATTATGTTATATTTTTTTATGACTATTCTCGTAAATGTTGGATATTTTTCATGCAGAAAAAGGATCAAACTTTCACAAAGTTTTATGAGTTTAAAGCATTGGTGGAGAAAGAATCAGGCAAGAAGGTTAAATCTTTATGGAGTGATAATGGTGGTGAGTATGTCTCAAATGAGTTTAAGAACTTCTGTGCAGTGGAAGGGATTAAATGGGAGTTGATGACACCCCATAACCCTCAGTAGAATGGGGTGGTCGAGAGGAAGAATAGAAGCATAGTAGGGGCAACAAGGGCGATGTTGCATGATCAATGCCTACCACTACACATGTGGGCAGAGGCATGCAACAAAACGGTTTATGTTCAAAACCGTAGACCGCATTAGATCCTTGGGATGAAGACACCAGAGGAGGCTTATTCTGAAAAGAGGCCAGATGTTGGTCACTTCAAGATTTTTGGGTCATCGGTATATTTCCATTAGACCAAAGATTCACGTAATAAGCTTGAGCCGACAGCAAAATTTGGGATATTTGTGGGTTACACTGATACACCTCACAACAATCAAGTGTACTTGTCAACCAATAGGATGACAGTGGTTCACAAGGATGTTAGAATCGATGAGGAGAAGGAAATATGAATTTCCCTTGAGAGAGAGATTCAACTACATGCAGTTGAGGAGATTTTAGCTCCTAAGGTTGAGGAGCCTCAGATTGATGTGGAGTAGCCACATGCAGAGGATCCGTGAGTGGAGACATCCACTCAGGTAGAGTCTTCCAAAGATGGGAGAAAGCGCACCAAGAGGCAGATAGATTGTTATCGGATGCTAGAGAGAATGTGGGAGCACCCACATCATAGTGCAGATAGAGGAGGTCACCTAACAGGTACAATAGATACATGTCTCTTATGAGTGGATGTGTTGTGACAGAGCCATATTCCTTTGAGGAAGCAATGCAGCAGCAGATTTGTCTTGATGCCATGGTGGAGGAGTATGACTCCATAATTCGTAACAGTGTTTGGGAAGTGGTCCTGAGACCGGAGGACAAGTCAATGGTGAGATCCCATTAGATTTACAAGGTAAAGAAAGTTGCAAATGGTAGTGTGGAGAAGCACAAGGCTATATTTGTGGCCAATGGCTTTTCACAAGTAGAGGGGATTGACTATGATGAGACATTTTCTTCTATTTCAAGGTACTCATCGATTAGATATATATTGGCACTATCAATGTAGATGTGTTGGAAGATACATCATATGGATGTAAAGACAACCTTACTTAATGGCATGATTGAGGAAGAGGTGTACATATAGAATCCTAAAGGTTTTGAGACCTTTAACCATGAGTCACATGTGTGCCGTCTCAACAGAGCATTGTATAGGCTGAAGCAAGCACCTCATGCTTGGTACACCAGGATAGATAGCTACTTCACCAGATTTGGCTTCACGAAGGGTGAAGTGGATGTGAACTTGTACCACATAGTGGTGGAAGGTAAACTGTTGATCATTGTACTTTATGTTGATAATCTCATATTGACATGTGATGATCAACTAATCAAATCTTGCAAGGAGGACCTTGCAAGAGAGTTTGAGATGAAGGAATTAGGGATCATGCATTACTTTCTAGGCATGGAAGTATGGCAGGGTGAGGGGAAATGTCTGTGTCTCAAGGAAAGTATGCCAATGAGATACTCAGGACGTTCCACATGGAGAGTTGCAGCCTATGGAGACTCCTCTAGCTAGTAACTGGAGGAAGGAAAATGCTCCTTCAGAAGAGGTAGTGGAAGCTATTTTTTACATGCAACTTGTGGGTTCACTCATATTCTTGGTAAACACATGACCATATTTATGCTATGCAGTTAACCAACTTAGTCAAGCGATGGTTAGGCCTGCCAAGTTGTATTGGAAGGCAACAAAGCATGTATTGAGATACCTCAGTGGCACTACTTGGTATGGATTATGGTATAGACGAACAAAGGGAGTGAAGCTTCAAGGCTTACCTATGCAGATTGGGAAGGGAGTCCATCCGACAAGAAGAGCACATCAGGATGGATCTTCAGTATTGGGTCAGCGACAGTTTCTTGGTACAACAGGAAATAAAGATCAGTTGCACTCATTTCGGTAGAAGCAAAGTACATGGCTGTGAGTTAGGCAGCATGTGAGCCCATCTGGATGAGGAAGATCCTAGTTGGTTTGTTTGGTCAGTAGATGGATCCAACTGTGATTTACTGTGATAATCAGAGTTGTATCAAACTGTCTGAAAATCCAGTTTTTCATGATCGGTCCAAGCATATTGATATCCGATATCATCATCTCAAAGATTTTGTATTAGGCAGATCATGTTATTAGAGTACATTTCCACAGAGGAGCAAGATGCTGACATTTTTACAAAGGAATTGTCAAGATGTAAATTCGAGTTTCACAGAGACAGGATCAGGGTAGCAGATAATCCCTTTCTTGTTGAGAGTGAGTGTTGAGAAATTGCAACAATAAATTCCAATTTAATTTGTCCTTGAATTAAGCTATGAATTAATGTTGTGAAGAAAAATCCCCTCTGCGGAAAAAGGTGATCCCTCTAGCCCAATGAGTGGTTCTAGAAACAAACCAAACAATCTATTACACACTTTCCTAGCTTATGCTTGACAAATGTAGGAAGGAGGAGGAGCCTACTTCATTCTGATGCTAATCACTCAATCTTTAGAGATGGATTTGAATCTTTAGCTCCAGGCCTCGCTCATTAGTTGTTCTTCACATCTGGATTCCTGTAAGGAAGATCAAAGTACTATGCAAGACATGAGAGCCTATATAACATACATCAAGCATAAACTACTTAACAGATCAAGGAACATTAATCTAATAGTGTAAACATTTACACAATTATGGAAAGTGAACATCAGATGTATATATTAAGAACTAAAAAAGGGAAGCATACAACCTATGCCTTGATGTTGGACCTTCCTTTGGGTGGATGTCCAAGTCCAAGCAAAGACTCTTCAAGCACTCCTTCTCCAAGCTATAATGGGTAGCATGTAAGCATAATCTCAGCATAGGGATGCAACAATCAATGACCAACCATTTGGGGATGGAAGGGGGTGAATTTATAGGAAGGGAGAGGGAGTTAGGGATCCACAAAAGAGGGAGTAAGGTCCACATCTCAAGGGGAAAACAAATGATGATAAGATCAAGAGGCCAAAATGAGAGAACTTGACCATATAAAAATAATCAATATCCAGCTCATTGTTCCCGGAGGTTCTAGTGAGTGAAGCTTCTCCTGCAGTTTGGGAAAGTCTACCTGAAGGAGTTCAACACGAGTTTTCGTATGAAAAATCACACTGGCAGTGCGAGTGTATAACTAAGCAACCTACCATTAGCACGGGCAAGCAGAAGAGCAAAACAAGCTGATGCTAAAAATTAGGTTTTTAGGCAACTTTCTCCAGAATGATTTTAGGGAAATTTTCCTTTGATTCTTCAGGGAGGTTTTGGTTTGTATATCATGATCAATATGTTGCACAATAGTCAATGTGTTGGCACTTTGAGATATGGCACAGGAAGTGAATAGGAGATATGAAAAATTATTGTGTAACAGATGCCCCCTAAAGCATGAAGGCAGAACAGGGAGTGATGGTTGAGATGCTTTACAAGTTAGTGCAAGGATGAGAACAACATTGTTAGGAGACTTGCAAATCAAACGTATACATATACATATTTGAAATCTCTAATGATCATGCCTAACGATACAGGAATAGGCATCTAATAATACATGAATATGTGGTATGGACATAGCCATCTGTATAAAAGGGATCATGTGAAAAGATCCTCGGTATTGTCGCAGCCATCCAAATAGAAAGGATTGCGAATATGGACCCACGGTATGGTCGCAACAATTCGTCGAGAGGAAACATGTGTACAATCATGAATGACTCATAACTCCGCGCAACCTCGACTTTATCAGACAAAATCCAAGGTCTTTCACTCCTATATCGACCCGATCAATGTACAAATTCTAATCATGAAAATAGATGTGTCGAAGTTGAACATTATAGAAAACCACCTAATTATCGGTCGATGATGTAAATCATTAACAAGCACGAGAGAAACCACCAATAATGACAATGGATCTCAAGGTACAATTAGCACAATCCATGAATGTGAATAATGGAACTAAAATTGAACACCCGTGAAATCATCCGATCGAAGGTCAATGATGTAAACCTATCATTGAACGCAAATAAATTTCCATTGAGGCATGCAAGCACTAAGGTACTGGAAGGGAGTTCCTAGATCATCTTCTCGGATAATGAGCTGAAGTCGATGAGAAACGATCCGTCGAAGGAGGGCCATAATGAATCCCACATCATTGACACGAAACAAAGGATGTAGTAGAGTAAACAAGTACGATTCAGGACTGTGGCAGAAAGTCAAATAGTGTATAGGCAGTAAAGAATTGCAGATAGGGCTTCTTTCAAACATATCGATGACATGACTCTAGAATTTGGCAGCATTTGACTCGTCATAGGATCATAGGTCATGATGACGAAGTGGTATAATCAGATGAGAGGCAACACAGATTTCCCAAACCCAAGAAGTCAAGTGACTAAGTGAGGATGTCCCAAACCCAACACGAGCAAAAAATGAGTGTCATGTTCAAGAGTGACATGTTTCCTTTACAGGATACAAGAGATTAACACTTCCACTTTTTCCCCCAACCATTTTTTGCGATTAACCCATATATTTTTTATTGCAAGCTTGAAGGGGATAGCATATGCTTTCCATATAAGTTCACCCTTCGGATGAATCCATCCTAGTAAGTTTCACGAGCCCTAGGAAGGAGGAACTTGGTCTTGTCATGGTGACAATTCCTGTGTCATTTCAGTTTTACAAGTCCAACAGAGGTGCAACTCGACATCTTTTTCATGTTTAAAGAGTTAGAAAAAGAATCGAAAAAGAAAACTACAAGGGTACCTTTTCATAAATCGTCTTTTGAACCTGAAAAGGTAGAAAACAATATCCAAGAGAACCTCTTATCCATGTTCGACTAAGGTATTCCTTTTTCATACAATAGTCTATCTCAGTCCGTAAAAGGGTTAAACTTATACTGAATAGATGTCATTTCATTTACTTTAACGAGTTCAAAGTGACAAGTACTCGAAAATATTTTCATATTTTTGGAGTCTAAAAAGAGCTAAAAGATGACTCCACTTGAAGGAACAAGTGGTATAAAAGGATAGCAATTGGTTCCAGTCATGATGGAACTACTCAAAACATGTAAAGGTCAAGAGGCTGGCTAATAAGACCACTCATCGCAGATCTTCCTCAGGCAAGGGTAAAACAACCAAGTGAAAGCGTATGATTATCCAAAGAGATGGTGACAATGGAAAGGAAAAAACCAAGCCTAGTCATCTAGAAAAAATAGGTTGATAAAATGACAATCACGAGAGGTAAAAATGGAAATAGTTTCATTTTTATACAGGGTTGAAACATGGGAAACTATGCTTGTGTATACTTGAGGATGGTTTCATTTTTTCACAAGCTTGAAACATGAAAAAACTATGCTTGGATTTGGTTTCTTTTGTACACAATCTTGAAATGGAAACAAACTATGCTTGGGTTTGGTTTCATTTTTACACAAACTTGAAACAAAGATAAACTATGCTTGATATGAGTTTGCATGCCCCCAGCATAATGACTCAATTTGAGGTTACATGCCCCCAAAGCTTCATTTCATTCACCTAAGTAGACTATTGGTTATTAACAGGTGGATGGAATGAAGATTTACTTACGAGATCAAGTGAAAGACTCGACTAGGATTTTATGAGATCTAATCAAAGACTCGAATTGGAAGGGGATTTGTGTCATTTTTTAATGAGCTTGACACAGGAAAAGAACCATGATCATGACACCTTGTTTAATTTTTTAGTGAGCTTGAAAAAAGTAAAGGAACCAAGCTCATGGAGACCTATTTCATTTTTTAACGAGGTTGACATAATAAAAGAATTATCCTCATAGGGACCTATTTCATTTTTTAACGAGGTTAACATAGTAAAATAACTATCCTCATGGTCCTTGTTTCATTTTTTAAAGAGCTTGACACAAGACAAGGAACTCTACTCCAAGCCCTTGATCAAAGATCAAAAGAGGTCATGGCTTCCAAGAGGTTCTCATCAGATGGTAGAACAACACTCTGGAAGGGATACATGTCCATGGTTCCAATGGAAAAATTGGGCTTCAATTCCCCTAGTACTTGATGTACTACATCACCTACTAGATCATTAGTAGATGTGGGCATGGAACAGGTGGCCACGTAATTAAACTACGGTGGGGGTGATATCGCTTGCATATAAGAACCATTTAGGGATGATGGTTGATTAGGAGTTGATTCAGGACCAATGAATGTAAGTTGATCAATGATCACAATTCTTCCTTCATGCAAGAAATGCATCACATGAAAGAGAGAAGAGACAAGAGCTCCCATGACATAAACATAGTCACAGCCAATGAGTAGATTAAAATCTAAAGGGACTTGGACAACCATCACATCTATATAGACAATATTTCCTTCCAAAGTAATAGGTAACTTAGGAAGGATCCCTAACGGTTGGTTGGTTCCTCTATTAAAATCTAACAGATTTTGGGTGATGGGGACAAGCTGAGGAGAACCTAAAGATTACGAAGTAGTTGAGGATAGAATGCTAACAGATGCACCCTTGTCTATGATTGTGCTAGATACTTCCATATTGTAATCCTGTATTGTAATCTGGAAAGGCACATAAAATGGAAGGTGATATCCTGCTGTCAACTCCAATCCAAAGAAGTGAGAAAACTACTTGGAGGGGGTGTCGTAGGAACATGATATTTTCCCTCTTGCTCTATGGGAACAGGAGAACTGCTCTCATGCACCTTGAGAACGATAGGATTTCCCTCCAGTTCATTCAAAACTGAAGAAACCAAAATAACCTGAGGAGTACGACATTCACTCTCTGCCGGAAAGGTACAGTTAACTAAAGGTGGAGTCAAGTCTATTTTTTTCTCAACCAATGGTTGGTCGAGAATGGACTCAGGAGACTCACTTTTAGAGAGAGAGGGGCTGACCAAAGAAGGTTTCTGGTAAATCACTTTATCAACTAGCAAAGGATCAGGGAAAGGCTTCTGATAACCAACCGAAAGACAAGGCTGGGAAGCTATAAGGTTTTCCAACTCTTTGGAAGCTTCATCCATAATAGGACAAAGGTGAATGGGATGATTATCTTCACACAACTTATAGGGAAATTTGACTTTTCCATATTTCCCATGAGCTTTATTGTTACGAGTTGAGGGTTTTTCACCAGCATGATATCCAAAGGTTGATGACAAAGGTCGATTTGAACTTGTGGACCACACTTCTAAGACCTTGGGAATACCAAGACAATTCCTAAGAAGGTGGTCACGTTTACATATCATGCAAGGGAATTTCACTTTCCAGGGTTGATTGGAATATTTTTCTACATCAGTTGCATCAGTAAGAATAATTTTTTGGTTGTCCCCTTTCTTATTTTTCTTCTTCTTCTTCGTCCTCTTCTTCTTCTTCTTAGCCTCCTGGTTACTAGAATCCAGATTTTCACCAAGCGAAGAAGAAGAATGGGGTGAAGAAACAGGCAAAGAAGGAAAGGGTTCAACTTTAGGATCAACATGAGTTTGATGTTGTTTAGGTGGAGGATAAATTAGTTGAAAATATGTTTGGACACTTGGAATCGTCGAGGTCGAAAATAACCAAACTGGCAAACCAATGGTCAATCCAGGAAGGGACAACATTGCTATATAGGGAGCACCAGTATTTCCAAAAGAAGGAAAAAAAACTAGGATTCCCATCAGGGGGTTTCCTTAGTTTGTAGACTTAGGAAATGTTGCCATCAATATCAACCTAAGATCTACTAAGGAGTATTTTCCATAGGAAGGATGTTGTTCCATGGACAATTAATTGATTTTAGAAATTAACAAAACAAAATAAAAGAGGAGTAAGCTAGGCAAGAGGGTTTACCAAGTATATGTGAACCGCTATATACACCTTAGTCGAAACCAAGGACTTAACATATGGTAGCAAACTCCATGAATGTTGTGTTCAGTGTATCACATTTACAAGGTGGCTAACTCAGTTACCTGTGACTAAAGGATAGCAACCTAGTGGGGTCTCCCAATATATACATGATGGTACGGGGAGCACAAGTCCATGTTAGCACTGTCTAATGCATAATTTTTCGATGAGAGAATTTTTATATACTTACCATACTAGAGTGCCTCTGATATACCCTAGAGTACTGGAGAACCTCTGATATACTTCCGTATTGGAACGAGATTTCACCTCCGGGATACAATGCAGGCAACTAACGACAGTTGCTAGGTTTATAGATATCAGAACACATATCTAGCCTAGACCTCTAAATGTTTGTGTTAAGTTCCAAATGATCCTTAGGTTAATTCAATAAATTTTAAGTTTATCTTCAATTAAGTTTCAGTTTTAAGGCTCAAAACGATGTCACCTGAACACCTAAGATGCAGCTATATGAGAAAAAAAACACCCTTCATTTCAATGAAAGCTAGACTAATCAAGGGAAGAAATTTCAATCAATAATGCATCAAATAAAATTCCTTTCACTAACTTTCACTTTTGTCTTACAAATGCAATGCCAAAAGTAAAAATGATTTTCACTTTTCACTATCCTAAATGCACACAAGCCATCAATCAAAGTAACACCAAATTCAAGGCACTCAATGAAAATTTATTTCACTTTCTCTTTCAAACAGATAAGCAAATATACTCATTTCAGTTTGCAAACCAAACAATGTAATCTATGTTTGATAAATGACAAAGATGAATTTCAAATGCAAGATGACCTAATACACCTGAAAAACAAATTTGCACAAGACAAACTGAAACCAATGTAAGTCAATGTTTCAAGTGATTTTACGAGATGAAGAGACCTAATCATTTAGCAAACCGAAGACCGAAAGACATTCACAAGTGGCAAGTGACAACCAATCAACCTATAAACCCTAAAATCAATCTAATTGCATTCAAACACTTGAAAGTTCAAAGGAGTAAGAATTTTCTAATAAAACGAGGTAATCAATCAAAACACCAACAAAAACCAACCATACAAGACAAAATAGGATCTTAGGGGCTTAGACACACTAGTGTTTAATAGATAAACCCTAGATTTTTGTCAATCTCAGGTATCAGTGCGGATGTTAAGGCCAAATAGGTGCTAAACAGGGGATAAGCGTAATTGTTTCAGAAAAAATGTGTTGGCAGCGCAACTATCAGATCAAAAAACATGTTGGTCGAGGAAAAAAGAAAAAAATAAAAAGGAATTTCACAAACTCTTTCAGAATGAGCACTCTAGGACAGTAACCAGTGATTGTGAAAACCTATATCAACCCAAACTAACTAATAACATGATGGTCGGTCAAATTGATCAAGAGATCAGTTAAGAAAGGAGGATGAACATGTTATAGCTTCCCTACTGGAGTTACCATTTTGTTATGAAGGAAAATCCCCTTTGTGGACAGAGGCGATCCCTCTAGCCCAATGAGTGGGTCTAGAAACAAACCAAACAATCTAATACACACTTTCCTAGCTTATGCTTGACAAATGCAGGAAGAAAGAGGAACCCACCTTGTTCTCATGCTAATCGCTTGATATTTAGAGATGGCTTTGAATCTTTCTCTTCAGGCCTTGCTCCTTACTTTTTCTTCACGTCCGGATTCCTGCAAGGAAGATAAAAGTACTATGCAAGACATGAGAGCATATATAACATACATCAAGCATAAACTACTTAACAAATCAAAGGACATTAAGCTAACAGCATAAACATTTACACAATTATGGAAAGTGAACATATGTATATATTAAGAATTAAAAAAGGGAAGCATACAACCTATGCCTTGATGTTGGAGCCTTCCTTTGGGTGGATGTCCAGGTCCAAGAAAAGACTCTTAAAGAACTCCTTCTCTAAGCTATAATGGGTAGCATGTAAGCATAATATCAGCATAGGGATGCAACAATCAATAACCAACCATTTGGGAATGGAAGGGGGTGAATTTATAGGAAGGGAGAGGGAGTTAGGGATCCACAAAAGAGGGAGGAAGGTTGAAATATCAAGGGGAAAGCCTATGATGATAAGATCAAGAGGCCCAAATGAGAGAGATCGACCATATCAAAAACAACCAATATCTAGCTCGTTGTTCTCGAAGGTTCTAATGAGCGAAGATTCTCCTCCAATTAGGGAAAGCCTACCAGAAGGAGTTCAACGCAACTTTTCCTATGAAAACTTGCACTGGCAATGCGAGTGTATAACTGAGCAACCTGCCATCAGCATGGTCACGCAGTAGAGCAAAACATGTTGATGCCAAAAATTAGGTTTTTAGGCAAATTTCTCCAGAATGATTTTAGGGCAGTTTTCCTTTGGTTCTTCATGAAGGTTTTGGTCTGTATATCATGATGGATATGCTACACAGTAGTCAATGTTTTTTCACTTCGGGATATGGCATAGGAAGTGAACAGGAGATATGAAAAAATATTGTGTAACAATTAAAATCGAATTCTATTCTCATAGAAACTTGTAAATAGTTAATTATGTTTAATTAACTTAATTAACTTAGGAATTTGGAGTTGGAAGTCTTTCTGAAGTCATGTATATGTTCTCCCTAAGTTTTAGGGGTCCAATATGAGTTGTAATTGGATAACTCAATTTACTGAGTTATGGCCAGTTAAATTAGTTCCAAACTGTTTGAGGAACTAATAGAGAGTTAACAGTCAGTTGGTGCATTAGTGCATCCACAACCGTCACTCTAGTTAACCAAATATTCCCTCATCAGAAACTCATACATATCAATTTAGAGAAAGACCCAGTTGAGACTAGAGTGCAGGGACAATATACCATTAGTTGTATTATTTACTAGAGTGTAAATATCATGCATGCATCTGAGATTGATCATATGTTTGGATTGCACAGTTTTGGAAGCATGAATTCCCTTTAAATATGGGTTATTCATCCTAGGAATTACAAAAGAGATTAGGGGCTTGGAGAGATGCAGAATTTTCTCAGTCTTGGCCAAGAGCTAGCTTGTGAGCTGAGAGAGTTGAGCATACTTGTGTGAAATTGTTCTAGTAAGAATAAGATTTGTATCTTCACTCATATTTTTGATATATGCAATATAGATAGTGGGGTTTTGAGCAGTGGCTTTCCCCATATACATCGTGTGTTATGTGCCATTGATTTGTCTTCCTCTTGTTCATATTGTTTTTATCGATCTATTAGCTTCATATAGTTCAAAGTAGAAGTAGATTTTTGTCCTTTTCTTTATTAAATTGCATGAGCTAGTAAATATACAAGATTTTCTACATGATTGGATGGTGATCCTCTAACCTATAAGAAGAGGGAATACTCAACATTTTTTTCGATGAATATGATTTTTTAGTATCAGGGGGATATGAGGAGACTCCTCAATAGTGATTATCATAATGACACGTACTCTATGAAGTGGGGAGGAACATTATAAATTTAAATGATTTATTGAACCAATCAACTCACCGAGGGAATGGGAGATCCCATATTTCCCTTGCCCTTATACCTAGGAGTAAGGAGCATCTAAGGAGGACCATGTACAGGTATTTGGAATAGGGATAAAATAGATCAAGGTTTTGGGCTTTGACTATGCCCTCTTCCTTGTTACAAGGCATGGATGTCCTTTGTAATGATAGGTAAGAGGGACTTCAATAACCAACCTAGGAGTAGTGTGTTCTTGATGTACATCTTGAATAAATTGCTATCACACCACCACTCATGGATGTAATCCATGATGTGTGCGGAGGTGGTTTTTCATATTTATATAAGAAGTTCCAAACTGGTATCATGATGAACTAGTAGTTGGAAAAGACTAAAGATGTATTAGCTAATGATGCAAAATCTTCATCAGAACCACATTCTTATTTTTTTTCTATTTTGTAGAGGGGCCAATCAAAGCTCTCTAAAATAGCCTTAACTGAATATAACCTTTCATAATGTAATTATATTAGCACCACAAATTAAAATTCATGACATATTTGGTCAAGTATTCATCAAATTTTCCCTCAAACTTTGGGATGTATGAGTGAAGTTCCAATGGTTAACTGCATCAAATCAAGAACATCTAGTGAAGCCATGTATGGAAAATGTGGCGGTGATATTGTGATGTATCAGCCATTAAGCCCAATTGAAAGGAGCTAGATCCAGGGGAGGAAGAGCCTCCAATAGTAGTGTGACATGGAGTTGATCCTAACAAGGATGGTCCTAAGAGGGTTGAGACAAGAAAAGTTTCATACACATGTGAATGTGAGGGGGGTGAGTGAGTGGGAAAAGAATCAATGTCGGGAACACCTCGCAACATTGGTGGGAGATCAAGTAGGCATTGATAATACTGGGGTACTGTTAGGTCCCTACAATACTAGTGATTCCACCATTAATATTGTCATTGTAGCCCTTATTGTTATTGTTGTGCCCCTATTGTCCCCATATTGTTATTAGCATGCCCCATAGAAGCCCACTATTGTTATTGTTGTGACCTTATATTATTATTGTTCTGTCATCTTTGATTATATTGTGAACCCTTAGACACCTATATATAGAAAGGAGGTTTTTTCATTTGTATCATCAAAGAATTGTTCATTTAGGTAATGTAAAGGAGGTTTCCCCCTCGAAGAGGTTGATTTCTAAGGCGTTAATCTTTCTTTTCTATCTTTTTGTGAGCTGGTTTCATAACATTTGGTATCAGAGCTTTGGATTCTAGGGTTTCGTTGCTCCAAACAGGTCATCGTGGAATTTTCGCTATAATTTTTTTTCTACGACATTTTAGAAGCTAAAAAAAAAACCCATTTGAACCAAAAATGTTCTAAACCTCGGGTCCAAATTTCAGATCTCATCTCGATATATTTCAGAGAGATGAGCTGAAGAAGGTAGGGTTGTTGTAGACTCTCGAATTACATTCCAAAAATGTGACCTTGGGAAAATCGTCATAACTTTCTCTCTAAGCATCAGATTGAAATTTATAAGAAGTTGTAGAAAGAAGATGGACTGTAGTTTGTTGTGTATCTTTTTAAGATCCAAAGTTCAAAACAGTGACATGTGGAATGTCGTACAAGTTTGATCTACTGAAAAATTATATAATCAGGTCATCTTGGGAGAATGGGCATAACTCTTTCTTGGAGAATCCAATTTTGATCAGACTGATGACATTGGAAAGAGGACTCATAAGGCTACCGTGTGTTAGTGTCAATCTTTGCAGCCTTCCTCCAGTGATCAAATATGCTCTTACAAAGTGGTATCAGAGTGTCAAGGTCAAATTTTGTCATTTCAGTAAGTCTTCAAGCAAAATTTGGTCACTAGGCATTAGATCTAGGGTTTGCTTTTATTCCTGTCAAAGTTGTCCAAATGTCGGTCCATGTCACCGTTCAACTGAGTGTACCATCATTCATAGGGTTTTCATTATCATTTCAAGTTCCACTGGGCCATTTTACACCTTGTTCATGCTTCAGTTGCGCCTAGGTAAGGTCATTTCCCTCTCCTAGGGTTTTGAAGGCAATTTCTCTTGGACAGTCAAATCATCGGCAAAACTTGTATCCTGATGTTCATACACCTCCCCCTATCCTTAAAGTACCTTATCAAACACTTCCCATCACTAAGATCCCCCAAATGCCTCATTTTCGCACAAACCCTAGTTTCTTGCTACAACCTGGCAATTTTCTAGGTTGGACCTGTGTTTTGCCTTTTTGGACTCCTTCCCCTCACTCAATATTCAAGATTACACTTTCCCCTACTTCCTAACATCCCTCCCTACTTCCCAAAATTTTCTCAAGAATTTAGAAGCTCCCTATCCCCTTCATTTCACTTCATTTCGACAAATCCCCTGTTCCACACATCGGGATAGGTTTCACTCAAATAATTTTTCTGAGCAATAAAAGATGAATTTTTGAAAACTGAGAGCGATTTTTATCCAAAACAGGCCAAGGAAGAAAAACCTCCTTCATGTTTTACACAAGTGTCATGGTTTTAGAGAAATGTCAAAAATACAATCGCCTCGGGAGAATTGATGCACCTCTAAAGTGACCTTGGGAAAATCAAGTTTTCTCCTAGCTTGGTCAGCCAAATGACTTTCTTGATGAGTCAAATGATAACTAGACACAAGGATATTTCCAAAGAGCTATCATGAGCTCAATTTTGAGTTGAGGAAGGAATTCAAAAGTTGATTGCAACAACACCCTACCTTTAGGCAACCTCATTTGGCACATTTTGACCAGTCTTGGGAGATTTGATTTTTGACAGGGAAAAATGAACTCCAAATTGAAAAATTCTAGTTGGGTTGGAAAGTAGACTCAAAGACCTTTCCAACAAGCTATTTTTCACCCAATTTGGACACCGAGAAGGCCTCCAAAAGTCACCTGGAAAAGGGCGCGGCGCACTGGGAGAAATTTTCCAGTGTAAATTTACACTGGCGCGGCGTACATGGAAGGCGCGGCGCACATGGAAGGCGCGGTGCATAGAGCTGCCAAGGCTGATTTTGCTCAGAATTTGCAACCAATTGCCTTCAATCCCTTGAATTTTCCAGGTGGGGTCAATCTCTCAGTGTTTCATCCATTTTTATGTTAGTATGATGATAGTTCATGGCGGCTTATGGTTGCACAAAAACTCTTAAACCCTACCACCTAAAAACACCAAAGCCATTGTTGCTAGGGTTGAAAAATTGTGGTTTTGATGCCAAGGCTCCTCTTTCACCTCTCATCTTTTCCCTCCTCTCCATTTTTCCCTATCCTCCCTTTCTCATTTTTCCTATTATCCCTACCCTAAAACACTACCAAACCCTATTCTCTTTCCCCTCCTCTTATTTGTCAAATATACACCCCAAAACCCTACCTTATCAAAACCCCAAAACCCTACCCTATCAAATCCCCAAACCCTCCTATATATCCCTAAACAAAACTTCTCCCCATAACCCCTATTCCCATCATATTATCCCCCTCCTAACACTCCCTTTTTTCATTGTTCCCCTTGGTGGCAGATATCACAAACAACACCTAGCTTCACACCATCATCAAAGGGCACCCTAAATACAGTACACATAGCAGTCATGGCATCACAACATTCATCAGAGTATGAGATGGAGACACAAAGTGACTCATCCTCGGAAGAGCAGGCTCCCAGGAGACATCACAAGAGTGGCAAACATGTTAGGGATGAGCCCACTACCCTCACTGAATTGCAGGCATGCCCTCTTGCTATGTCATGTTTCTAGCACCTAGCATGTTTTGAATTTTGTCAAAGGGTGGCTAATGTTAGAGTTTATCATGGGTTGGCCCATCTTTTTGTGCTTAATCTACATGGAGGTCAGTCTATCTTGGTTGGGGTCACCTTCACATTAACACCTGAAACTATCTCAGTGGCAACAGGCATACCAAATGTTGGAGAATAGTGGCATAAGAAGAAGAAGGTGGATAGGCAATACTATGAGCCTTACATTAAGGCCAGTTGTTTGAGGCATCTCACAAGAGTCTTCCCATTCAGATATTTGAAAGATGAGTATGCTCCGCTCATGAAATTGATCATGAAGTACTTCAGTTGTGAGGGGAGGTTCTCTCGCCTATATGCCTATCACATCAGGTTGCTCATGCACTTTACCAGGGTGCGGATGATGAACCTCCCATTTTTCATTTGCAGGAACATAGAGAGGATGAACAATTTCATGCAGCATAAGACCCCTCAGCAGCAGCTTAACAGTGTTTATCACTTTGCTCTTATCTGGATTTTGGTGGATCATCAGTTGGGATTGCAGGGCATTGCTTGGGAGGACTTCATCTCCCGTGACTTCTTCAGCACTCCACAGGTAGTATCAGAGGTAGAGCATGAGATAGGTGGTCCTTCTCATCAGTATGAGCGCCATGAGACCGCTACTATGCCAGTATTCATCACCTATCATAGAGGCAGTAGACATTTGTTTGTAGCAGCAAAGCGAGTGTTATCTCCACCCGGGGTGGAAGGGGCCTCGCTTCCTACATCGACGACACAGGAATAGGATAGAGGTAAGGAGCCAATGCATGATGAGGGGCCTTCAGGTGAACCATCAGGTGAATGAGAGACAAAATTCGTTCTCCTTCATGATGATGAGACAGATACAGAACCGAAAAATGCAGAGCTTAGAGAGATCATCCAGGAGCAGCAATCAGAGATTGAGGCCTTATCCCTTGACTTGGAGAGGGCTAAGTGGAACATGAAATACTTGGAGCAGAGGAACAAACAGCTAGAGGATCAGCAGGCGATTATGGAGCTACAAAACATTCGTGAGCATCACCAAGCTGCACAAAGGAGAAGAGTTGAGCTCACATCATTGGAGCAAGAGATCAATGAGGATCGGGAGGCCAATCTCGAGAGAGTTAACATGCACTTGGAGAGGTTGCTGGACAAGGCCGACAAGGACCATGCCTTACTGAGACACATGGCCTTCCATTACAGAGCACGAAATATGAGTGCAAAGGCCCGGATAAAGAACTTGAAGGAAAAATTGAGCAAAGCAACAAAAGAGGCAAAAGAGAAAGATCGGCTTCGAATCTTGGCTACAGCTTCCTTGGCACAGCATAGCACTTCATAGAGGACCTCCAGCCCAAATTTCAAGAAATTTGAAGAAATTTTGGTCACATGACAAAATTTTGGGCAAAACACAGGTTTTTTCTTCCTCGCTAAAAATTGGGAGCTCCAAATGAAGAATGGTTTGCATTTTTGGATTCAGCATGAAAAATCACGACTACTGGTGCTTGTAAAAGGAATTTGGGCAAGATCTGAGGCTCCAGGAGGTCAAAAACACCCAAAAAATGACCTCTCTGCCCCTATTTTGACACACAGGAAGCAGTCTTGGGATAATGACGATTTGGAGGGGCAAATGAGCACCAAATTTAGAAATTCCACTTGGGTTAGAAAGTAGATAGGACAGGCTTTCCAACAAGCACACTTGGGCACAATTTGGACCCCTGCAGGTACCTCAAAACAGCCTCCAAAGTGGCACGGCACATATAGAATTTGGTGCAGTGCATATAGAAAAAAGGCCAATTTCACCTCCGTTTCTCGAAATTTCAATTCGCGACTTTTCACAAGTGGGCCCTCTCATCTACACTTCACTTTTTCGGCACCTAAGGTGTAATTTAAAGTATTTTCACTCCAGATTGGCTTCTATCCAAGTGGCAAAGGAAGGCAAACAGTCACCCAAGCCATTTGTCATGTTTGTAACGCTGCACCTGTAGCTAATGGTTGGCTTTCCATCTCCATTTCATAATGATTCGAGTAACTCCCTAACCCTTGGGTGTTCTATCTCTTCATGGCACATTCTATATATTGTATGCAAACCATTTTCAAATGGTTGGTTGGCTTGTAACTTCTGGGAGACTGTGGGAAAGAAACTCTGTTTCTTCACTGTAAATTTTTTACAGAGAATTAATGAAAGGAAACGGCTCTGTTTCATGAGATTCATGTGGTTGTGAGTGTAGTAAATGTGTCTCTTATGTTTCATATGTATTTTGTAATTTTCATAGTTCAATTCATATTCATTTCCAGTGAAATTTTTTGAGTTAGATAAGGTAGAATTCAATTTTATTGCTCTTCCTGTGGGAAAATTTCATGTTCAGTGTTCTTCTTCTGTTGAAAATGATTGATGTACTTATGCCCTTTTCACTCTCCTAAGCACTCTCTCCATTCCGCGTTATTTTGAACTAAATCGCTACACTTTCCGCCTGTCTTGCCTCACAGAGTAATATGTGCCTTTGTATTAAATTCTCTGTTCATTGTTGTCCGTTGGTCCCATAACATCCCAGAAGCTCAGTCATTCATAAAAATTATTTTGTGTATCCATATTCACTTACTAGCCTAAGATCAATATTCCGCTGTAAGTCATCTCAGACCGTTTTGTTTATCTATTCACTGAGCGTGACTCGGAGAGAGCCCTCTCCTGTTCTGGTAGGGCTAGCTACCAGACTGAGCGTGGTTTGTGGTTACCCTGAATTTTGCCTTCCTTCAGCCTAGGGCGGATTTAGGTGCTAACACCGTGGGAAGCCATTTCAGACCTTGGAGATCCACAATTATAGAGATACAACATATTCAATATTGAGCTTCGACAAAGCTAAAAAAGATGTGTAGTCTTTTTAAAATTTTGCATAAGTTTGGGTTGAAAACTTAGTTTGAATTTCAAAGGGCATAGTGAAGCATAATTATCATTAATTGATGCCCTGAAGAAATAAAATTGAAACAAATAGTAAGCAACCTGAAAGATCTAGCATGACTCATGAAGAAGAGGAAGAAATGCAACATGATATATCAAAATTACGAGACCAAGTGCAACAAATTTCACTCTCACAAATGGTAACAGAAGCTAAGATTGATGGTTTAAAGAAAGGCATGGAAGCTAAGATGAATGGTGTGGAAGCTAATATGAATTGCGTGCAAGTTGAGATGGATGGCATGGAAGCTAAGATGGATGGCATGGAAGCTAAGATGAATGACATGGACACTATTGTAACATTATTTGGTTTTGATAAGTTAGCATATTAGTCAAAAAATATTTTTAAAATGTTAAGTTAGGATATGGATGCAAAAGAAAAAAAAGTTAAAATGTTAGGAAAATTTTTATGTTTTATAGGCATCCATATCAATAAAATTTTAGGTGGTAGCTGCCCTAAATAAAGAAGGCAAAAGGAAAATAAAATGCTAGGGAAGCAAAAAGAAAAGAAAGGCTTTGTTTGATGTTTTTATAAATGCACCCCCATTAGAGAAATTATGTTTACCATAACTCCTCAGGCCATTGATCAGATGATGCAAGGCCACTCAGTAGAGAATGCTACCCCATTTTCCTATGAAGCACTGGTTGAACTATACCAGAAACTAGAATTTGCCAAGAGAGCCCAAACTCTTGAGCTTTTCTTGACACAAGATGCTTCATTACCAAAGAAAAATCCTCCTTATCCCTCCTCCATTTTCCCTGAGAGAGCCAAGAAAAATATTACATCTATTTCCTACCTCCTTGGCTACTACTCTGACCAATGGGTAGATGAGGCCATTATAGGATTTTTTTTCCATCTTCTCTATTGATTCTAAACCCTCCATTGTGTTTAATTTCAGCCAATTTCTTGCAAATTCAATTCATCAGTAGCTTATCAAATTTCCCACTAAGGAGGTATTCAAGTATGCCTTTGTGTTGGTGTACATGTTCTTATACTTTCAGGGGGACACCATCAACCTTGCTCTCCAAAAGCTGGATGAAAAAGGCAACCAGCAGTTAGTCATCTTTTGGACTACTTTGGTCATGAAGGAACAGAAGGAGTATACTTATAAACAGTTTACAAAGATGTTTGTTCATCCAGCAATAGGTCTCCTAAGCGGCAGGATAGAACCAAGGATCAGTGAGGAAATTAAAAGGGTGTTGCAGCTGTCAGATCAAGTTCAGACATGGGATTGGTACCTATACGAGAACTATACAGAAATAAGAATATTTGGATGTGAGCTCCCACCTTACAATATGCCCAAATTCCTCCCAATGAGTTTTTTTTCTTTGGAGTACATAAGGAAGATGATCAACATGGATTAAATCCACTTTGTTTCTACCAAGAAAAAGTCCTAGTTTAAAATCAAAACACAAGTTGGCCCTTTCATTTGTAACAGCAGGGCAGCAGGGGAAGAAGTAGATAAGCTCTTGAAGGAAATGCAGTTTAGCCTAAGCTTCACCTGTTCATATGATCCATTAGGGATCATTTCTAAATTAAGGGTAGAAACCAAGTATACTCCTTACTTTCACACATCTACACCAGAGATAGAGAAATACAAGAATCAGTTAGAATGGGTTGAGAATACCCTACAAGAGGCAGAAGAACAACAGGTATCATCATCCACAGTGCAGACTCCTACCATGCAAGAGAAAACAGCCAAGAGAAGCAGAGAGGAAGAGTCCCCTTTAGGGACTGAAATTTTCAGTGAGGGATTCAAGATAATGTACAGAAAGAAGGCCAAGCTTAGTTCCAGACTAAGCCTCAGCAAAGATTCAGAACAACAGACCATTATCACCACTAATGAGCTACTTTTTTCCGCATTAGTGGGTGATAGTCTACACAGTCTCCTACTACCTCCACAACTTCACAAGAGCAACAACAAATTATGCAGACAGGCACATCTACTTCAGGGGAAACAGAGAAGAGTATAATGGACATCTTCAAGGAGATAAAAGTCAGAAATGAAGCCTTGAAGATTAACACCTACAACTAGTTCTGGAAGCATACTTCTTGATCCGGATTTAAACAGGAACGCAACAAAATACAAAGATAACCATATACACAAAGATGCAGCGGAAATAATACTTCATTTCATTAATGTAAAATATTGAAATATGCTTACAAACAGAAAAGGAAATAAACCAGCTAGGGCGATGGTAGCTTATCTCTGAGAAGAGATGTGGCGGATACATGCCTTTGAACTGTGTTACAATGAGGCTTAAAGGCCTATTTATTGTTTAGAAACAATGGAAAACCTTTAAGATCCCAAAACCTAACCCTAGAAGATGAAACGCCAAATTGTGGGCCCTGTTTTGGGTAAGTTGGTACATCAACTTCCCGGGGTTGTAACTTTGGCACCCGATCTTCGTTTGACGTGTACAATAGCTCGTTAGAAATATCTATCCGAGAAATACAACTTTGGGAAGAGAAACATCAATCCATGGACTCATTTTGCTCCCAGATTTCCCAAAAAAAGTCATTTAGGGCCTCAAAACAGCTCCGGAAGTTCAAAACCCGAAAAACTGCTAAAAATAATAAATTGTGCTACAAATAAGGAAACTGAAAAACTGACAGAGATAGTTGTGGGGGTCCATGTGGGATAGGTGGGTGGCCACCAACATCCACCTGGATCATTCCTCCCACCTTAGGAAGCAATGGTCCCCATTGCATTGAGTTCCTCCATCCACTGAACTTGGTCCCTGGTGGGCTATTCTGCCATCTCAGATGTGTCCAGTAATGGTGGGAAGCCTAGTCGAGGGCGGTACACATTGAACACTTGGTGCATGCGAAGGAATGGAGGAATGTTGTGCTCCAAAGAATTATTTCCCACAGCCTTGGTAATGATGTAAGGACCATGTCGACGTGGTCGGAGAACTTGGTCCCTGGTGGGTTGTTCTGCCATCTCGGATGTGTCCAGTAATGGTGGCAAGCCTGGTCGAGGGCGGTACACATTGAACACTTGGTGCAAGCGAAGGAATGGAGGAATGTTGTGCTCCAAATAATTATTTCCCACAGCCTTGGTAATGGTGTAAGGACCATGTCGGCGTGGTCGGAGCTTCTGATGGGCTCTTGTCAGGCGTTCTTTCTGCAAATGTAGCCAGACTTTGTTGCCCACCTGAAGCTTGTGTGGTACTCCTGTGGGTGAGGAGAAGCTGTTCCCATGTTCTGTCATGACCGTATCCCTTTGTTGTTGTTGCTGTGTGGAGGAACCCTTCGTGGGGGTCATGGATGTGGTGACGATCTTCCCCTTACTTTGGGAGCGAACCAGACAGAAAATGAATTTCCTAGTCTGGGAGATGAGTTTGCTACCTTTCTTGGCAGTGATCAAAGAGGTGGCAATAGGTGGGGCTATCTCCAGTATCCTATATAATGAATTATTCAAATAAATAATGACAGCGCGAGGCCTTGACTCATACATATCATGTCGCCTCCACAAGTATGGCTGGCCTAATAGTACATCACAAACATCCGGAGGTGTAACATCACACAATAGCTCGTCTGTAAAGGGCTTGATGCTATAGGGAAGGCGGCACTGTTGGTGAACTTTGAGATCTCGTCCTTCATGAAGCCACTCGATATTGTACGGCTGCAGGTGTGGTGTAGTCAGTAGGCCCAACCGCTTCACGAGTTCTAGTGAAATGAGGTTCTTTTGGCTGCCACTATTGACAATGAATTGCAGCGGCGAACCCTTCACCCACATCTATGAGTGGAAAAGACGCTCCCCCTCCTCTGGGTCCTCGAGCTCATTCTTCTAGATCTTGGCGGTGGAAACATTGACGTTGGGCTCCATATTAATGATCTGCTTCCCTTTGCCATTCCCCTTGTTGGGTTTTGACTCAGGGTTGGAACAAGCATCTGATTCTGAAGCCTTCAAATCGGCCACTAGCAACTGCTTGGTCCGACACTCACTTGTGTTATGAGTGGGACTCTTGTGGGACTCTTGTGGAACTCACAACACTTTCTTATGTCCTTCTTTGACTTCGGGGTGTTGTTATTTTCTTGCAGCTTCGACAGGTTGTCTTGGGTCACCCCACCTTGGCTTTGTCCTTTGGTATTCAGATTTGCAGATCCAAAGTCTCGCTTCTTCTATTTTAACTTTTTCTTGATTTTGACAGCGTATCGGTACATCGTGCCGAGCGAGGAGACGTTCAGGAACTCCATCTCTTCTTGGATGTATCTGTGTCGGCAGTCACGTTATTTGAGTACCAAATGCAGCTCAGAGTCCTTGATACCAAACTGTGTGCGAAGGGTATGAAAAATGTTTGTGAACTCTAGCACATCTTGGTCCCTTCCTTGTTGCAGTGTGGTCCATTTGATGTATTTGTCCTCATAGCTTTTGATAGGATAGTACTACTCCTTGACGACATCCCAGAATGAATCCCAAGTGGGTGCAGCTGAAAATAGTGAGCCCATATTTTCATTCTTCTGCTCGCAGTAGGTTCCCCACCAGTCCTTGATGTGGGGGGCTGCTTTGAGAAGAGTGAAAACAATCTTTTCCCGACTCGAAAATTCATGAACAGAAAAATACCCTTCTAGCAGATTTAACCATTTATCTACGACATCTGCGTCTATCTAACCCTCGAATATGGGTATTTCAAAATTAACTTGTACCTTCAACGGTGTGGCGTTTCCAGAGTAGCTGTTGGAAGTTGATGCGTCGCCTCTGGGTAGCCGCTGAAGGATCTAGGCAAAGTTGTCCATCATTGCATTTCTTTACCGCTCGAGGGCTTCTTCGAGCAAGATTTTGATAGGATATCCTGCCCCCTTGTCTTTCTTTTCATCCGCCATGGGAGGCTGTCGAGATTTGTGAGGCTAGTCTTGCAAAGGTTCGACCAGTTCAAGCCCTAACTCTTTATATCCCGACCTCATTGGGGACATGCAAAGAAAAAACAGAGAAAAAGCAGACAACTCTAATACCATTGATCCAAATTTAAATAGGAACGCAACAAAATACAGAGATAACCATATACGCAAAGATGCAATGGAAATAATACTTCATTTCATTAATGTAAAATACTAAAATATGCTTACAAACAGAAAATGAAATAAACCAGCTAGGGCGATGGTAGCTTATCTCTAAGAAGACATGTGGCGGCTACATGCCTCTGAACTATGTTAAAATGAGGCTCGAAGGCATATTTTTGTTGAGAAACAATGGAAAACCCTTAACATCCCAAAACCTAACCCTAGAAGATGAAATGCCAAATTGTGGGCCCCGTTTTGGGTAAGTTGGTACATCAACTTCCCGGGCTCGTAACTTTGGCACCCGATCTTCATTTGACGTGTAAAATAGCTCATTAGAAAGATCTATCCAAGCACTACAACTTTGGGAAGAGCAACATCAATCCATGGACCCATGTTGCTCCCAGATTTCCCAAAAAACGTCGTTTAGGGCCTCAAAACGGCTCAGGAAGTTCAGGACCCGAAAAAACTGCTAAAAATAGTAAATTGTGCTACAAATAAGGAAACTAAAAAATTGACAGAGACAATTGTGGGGGTTTATGTGGGATAGGTGGGTGGCCACCAACATCCACCTGGATCACTTCTGGTGCTTAAAGCAGGCTGTTGTCAGCCTTTGATTCAGAAAAATGAAAATTGTAAATGGAATTCCCCCAAGCACAAGTGCCCCAAACCAAGGCAGCATCAGACTACAAGAAGACAACCTTTGAGTTTGATGTAAAAGATATACATCCCATTGATCAAATGGAGATGCATAAGTAGACTGGGGAAATGATATTTTCAACTGTCACTAACAATACCATGACTTTATCAAAACTGCAGGTTACCTTAGCAAATGTCCAATCACAGTTGAATATGGAGAAGGTCTTTGTGCTTACCAAAGATACCAAGATTAAAACCCTGGAGGACTTAGTAATCAAATTAGGTTATGATCCTTCAAACATCAATGCTACATAGGAACTTGTGAAGAAAGAGAATTTGGACATAGTAGCATTGACGAAGCAGTTAAAATTCCCAGCTACAAAAGATCCTCTAGCCAAGGATATTGAAGAGACAACGACTCAAAAGGCAGATATGATGAAGCTCATCATTGAGTAGACTTCAAAACTCAAGCAAATGGAGACAGAGATGGAGAAGCTAATTAAAGAAAAGGAGAAAGTTGCTAAAAAGATTTCCCCTTTGGAAGCACTCCCTATCACAGTCATTCCTACAACCATATCTACTACAACAAGTACAGGAGATGTTGCAGACCAATTGGCCAATGTAGTACAAAACATGTCTCTCCAGACTGAATAAATCAAGAATTTGCAGATCAAGTGAAACTTCTAGAGGATCATAGCCAGAAATCTGAGATTTTTCATGCAGCAGAGCTTCAGAGAGCTCAAAATCAGATAGAACTATGGAAGAAGTCAGCAACTAATTCTTCTATTGGCCACACTGTGGCCACACTCTGGGTCATGTCAAGGAAATCATATGGAACAACATCATTGAAGAGATAGATGAAATATGGCCATGTATCCAGATTATTTTTTAGCAGAAGGAGTTGACGGAAAAGGCAAAGCAGTCCATTTCCAATATAAATGCTCAGTTGGGAGAGATGCCTGCTACATCCAACAACATTATAAAGTTCTCAACTTCAAAAATAGATATGAGTTGGATGATCTAGGAGTGGATGACAGAATAGAAACCATCTTGGAGGTGAAGAAATTTCTGACCAAAAAGAACTTAGTTGTATAGCTGACAAGGAAGTGTCACACTCTAGAGGTAGCAGTCAACAGGTTTTTCACAAGGATTGATGCATTGAACAAGAAGGGTCTGCCTTCACTTCTTGTAATCAATGATAAATTAATGACCAGGGAAGACTATATGAAGAAGATTTAGGACATTTCTAGGGATACAACCAAGTCCTCCAACATCAAAGGTTCCATGACAAGCAGAGAATTTTACGAAGCTATCAACAACATATGTTTTATTCAACATGAGATAAAACATATTTTCACTGTAAAACCCACTTTTACTCGATATACCGAGGTAGATGAAATCTATCGTAAGGTAACCAAGATAGCTATTCCAGATGAAGAATGGTGGGAAAATTTGTGCGAATTTCAATATTAAAGGACAATTCAGCTTCACCAGCTCAACACCCGAATAGTGGCCACTCAGCAACAACTCTCCTTCAAAACAGGGCTAGATGTTTACATTCATTCCTTTTGATCGAATTACTTCTGTTTCTGTTAGGTTCAAAGTAATAATATAATGTCGTGTCACTTAGGGACTTATTGTAATATTTTGTAATTTTGTTTAAATACATCAGCCTGTCAAAGTATTCAGGGTTGAACTCTTGAACTAGTTATCACATAGATTTGTATTAAGCTAGAGCATTTTTAAGATAATAAAAAGATTCTGGATTTTCCTCATATGGTATGTCTCTCGATGAGTTGTTTTCAACTTAGTTTTTCATTATGTCTTCTTCATATAATCAAATATTTTATAGTTATCCGATTTAAAATTTAATTGAATATCAGTTTCATTTTGAATCCACTGTGAAGTTGCATTTAAATAAGAGAGTAATTTGCATAACTATCTATTATTGTAAATTCCTCTTTGAAATTAAATTGCACTAGATTTCTGTAACAGTTTAATTATATTATGTTAATCAAGGAAACATTGTTTTCTTGATTCCTGCTTATAAATGATTAAATACTCAGTTTGTATATTAAATCATTTATACATATACACATTATTCTTATCCATCATGCTAAAATCAAAATAACCATGTGCATGTAAAGAACAACCTTTTATTGTATTAAAGAATCTTTCTAAGTTTAAAGCACCTGTTTTTTAAATAGTTCACTAGTCATCCAAATCATTAAAATCAACAAAACATTATAGATTCTTTGGCATAACCAATTGAACTTAGGTTATCTCAAAGGACAACAGACACTAAGATGGATGGTATAGAAGAAAAAACTGAAAGGCGACATGGAAGATTTGAAGATAGATTTGACTAAGTTGCTACAAGAAATGCTTACTAATGGTGAAAGGGTAGTAAAGGAAACTCGTGATGAGAACAAATGAAATGTTAATCATGATTTCATAGACTCTAACATTGGATTGAAGACCCACCATGTTCCAAAGATCTATATGAGTAAGTTTGATGGAAAGGATCTCGTAACATGGATACTACAGATGGAGCAATATTTCGATCTCCATAATGTGAAAAACACACAAAAGGTATGCATTGTAGCTTTATATTTGGAACCAAATAAGTTTGTATGGTATCAATGGCTTTTCTCTCATAAAAAAATTGTCACTTGGGCAATTTTTACAGAAGAAATGATAACACATTATGAGGATACAAAAAGAAACACTTTTTTTAGCCAATTAATAAAGCTAAAACAAAAGGGTTCAATGATGGAGCACATTGAGGACTTCCAAAAATTGAATATAAGCGTAAAATATATTCCAGAGGAGCATAGGATTAATGTGTTCATAGGGACTTTAAATGATAACATCCAACATGAGGTTCTCCTTTGGGAACTTAACTCATTTGAGAAGGCATTCAAGTTGGAAAGAAAAATGGAAAGAAAAATTATGGCAAGAAGGAAGCCTACCACTCACAACTATAAAGATGAAAGTGTTGTTTCCCCTAGCCTTCCACAACCTACAAGGTTGACACCCAAATAATTGGAAGAAAAAAGAGCAAAAGGGCTTTGCTACAATTGTGATAGCAAATACACTAAAGGTCATAAGCATGCTGAGAAGAAATTATTTTACATAGATTGTCAAGAGGATGAAGAAAAGGAACAAGAAATGTCAAAATAAGAGGATATTCACCAGGAAAAAACCCTAGAGAAAGAATAAATGAATCCAACCATATCTTGTAATGGATTGGCCAAAATTACCACTCATCAAACTATCAAGATAGAAGGACATATCAAGAAGAAAAAGGTAATAGTGTTTATTGATTCAGGAAGTACCCATAATTTTATTCATTGTAAGATAGCCAAGGAATTGAATTGCCTCCTATATCCAGCACCAGAGTGTCAAGTGATGGTCGCAAGTGGAGGAACCATAAATTTCTCTAGAAAGTGCCATTATATCAATATATCCATGGGAGAATATAGATTGAATAGCCCAATGCTTTCCATTCCAATGGGTGGTTTTGATGTTTTACTAGGAGTCCAATGGCTACAATCCTTGGGTACAATAGCTTTTAATTCTCAAGAACTTTTCATGAAATTTTCTTCGGAAGGAAAGGAAGTTGAATTAAGAGGTATCACAGGGAAACCATGAAAGATAATCATCTCTAATGGAGTGCCAAAGCTTCTAAAGAAATAACAACGAGGCATAATAGCACAATTATGTTCGCTAGAGGTTCCCACATCGAAATCATCTATTTCTCCATATCTCCAAAAAGTCTTGGACAATCATTCCAAGGTATTTGAGACTCCCAAAGGTCTCCCATATATTTTTGATCGTGATCATGCTATTCATTTCATTCCAAGAAGTGTTCCTCCAAACATTAGGCCTTACAGATATCCCTATGCCCAAAAGAGTGAAATTGAACGTATGGTTGCAAAAATGCTAGAGGTTGGTATAATTCAACCTAGTGAAACTTCTTTCTCTGCTCCAGTAGCATTTGTGCACAAGAAGGATGGATCATGGCGCATATGTCTGGATTATAGGTAGCTCAAAAAGCTCACTATTAAAGATAAATTTCCCATTCCTGTCATTGATGAGTTATTGGATAAATTGCATGGATCAATTTACATCACCAAGTTGGATCTTTGTTCAGGATATCATCAAATCAGAATGAAGATTGAAGACATTCCGAAAACAGCATTTAGAACTCATGAGAGTCATTATGAATTTTTGTTCATGCCTTTTGGCCTTACCAATGCACCTTCTACATTTCAAGGTTTGATGAATTCCATTTTCAAACCCTTCCTTAGAAAATTTGTGTTAGTAATTTTTTATGATATATTAATCTATAGAAAGTATTGGAAGGATCATGTTCAACATGTTGACAGAGTTCTCAAACTATTGGAGGAGAAATAATTATATGCAAAAAGCTCCAAATGTTTCTTTGGAGTACAAGACGTGGAATATTTGGGTCATATTGTATCTCATGAAGGTGTTAAGGTAGACCGTAGCAAAATTAAATCCATTAAGGAATGGAAAATCCCCACATCCATAAAGCATCTGTGAGGATTTCTCAGGTTGACAGGGTATTATCGCAAGTTTGTTAAGAATTATGGGAGAATAGCAGCAGCTCTAACAACATTATTGAAGAAAGATGCATTTTTATGGACTCCAGAAGCAGCGAAGGCATTTGAACATCTTAAAGAGGCAATGTGCCAAGCACCAATCTTAGCTACGCCAGACTTCACAAAAACCTTTATTGTGGAATGTGATGCCTCAAGAAATGGAATTGGTGTTCTTTTAATGCAAGAAGAAAGACCCATTCATTTCGAAAGTTTTCCAATCAAAGGAAAGTATTTACACAAAGTTATTTATGAGAAAGAAATGTTGGCAATACTACATGCACTTAAGAAATGGCGACCCTACCTGTTGGGAAGACACTTCAAGGTAAAAATGGATCATGATAGTCTTAAATACTTTTTAGAACAAAGATTATCTTTAGAAGAGCAAAAAAAATGGGTCACAAAGATGTTGGGTTATGACTTTGAAATCATATACAAAAAATGGAAGAGAAATGTTGTGGCAAATGCACTCTCAAGAAAGGATGAGGATGTGGAAGCATTTCTTTGTGCCATTTCTATTATCCAACCAGATAGGATAAATGAAGCAAGGGATGAATGGAAGAATGACGAAAAAGTGTGGGCACTCATTCAAAAGTTACAACAAGATCCCAGTACATCTAATACATTTAGCTGGAAAAATGATTCATTATGGTACAAATATCGCTTATACATATGTCAGAATTCCCAACTCAAACAAAAGATTCTTATGGAATTGCACGCCTCTCCCTTAGGAGCGCACTCAGGATTTTTAAAAACTTATCACATGGTTAAGAAGGAATTCTTTGGGATGGCCTTAAATATGATATTCAAAAGTTTCTGGCAGAATGTTTGGTTTGCCAACAAAATAAAGTTGAAACAATTAAGACCCCGGGTCTATTACAAACTTTATCCATTCCAAGTCGACGTTGGGAGGAGGTTTCAATGCATTTTATCAGAGGTTTACCCAAGTCCAAAGGAAAGAGTGTCATCATGGTGGTAGTTGACGGACTTACCAAGTATGCACACTTTTATGCATTATCTCATCCATTTAAATCCAGTATAGTTTCTACTACATTTGTGGAAACAATTCAAAAGCTACATGGAAACCCAAATATTATTGTAAGCGACACAAATCCCATTTTCACTAGAAATTTTTGGACAAAATTATTTTCTTGTCTTGGTACTCAGCTAGCTCATAGCTCATCTTATCATCCTCAATATGATTGGAAAACTGAGATAGTAAACAAATGTTTGGAAGGATAACTTTGTTGCTTTGTATATGATAAACAAACACAATGGGTCAAAGAGTTGCCTTTAGCTGAATGGTGGTATAACACTTCCTTCCATACTGCAGCAAAAATGACCCCATTTATGGCACTTTATGGATATCACCCACCATCCATCACATCATATTTAAGAGAAAATTCTAAGGTTCAAGCAGTGGAAGATCACATCAAGAATCAACAACAAGTTCTCCAACTCTTAAACGATAGCCTAACTTTGGCACATAATAGAATGAAACAATAGGAAAATCAACATCACGGTGAAATAAGTTTTGATATAGGTGACTGGGTATTTCTACGACTACAACCATATAAACAAATGTCCCTCAAGAAAGCTAAGAAAGATAATAAATTATCACAAAAGTATTACGGTCCGTACAAGGTGTTGCAAAAGATTGGTACTATGGAGATTGGTATTATGGCATACAAATTGGAGCTTCCTACAGTGTCCTAGATGCACCCAGTTTTCCATGTTTCATGCTTAAAGAAGGTTATTGTTGACAAGCTCCCAGTTCAAACAATATTTCCAGGACTTGACGAGGAAGGAAAATTCATATTGGAACCTGAAGCAGTCACAAAAACAAGAACTCGACAGCTGTGAAATTGATCAATTTTGGAGTATCTTGTCAAGTGGAAGAACTTACCCACTGAAGATTCCACATGGGAGGATGAGAATTTTATACAGAAGCATCCAAAACTACTCAAGCATTGAGGACAACACTTTTTTGAAGGAGAGGGGCATGTTATGTCCCTATAATACTAGTGATTCCCCCATTACTATTGTCATTGTAGCCCTTATTGTTATTGTTGTGCCCCTATTGTCCCCATATTTTTATTATTGTGCCCCATAGAAGCCCACTATTGTTATTGTTGTGCCCTTATATTATTATTTTTATGTCGGTTTTGATTATATTGTGACCCCTTAGACTCCTATATATAAAAAGTAGTTTTTTTCATTTGTATCATCGAAGAAATGTTCATTTGTGTAATGTAAAGGAGGTTTCCCCCTCGAAGAGGCTAATTTCTAAGGCATTGATCCTTCTCTTCTATATTTTTGTGAGCTAGTTTCATAACAGGTACTGAAAGATCCCTTATTGTTCTAAACTTGCAATGGATGTGTGTATGTGTGAGTACAAAGTGCCACCTTATGTTTTCGTGGTAAATTGACCTCATCAAATAAAATTGTAGGATCTTTAAACTAGAACAAAGGTGAAAATATGAATGCAGAAATATTGATAGTTCTACCTACGTCTCATAACGTTTTGATAGGATCACATCTCTTCACATGAGGGTGTTAACAAATAATAAAAACTCTAGTTCAATGACCTAGCATCCTCCCACTCAATAATTTAATTGGACCTTCCAATGGTTTTGATAATGGGGTGTGAACCCATTGGAAGAAATCCAATGAAGGTAGAATAGAATAGTTATAATGACGATTACAAAGGAAAAATTCTAAATTAATTGGAAACATTTCCCAATAGTCATTCCAAATCTAATCAAGGTGCAGTTGCATCCCACAACCTCTACCTCTATGGATGCCCTAAGTTTTGGCCATAAATTTATGTACATCCAATTCAAGTAGGGGACTCTCATCATTTGTCTATTATTCAAAGGCCAGGAGACCTCACAAAAGTTGGATCAGTGAAGAAGGCTCATGTGGAACAACAAGAACTAGGCCTTTCATATTCACAAGTATATCCCTACTTTTGTATTTTTGCATAATATAACTTGAAGGATTTAAAGCTACCTAGTGAAACTTTCTATGTTTCAAAATGAAGAGTGATAATGGGGGAATTTTTGGGATCCCTACCCCTAAAATGCTAACCAAGACAAGAGTTTCGTTTAGTGACCTTGTGATGGAGGATTTTAGTTGGTTGATTAAAAAAAAAATTAGAGACAAGCAAAGTTTCATACACGTGAATGTGAAGGGTGGGAGTGAGTTGGAAAAGCATATATGCCAAGAAAACCTATAAACATTGGTGGGAGACCAAGTAGGTATTGATAATAATGGTGAACCGAAAGATCCCGTATGGTTCTAAACTTGTAATGGATGTGTGTATGTGTGAGTAGAAAGTGTTAACTTATGTTTCGCTGGTAAA
This sequence comes from Pinus tabuliformis, assembly GCA_031772625.1. Taxonomy (NCBI): domain Eukaryota; kingdom Viridiplantae; phylum Streptophyta; class Pinopsida; order Pinales; family Pinaceae; genus Pinus; species Pinus tabuliformis. The sequence continues at coordinate 635,457,914 of CM062804.1, read as the reverse complement.
ACGACCTCATCAAATAAAATTGTATGATATTTAAACTAAAACAAAGTTGTAAATATGAATACAAGTACAATGATAGTTCTACCTAAGTCTCATAGAATTTTGGTCGGATCACATTTATTCACACAAGTATGTGAACAAATAATAAAAACAATAGTTCAGGGACCTAGCATCCTTCCATTCAATAACTAATTGGACCTTCCAATAGTTTTGACAATGGAGAATGGACGCATTTGAAGAGAGCTAATGAAGGTAGAATAGATTAGTTATAATGACGATTACTAAGGGCACATTGTAAATAAATTGGAAAAAATTTCCAATAGTCTTTCCAAATCTAATCAAGGTGCAGTTGTATCCCACAACCACTACCTATGGATTCCCTAAGTTTTGGCCATAAATTTACTTTCATCAAATGCAAGTAGGGAACTCTCAACATTCATCTGTTAATGAAAGTCCAAGAGACCTCAAAAGACTTGGGTTGTTGAAGAAGTCTAATATGGAACAACAAGAACTAGGCCTTTCCCATTCACATGTATCTCCTTACTTTTTTTATTTTTGCATAGTAAAACTTGAAGAATTTAAAACTCCCTAGAGCAACTTTATATGTTTCAAAATGAAGAGTGATAATGGGGGAAGTTTTTGGATCCCTATCCCTACAATCCTAGCCGAGACAAGAGTTTTGTCTAGTAACCTTGTGATGGATGATTTTAGTTGGTTGATTTAAAAAAAAAAATAGAGACAAGAAAAGTTTCATACACATGTGAATGTGAAGGAGTAGAGTGAGAAGGAAAAGCATCAATGCTAGGAACGCCTCCCAACATTGATTGGAGACCAGGTAGGATTGATAATACTAATGGCATGAAAGATACCTATGGTTCTAAAGTTGCAATGGATGTGTGTATGTGTGAGTACAAAGTGCTAGCTTATGTTTTTGTGGTAAAACAGCCTCATCGACCAAAATTATATGATCTTCAAACTAGAACAAAGGTGAAAACATGAATGCAAGCATATTGATAGTTATACCTAAGTCTCAAAGCGTTTTGATAAGATAACATCTCTTCACATGAGGGTCTGAACAAATATTAAAAACACTAGTTCAATGACATAGCATCCTTCCACTCAATAATTCAGTTAGACCTTCCAATAGTTTTAGCAATGGAGCATGAACCCATTGGAAGAAAGCCAATGAAGGTAGAATAGACTAGTTATAATGACGGTTACTAAGGGAACATTCTAAATGAATTGGAAGAATTTCCCCATAATCATTTCAAATCTAATCAAGGTGTAGTTGCATCCCACAAAAACTACCTCTATGGATACCCTAGGTTTTGGCCACAAAGTTACCTTTATTCAATGCAAGTAGGGGACTCTCATCATTCATTTGTTAGTCAAAGTCCAGGAAACCTCACAAGGGTTGGTGATCCAAATTTATGGAGGAATGAAATGAAATACATATTTGAACATAAACACAGAGGTACAGTGAAAACTGAACTTAAATTCATTAATAACAAATATTGAAAATTGTTTACATGTAGAATGGAAATAAACTAGCTTGGGCGATGGTAGTTATCTCTGAGAAGAGATGTGACGGATATCTACCTTCTAAACTATGTTACAATGAGGCTCGAAGGACTTTTTATTGTTGAGAAACAAGGTAGAACCCTAAACATCCAAAAACCTAACAGTCGAAGAAGAAGCGCCAAAATTTTGTCAGCCACGTTGGGGTAAGTTGGACTGCCAACTTCTTGGGGTCATAAATTAGGCATACATTCTTCGTTTGGATATATTAATAACTCATTTCAAATATATACTCAATTTGAGAAACATATTCTAGCACTTTTTTGGTCTCTTCATTTTCCCAGAAAACGACTTTTTGGACCTCAAAACAGTTGCAGAAGTTTAAGACCTGAAAATTTGAAAAAAATAGTAATTGTGCTAGAAATTAGGAAACTGAAAGGAAATAGTGTTGGGGATCCAAGTGGAATAGGCATGTGGCCACAAATATTGACCTGGATCAGTTGGGGCACTAAAGAAGGCTCACATGGAACAACAAGAACTAGGTCTTTCCCATTCACAAGTATCTCCCTACTTTTGTATTTTTACATAATAGAACTTGAAGGATTTAAAGCTCCCTACAGAAACTTTCTATGTTTCAAAATGAAGATTGATAATGGGGGAAGTTTTTGGATCCTGTTGTACTATTCAACAACCCTTCATCACATCACATATCCCATAATAAATCAACATATCGCCAAAAAACCCTCTACACCACGTATTGTGATATGTGATAAAGCTCGGACCCGACGGGAAACTACATGTATATACATATTAATATCGCATCTGTGGGCTATCGCAAAATACTTAAGTCCATACCCTACTCCCTTTCCGAACTACCGATTGCGATATACGATAAGGCTCGAACCCGTTTGGATTATGCACTACGATTTATATTAATATCGCATTCGGGGCTTATATCGCAATCACAAAGTCCTAAAAGTCATTCCTCATCCCAATGTCAATTATGATATACATCCCAACGTCGATTGCGATATGATTTCATTAGTGACGTCAATTCCACGTCACCTGCCATGTCACTTATCACCTGCCACATCATCCTGGGACTTCGCAATCGCAAGTTTCAAAGGGACTTAAATCATATCCCACCTTCGTGGAATTGTGATTGCGATTAGACCACCCAGACCCTATATGATATTTAAATGTATATGAATGATTTCACATCTGAGCTTATCGCAACTTTCATATTCTTTCACGTTCCTTTGCCTCCGCTCCAAACATCAATTGAGATATAAAATCCAGACTTGCCTTGATTTAATAAACGGCTCAGATCAACGACAGATAATGGTTTCAGACCCCCCTACGTTCAATTTTAAGTTTCTCATGGGGGGGTCCGAAAAGTGGTTTTCTTGTCCAATCCTATCTCTACATGTCACTCCTATGTTCTTTCGGACTCCCCCCTTCACAAACCACTTACTACTTCAAACCCCTCCGAAAAACCATTAAGCCTCCCGCGTGTTTTGTGATATGCGATAACACATCATTCGCCACGTCACCCTCCATGTGGATCTACCACATCACCATGACATCATCCCGCACTTCCAAATTGCAAATTTTAAAAGGACATGGTTTATAACAATCCATCCACCTTTTTGAACACCAATTGCAATGTGATTTTAAAAAAAGACCCCCTTTGAATTTTATTTGGAATACCCCTGATTCTAAACCGATTGTGATTTTTTGAGTTCTACCCCAAATTCTGATTTGATTGCAATTGTTTTATGATCTACCCCAAACTCTAATTTCCAATTGTGATATACCATAAATTACACCTCCTCACTCTACATTCCTCTCCATGATGGTTGTATTTGGAATTTATTGCAACCCTATGTTTTTCCTGATTTCCTGTAAAGTGATTTGTTTCAAATAAAACTCATGTATCAGTTTCATTTACTTCCATCTTATCAATTCTTGTTTTTCTTGTTCAGGTTCATGACAGAGGAACACAATTTTTCTAATAAGTGGCATATCAGTTCAAACAAACAAATAAACATCCAGAAAATTCGATGGAACAAATGAAGCTTATTAAGACAACAAATCACTTTCAGAAACTTCTATCGATTTTTTTTTCTTTAAGCATTGTTGAGGGGACTTATTTAAATGCCTTCAATGCTCTACACAATAGATTAATGTGTTTGCTGCTATTTATGCCTTTAAGCTTACTTGTTGTATGAAATAAAGGTCCTGAATTTGTTACACAACATTTTGTCACTATCCATGTACTCCCCGTTCCTCGATCTTCGAGAGACCGCTACATTGACCCTCATATGTTTCCTTACCAGGAAGAACACGTCCCTATATCCCTCTTCATCTACATAAAATTTCCCTCTTTCATCATTTCCCAAAAATATTCCTTCAAGCTTAGTTTTCAAGATTGGCGCTAGTGCTTAGTTCTTCCCCTGCGCCGATTTGCAGAGTTTAAAACCAAGACTAGAGTTGAACGGCGCAAGTGAGCCTTTCATCACTCACGTCAACCCTGTTTTGGCAAGTTTTTAAAAATGGATTCGAAGCTTCCAGATCTAGAATCTTCATGAATGTAAGTCTGGTAAATGGTTTAGCAATATAGAGCTGAGAGAGTCTGTTTGGGCTCCTTTCCCCTATTAATATGGAACAAAACATAAGGGATAAGGAATCTCCCACAATAAGAGGATCCATTTCCCCTCCATCAAAGCTATATAAGCTCCCCATTTCACACCCTCAGCTAGCTAATGAAAGGGCTGAAATAATCTACAAATATTGAGAGCCATGTTGAGAACCTTAGCCTTCTAGTTTGTGTGTGAAGAGCGAATAAGCTTGTTGTGTTTTTTTTGGAGCATAAGGAAAGAGGCCTTGAACTTCTATTGTGTTGAGGGTGAATCATGAGATGCTTCTAGTGGTGTTGGAACCCAGACATGCCAAAGGGAACCTGCAATGTCAAGGCTCAAGTTTTATTTCTCTTTGAGCTTTATTAATACAACTAATGGTTTATTTCCTACATTAAGTGTCATATTACATTTTATGTCTTAGATTCCTTGACTTTTTAAGTAGATCGAATGCGATTTTATGCTATCACATTTTTTGTTGTCTCTTGTGTGTTTGTTTCAGGTATTTGAATGGAAAGAATGAAAGGAAGTTGGAGCAAAGAAGCGAGATCACCATCAAGCGGATTAGTGTTCTAAGAGGTAGGCCCTCTTATTCGATTCTAGTCTAAGGAAGTTTACATTAGATTGTTCTGTTTGCGGCTAGACCCACTCTTGGGCTAGAGGGATCACCTCTGTCCACAGAGGAGATTTACCTACTCCACAAATTGGCAACCATACTAGGGAGCCATCCCTCTCTTTGGATTGTTTGCATTTCATGATTTGTGTTGACTTTTGTTGTATCACTCTTTCTTTTTGGTTTTTTGTGTTTTACACTATCTGTTGCCTAGAGTCTAGAATTTAGAGTGAAAGGTTTGGTTTTTCCTTTTGAAAAATTTTATTTTTCCTTGAAATCCTCGATCAATGTTGTTTATTTTTTCACAGTCGCACCGATCAGTGCGATTTTCTCTAAAACAATCGTGTCGTACCCCCTTGTGGCGCTTGTTGTAAGTTAAGCACTCACTTCGATTCCTGTAGGTTAAGATCAGGGTTTCTCCTAAATCATTTCCAGTGTGTCCTGCCCTCATAAGCTCTATCTCTTGGCTTGTTTTCCTGTATTCTCCCTGGCTAGAAAGATTTGTTAGCTTGATTTGTTTTCTTGATTGGTTTGAGTTTGCCTTACTTGATTTTTTGAGATTTTGGATGGTTTGTGTCCCTAGGGCATCTAGGTCATCATCCATTCAGTTGTTTGTCTGCTCATCAAGTCAAGTTGTTGGTTAGTTTCCCTATGCATTTCGTGTTTTAGTCCTTGTATTGCTTTGTTTCAATTGAACAAGTAAAAGTTTCGTTTTCTCTTCTCTTGATTGAACGTCTCTTTTCGAGCATAGATCACATTGCTTGTTTTGTTTCGATTGAGTCTTTGCATGCTTGGTTTGAGAGGATTTATTCTTATCTTTCTTGGTATATGATTGATGTTGGTTCCTTGAAAATTTTTCATTGAAGTGTTTATTTGAAAAATTCATTTTATCATTCCATTGAAAAATACATCATTCTAGTTTGCTGAATCGATATGTTGCATTAAGTAGCATCATTGAAAGCTAGAATTGCATCATCATAAGCATTTGAAAAGAAATGAACTTCTTTTACTGTTGAAAGGACAAGTTGAAATGCATTTGATAGGAAGTGGAAAGAATTTTCATTATTTTTTTTTGAAAAGCGAAGTAGTGAAGAGTCATCTTGATTTCAGTTGCTTGTTCGTTGCATTGGTTGTTTTCTCTACTCTCAATTAGTGTAAACATTCATTGAATTGAAAGGGTTTTGTCTCATATAGCTGCATATAGGAGTTTTTCGAGTCACATCGATAGGGCCTGAAAACTAAGACATAATTTCAAGATAAACTTTAAAATGTATTCAATTAACCTAAGGTGCATTTGAAACTTAATGCTCACATTTAGAGGTCTAGGCTAGAGACGTGTTCCAACATCTTTAAACCTAGCAGTTGTCATTCGCTTTAGCACTAGACAGTGCTAGTACGGACTTGTGATCCCCATACCGTCGCATATATAAAGGGAGACCCCACTAGGTTTGCAATCCTTTATCCGTAGGAAGACGACTCTGTCGCCTTGTACACGTGATACACCGAGCACAGCATTTGGGGAGATTTTTAGCCCGTACTTCTCGGTTCACTAGGAGGTATTCTTCAGTTCATGATTACCTGGTAATCCTTTTGCCTAGATTATCATGAGCAGTCATTTTGGTCTTTTTGACTCTTTAGATTTAAAATATCATCGAGAACTTGTCCTTTCGAGCTCGTCAACTCCGAAAGTGACTAGAGTCACCTTTCATCCTTTTCTCGACTCTTAAAATATGAAAAGGAAAAGTTTTGTTTCAGTGTCTTAAAATTGACTACCCACGAAATATTCCTAGTTAAAGTTATCTTCTTTAGTGATTATTTAGGGTCGTTTCCAATGGCAACATTTCCAGATTCTACCAGTCAAGGATTCCCCTCGAATGGGAATCCTGGTCCTTTTACTTCTTTTGGAAATGTTGGTGCTCCTTATATGGCAACGTTGTCCCTCCCTGGCTTAACCATTGGTTTACCTATCTAGTTATTTTCGACCTCGGTGGTCCTGAGCGTCCAAACTCTTGCCCAAGAATCTGTTAGGTCCCTACACTACTAGTGTAACCCCTTATTGTTATTAGTACAACCCCCTTATTATATTGTTGTGCACATGCAGTCCTCATACTGTTATTATTGTTCCCCATAGAATCCCACTATTGTTATTAGTGTGCCCTTACATTATTAATGTTATGTAGGCTCTGATTATATTATGACCCCTTAGACTCCTATATATAGAAAGGAGGTCTTGTCAATTGTTCCATCCAAGAATTGTTAATTTGTGTAATGTAAAGGAGGTTTCCCCCTCAAAGAGGCTGAATTCTAAGGCATTTATATTTCTTTTCTATCTTTTTGTGAGCTGGTTTCATAACATTTGGATTCTAGGGTTTCACTACTCCAAATAGGTCATCGTGGCATTTTCACTATAACATTTTTTCTGCACTATTTCAGACACTAACAAACAAACCCATTTGTGACGACATATCGCTGAACCTCGGGTCTGAATTTCTCATCTTGTCTCACTATATTTTCGGAGATATGATCTAAGACAATTAGGGTTTTTGCAAGTTACATAATTCCATCTCAAACAAGTCATCATGGAATTTTCGCTGTAATTGTTTTTTCTACAACATTTCAGACTCTGAAATTAAAACCCATTTGAGTTGAAACTTGGTGAAGCTCGGGTCCAAATTCTAGATCTTGTTTTGTTATATTTTTGGAGATACAGTTCAAAACATTTAGGGTTTCTGCAGGCTTCTAAATTACATCCCAAATAGGTGACCTTGGGAAAATCATCATAACTTTCTCTTTGAGTATCAGATTGAAATTTCGTAAGAAGTTACAGAAAGAGGACAGACTTAGTTTTCTGTGTATGAGTTTCAGGTCCTAAGGTTGAAACAGTGACACGTGGCACGTCGTACAAGTTCGCTCTACTAAACCAGTCTATAATCAGGTCATCGTGAGAGATTTAACTTAACTCTTCCTTGCAGAATCCAATCTTGATCAGACTTGTGGGGTTAGAAAGAGGGCTAAGAGGGCTACTTCAGGACATAATTTCAGAACTTGGAGATCTAAAATTACAAAGTTACAGTTGTTTCAAGATTGAGCTCCTAAAATCAAGAAAAGGTGATATGGGGAAGTTTGATGGCAAGGATTCGTTAAATTGGATACTATAGATGGAGCAATATTTTGATCTACATGAGGTGCAGCTGTTACAAAAGGTACGTATTGCATATTTATATTTATAACTGAATCAATTTTTATGGTATGAAGGGCTTTGTTCTCGTAAACCACTTGTCACGTGGTTAATTTTCACGGAGGAAATGATAGCACATTATGAAGATACAAAGAGAAACACCTTCTTTAGCCAATTGATAAATCTCAAACAAAAGGGTTCAATGGCAGAGCACACTGAGGACTTTCAAAAATTGAATATAAGGGTAAATGATATTCCAAAGAAGCAAAGGATTGATGTCTTCATAGGGACTTTAAAGGATAACATTCAACATGAGGTTTGTCTTTGGGAACCTGATTCATTGGAGAAGGCATTCGGGTTGGCAAGAATAATTGAAAGAAAAATTATGGAAACAAGGAATCCCACCACTCACGACTATAATTATGGAATTATTTTTTCTCCTATCCTTCCACAACCTACAAGGTTTACACCACAACAATTGGAAGAAAAAAGAGAAAAAGGGCTTTGTTACAATTGTGATGGCAAATACAGTAAAGGTCATAAGTGTGCTGAAAAGAAATTATTTTACATATACTATGAAGAGGAGGAAGAAAAGGATCAAGAAACATCAAAAGAAGAGAATATACACCAGGAACCAACCCCAGAGAAAGAAGAAATGAATCCGACCATATCTTGTAAATAATTGGCAAGAATTACCACTCCTCAAACTCTCAAGATAGAAGGACATATCAAGAAGAAAAAGGTTCAAGAAGTGAAAGATCACATCAAGAAAGAAGAAATGAATCTGACCATATCTTGTAATGCGTTGGCTAGAATTACCACTCCTCAAACTATCAAGATAGAAGGACATATCAAGAAGAAAAATGTTCAAGAAGTGAAAGATCACATCAAACATCAAGAAATAAATCCGACCATATCTTGTAATGCATTGGAAGAAACTACCACTCCTCAAGCTCTCAAGATAGAAAGAAATATCAAGAAGAAAAAGATTCAAGCAATGAAAGATCACATCAAGCATCAACAACAAGTTCTCCAACTTTTAAATGATAACGCCACTTTGGTGAAGAATCGAATGAAACAACAAGCAGATCAACATCACAGTGAAAGAAGTTTTGATGTAGGCGATTTAGTATTTTTACGACTACATCTCAAGCAAGCTATTTATGAGAAGGAAATGTTGGAAATACTACATGCACTTAAGAAATGGTGACCTTACCTAATGGGAAGACACTTCAAGGTAAAAATGGATCGTGATAGTCTTAAATAATTTTTAGAACAAAGATTATCTTTATAAGGACAGAAAAATGGGTCACAAATATGTTGGGTTATGAATTTGAAATCATCTACAAAAAATGGAAGAAAAATGTTGTTGCAGATGCACTCTCAAGAAAGGATGAGGATGTGGAAGCATTGCTTTGTGTTATTTCTATTATCCAACCAGATTGGATAAACGAAGCAAGGGATGAATGGAAGAAGGATGAAGAAGTGTGGCCACTCATTCAAAAGTTGCAGAAGATCCCAATTCAAAAAATATTGCCAGAACTTGGCGAGGAAGGAAAAATCATATTGGAACTTGGAGTAGTCACAGAAACAAGAACCTGACAGCTACGAAATCGATCAATTTCAGAGTATCTCATCAAGTGGAAGAACTTACCTGTTGAAGATTCCACATGGGAGGACAAGAATTTTATACAGAAGCATCAAGAACTACTCAAGCGTTGAGGACAACACTTTTTGAAGGAGAGGGGCATGTTAGTTCCCTATACTACTAGTGTAACCCCTTATTTTGTTATTAGTACAACCCCCTTATTATATTTTTGTGCCCATGTAGTCCTCATATTATTATTATTGTGCCCTTACATTATTAATGTTATGTCAGCTCTGATTATATTATGACCCCTTAGACTCCTATATATAGAAAGGAGGTCTTGTCATTTGTATCATCCAAGAATTGTTCATTTGTGTAATGTAAAGGAGGTTGCCCCCTCGAAGAGGCTAAATTCTAAGGCATTTATCTTTCTTTTCTATCTTTTTGTGAGCTAGTTTCATAACACCATCTCCTTCATTTGAACCACATCACATTGATTCTAAGGTTTACCTCTCACCTTCTTCCCCTATTTCTTCACCTTCCTCTTCTACTTCGATTGGTGAAAGTTTGAAATCCAGTAAACAAGAGGCTAAGAAGAAGAAGAAGAAGAAGACGAAGAAGAAGAAGTCAAATAAGTGAGAGGCTAACTGTGCAGCTCTTACTCCAAATGCACCTCCCATAGACAAACCTTCTGATCCTCCATGGAAGGTCAGATTCCCTTGCAAACTATGTAAGGGTGACCATCTCCTTCGAGACTATCCTGGTATTCCTAGAGTCTTAGAGGTATGGTCTCAAGACTTGAATTGACCATCCTCGTCGACCTCTGGAGATCATATCGATGCTACCTTCAGCTAATAATAGTAAGAAGAAGGGAAAGATTAGATTCCCCTATATTTTATGTGAAGGGAAGCAACTTCTTCACCTTTGTCCTCTTATGGATAAAGATTCAAAAGTTTTGGAAAACCTTACAGCTCCTCAACCCCAACTTCATGTCAGTTATAACAGGCTTTCTTCTAACCCTCTCCTAGTTGGTAAAGAGATTAACTTGGATTCATATTTTTCCCATCCTGCTCTTCCTGAACATGACTCTCTTGTGTCTGTTCCCGACCAACCATTGGTTGAAAAGAGTGTCGACTTGGCTCTACCTTTAGTTGTTCACTTTGCTCCTGACGAGAGCAATGATGATCATACTTCTCATGTTCTTCTCGTCTCCTCATATTCTTATGAATCGAAGAGTGACCCTCCCGCCTCGGTTGTTCAGGAGAGTCCTTATCCTATTCCTGTAGAGCATGGGGGGAATCATATGATACCCCCATCAAGTAGTTTTGTCGTTTTGTTTGATTGGATTTGTTTGACTACTTTTCACCTTCCATCTTATGTGCCTTTCTAGATCACAGTACAAGACTATAATATGGTAGTACATGGCACCATATTAGATGAAGGCATGTCTATTAGCATCATGTCTTCTACTACTTGGCAAGCTTTGGGTTCCCCACAGTTTGTGCCTATCACCCAAAATTTATTGGCTTTCAACAAAGGAACCAATCAGCCTTTAGGGATCCTTCCGAAGTTCCCTTTTACTTTTGGAGGAAAGACCATCTATATAGATGTGATGGCATACCAAGGTCCCTTAGATTTCAATCTTCTCCTTAGACACGACTATGTTTATGTCATGGGAGCTCTTGTTTCTCCATTTTTCTGTGTGGTTTGTTTTCCACACGAAGGGAGAATAGTGACCATTGATCAATTGTCATTCATTGGTCACCAGGTGCCTCCTATGCAACCATTGTCCCCTATTGGTTCTTATTTTCAAGCAGTACCCTCCCCGCCACAGGTCAATAATGTGGCTACCCGTTCTGTCTCCACATCTTCTAGTGATCACACAGATGATATAGTATATTATGCACTAGAGGCATTGGAACCCGATTTGTCATTAGTACCGGTTGACGTGTATTCCTCCTAGAGCGTGGTTCTCCCGTCTAGTGAGGACCTCTTGGGAGCCATGTTCTTGTATGGTCCATGAACAAAATCTAGAGTAGAGTTCCTTGTCTTGTGTCAAGCTCCTTAACAAATGAATCAAGGAGTCAAAGCATAGTTCTTTGTCTTATGTCAATCTCGTTAAAAAATGAAACAATGGGCCCGAGCATAGTTCCTTGTCTTGTGTCAAGCTCATTAAAAAATGAAACAAGGGGCCAGATCATAGCTCCTTGTCTTGTGTCAAGATCATTAAAAAGTGAAACAAGGGGTTGGAGCAAAGTTACTTGTCTTGTGTCAAGCTCGTTAAAAAATGAAACAAGGGGTGTGAGCGTAGTTCCTTGTCTTGTGTCAAGCTCATTAAAACATGAAACAAGGGGTGTGAGAATAGTTCCTTGTCTTATGGCAATCTCGGTAAAAAATGAAACAAAGGATATGAGGATAGTTCTTTTACTGTGTCAACCTCATTAAAAAATGAAACAACTCCATTTTTCCAAATAGATTCTTTGATTAAGATCTCGTAAAATCCCAATCGAGTCTTTCCTAGATCTCGAAAGTGAACCTTCATTCCATCCATCTAGCTGGATGAAATGAAGCTTGGGGGGTATGTACCTCGAATTGAGTCATTATGCTGGAGGCATGCAAAATTATCTCAAGCATAGTTTGTCTTTGTTTCAAGCTTGTGTAAAAATGAAACCAAGCTCAAGCACAGTTTCTCGTTTCAAGCTTGTGTAAACATGAAACCGAATTCAAGCAGAGTTCCCCATGGTTCAAGCTTGTGTAAAAATAAAACCATGCCCAATTTACATCTCGTGATTTCCATTTTTATCTGTTAATTTCTGTTAGATGAGCCTTGGTTGTTTCAATCCATCGCCACCATCTCTTTGGCCGATCATATGCTTTCACTTGGTTTTTTTAACATTTCTTAAGGAACCGCAACGATGAGTGGTTTTACTAGCCAGCTTCTTGGCCTCTTAGTTTTTGAGTTGTTCCACTAGAACCATTTGCTACCCTTTATACCACTCGTTCCTCCAAGATGAGTCGTGTTCAAGTTATTTTCTTGACTCGTAAAAACTCAAATCAAAAGATCGCCGAGTATTTTTCCCTTTTTGACTCGTTAAAGAGAATAAAAATAGGGGGTCTTCTTTAAGCTCTTTTCCAACTCTTAAAACACGAAAACATTGTTGAGCTCTTGTCATTTTGAACTCGTTAAAGGTTGCAAAATGTCGTTTACCCAATATACATTTACCCCTTTTTCGGGATGGGATAAAGCTATTTACGAAAAAGGTATACCTTAGTCAAACATGACTAGGAGGTTCTCTCAAGTATTTTTTTCTACCTTTTCGGGCTTGAGAGACAATGTATGAAAAGGGACCCTTGGAGTTTTATTTTCTGTGTCTTTTTCAAACTCTCTAAACATGAAAAATATTCCAAGTTTCACCTTTGTAGGACTCGTTAAAAGATAAAATGACATAGGACTCGTCATTATAACGAGACCGAGCTACTCCTTCCTAGGGCTCGTAAAACTTACTAGGATGGATCCATCTGAAGGATGGACTTATATTGCAAGCATATGTTATCCCCGTTAAGATTGTGTAAAAATAAATGGGGTGGGGGGAAATTGGAAGTATTTCATCAGTGGTATTATTCACTTGAGGAAGCATGTCGCTCTTGAACATTGACACTCATCTGTTGTTCGTGTCTAGTTTTGGGACATCCTCACTCTGTCACTTACCTCCCTGGGTTTTAGGTTATCCATTTTAAACCTCTCATATGATCTCTGCCAGGTCACCATGACCTCTAATCCTATGATGTCAAATGCTGCTGAAATCCAGAGTCGTGTCATCTAATTGTTCAAGAGAAGTATTCCTACCTGTACATTTTCTAATCATATGTCACCATCTTGGATTACTCTCATTCATTGTGTTTCCCGTTTCGTGTCGAAGATGAAGCATTCATTATGACCTTCCTTCTACAGATCACTTCCTGTCGACTTCAGCTCATTATCCAGGAAGTTGATCTAGAAACTCCTTTCTAGTACCTTAGAGCTTGCATGCCTCAATGGAAAGTTCTTCGCACTCAATGACAGGTTCACATCATTGGCCTTCGATTGGGTAACTTCACAGGTTTTCGACTTCAGTTCCTTATTCACACTTCATGAATTGTGTTGTTGGTACCTTAAGATCCATTGTCATTATTGGTGGTTTCTCGTGCTTGTTAACAGATACACAATAACAAAATCATCAAGAAAAGGTCTGAGTACATCATTCATTAATATTATGAAAATAGCAGGAGCATTGGTCAAGCCAAAAGGCATAACCAGCCACTCATACAATCCCTGCTTTGTTTTGAAAGCAGTCTTCCATGCATCTTGTTGTGCAACTCTGACCTGATGGTATCCACTGTGCAGGTCTAGCTTGGTGAAATAAACAGCTTCCTTCAATTGATCTAAAATATCATCTATGCGAGGAAGGGAATAATGATTTTTGATTATTATCTTATTCAGTGTTTGGTAGTCAATGCACATTCTCCACGAGCCATCTTTCTTTCTCACCAAAACGATTGGTGACCCACATGGTGATGTGCTAGGCCTAATGAACCCTTTCTCGAGCAACTCCTACACCTACCTCTTGATTTGAGCATTCTCTAAAGCAGACAACTTGTACATTCCAATGTTAGGCAATGGAGCATCTTGCTGCAAAATAATATCATGTACTATTTTCTTTTTGGGTGGCAAACCGTTAGGCTCTTGAAACAATACATCATACTCTGAAACAACTTTTTCTACATCAGCTTGTTGTTTAGCATTACAGCCCTCAAATACATTGGTTTTATAAAGTTTCTTTTCCTTTACAACCATCAGTAAGAATTGTTTGCATGAATTTATCATTCTTTTCATCTGCCCTAAGTTTATGAAAGTATAATTATTCTTGAGCTTGTGAGCTCTTACAAAGTATTCGATTCCATCTTTAACAAGTAGATACTTGTTCTCAGCTCTATAGAAAATAGCCTTTCTATCATACAAGTAAGGACTCTCTAAAACAATTCCACATATATCCAAAGGAATTATGTCTAACTCATCCTCATCTACAAATGTTGACCCAAAAGAAAACTTGAGTTTGCACTGTCTAATCACTTGTAGTTGTATTTTATCATTCAACGATCCTAATGGGTATGGTTTCTTATGAGGTGTAGTTGCTAATCCCAATTTCTTTACAATTGCTTCAGAGATCAAATTTATTTGTCAGCCACTATCAAACAAAGTTTCAATCTTTTGATATTTGGAAACAACTCGAATATGGAAAATCTCATGTTCTTCATCAATAATAGATTGAGCAGAATTACTAGTAGATGCTTCAGAATTCTTGCCTTTTATACCTGTGGCTGCAATGGTTGTTTCATCTCCCGAGTCTGACCCCAAATCTTTCCGGATAGCTGCAGCAAACTTCTTCTTTTTTCCCTTGGACTTCTTAGGTCTCAACTCTGGATGCAGAATCCAGCAATTCTCATCATCATGCCCATCCTTTTTACAATGATTGCATGAAGCTTTGCTTTTTTGTTCAGTGTTTGCCTTCATTGCTTTCCACTTCTGCTTTCTTTTCTCCTTGCTTTTGCTTGCAGTGGGTTGAGATGGTCCCCCAACTTCTAGATTTCCATTCTTTCCTCTAGCTTCTAGATGAGTAGGTTGTACACATACCTCATCTATACTAGTGGGATTAAACATGAGTATGGTATGCCTCATGTACCTATGAAGACCACCAATGTACTTCAAAAGAGTCTCTGGTGAGTCTAATGAGATCCCTAGAATCAATGCTCTCTTTCTAAATTCTTGAGTGTACCCTTGCACACTTTGCCTTTTCAACTGCCGAAGAGTTTGCCAACTCATCATGGCTTGTTGCATGTAGGCCAATGGATAGAATTGTTTTTTTATTGCAGAAACAAAGTCACTCCAAACAGAGATAGTCTTACCATGTCTTTTCATGTCAGCTTGGGTTCTGCCTTCCTACCAAACTAAGGTAGTGCCTCCTAGGCGTAGGCTTGCCAGCTGAATCTTGCTCTTGTCTGAGTCGATGTTCTGTACTCTGCAATACACATCAAATTGTCTAATCCAATTGTCCAACTTTTCTGCATTCAGCTCTCCATCATATAAAAGCAAGTCAAATTTAACATCTAGCTTGATTAAAGATGCTTTCTTGTTATGCACAGGGATATTAGGAGGTGTGAGGAAGTTTTCCTCTTTCCCTTTTCCTTTTGAGTGGTCATGGGAATGAAACTCATCTTCTTCTTTATCTTGTTTAGAACCTGATGAATCTTCATCCTTATGCTTTCTAAAGTCCCTATACATTTCTTCTACCATAGACTTTATAGCTAGAAAACTTTCTATGAATTGAGGGTCTAGCCCCACAGAACCTTCCTCTGACATTGTCTTCCAAGGATAGACTCTCCCAATTTCAGGATTATTTTCGACCAACTCTCCTTCTCCTAATTTGAGCTTTGATCTAGTGAGCATTCAACAGCTAAACCAACACAAGCTTGTCTAACCTTACAGCATGTGCTAGTGTGTGTCTATGTTATTTAGGCAACAGATCGATCAGATTGCAAATACACAAACACTTAAAATGGAAAACAGCAGAGAAAAATAGCAAGAAAATACAAGAACACAAGAAATTAATCAGTAGTTCACCATATCCTCCAGGGCTACATCTCTAGTCCAGCTCTTAGTGGTGGCCTTCTTTTGTTGTGTCTTGAAGCATAGAATTACAATGAAGGAGCTCAATATGAGTCTCCTAAAATAGATTGGCTTGGCAGGGTGGTTCTTCGATTCCCCAAGCCACTGGAGTACACAGACTCTTTTCCTTACCAGCTCTTTGACCTCTTTGTTCTAACAGATCCTCTCAGGGATGGCTTGAACCTCTCAAGCTCTCTGGTGCTCGACGCTGCCTTTGGTCATCTCGGCCCTCTATCCTCTTTCTGCCTCTTGCTTCACTGGTTCTTCTCTTCTCTGTCTTCTGTCTTCGGTTCTTCTTCTCCGTGTTCTGTGTGTTCTATGTTCATGGCTTTAAGGCCATTCAAGCTCGTGGCGGTTCACTTCCTCTTCCACCTACGTTGATTCACCTACTTGCAATTGCGCTTGGAGTTCCCTATTCTCGGCATCATCATCAGACTCATAGGGAGTGGCCACTTGTCCTCATACAAATTGTGCTAGCCTTTCGTCGGTTCAATTCTTCGGTTATTTCATGGAATGAGTCTTCTGCCACCTTGGTAGTCAAAGCAGACCTCAAATTCTTCTAAATTGCAGCTTATTCCCTCGTTAAATCTAGTCCTACCATCGAGCACGATATCAACCGTCAGATCTGGATCCCCCAAATCCAACGCCATCCGCTCATTTCACGCGGTTGACTTGCTCGACCGTTAGCATGTGATGAGTGGTGATTTTCTCTCTTCTCCACTTGCCACGTGTCGAGCACTGAGTGGAATCACTTTGTTTTCTTCAAAACTACTTACCGTCCAAGGGTGCCTCCGATCAATACCGTCGGTTTTTGGAGCAGGTCCTACCTTTAGCTCTTAGCCTTTTTTCTCATAGTTTTCTCGGTTCCCACGTGACTGAGTTCTCGGGGCCTCTCCTTCTCGAGGGTTTTTGCCCAATGATGCGTGATTAATCAAAAACTCCCTCTGTTTCCTGATTAGAGCTTCCTAGAGGCTAATTTCACCTCCCCACACAGTCTCCATGTGCCTCGGTCAACGTGCTTTGACCGAGGTCCTTGTCGTTCCACGCTGGCTGCTAACTTCCACTGTTTTTAGAGGTGTTTTTTATCATTGTCCTTAATTCTTTGAAGTCTGTCCTGACCTGATACAACCATGGTTCCTTTGTTTTTCTTTATAGATCCAATTCGGATCGTTCGAAAATTTCTTTTTCAAAATGGAACGGAAGACTAAATGACACTTTTCAATTTTGAATAAAAAATGCTTTCGACACTTCGAATAAAAAAAAATTAAACCAAATACTTGAAGAAAAGTTCAATCGACTATTCAAGGAAGGAAGACTCAACGACACTTCTCTTTTTGACACAAAACGACAATTACGACACTTTTTGTACCAAAGCGACAAATCGATTTAACTTTTCGACAAAGGATTGTAAATGATGGACAAATACATAAAAACATTTACTAATCCTAATCAATGGAGGTTGATCTATGTGATGCAAGGAGGTTTCAGTAATGAGGCACTGTTCATAACCAGTAAAAACATTAAACAGAACTGAAAACAAGGACAAAAACCCCAAATTTCTAGAATGGAAATAGGTTCAGTCAGTCATCACACCTAGGCTTCACAGAAACAGGGATGCATCGCACTTTACAGAATCGGGAGGTGTGATGGATACTGGTTGACAGTGACATACAGTGCGATGGGCCAGGGAGCACAACTGAAGTGGGTTTTGGCTCAAATTTGCAGTTGATTTTAGTGAGTTAAGCTGAGCTATGATGGACAGTAAAGAGAAAAGCATAGAGGAATGATCTTGAGAGGTTAGTGAGCTCCCAAAAGGGCATCTAGAATGCTTGTAAGTCAAATGTTTAATTCATAAACTAAACCAGAGATTGGCTGAAGCAACATTCATCAACTATGCAATTGCAGAGCAAGATCAGTTCGAAGGCTACCTGGCTGACTTCAGGCTCTGTCTATAGTTTATAAAATAAATAACAACAGTAAACAAACATTTGTTTGATACCCAGCGGAGTCGCCATTTTGTTTCTGAGAAAACTAGTGTCTTTTCGATCGACTAGCCCTCTAGGTTTGGCAGCTACCCTAGAAACAACAATTTAAAGCAATTCGTGATTTCTTCTATGTATAATAGATAAGAGAAAGACAAAGGAACCAACTTGGATATTCCGCTTAACTCCTTGCTTTATCTCTCCCTCCCTTACCAGAGCTTGCAACTCCTCTCCGTATTTATCCCGCTTGGAGAGTACCTGTAGAAACACAGTAACAAAGAACCGTAAAATCATCTTGATCTATTATATCATAAGCATTACAAAATCAGAAATATAATGAGCATACAATGGCATTCACAAATTATAACATTCACAATTGCACAGTTATATGGAAGAAAACTCGAAGAACTTTATTAAATAAAAGGGAGAATTATAACCCAGTTGTCTGATCTAGCATCATCCTCCCAGCATGAAGCCCTCTTCACCTCATGAAATAGCAATATCACACCAACAATACAATGCTCTTTCTCAAATATGAACTATCAGTACTTCCTTGCAATTCACAATATTCCAGCCTCCAGATCTCTTAGATGAGGGATCCATTTATAGATGTGTGCAAGGTTGTGAGTCATCTCTGGGGTTTTGATTAATGTCATTCCACTTGTTGCATTTGGTTCCACTTGGAGATTTATTGGATCTCTTACTCATCCCTGGGCGAATTCAGAGAGGCAAGTGTCATAGGAGAAGTTTCTAGAAGATTCCCTGAGAATCCACTTAGCAAATTGTCTCGGACATTTGTCCATCTTTGCTCATCACACCCTACAGAAGGCCCCATCAATATGCATTGCACCTGGCTAGTGTAGAAGTCAGTATGCATCGCACCCTGACAGTGGAGCAATTAGTATGGTCCAGTTTAGGCCAATTCTAGATGGTTTTTCAGGTGGAACTTTTGGTGAATGATGTAATCAAATGACCATGATCTTTTAGGGTATGAAACAACAATTTTAGGGGTTGAAAAGCCCTAGTTTATTGACATATAAGATTGGGGTTGAAGTGCCCAAATATGTCTATAACACCAGGTGATAAAACAATAATCTTGAAGTTGTAAATGACTACTCCTCTAATGCTCTGCATTGTCCCTAGAAACTACACTGCTGGCTGGAAAGGAACTGCAACAAACCCCACCTCTGGTGCTCATAAAATGTTGAAACGTTATATCTGGGATCCTTGTCAAAAACCAAGCAAAACAGAGAAATGGTTTGGGCTGAATCCAACTTCCCAAATTCGGCCTCCAATATGCCCTACGCAATCCCCAATAATTTTTCACTGCCTGCTACAAAGATATGGCCAAAAACCCCACCTTGGGTGCTCATAAAATTATGAAAATTTATATCTAGGATCCTTTTCGAAAACCCAGAAAAGGTTTAGCTGGATTTTGAACTTTCAAAATTGACCTCTAATATGCCCTATGCCCTCTAAGCTACTCCAGAAAATGGCCTGCAGTAAGCCCCAATGAAATCCTCCTCCAATCTCATGAAAATGCATCAATCACTTCTCCAAATATTTCACTTAACCTCCATGGTAAAGTTCAGCCTCAAAGACTGATACTCTACCCTCCACATGAACACCCATTGTTGCCTCTACGCTAGCCCAGGAAGTGCGAAAATCACCCTGTGAAGTAGCACACTCCTCCAGCTCCCAAACTTCTCCCAAATGCCACCAATCCTCCTATGCCTCCTCTTTAAAAAATCCTTCACCCAAACTCCTCTGCAAGAGCCCACAAGCAAACTCGGCCTCCTCTTCACTGCGTCCTTCAGTGATATGCACCACCTAGAGATGGATGCAATCGCTAGGAATCACACTGAAGAAATGAAATAAAACCTTCCTAGGGTGGCACTCAAAGTCCCCGAAAGAATAGATGAGCTCTTCGCTTGAAGAACTTGTTTGAACATCAAGTGACTTGGCTAAGCAGCTCGAGCAACCAAAGAGAAATTGATATTACCAAAAAGATGAATGAATGATATGAGGAGAGTTGTCTTCCTTATACAGATTTTGTGAAGCACTTTTCCCTCCTATTTTTCCTCCATCGTGGGCCCTCACTTAACCACCATCATGCAAAACTTAACCGCCTCCATGGAAATTGAACTAGGGAGTGCATAAATTAACTACAACACAAATAAATTTTCTTAAGTCTAATCTCCTAATGAAATTGAATGGGGTTCACTAGCTCCAAAATTTGCCCTATAATACAAAAATTAATCTTGTTCCAAAATGATTTAGGAAGGGACATGACAATCCTCCCCTCCCAAATGTTGCTTGTCCCCAGGAAACTTCAGTGTTGGATACTCAAATATGTGCTCGCCCTCCCAAATAGCATCCTCATCCGAAAATCTCCTCCAATACACCAAAACTTGTTTGTCCTCAAGCAGTGTTTGAACAAGTGCCCTTTGTGGCTGTGGATCCCCACTGTCACTACAAACTTCACTAGGGTTCCAAATATGCCATTGGATTGTCCCTTATTTTTGTACTATCCTATTTTGAAGGAGTCACTCGATACCAGGATCCCGATCCAACCTAATCAACGTGAAGCAGCCCTTGCTCCACTCACTATCATGCCAGATAGGGGTGTTAGAACCCCTCTGTCTATTGCCAAAATGTGGAGCATCCTGATGATGTGAAACTCCATCCAAATACTCATGAAGATTCCCTACCGAATAGTCCAACCTATGCAGTCTGATTGTGGGCCCCTGAAGATACAACTCAATTCCCATATGAATGAAGCCTCTCATGCATGAGCTCCTCCTGCAATCCTCTTGCTAGACATCTTTCCATGTTGATGAAGTCCCCCACACCATTAGCGAATCATGGAAACCAAATGGAAGGTATGGATGACCCTCCCCTGTAGAAACTTGCTCACCTCTATGGGTAGCTGAACTGATCAGCCCTGTTATGCTATAATCCTCTGCCCGTCGTAGAAGGAACCTATCATGTTGACATCGTCACACTCTCATAATGATTAACTTCCTAGCATGCTCATACCAGAGCCTCCTCTCCCATAACTCTCGTTAATAATCTATGTGATGAGGGAGGCTAGGCCAATCTTGCCAAAATGACTCAATAGTGTCGGCACCTATCACTCCATGGCTAGCCCCAATCCTGAGCAAAAATTTTCCTCATCCTATGGTGAGGGCTTCAGTGATTCCCCATGTGTCTGCCTGTAAATGAATCAGTCTGCCTGTCATCCCAACCATGCTCACTAAGGAGTAGAGCATCCCACCAATCCACTGGATCCCTGGATCCCATAACCATACTGGAGGTCTAGAACCCCGAATCCTCTCTACCTGCCACTATGATATGCTACTAGCTGTTGGGACCCCTCTATGCCCGTCTCTACCCCATGCAGGTATCCAATAGGTAGGCATCGATCGTCAATAACATGTGGCGCGAATATCCAACTGCTCTGTGCCTACCAAATCACACAATGAGATCTGTTATCCCAGATTCTAATGATGTGCATGGGTACTTCCAGAAGCCTAGGCATCATCCTACCAACACGGACTATTGTCCTCTGCACCTCATGCTCACCTAACGCTTTGAGTTTTCCATTTGAAGAAGCACCATGTAACTCCCTATCAGTCACCTCCCCAAGTGTGAGTCGAGGGGTGGAACATATGCTACCTCAACAATCAATCATGCCATCCCTACGCCTATATTCGTCAACTTGTGCACCTAACAAGTGCCTAAAATCGAGAGTCTCATATCGAATCATGACACGAGGTGTCTCATCCAAATTCTTAGGGGGAACCTCCCAAGCCCTATTTCCTGAATGGAGAATTTCAAGGGGAAACAAATGAACACTCTGCAACTACAAACAACACCGAAGGAGGATGGGTAAGATCAAGAGTCCTCCGGAACACTCAAGATTAATCCTACGGATGACCCCCTCTTTGTCTCGGATCTGCTAATAACCCCCTTGAAGCCCTGTCTCCGAAAGCATGGTGTCCCTAGATGCTCAACAGTGTCCTCGTCGATCCTAGGTGTGCTACATCCAATGGTACACGTAGTTCCCCTGTCCATAAGTCTCCTAGGAGGCAACACTCCAAGCTTCAGTTGCACCACATCATCTACCACTGCATACTCTCCAGTATCACCCCACTCCTCGACATGCCATTGTACGCTACAACCTGGCCCAGTACACCACTGAGTACTCTCGGCTACGGCTATACCAGCTTGTATCATGATTCGAATTTAAACAGGAATGAAAAAATTACAAATATAACCATAAATACAGAGATGCAACAGAAATAATACTTCATTTCATTAATGTAAAATACTGAAATATGTTTACAAACAGAAACAAAAATAAATCAGCTAGGGCAATGGTAGCTTATCTCTGAGAAGAGATGTGGCGGCTACATGCCTCTGAATTGTCTTACAATGAGACTTGAAGGCCTATTTATTGCTGAGAAACAATGGAAAACCCTAAATATCCAAAAACCTAACCCTAGGAGATGAAGCGCCAAACTATGGGCCCCGTTTTGGGTAAATTGGTACATCAACTTCACGGGGTAGTAACTTTGGCATACGATCTCCATTTGACACGCACAATACCTCGTTAGAAAGATCTATCCCAAGACTACAAATTTGGTATGAGTAACATGGTCGTTTGACCCATGTTTTTCCCAGTTTTCCCAAAAAAACATTGTTTAGGGCCTCAAAATGGCTCCAGAAGTTCAGGACCCGAAAAAAACTACCAAAAATAGTATATTGTTCTACAAATAAGGAAACTGAAATACTGAAAGAGATAGTTGTGGGGGTCCAAGTGGGATAGGTGGGTGGCCACCAACATCCACCTGGATCATTCCTCCCCCCTTAGGAAGCATGGTCCCCATTGCGTTGAGTTCCTCCATGAGATGAGGAAACTTCTGCTGAACTTGGACACTGGTGAGTTGTTCTACAACCTCTGATGTGTCCAGTAATGGTGGGAAGCATGGTCGAGGGTGGTCCAAATTGAACACTCGATGTAAGCGAAGGAATGGGGGAATGTTGTGCTCTAAATCATTGTTTCCCCATAGCCTTGGTAATGGTGTAAGGACCATATCGGAGTGGTCTGAGCTTCTGATGGGCTCTTGTAAGGCGTTCTTTTTGCAGATGCAACCAGACTTTGTCACCCACCTGAAAATTGTGTAGTACTTGATGTTGATCATGTTGCTGCTTGTACATGGCATTTTCCAGAATGGAGTGGTGATATATCGACCCATTGGGTAGAGGTGCTCTAGGAGTCAGATCAAATGAATGCTTGACCTGATAGTGCAACGGTACCCCTGTGGGTGAGGAGAAGATGTCACTGTCTGCTTTCATGACCATATCCATCTGCTGATGCTGCTGCGTGGAGGAACCTTTCGTGGGGGTCATGGATGTGGCGACGATCGTCCCCCTACTTTGGGAGAGAACTAGAAAGAAAATAAATTTCCTAGTCTGGGAGATGATCTTACGGCCTTTCTTAGCAGAGATCAAAGAAGCGGTGGTAGGTGGGGCTACCTCCGGTATCTTGTATAATGTATTACACAAAGAAATCATAACAGCGTGAGGCCTTGACTCATACACAGCTTGTTGACTCCACAAGTATGGTTGGCCTAATAATACATCACAAACATCAAGTAGTGCAACATCACACAATACCTCATTTGTGAAGGGCTTGATGGTGTAGGGAAGGTGACACTGCTGGCAGACTCAGAGATCTCGTCCTTGTTGAAGCCACCCGATGTTGTATGGTTGTAGGTGTGTTATGGTTGGTAGTCCCAGTTGCTTCACGACCTCTACTGAAATGAGGTTATTTTGGCTCCCACTATCAACAATGAATTGTAGTAGCAAACCCTTCACCCACATTTGTGAGTGGATCTTCAGGCTCATTCTTCTAGATCTTAGTGATGGTAATAGTGGTGTTGGGCTTCACGTCAATGATATGCTTCCCTTTGTCATTCCCCTTGTCGAGTTCTAACTCAGGGTCGAAACATGCATCTGATTCTGAAGCCTTCAACTCAGCCACTAGCAACTGCTTGGTCTGACACTCACTTGTGTTATGAGTGGGGCCCTTATGGAACTCACACCACTTTCCTGTGTCCTTCTTTGGCTTCATGGTGTTGTTCCTTTCTTGCGGCATCGACGGGTTGTCTTGGGTCACCCTACCTTGGCTTTGTCCTTTGTTCTTCTAATTCGCAGATCCAAAGTCTCGCTTCTTTTGTTTAAAATTTTGCTCGATCTTGACAATGTATCAGTATGTCGTGCCGAAAGAGGAGATGTTCAGGAACTCCATCTCGTCCTGGATGCATCTATGTAGGCAACTGCGGTATTTGAGTACCAAATGAAACTCAGAATCCTTGATACCAAACTTTGTGCGAAGGGTATGAAAAATATTTTTGAACTCCGGTACATCTTGGTCCATTCCCTGCCGCAGTGTGGTCCATTTTATGTATTTTCCTCATAGCTCTTGATAGGGTAGTATTGCTCCTTGATGGCATCCTAAATGAATTCCAAGTGAGTGCGATTGAAAATAGTGAGCCCGTACTTTCATCCTTCTGCTCGCAGTAGGTTTCCCACTAATCCTTGACGTCGAGGGCTGCTTTGAGAAGAGCGAAAGTAATCTTTTCCTTGCTGGAAAAATCACGAACAAAAAAATAACCCTCTAGCAGATTTAACCATTTATCTATGGTATTTATGTCTATCTAACCCTCGAATATGGGGATTTCAAAGTTAACTTGTACCTTAAAAGGTGTGGCGTTTCCAGAGTAGCTGCTGGAAGTAGCAGCGTCGCCCCTAGGTAACCGCTAAAGTATCTGAGCAAAGTTGTCCATCATCGCGTTCCTTTGTCGCTCAAGGGCTTCTTCGAGCAAGATTTTGATAGGATCTCCTACCCCCTCGTCTTTCTTTTCATCCACCATGGAAGGTCGTCGAGATTTGCGAGGCTAGTCTTGCAAGGGTTCAACCAGTTCAAGCCCTAACTCCTTATATTCCGACCTCGTTGGGGACATGCAAAGAAAAACAGAGAAAGATGAAAGCGCTCTGATACCACTGATCTGATTTAAACAGGAAACAACAAATTACAGATATAACCATAAATACAGAGATGCAACAGAATTATACTTCATTTCATTAATGTAAAATATTGAAATATGCCTACAAACAGAAATGGAAATAAACCAACTAGGGAAATGGTAGCTTATCTCTAAGAAGAAATGTGGTGGCTACATGCCTCTGAACTATCTTACAATGAGGCTCAAAGGCCTATTTATTGTTGAGAAATAATGGAAAACCCTAAACATCCAAAAACCTAACCCTAGGAGATGAAGCGCCAAAATATGGGCCCAGTTTTGGGTAAATTCGTACATCAACTTCCCGGGGCCGTAACTTTGGCATACGATCTTCATTTGACCCACAAAATACCTCGTTAGAAAGATCTATCCGAGCACTACAACTTTGGGATGTGCCACATTGGTCCATGGCCTCATGTTACTCCCAATTTTCCCAAAAAAAAAAACGTCATTTAGGGCCTCAAAATGACTCTGGAAGTTCGAGACCCGAAAAACTGCCAAAAATAGTAAATTGTGCTATAAATAAGCAAACTGAAAAACTGAAAGAGACAGTTTTGGGGGTCCAAGTGGGATAGGTGGGTGGCCACCAACATCCACCTCGATCATATTGTCCTATGTCCCACCTGTGTCACTGCACTTGTCACTCCCTGCGTGTACTCAACGCGATGTGAGGCATTCCCACTCCACAATGAAATCCAACATACTATGGCAGACCCCCATGCATCTCCATGCCCATCCACGGACCACTTCTCCACCCTAAATTCTCCTACCCATCCCAAGATGTGATGGCCTAAATTTGTGTCCATATACATTGGCCTGAACCCGACCTATATCATCACCTCCACCATTGCATCACCATCCTCTCTGACAAGGGGATCTACCCTCCAAATCCTCCCTCAGGGATCCAAGAAGTGAATCTCCTTGGGTACGAGTAGTTATGCCACCACTACTATGCCCCTCCATTTCCTTCATTCCACACACAAATGTGAAGGATCCCTAGCTCCATACAAGGCACAACTTGCCAATGCCACCTCCTTCAACAAACTCTTGCCAGAGCATGTTGTGTTGATCTAGATTGTCATTGATGTCAATATGGAAATATTCTGGAATACTAAATGATGATGTGAAGCCAAGGAGAAGCAAAGCAGATCAGTAAAGATATTAGAGCAAGAGAATCCACAGGAAAACCAAGCCAAGAGTAAGAGTCGAAGAAAACAACAAAGGAGCGTTGCGGTAGAGGAGCATTACGGATTCTGTTACAATTCATTTTTTTTATTGACCTATTGCATATGCCCAACAGAAAAACCCAAAAGGGAAGAACAGTCAACATATTGGAGGATTTAATGTATCACCGGCCAAAAACTCTGACGTGTGATATGAGTTACGGACCTGATGGTCCCATTATAACATGCCCTAATCAATATCACATCTGCTATACCGGAACCTTCGCATCGCAAGTCTTAAAGGAATGTCACACTAAAACTATGATTGTGATATAATATGCAGACCCGAAATAGTTTATGGTAACAACCCTAATGTAATATCGCATCCGCCTATCGAAAGTTACGTATCACAAGTCATAAAGAATGTTACACTCAAATTCGCCGATTGCAATAGTATCGTGGACCCACTGCATCTTTATAATATGACTAATGTAATATCGCATCCATTGAATCACAAGTTTCAAAGGATGTCAAACCGTCGATGGCGATAGAATTAGGGACCCGACGGAGTTATCCAAAATAGTTTAATAGAATATTGCATCCACTCCGTCGGCAGTAATGGTATCGGCAATATCGAAAGACAGAGCATGTGCACACTTGTAAAACCTTCGATTTTCATAAAGTTGCGATTGCAATTAAGGTGATGACATGGATGTGGGACCTCCATGTGGGTATAGCCTCTCCTATGATATTTCTAGAAATAAACAAGTCTCTGATATATTTTGTAATGTACGACCTCATACAACAAGTCGTTCTCCCTCCAATAAACGTGTCTTTTGGGTATTGGTGAAACCCATATAAATACAAGTCATATGATTCACCTCAAGAATGGATCTCGGGAATCTATCATAAAGAAGGTGAGATAGTTCACATCTTGTCAACTTGAAGAAACAGAGGAAGCCAAAGGTAGAGTAGGAATCTGAAGGTCTAGCGGCAAAGAAGGAAGTCGAAGGTCCAGTGGAAGCCAAAGATCGAGCGAAGAAGGAAGTCGAAGACCGAGCAGGAAAACAAAATATTTTGACCGGGTTAATCTTGGAAGGCTCGGACATGAAATGAATTTGTAGAGAAAACCGTGACCTATTACAAAGACTACAAAGGACAAAGCTTAGTGAAGAAGTCCTTGGGAGCAATTTAATACAATCAAACATTTCTTGACAAAGTAAAACTATAGGGTCGTAGCCCTTGGGGTTGGTGCCTCAAAACTGAAAGGATTGGTGTCCTTGGAGTTGGTGCTCCTAAATTCAAGGTTGGTGCCTTAATAAGATAGGGTCGAAGCCCTACAGGTTGGAGCCTCATCAAAGTCCAAATTGGTGCTTGGCAAAATTATCAGATATTATATTCAATCATTTTCTATATTTAATAAAATCATTTCTTTGAAAAAATTGTAAAGAATTTAAAATGGTAATAATAACAATTGAAAAGAAATAATGATTCACCCCCCTCTCAATATTTCCAACAATTGGTATCAGAGGCATCTTCTTCATAATCAACCTAACAACTGGAAGAAGGATTCTTAGTTACAATGAAGAATCAAGAAATGACAGGAAGGCTTCCCTTGTTTGATGGTACAAATTTTGGTTTTTGGAAAAATAGAGCTTCTTACTACTATAATGTCCCTTGTACCTGAAGTTTGGAACTCTGTTTTGAATGGGTACAATGCCCCTCCCACTCTTCCTAATGATCAAGATGAAAGGAAAGAGTACATTGCAACTTCCAAAGCTCTAAATTCCATTACTAGTGGAATTATTGATTCTGAGTTTACGAAAGTCTTGAATTGTGACTCGGCCAAAGAAGTGTGGGATAAGTTGGTTAGCTTATATGATGGGGCCTCTAAATTTAAGAAGGCAAAGATTCAAACTCATAGGAGGAATCTTGAAATTTTGAAAATGGATGATGAAGAAGATATTGCATCATACTTCCTCTGAGTAGCTGAAGTAGTCAACTCTCTTAAAGGACTGGAAGAAAATATTGAATAAATTACTGTTGTTCAAAAAGTCTTAAGATCTCTCCCAAACAGATTTGACTCCAAAGTAAGTGCTATAGAAGAAATGAAGTACCTATATACTCTCAATATGGATGAACTTCATGGAATTCTCATTACCTATGAGATGAGAAAAGGAATCCCAAGTTCCAAAGATGCAACATTCAAGGCCTCAAAATCAAAAAAGGGAAAGGATGGAATACCAGCAATGATGACTCCGATTATAAATCCAAATTGGTGCAATTTGTACTAAGACTAAAGAAAGTATCCAAGCTAAAAGGTAAGAACCCTCTTATTTGTTTCAAATGTGGAAGAATAGGTCATTATGCTGCAAAATGTCCTCATAAGCATGATAATGATGATGAGGAAGATTCAAAAAGGAGGATATACAAAAAGAAATGATTTACTAAGAAGAATTTCCTCTCTAAACAAGATGAATCTGATGAGGATGAATATGTGGTCATCAAAAAGAAATCATCCAAAGATACCTTTCATCACAAAGGAAGTAATGATGAATCATATGAAGAAAATGACTATGCTAGAAGCAAAGAAGTATTATTTATGGCATTCACTGAAGATGATGAACCAAGATAGGAAAATGAAATAGATACAAATGAATTACTAATAAGTGCCATTGAAGAAAATGAGAAGTTACGAAAGAAAGTCATCTCTATTAAAATGGAAAAAGAGGAAGCTAAAAGAAGGGGGGACATCATGAATAATAAACTAAAAGAAAAGGAAGAAATATGTGAAATACGTGAAGCTAAAATAGTATCTCTCAAGAAATAATTGGAACAAATCAAAAGAAGTTGGCAAAGTTCTCAAACACTTGATCACATTCTCAATGCTCAGAAATCTCAAAGTGACAAGTTCGTGATTGGTTTTAAAGGAGAATCATCAAGTACTAAGGATAATGCAAGAAGTTATGCCGACATACTTTCCAGCAATCCAAAAGAAGAAAAATCATCTCATCAAAGGCCCATCTCAAATCCAAAAAACGAAGAAAGAGTAAGTCCAAGAAAGCAGTTTGACTCAAATCATGGCTATTACAATAGGTACCAAACTATCGTTTTTGGGCATTTTTATTATTGTAAAAAAATTGGACATCAAGCTAAAAATTTCATGGCTCGTAAGAATGAAGCACCAAGATTGAAGGATCAAACAAAAAAACCATGTAGTCTCAAAGGGCAAGGAAAAATCAATATCTTCAACTCTTTTGATCCTTTGGCCAAATTTGATCCAATTTTCTCATTATGTAATGATAATGGACATAGTGAACATAATCGCCCCCATAAAAGAAGAGAAGTAAGAGATGAAAATCCCAATACAGATAAATGTGGTCTAGCTCTATGTGCTCACAGTGATGAAAATATTTGGTTTGTGGATAGTGGGTGCTCCGACATATGACAGGTGACAAAAGGAAGTTTGTCTCATTGAAAAAAAGGAAGGAAATGTATCCTTTGGGAGTGGATTTGCCAAAATTGTTGGAAAAAGAACTGTTACCCTTATTAATGGAAAAGGAAAGGCTCAAAATTCTTTGCTAGTAGATGGGCTCAAACAAAATCTCTTGAGTGTTATCCAAATCTGTATCAAGGACATAATGTTGTCTTTAGCACTAAAAATTATGAAATAAGGAACTCTTCCTAAGGAGAACTTGTAGCGAAAGGAGTTATAACATCAGATCATGTCTACATTCTGAACAAAATTCAAGAACATAAATGTTATCTATGTCAAACATATGAAAGTTGGTTGTGGCATAAGCGACTAGGGCATACGAATTTTGATAACTTGATCAATATCAGCAAAATAAATGCAGTCAAGAACATTCTAAATATGTTAAAACCAAATCAAGTTGTATGTGGCCCATGTCAACATGGAAAGAAAACTAGAACCAGCCACAAGACTAAGGAGTTATCCACATCAAAACCTCAGGAGATCATTCATGCAGATCTATGTGGGTGTTTCCGGGAAAACTAGTGTCTATTTGATCTGCTAGTCCCACTAAGATGGGTAGCTATCTTAGAAACAAACAATTCAAAGTAACTTGTGTTTTTCTTTATGTATGATAGATAAGGGAGAAACAGAGAGCACCAACCTTAATCTTTCACTTGGCTCCTTGCTTGTTTCCTCTATCCTTTGATAGAGTTTGCCACTCCTTTCACACTTGTCCCGCTTTAAAGAACACTTGTAGAGGCAAAGCAATAAAACACCATCAAAGCATAGAGATCTATAATACCATAAACAATGTAGAATCAGAATTACATTAACCATACAATTGCGTTCACAAATACAAGATTCACAGATACACAAGTATATGGAGGAAAACTCAAATAGTTTTATTGATAGTAGAAGTAGAAGAGAGGATTACAACCCAGATGTCTGATCCAGCATCATCCTCCCTGCATGAAAGCCCTCTTCACCTCATGAAAAGAAATATCACCCAACAATGCAATGTCTCAAAGAGAAACCAACAACACTTCCTTACAAATTACAAAATTCCAGCCTCTAGATATCTCAGATGAGGGATCCATTTATAGATATTTGCAGAGGGGTGAGTCAACTTTTGGGTTTTTGATTAGTGTCATTTCACTAATAGTTCTTGGTTCCACTTGGATATTTCATGATATCTTACTCATCCCTGGGTGAATTCAGAGAGGCAAGTGTCATATGAGAAGTTTCTAGAAGATTCTCTGGGTTTCCACTTAGCAAACTGTCTCTGCCATTTGTCTACTCTCACTCATCACACCCTACAGAAGGCCTTTTCAATATGCATCGCACCTCTTGTGTGTAGCAAGTGAGATGCATCACACCTTGACCAAGGAGCAGTCTGTATGGTTCAGTTTTGGCCAGTTCTGAGTAGTTTTTTAGGTGGAACTTCTGGGAAATGATGTAATCAGTTGACCATGATCCTTTAGGGTGTGAAACAACACTTTTAGGGGTTTAAGAGCCCTTGGTTTATCAACATATGTGATTGGGGTTGTAGTGCCCAAATATGTCTATAACAGTTGCCCCCTAAAGCATGAGGTCGTAAATCTTCTGATGTTGGGTGAAATGCTTTATCATGAGGATCCGAGGTTTTTCAAACTGGAAGGTGACCTGTAATAAGATACAATACAATACATTATCTTCATATTATTTTCATGATGTAGCTGAGGCGGGCATTCCCATGCTTAGCTTTATAAATTCATTTTCATGTACATAGGTGTTATAGACATTTTTGGGCACTGCAACCCCAAGCATAAATGTCCATAAACTAAGGGCTCCTAAGTCCCTAAAGGTGCTGTTCCAACCCCTAAAAGAACAAGGTCAACTGATTATAGCTTCTCCCAGAAGTTCTCCATGAAAAACCACTCGGAACTGGTCAAAACTGGACCATTTCACCTGCTCCATAGGCAAAGTGCGTTGCATCCCACCTAAATACACACAGTATGTGCGTTGCATTTCAAAAAGCCCTTCTATGGGGTGCGATGGGCGAGAAGGGACAAATGGCAAGGTCAATCCGCGAGGTGGAGAAGCATGGAATCTTCCGAAAACTTCTCCTGTGACACTTGCCTCTCTGAATTCGACCAGGGATGAGTAAGAGATCATCAATCTCCAAGTGGGATCAAGAACTATCAGAAGGGAGACACTAATCAAATTTCAAAAGCTGACTCACATCCCTTGCAGAAATCTATATATGGATCCCTCATCCTAGAGATCCACGGGCTGGAATTTTGTATCTTGTAAGGAAGTGTTGTTGGTTTATTGGTGCAATATCATAGTGTTGGGTGATCTAAGCTTTTCATGAGGTGAAGAAGGGCTTCTTGCTAAGAGGATGATGCTGGGTCAGAACAATTGGTTGTAATTCTCTTGGCTCTTTCTTGATTATCAATAAAGCTATTCAAGTTTTCCTCCATACTCTTGTATGATTTATGTTTTATGCATTTGTATGGTTAATATACATCTGATCCTATATTTCTTATGATAATAGATCTATGTTCTCGTATAGTGTTATGCTGCTTTGAATCTATAGGTACTCTGTGAAGCTGGGTATACAAGAAAGCAAGTAGCAAAGGACTATCAGAAGAGAGAGGAATTGAGCAAGGAACCAAGCGCAAGACAGAGGTTGGTCTCCTTTATTCTTATCTCATCTATCTTTCATAAAGGAAAACAAAAGTAGTTTTACTTTTTTTGTTTCTAAGGTAGCTACCAGCCTTAGTGGGATTAGCAGTTCTTCATAGACACTATTCCCGGTAACAATAGGACAGACAATTGTCTGCTGTTTCACACAGGTGATTCTTGTAGAGCCATCATCCCTTAGCTTGGATGATCATCTGTGCAGCTATGGTGTACATTTGATGTCTTTATTTTCCTAAATATATCGCAGCCCGGATGGATGAAACTAGATCCGGGGTCTTCAAATTCATTCAATCTTCACCCGATGTACAAGTCAATCCATGTGAAAAGATGTTCTGAAGTTGAACATGGAAAGACATCGCCTGATTACCAGCCAATGATGTAAGTTGTTAACAGGCGCGAGAGGAATCACCAATAATGATAATGACCCTCAAGGTACTACAGTACAATTCACGTGGTGTGAATATATGAGTCAATGTTGAACACCACGCAAAATCTTTTAGTCGAAGGCCATTGATGTAAACCTGTCGCCGGAAGTGAGAAACTTGCCATTGAGGCATGCAAGCTTCAAAGTATTGAAAGGGTTGTTCCTAAGTCAACTTCTTGGATAATGAGCTGATGTCGACAAGAAGTGACCTGTCGTAGGAAGGCCTTAATGAATCCCACATCTACGACATGAAACAAAGCAAATGATTTTGTGGAGGTGAAAACGATCTGATGATACAAGGTTTAGGAAAGGCGGTCATGAAAAATGGAGAGTGAAGGTATTGCAGTGGATGAGGCGTTAGCTGGGTTGGTGAATTCTCTAAACGACTTCTCTTGAACATATCGGCGACACTGAAATGGATTGTAGCATTAACCCCAAAAATGGATGGTACGAAGGACCAATGGTGATGTGACTGGTGAATGGAATAACCTAACCCGACTCAATCATGGTGATGGAGTGAAAGTGTCATGTTCAAGAGTGACCTACTACCAATGAAGTTCTGCAAGTTTTCTTCCCTTTTCCCCAGTCATTGCTGACCAATACCTCTTTATTTTTGTCAAGCTTGAGGAGGATAACATATTCTTGTTCTATAATTTTCCCTTCGGGAAAACCTGTCGCTATGTTTTAGTGAGCTTAGCGACAGTGAAACTCGCTCTTGTCCGAATGGACAAGTTTGTCGCTATTGTTTTAACGAGTTTAACGATAAAGATAACTCGGTCCTTTTCATGTTTAGAGAGTTTGAAAAGGGACGAAAATGAAACTCCGACAGTCCTTTTTCATGGCATAATCCATTAAGTCTGAAAAAGTATAAAATAATACAAAAGGGATGATTTTTCGATAGCTTTAGCGAGCCGAAAAAGACAAGCACTCGATCTTTTTGTGTAATTATCCCTCAGGTCCAAAAAGATTAAAATGTAGAGGAGGGATGGCGCTTCCCCTTACTTTAACGAGCTGGAAAGGCTAGTAGCTCGGCAATCTTTCCAGATTTTACGAGTCTAAAAATAGCTTAAAAGAGACTCGTTTTTTAGGGACAAGTGATGTTTTCGGGTAGCAACTGGTTCCAAGTAATTTTGGAACTTCTCAAACATGGAAGTGTAATGAGGGTGGCTAATGGAATCACTCGTCGTAGTTGTTCCTCAAAAGGGTAAACAATCAAGTGGAGGCGCATGATCGGCCAAAAGAATGGTAAGAACACAACCAAGGCTCAAAAGGTTGATAGTAATGCAATCACAAAGGTTATTTAACAAGGGTGGATTCATTTTTTAATGAGCTTGAATATTTAGAAACTATGCTCAGTGGCGGGTTTATTTTTTAATGAGCTTGAACCTTACGGTAACATTGCTCAATCTAGACGTATTTAAAGATGTCTCTTATTAGTAGGTTCATTTTTTAGTGAGCTTGCCCCATGCAAAACGTTGCTCATCTATCTTTTCATGTAGGCTAGAAACGACCAACTACAGAACTAACTACACTAAGAGTTAATGAACCACTGAGGTTAGGTAGGATAGTTTAGAAAAAAACATTTCCTTTGCTTTGTCTCTGCGCTGCCAACAAAAGTGAATGGTGGATTAGACCAATCACCTAACCTAAGAGGTTGTTACTAAGAGTTAATCTAAAACACTACAAGGTTAGAGTTACGCTGGTCACTTTTTACTTGCATAAAAAGGTTTGCATGCCCCCAGGTATAAAGAAAAATAGAGTTTCCAGGTTACCGTATGGAAGTCCTTGCATTTAAGCGAGATTGTTTCGTCTGCGGAGCAAACAAAACACTTCCTTGGTTTTGTCCATCGAAATAGACAAAGGTGAATGGTGTGAGCTTCCAATCACATAACCTTCGAGTTTCAGGCTGATACTCAAATCCTATAAGGAAATGGTGTTTCAGATCAATCTTATTTCATACTGATACTCAAATCCTACAAGGAAATGTTGTTTCAGATCAATCATATATCCTACGAGGAAATCTATCTTTTCAGCTGGGTTCACCTGCCGAAGCAGACCAGGGTGCATGCCCCCTAAGCTTCGTTACATTCACCGAATCACTCGCGGTAATTAGGTGGATGAATTGGAGGTTGAAGAGACATTCCTTGTGCAAAGAGACCATTTGGGGATGGTGTTTGACTCGTAGCCATGTTTGAGCCAAGAAATGAAAGCTGGTTGACAAGTTGCACCATTCTGCCTTCATGCGGGAAACACATCACCCGAAAGAGTGTGGAAACAATAGCTCCCATGATGTAAACGTAGTCACACCCAAGGAGTAGATTGTAATCTAGTGGCCCTTGGACTACCATCACGTTCAAATGAATGGTTTTCCTTCTCAAAGTTATAGGCAAATTTGGAAGGATTCCTAACGGTCGATTGGTTCCTTTGTTGAAGCCTGACAAATTTAGATTATCAGGCAGAAGTGATGGTGAACCAAGCACTTTCCAAGCAGTTAAGGAAAGGATACTCACGGAAGCCCCTTCATCTATGATAGTGCCAAACATGATCATTCTGTAAACTTGTACTATGATTCGGAATGGTACATTAGATGGAAGGCGAGGTCTTGCTAGTAGATTCCAATCAAAGGAAATGACTAGATTGCTTGGAGGGGGGACCGAATAAATAGCTGGATGAATCTCTTGAAATGGGGAACTTCCCTCCTGTGGTAAAGGAATGGGTAGATTGCCCCCATGTTCATCAGACTCTGTATTAACAAAAAGAATTTGAACGGTGTCATTCTCATTCTCTTTGGAAATTGTATCATTTGAAGGTAGACCTTCTGAAGGCAAGACTGGGTCAGCTGTCGTCCCGACCTGTTGACTTTGGTCTGGTATGGACTCAAGAGGTTTATCTTCGACGATAGGCATTTCAAACGAAAACTGAGTTATGTCAGTCGGATTTTCAACTAGCGATGGACTTGGCAAGAGTTTCTTGTATCCAGGTGGAAGTCGCTGTGGTGAAGCAGGACGATTATCCAAGACACTTTTAGCTTCATCCAAAAAAGGACAACGATGGAGGGCATGATCGGCTTCACACGATCTACTAGGAAATCTGAATCTTCCTTTTTTTCCGTTGACTTCATTTTCACTAGTCGATGGTGTTTTCTCAACATGATCGACAGAGGTTGATGACACCGGGTGGTGCAAGCGGGGAGACCATTCTCTCAAGATTCATGAAATGCAAGGACAATCTCGATGAAAATGGTTTCCTTTACACATTAGAGAAGGATATTTAGGAGATTTAATGTGTGGATTTTCATTAGATGATTCATTGTTGCCCCCTTGCTTGACTGTCTTCTTCTTCTTCTTCTCCTTCCCTTTCTTCTTCTTCTCAGTTACTTGGTTTTTAGTATCACTAGTTTCACCAAGCGAAGAGGAAGAGGGAGAGGTATAAATAAACGAAGTAGAAGGTGAGGGAGCAACTCCAGTATCATCTAGTTGTTGATTTGATTGCTGAGGAATTACGGTGTTTTGAACGACAGAGGTTGAGAATAGCCATACCGGCAGGCCAATTGTGATTCCTGGAAGGGACAATGTAGCCATGTATGGAGCACCAATATCTCCCCAAGAAGAGAAAGGACTAGGATTTCCCCCAAGGGGAAATCCTTGATTGGTGGACTCCATTACCTCAACCTAAGATCAACGAAGGAACAAGGATGTTATTCCATATTAAATAAATTTTATGACGCTTTGACACAACTTACTTTTTCAGTTTTTAAGAGTCGAGAAAAAGCTAAAGGTGACTCTAGTCGCCTTTGATTTTTAATGAGCATGAAGTGACAAGTGCTCAGAAGGACCTTTTCTTTTAGGGAGTCGAAAAGGAACGAAAGTGACTACTCTAGAAATCTAGACAGAGGGATTACCAAACCAATTGAAAAACTGCAATATACACCTTAGTGGTAAATTAAAGAGAAATTACCAAAGACTTTACGTACGGCAATCAATCTTCCCGAATGTTGTGTTCAATGCATTGCGATCGATAGGGCGGCAAACATGGCTTCCTAAGGATAAAGGATATCAGCCTATTGTGGTCTTCCAATATATACTCGATGGTACGGGGAGCACAAGTCCGTACTGGCACTTGTCGTATCAAAGAGGAGGAATCACCCAACCTTCAATGAAAACGATAGTTACCAGATTTTACGATGCCGGAACACGTCTCTAGCCTAGACTTCTATATGTGTTACATTAGGTTCCAAAGCATTTTTATGTTCATTGAGGTTTATTTTAGAGTTGATCTTGCTTAGAAGTTTGTCTTTCAAGGTTCACTGTGTGATGTAGATGTAAAATTCATAAATATGCAATCTAAAATGATAAACAATTGTTTGTTTTCTTTTAGCAATGAAAATCCTAGTTACTAAGGAAATAAAAGTACGATTCTTTCAACAAAGAGCAGAGAGCACACACTAAATGCGCTTTTCCTAAATCATTTTCCACATGCAGTCTAAATGCAAATGCACATGCATGTATTTGTTTTTTCTGTTTCCTTAATGTGAGAATGCCAAAAAGGAAAACTAAGTACAGATCTGAACTATTTTCTTCAAAGTGACACTTCAATAATTTCTTTTCAAAATGAAAGGAAGACTAAAACGACACTTTCGATTTCGAATGGAAAACTGCTTTCGACACTTCAAATATTGACAATTCAAATCAAATACAATGACAAAAGTACAATCAACTATCTAGAAGAGGAAGACTTTACGACACTCTTCTTCTTGACTCAAAACGACAGTTACGACACTTTTGAATCAAAAGACGACAGTTCGATTAAGCTACTTTTTGCAAAGGAGGACTGTAAATGATGAAAAATACATAAAAAAACATTCATAATTCCTGATCAATGGAGGTTGAATAATGTAAAGGAAGAAGGCTTCGATAATGATATACTGATCATAAGCATCAAAACCACTAAATAGAGTTGAAAACAAGGAGGAAAAAACCAAATTCTAGAGATAGAAACAGTATCATTCAGTCATCGCACCTGTCCTTAAGGGAAACAGGGATGCATCTCACCTGCAACACATGGGAGGTGTGATGCATCCAGGCTGCCAGTTACAGATAGTGCGATGGACCAGGGAACGAAACTGAGCTTGGTTTTTGCTCAAAATTTGCAGCTAAGTTCAGTGATTTAGGCTGAGCTATGATAGACAGTAACAACAAAGTATAGGGGTATGATCTTATGAGGTTAATGAGCTACCACAAGGGCACTTAGGATGTTTGCAAGTCAGATGTTCAGTTCATAAACCAACCCGGAGATTGACTGAAGCAGCGTTGATCTACTTTGCAGTTGCATAGCAAAAGCAGTGCAAAGGCTAGCTTGCTTAACTTCAAGCTCCGTCTGTAGTTTATAAAGCAAACAACAGTAACAGACAAACAAACTATTCGTTCCCCAGTGGAGTCACCATTTTTTTCCAGGAAAACTAGTGTCTATTTGATCTGCTAGTTCCATTAAGACGGGTAGCTATCTTAGAAACAAACAATTCAAATTAACTTGTGTTTTCCTTTATGTATGACAAATAAGAGAGAAGCAGAGAGCACCAACCTTAATCTTTCGCTTGGCTCCTTGCTTGTTTCCTCTCTCCTTTGATAGAGTTTGCCACTCCTTTCACACTTGTCCTACTTTAAAGAACACCTATAGAGGCAAAGCAACAAAACACCATCAAAGCATAGAGATCTATAATACCATAAACAATGCAGAATCAGAAGTACATTAACCATACAATTGCATGCACAAATACAAGATTCACAGATACACAAGTATATGGAGGAAAACTCAAATAACTTTATTGATAGTAGAAGTAGAAGAGAGGATTACAACCCAGATGTCTGACCCAGCATCATCCTCCCTGCATGAAAGCCCTCTTCACCTCATGAAAAGCAAGATCACCCAACAATGTAATGTCTCAAAGTGAAACCAACAGCACTTCCTTACAAATTACAAAATTCCAGCCTCTAGATCTCTCAGATGAGGGATCCATTTATAGATATTTGCAGAGGGGTGAGTCAGCTTCTGGGTTTTTGATTAGTGTCATTTCACTAATAGTTCTTGGTTCCACTTGGAGATTTCATGATCTCTTACTCATCCCTGGGCGAATTCAGAGAGGCAAGTGTCATATGAGAAGTTTCTAGAAGATTCTCTGGGTTTCCAATTAGCAAACTGTCTCTGCCATTTGTCTACTCTCACTCATCACACCCTGCAGAAGGCCTTTTCAATATGCATCGCATCTCTTGTGTGTATCAGGTGAGATGCATCGCACCTTGACCAAGGAGTAGTCTGTATGGTTCAGTTTTGGCCAGTTATGAGTAGTTTTTTAGGTGGAACTTCTGGGAAATGATGTAATCAGTTGACCATGATCCTTTAGGGTGTGAAACAAAACTTTTATGGGTTTAAGAGCCCTTAGTTTATCGACATATGTGATTTGGGTTGCAGTGCCCAAATATGTCTATAACAGTGGTCAACTAGAACTCCAGCACTCCAAGGAGAAAGGTACTTTGCTTTATTTGTTGATGACTACACTAGACTGATGTGGGTATATTTCATAAAATATAAATCTGGAGCATTTGGATGTTTTAAGAATCTTAAAGCTCTTGCAGAAAATGCAAAGGATTCAAAAATTAAATGTCTTAGAACAGATAGTGGGGGAGAATTAACATCAAAAGAATTTGATGAATTATGTAATGAACATGGAATCGAAAGAGAATTCTCCACTGCTAGAACACCTAAGTAAAATGGGGTAGTTGAAAGGAGAAACTGAATTGTAGGAATTTACAGGGTAAGTTCCTCAGAAAGAACACCAAAAGGACACCGCTCACAACCAGATCTCAAATCAATACACCAGTATTTTTGACGTGGTTAAAACCCTCAAAGTGCAAGGAGGGAAACAGTCCACGGCCTGTCCCAACGTGGGTACTACAAGCAATTTATTAATCAAAGAATGAAAATTTACATAAGCTTCTCTCATGCACAGATTACCCGAACAATGACCCTCCATGCACTTTAAATAGAACTCATGGACCAATCGGGTGTCAAGCCACGGATCAAGTGTCGGTAATACCGAGGTGAGAGTGAACCGTCGAATCACTACATATCGTGACCGTCGGATTGTAAGTTACAAAATGTACAACGGTAAAGAAACACACTTTACCTAACTCTAACCTAACTCTATACTAGACCAAGTTGAACTTAACTATATCCTATGTGTCGGAATATCCTAACATCCCCCCTTAAGAACAACTTGGGATAGGATTGAAGGATTTACAAATATGACACAATAGGAGAAGGAAGGAGGCACTAGAGCCTATCCCCCCTTAGTGACAACTTCCTGAACTCCAAGCATATATCGAAGTTTAGTGAACTTCGCCTCTGTGAGAGCCTTTGTGAAGATGTCTGCAACCTGATCATCTGTTGGACAATATTGCACTTCAAGAACATGGTCATGAATGAGCTTTCTGATGAAGTGCATGTGTAGTTCAATGTGTTTGCTGCGCTGATGCTGGACTGGATCTTTGCATAGCTGAATGGCACTTTGATTATCACACCAAAGTGTGGTTGGATGCTGCTGCTCAAAGCCAAACTCTGATAGGATCTGACGAAGCCACAAGGCTTCCTTACTAGCTTCCACGGCACCACGATACTCTGCTTCTGCTGACAAAAGAGAAATGGCAGCCTGTTTCTTACAAGCCCATGTAATAGGTCCTGAACCAAGAGTGAAGACATAACCGGCAGTAGACTTCCGATCATCAGGGTCACCAGCCCAATCAGAATCAATGAAACCAACTAACAGAGGAGCTGCCTTGGCACTGTAATGAATCCCAAAATGTATTGTACCTCGAACATAACGAAGTATTCTTTTAGCTGCTTTCCAATGACTTTCACGGGGGTTTTGCATAAAACGAGCAACAAGGCCAACAGCAAAGGAAAGATCAGGACGAGTATGGGTTAAATACAAGAGTTTTCCGACAAGTTGACGGTATAAGGTAGCATCAACCTCAGGAGAAGTACAAGAGACTGAAAGTTTGACTCCAGAATGAAAGGGAGAAGGGGCTGGCTTACAGTCTTCCATGTGAAAATGACGAAGAATATCACAAGCATACTTGGACTGGGAAAGGAAAATACCCTCCTGGGATTGCAAGACTTGAAGACCGAGAAAATAGTGTAAGTGTCCTAAGTCTGTCATTTCAAATTTCTTTTTAAGGCTAGACTTCACATGGTTTATAAGGTTAGGATCACTACCAGTAAGAATAAGATCATCAACATAAAGAACAAGGATGATAAGAGAGTTGCCCACTTTCTTGGTGTAGACAGTATTGTCAGAATGACACCTAGAAAAGCCAGATTCTAAAAGAAAGTTATCCATTTTGGCATACCAAGCCCGAGGAGCTTGCTTGAGGCCATAAAGGGATTTCTTAAGTCGACAAACAAGGCTGGAGTCTGTTTGTATGAAGCCAATGGGTTGTTCCATATAGATTTCTTCCTGCAAGTCCCCATGCAAGAAGGCAGATTTAACATCCATCTGATGGACTTCCCATTTTAAAGAGGCAGCAAGGGAAAGAACAAGGCGGATAGAGTTCATTTTGGCAACAGGGGAGAAGGTTTCAGTGTAGTCAATGCCTTCAACCTGTGAAAAGCCCTTAGCAACGAGACGAGCTTTATGTTTATCAACTTTCCCATCTGGTCCATACTTGGTTCTGTAAACCCATTTACATCTAACAAGTTTGCGTCCCTTTGGTAGAGGAACAAGATCCCATGTATCATTTGTCATCAATGAATGATATTCTTCATTCATAGCTGCTTCCCAATGTGGATGGCCTGAAGCTTCTGCAAAAGTGTCAGGATCATGATTTACTGGAGCTTGAGCCAGTAAAGAAGAGGCTCTTTCAAACTGAGAACGTGTACGTCGCTGATCTGTAGGATCACCGGCAAGATAACCTGATGCATCCCGAGTAGCACGGACCCATCGTGGAAGTTGAGGATCCTGAGAAGGTGGGGGAGGATTATCATCCTCGCTTTCATCATCTGAAGAAGAAATGTTTTCAAAAGTAGAAGAGATAGGAAGAGGTGGCACATCCGCCGGACTAGGCTCGCAGGCCGATTTGTTTTCATCAAACTTTACATCTCTTCTAATGATAACATTTTTGGACTTAAATGGAATAAGTCTATAACCTTTTACATCTTCAGAATATCCAACAAAAGTACATTTCTCACTCTTAGGTTCTAAAGCTTTATGCTTTTCATCTGGAATATGGGCCCATGCTTCACTTCCAAACACACGAAAGTGACTTACATCTGGTTTAATGGAACTCCAAGCTTCTTCTGGAGTGATATTCTCTAGAACCTTAGTAGGAGTGCGATTGATTATATAATTTGCACAATTAATTGCTTCGGCCCAAAAACTAAGACTGAGTCCTTTAGATTGCAGCATACAATTAGCCATTTCCTTTAAGGTGCGATTTTTCCTTTCAGCTACACCATTTTGTTGTGGAGTGTATGGAACAGTATGTTGCATTTGAATTCCATTTTCGGTGCAAAAGTTGATGAATGTGTTTTTAACATATTCTCCACCATTATCAGTTCTTAGCTTAAGAATTTGATGTCCAGATTGTTTTTCAACAAAGGCTTTGAAGGCCAAAAAGGTGTTAAATACTTCGCTCTTGAGTTTTAAGAAGTATACCCAAGTGCGTCTGGAGAAATCATCAATGAAAGTTAAGAAGTACTTGCAGCCAGAGAATGAAGCAACAGGAAGAGGACCACATAAATCACTGTGCACAAGCTGTAAAGGGGCTGAGGCGTGCCAAGAGGCACGTTTGTCAAAATTGTCCCGATGATGTTTTCCGAGTACACATCCGGAACAAACACCATCTCTGCAAGATACCATAGGAAGACCTGTCACCATATTTTCTTTACATAGATGCTAAAGGGAGCGATAGTTTAAGTGACCAAATCGCTCATGCCAAAGTTTGCTCACTTCATCATTATGAGCAATAAATACTGAGGGCAGATTTGATGACCCAAAGTTGTGAAACTTATACAACCTTTTGGAATCATCAGCAAGACCAGTAGCTAGAATCTTGAGGTGAAAATTCAACAATTTTACCTTCACCTGAATGAGTTATCTGATAGACAGATAGAAGGTTGCAAGATAAGGTTGGAACACATAATACATCATTAAACTGACCATTGTCTAGATGAACAGTTCCAGTCCCTACAACATTAAGAGATCTATCATCACCAACATATATATTTTTGGTGTTACAATCATTTAAAGAAGAAAACA
Organism: Pinus tabuliformis; assembly: GCA_031772625.1. NCBI lineage: Eukaryota > Viridiplantae > Streptophyta > Pinopsida > Pinales > Pinaceae > Pinus > Pinus tabuliformis. The sequence goes on along the minus strand of CM062804.1, from coordinate 635,414,546 downwards.
TGGCTTGGTTTTTGGCCATGTGACAAGAGGCTCCAGAATCAATGAGCCACTCATGAGAATGAGAAGAAGAAGAAGATACATTTAATGCATAACCAGACTGAGATGATTGACAATGACATGCAGAAAGTGCCATTCCGGAAGTTGAAGTTGAAGTAGGCTCCACATGGATGTTATGTTTCTTCATTGCGGCTTCCAAGGCTTCCATCTTCTTAAAGCATTTAGATTCTAAGTGGCCATCTCGATTACAAAAGTTACAATGTCTATCAGTCTTCTTCCATTTGTTTTTATTGGTCTTATCATTTTGCTGAAATGATCTTTCATTTTGAGGCTGAGATGGTTTAGGACCATTCTTTTGAGGATATGACTTCTTAGGATACTTTGAATTTGGTTGCTGCTGGGCGGCTAACGCTTTCGTGGAAGAGTTTCCAAGATTAAGAAGACCAAGGTGTAAGAGTTTTTCTTGTTCTCTTATTAAGGAATCACAAAAGGAGTCAAAGGAAGGGGCCTTGTAGTCTTTTCCTTGACAAATGAAAGCTTCCCTTGTAGAATGGAAAGTGGAAACAAATACAGAGTAGGCTGGTCCCAACTTAGTAAGGATGGAATAAATAAGGTTACCATCTTCTTTCTTAACTTTAACACCTTCCAAGAGATATCTAAGGGTCTTGAATTTGGACAAGAAATCTTCAATGCAAGAAAAATTATTAGGATCCAAAGTAAGCAGCTCATTTTCAAGTTGATGGGCTCTAATTTCATTTTTAATCCCAAAAACTTTAGCGAGTTTTTCTAATGCTTCATGAGGAGTCTCAAGGTCTGCAATGTGGAATCTAAGATCAGGAGAAATAGACATCCCTATCAAACCACGTGCTTGATCTTGTCTATTTTCCCATTTTGCAACCTTGTCTTCATCTTTTGGTTTCTTCTCTTGGTCTGTGGCTATTCTGAAGAGACCTTTACTTCTAAGTAAATCTTCCATGTAGGCTACCCATTGGAAGTAGTTAGTGCTGTCAAGAATGACTTGGCATGGACTTTCCATTTAAAAAAAAAAAAAACTGAAGCTGAAGATGCTGAAAGTAAGTGTTCCAATGGATAGATCTCGAAAAAATAGGCAGTTTAAAAAAAAACGGCTTTGAAAAAGGCTTCCGGATGAAGAAGTTATGGCTTTTTGAAAAAAAAAGTGTTGACGTTGCCGGCAAAGTGCGCGAATGTGCGGGAATGAAAAAAAAAAAAAATCTGCCCCCACAAAATGGAGACTTGAACCCAAGACCTCTACTCTCTTAAAATAGCTTTGAACCAATTGATCTATACAAAAAATTTGAGAGAGAGAGAGAGAGAGAGGGGGGGGGGGCCTTGGTTTGCGTGCTTGCCTTGAGAAAGCTCTTTTTCCCTACAAAACACAAAACAAAAACCCAACACGAATATGCAAAGAAAAACGAACCTTGCGGCTCGAAGTTAGATTTAGCCAAAAAACTAGAAATTTTAAAAAAAATCTCAAAGTTAGCTTTAGCCGAAAAACTAAATATTTTTCTCAATGTTTCTGATTTTCCGAGATCACACTAAGGTGCAGGGAAAAGAGCATACACATGAGAAAAATCCTTCCTTTTTGTTTCTGATTTGCCCAGATCGCACAGAGTCGCAGGGCAAAGAGCATACGCAGAAATGAAAGGTATAGATCCGGTTTAAAAAAAAGGCTAAATAAACTAAGACCGAAATAAGCAGAGAGAAAATAACAGTAAACTGCAAAAAAAAACACTGTATACCTCCCGATCTGAAAAATGACGCAGCTAGGGCTACCGGAAACCTTTTCGCGTGAAACGAAAGGGGTTCCTCACTGGAACAGATGCTCCGAATGCAACAGAGCAGTCCTCTCAGCCCGAAAGCAGTCAGAAACAGCAGATCTAGGAAACGACAACCGCATGCAGTTCTACCGGCTTCAGATTTGGATCACCAACGGACGCGGCCCTCAAATAGCTCTGATACCATGTAGGAATTTACAGGGTAAGTTCCTCAGAAAGAACACCAAAAGGACACCGCTCACAACCAGATCTCAAATCAATACACCAGTATTTTTGACGTGGTTAAAACCCTCAAAGTGCAAGGAGGGAAACAGTCCACGGCCTGTCCCAACGTGGGTACTACAGGCAATTTATTAATCAAAGAATGAAAATTTACATAAGCTTCTCTCATGCACGGATTACCCGAACAATGACCCTCCATGCGCTTTAAATAGAACTCATGGACCAATCGGTGTCAAGCCACGGATCAAGTGTCGGTAATACCGAGGTGAGAGTGAACCGTCGGATCACTACATATCGTGACCGTCGGATTGTAAGTTACAAAATGTACAACGGTAAAGAAACACACTTTACCTAACTCTAACCTAACTCTATACTAGACCAATTTGAACTTAACTATATCCTATGTGTCGGAATATCCTAACATGAATTGTTCAAGAAATGGCAAGAACTATGTTACTAACAGTTGACATGTAGCCAAAATTTTGGAGGGAAGCAGTCAGGACAACAGTTTATACCTTGAATGGAACTCAACTAAGACCAAATAATGAGAAGACTCCTTATGAATTATGGAAAGGAAGACCTGCTTCAGTAAAATACTTCGGGATTTTTTGAAGAAAATGCTTCATAAAGATCAATGATGACTCACCAGGAAAATTTTATTCTTGGGTTGACGAAGGAATATTTCTTGGGTATTCTACCAGAAGCAAAGCTTATAGGTGCTACAATAATTGACTAAGGAAAATAGTGGAAAGTAATTGATGAAGGCATTCCAGAAAATAAAATTGAAGATCATGAAGTTGACCCTTTCATTGAAGAAAGCGAAGAAGAACCTAAAAAGGAGGAAAAAGATCAAGAAAAATAGAAGGAAAAAGAACCATCTCAAACTCCTTCAAAAGTGAAATTCCTCCAAAAACATCACCCGAAAGAGCAGATTATTGGCAATGTAGATGAAGGGATACAAACCCGAAGAAGGATGACAAGTACACCAAAGAAAAATGATGTTGCTCTCCTATCTATGATAGAACCAGAAACTTTTACTCAAGCAAGTAAGGATCCTCATTGGGTGGAAGCCATGGAAGAAAAAATGTCTCAAATCGAGAAAAATGAGACATGGGAGCTGGTACTTCGTCCAAAGGATAAAAATATAATTGGAACTAAGTGGGTGTTCAAAAACAAAATGAATGAAGATGGAAAAATCATCATAAATAAGGCAAGGCTTGTCTGTAAGAGTTATTCACAAATTGAAGGAATTGACTTTGAAGAAACCTTTGCACGAGTAGCTCGCATGGAAGCTATAAGGATGTTCTTGGCATTTGCTTGCTCAAAAGGATTCAAATTCTATAAAATGGACGTAATCAGCTTTTTTGAATGGGGAAATTAAGGAAGAAGTATACATGGAGCAACCAGAAGGTTTTAATCTAGAAGAAGGAAAATACTTTGTATGTAAATTGAAAAATACATTATACGGGTTGAAACAAGCTCCTAGAGCATGGTACGCAAGATTGGATCACTATCTAGAACAACAAAACTTCAAAAATGGGGTGATAGCAAGTAATCTATACATGAAGATGGATAAGGATAAATCACTAATCACTCTTGTATATGTTGATGATATGATTTTTTCTAGCAATAATGATGAAATGAGCCATGATTTTGCTCAAAATATGTCAAAGGAATTTGAAATGTCGATGATTGGTGAGCTATCCTTCTTCCTTGGACTGCAAGTATCATAAACCGCAGCGTGTATGTTGATTTTTCAAACAAAATATCTTAAAGACATGATTAAAAGATATGGAATGGAAGAATGTGCACCTATGAACACACCGATGACCACATACTACAAATTAAGAAAAGATGATGAATTCCCCTGGGGTAGATGCAACTCTTTACAGGTCAATAATTAGAGCTCTCATATACTTAACTACTTCATAAGTTATGGTATGTTCTATTCTTATAGCAGTTTACTTCTTTTTCTTATTATATTCCACCGATTAGCAATCACATGTACATAAAGTAAAGTGCAGATAGAACATTAAACGATCGACAGAAAACAAGCCAAGACAAGAGACACAAGATGTGGCGGCTAGCCAGGAACAAACCCCACAATGTGTGGGGAAACCCTTTGATCAAATCTTCTTTTATCTTCAATAATTCAGTAGAGAGAAATAGTACAATAAATTTGATTCATATCAGCAGTAGCAAACCCTATATCAGCAGCATCAGTATTAGCGGCTTCATTATCAAACTAGGGCAGACGATATCTCACAAACCGACCATCGGATTGACTTCATTCCACCACCAAAATTTTCAGCTTCTGGAGGAGGTTTAGATAAACCTATAGCACAGTTCAGATGAGGAGATCTTCTAGGCCACGCAAGTCAATCTTTACTTATGCAGTTGCAGCTTCAGTTTCAGCAGTTTTCGGCTTCAAACTAGGGCAGTCGATATCTTGCAAACCGTTCATCGGATTGACTTCATTCCACCACCAAAAGTTGCAGCTTTCAGAGGAGGTTCAGATGAACCTACAGCGCAGTTTAGATGAGGAGATCTTCTAGGCCACGCAATTCAATCTTTACTTCTGCAGTTGCAGCTTCAAATTCAACAGCTTCCGGCTTCACATGTGTGAGAGAGAGATACCCATTTCAGCGCAGCAGAGAAGAGACTCATATCTGCGCAGTAGAGAGAGAGAGATGTGATGAGATGAGTGAGTCTAAATGAGGAAAATTCCTCTTATATTTATACACAACGTTGGTGGGTGCATAGATGCGACTGTTGGGCTTCTGAGCCTACATGAGTTGTAGGTCGGCTTGATAATAATTCCATAATCAAAATAAATTCATATCTCCATGAATACTTATCGGAATTGGATGATATTTATATCAATCCTACACCTCTCGACGAGAGGAATCTAATAAAAATATTATCATCCATGAATAAGATGACCCACATGAAGTTTTTCCCTAGTTGCCAATTTTAACACTCCCTCTCAACCATGGAGAACTTCATCTGCAATATGTCTCTCGGTTGTTACTATTCATCCATCAAATGCACTGCCCTGTACAGCCTGACCCTTGCCCTACTCTGCTCTATTCTGCCTGTTCTGCTTTGTCTTGTTCTGCCTGCATTGATCTGTACTATTTTGCTCTGTTCTGCTCTGCTCTTGCATTGTTCTGTTCTGCTCTACTTTTGTCCGAATTATGAAGAAGAAGAAATGATCGAGGATGTATCATACTGACTCAAAGTCAGTCTCAGAGTATGTACCACTGGTCCCAGACCAGTCTCAACCAACCCAAAGTCAGCGTCATAGTGAGTACAACTCCAATGGTCCCAGACCAATATCATCCTCCACTGGCTCAAAGTCAGTCTCAGAGTATGTACCATTGATCCCAGACCAGTCTCAACTGACCCGAAGTCAGCGTCATAGTATGGTACAACTCCTACCACTGGTCCCAGACCAGTATCATTGATCCCAGATCAATGGAGGTCATCCTAGCGTAGGGAGTATGGTAGTTACAACGATGCGTCCATCGGTACTACTATGGTCCCTAACTTCATTTCCCTGCTCATTGATCAGATGAGAGGTACTTCCCATGAGTCCCAGACTGCATGGGTAGGATGCCTCGACAGGAGAACTAATCAATCCTATCCTCACAGGAGAACACATCAATCCTGCTACAATTGCCATGGAGAACACATCAATCCAGGCCTCACAGGAGAACACATCAATCCTGCTACAATCGCCATGGAGAACACATCAATCCAGGCTGTCATGGAGAACACATCAATCCAGGCCTCACAGGAGAACTAATCATCCTGCTACACAGGAGAGCGAATCATCCTGTTCCACAAGAGAGCGAATCATCTTGTCCCACAAGAGAGCGAATCATCTTGTTCCAGTGTGCACCACCAAGGGAGGGTGAGTCACCCTGTGGTCATATGTTGCTCCAGTAGGAACCGCAAGCCCTCAGAGCTCCCAGAGCTCAATGTATGCAACATGCAGGACCCTTGTACAAGGGTTTCTTGCCGACTCCAAGTTGTTTGGGAAAATCACAGATTAGATCTTTCCTCAGGGCTTTGACAAGGTGTATCAACCTATACATCATCTTAATGTGATGGAGCTTCCTTGCTCATCGACTTACCATATCCCAGATGATGTCTATCTGCTGGAGCAATTGATGAATATGGGATTCCTCAATAATCGAATCCCACCTCTGGTTGTTACAGAGAATCACAGTGGTATCCAATGTAAATCCAAACAGCTCACTGAAGATCTTTCGCAACCAGACTGCCTCACACGAGGTTATGCTAGCAACAATATATCCTGCTTCGACGGTGCTCAAAGCCACCGACTTCTGCTTCCTGCTCATCCAGGATATCGAAGCAGATCCCAAGGTGAAACAGTACCCGAAGTGCTCTTACGGTCCACCACACTGCCTTCCCAATCAACATCAGTATATCCAAGTAGTCTCACATCTCCGGCAGTGTATCTTAATCCATGAGAGATTGTGTCCTGAAGACATCTCAGAAGATTCCTGGCATCAATCCAGTGAGGCTCAACCAAATATGAGCTCACAATGCTAACTGAAAAAAAAATATTCGGACGGAGGTTCACCAAGAACATCAATGCGAATGAGTTTTTGAAACTCAGAGGCATTTCCCAAGTCTGGTCCAACATCACTACCATATAACTTCTAAAAGTTAAGATCTCGAGGTAGTCACAGGCTTGCAATCCATCATACCGAATCTTTCCAATATATATACCACATATTTTCCTTGAGATAGGAAAATTTCCCTTGGCTTCTGCCACACTTCAAGTCCTTGGACCTTCATTTCAAATTCAGAAGCCAACTCCCTCTTACATTTGTGAATGAGAGGGTCTGCACTTGTTAGAAATAGGTCCTCCACATATAGCACCGGTATGAGAGGCTTGTCATATTCAACCTTAAAGTAAAGGTTAGGATCAGCTTCACTCCTAGTGAATCCCAGCTTCATCAAGTAGCTGTCGATCCTCTCATACAATGCCCAGGGTGCTTACTTTAGCCCATAGAGAGCCTTCTTCAACCTGCATACATGAGATTTTCAATCATAAAATTCAAATCCTTCGGGTTGCTCCACATAGACCTCTTCTTTGATCGAACCGTGTAAGAACGCAGTCTTGACATCCATCTGATGTAGGTTCCATCCTGTGAAGCAGTATATCTAGCAATAGGTGCAAATATCACATCATAGTCTATACCTTCCTTCTGGGAGAAACCACGAGCAACAAAACGAGCCTTATACTTTTCCGTACTTCCATCTGCTGCATGCTTTATCTTGTAAAGCCATTTGGAAGTAACAATTGTCTTGTCCTGGGGTCTGGGAACTACTTCCCAGACATCATTCTTCATGATAGACTCATATTTTTCGGTCATAGCATCCTTCCATACTTGATGCTTGACGGCATCTGAGAATGATGAAGGCTTATTTTGTATGATCGTGCTCATGATGGTCAGGTATCCCTGATACCTATTAGGTTTCTTACTTTCACGAAAGGTTCCTCAGGGTGCAGCATGTCCTTCAGCATCATCAAGTAGCCCCCTAAGCCATGAAGGCCTCTTCCTAGAAGAGGAAGGCTCATGTGGAGGAGGATCAATCGAATCCATGGGTTCTTCTACATCAGGCATTGATTCATCATCCTTTTCTTTCGGTTCCCTGGTGTCGGCTTCTTGAGAGCTCCTCAAAGTCGGAAGATTGTTCACCTTGCTGATACCGGTGAACTTTTCTTCAAGAGTCTTGGAACCCAATGTTATATGGCAGTGTTTGTAGTTTCAGCCCATAGAAACTTCGGAAGTCTTTGATCATGTAGCATGGCCCAGACAGCTTCCACAATCGTGCGGTTCTTCCTTCCCGCCACACCATTCTGCTCAGGAGTACGTGGTGTAGTAGTCTCCCTCTTAATGCCAGCCTTAAATATGCCTTAGTGAACCAACTGTAATATATCGAAGGTCTTGCTTTGGCTTGAGGGGAATGGTCCCCTTTTGAGCTTTCCTTCGGCACATCCCGGACATACACCTTCTACTTGGAATTTGGGCATCCTTGTTACCATCTGTCTTACATCGGGTAGAGCTTTGTAATGAAGGTGGGAAAACCTCCGATGCCAAAGTTCGGACTAAAGAGTTGTGTCACAAGACATGACACCTAGTGGACTTCCATCGACCTGATATAATGAATCAACACTAAACCCAAGAGTAAAGGCATCTTTAACATTATTTTTCCATATACATACCTTACCATTGCTGAAGGTTACCTTGTAGCCTTTGTCTTCCATTGCCGAGATGGACACTAGGTTCCTTTTTGAGGTCAGGTGCATTTAATACATCCTGGACTTTCTAGCCTTCTTGAATGGTTGTCCTCTTCCTCGATCCTCAGCTTTCCTCTTACCTTTGTTGTTGAATTTGTCATTCCTTTGATTTGCCATCAGAGGGATTTTGATCATCGTCCTGGTGTGAGTCCTTTCTATCAGGGCATTCCCTTGCATAGTGACCTGCTTTATTGCAAATGAAACATCGTCCTTTTCTTCCACCCTTAAATCCAGCCTTTCTTTTCGATTTAGACCCAGAATTATTTCTTTTCTTAGCATGAGAAGAAAAAACAGCAAGAGGACCTTTAGGCAAGGGCATTTCCTGCTCTTCTACCCTTGTTTGTTCTTGAATGCATCTAGCCATTAATTCCTCGAAACTAGGAATTACATTATTGTTCAGAAGAGTAGTCTTGAACACATACCATTCAGATCGTAATCCTCCGAGAGTTGTGAGTGCCATTTCTCTGTCAGTAATGGTTTCCCCAATAGATAGGAGATCGTTCTTGATCTCGGTGATTCTTAAGAAGTATGCTTGCATACTTTCATCTTTACCCTTCTTGATTTCCCTCAACTTATTTCTAAGAAACAAAACTTGATTTGCATCATTAACTTTAAATAAACTCACCAGTCTGTCGTAGATTTCCTTGGAGGTGTCTAGATCAGAGATGTAGGCCACCAAGCGCTTGTTGATAGAGTCCCGGATGATCTTCTTTGTTTTGACTTCTCCATTTTTCCATTTGTTCCAGGCAGCAGCAGATGCATTTGATGAAGGCTCAACAATATTGCCTCTTACATGGTCCAGCACTCCTTGATCTTCAAGGGTTAGATCGATAGACATCTTCTATCCTTGATAGTCAGCTTTCTCACGGAGCTTGTCTTCAGTAGGAAAGAGTGTTGAGGACCCCATAGTTCTTTTAGGATAGCCTTGCCAATCTTCTCTTCAATGATTGCTCTTGCTCTTGCTTGGGCTTTGTCTTCACCTCAACCCTGACACCATGTTAAGTTATGGTATGTTCTATGCTTATAGCAGTTTACTTCTTTTTCTTATTATATTCCACCGATTAGCAATCACATGTACATAAAGTAAAGTGCAGATAGAACATTAAACGATCGACAGAAAACAAGCCAATACAAGAGACACAAGATGTGGCGGCTAGCCAGGAACAAACCCCACAATGTGTGGGGAAACCCTTTGATCAAATCTTCTTTTATCTTCAATAATTTAGTAGAGAGAAATAGTAAAATAAAACTGATTCATATCAGCAGTAGCAAACCCTAGATCAGCAGCATCAGTATTAGCGGCTTCATTATCAAACTAGGGCAGACGATATCTCACAAACCGACCGTCGGATTGACTTCATTCCACCACCAAAAGTTTCGGCTTCCAGAGGAGGTTTAGATGAACCTACAGCGCAGTTCAGATGAGGAGATCTTCTAGGCCACGCAAGTCAATCTTTACTTATGCAGTTGCAGCTTCAGTTTCAGCAGTTTCCGGCTTCAAACTAGGGCAGTCGATATCTTGCAAATCGTTCGTCGGATTGACTTCATTCCACCACCAAAACTTGTGGCTTTCAGAAGAGGTTCAGATGAACCTACAGCGCAGTTCAAATGAGGAGATCTTCTAGGCCACGCAAGTCAATCTTTACTTCTGCAGTTGCAGCTTCAAATTCAACAGCTTCCAGCTTCACATGTGTGAGAGAGAGAGACCCATTTCAGCGCAGTAGAGAAGAGACTCATATCTGCGCAGTAGAGAGAGAGAGAGATGTGATGAGATGAGTGAGTATAAATGAGGAAAATTCCTCCTATATTTATACACAACGTTGGTGGGTGAATAGATGCGACTGTTGGGCTTCTAACCCTACATGAGTTGTAGGTCGGCTTGATAATAATTCCATAATCAAAATAAATTCATATCTCCATGAATACTTATCGGAATTGGATGATATTTATATCAATCCTACACCTCTCGACGAGAGGAATCTAATAAAAATATTATCAGCCATGAATAAGATGACCCACATGAAGTTTTGCCCTGGTTTCCAATTTTAACACTACTACAAGACCCGACATTATGCAAGCAGTAGGAATGGTGGGAAGATTTCAATCAGCTCCTAAGTAATCCCATTTGTTGGCTGTCAAAATAATTCTCAGATACTTGAAAAGAACTCCTCAATTTGGTCTTTGGTATCCCAAAAGCATAAATCTTACAGTGACAGATTTTACTGATGTTGATTGGGCTGGAAGCATGGATGATCATAAAAGCACTAGTGGAAATGCATTTTTTATGGGAGATTTCCCAGTATCTTGGCTCAACAAAAGATAGTCATCTATATCTATCTCTACAGTCGAAGTTGAATATATAGCCACGGTTGACTGTTGTACATAAATACTATGGATGAAGGAAGCTTTGAAGGATGTCAACATAGAAACTAAAAAGCTAATCACCATCTATTTTAACAACACAAGTGTTATCAGTCTCAGTAAAATTCCAGTGATGCACTCAAAGACCAAACATATACTAATCAAGTATCATTTTCTTCGTGAATAGGTGGCTGAACAAAACATCAAGTTGGAATATATCAATACTAAGGAACAGATTGTCGATATTTTCACCATCCTCGAGAAGAATTTGAACATCTTCGTAAAAATATGGGGGTTATTGCTCTAGCATCACACTAAACTAATTCTTAAGATGTCGCATGACAGGGGAAGCAGTTCGACAGGGGGAGTCCCTGCGCACTCCTTTGCCATTAATGTCAAAGGGGGAGTGAAGAAGAATATTGCCATCAATGAAAAGGGGGAGATTGTTGATCTAGATTGTCATTGATGTCAATATGGAAATATTCTAGAATACTAAATGATGATTTGAAGCCAAGGAGAAGCAGAGTAGATTAATGAAGCTATCGGAGTAAGAGAAGCTACAGGAAAACCAATCCAAGAGTAAGAGTTGAAGAAAACATTGGAGGAGTTAACATATTGGAGGAGTTAAGATTCTATTACAATTCGTTTTTTTATTGACCTATCTCATATGCCCAAGAGAAAAAGCCAAAAGGGAAGAACAGTCAACATATTGGAGGAGTTAACATATCGGAGGACTTAATGTATCACTGGCCAAAAACTCTAACGTGCGATATGAGTTACAGACCTGATGGTCCCATTATAATATGCCCTAATCAATATTGCATCGCTATACCGAAACTTTCACATCGCAAGTCTTAAAGGAATGTCACACTAAAACTGTGATTACGATATAATATGTGGACCAGAAATATTTTATGGTAACAACCCTAATGTAATATCGCATCCACCTATCAAAAGTTACGTATCGCAAGGCATAAAGAATGTTACATTCAAATCCATCGATTGTGATCGTATTGTGAACCCACTGCATCATTATAATATGACTAATGTAATATCACATCCTTTGAATCACATGTTTCAAAGGATGTCAAACCGTCGATTACAATAGAGGTGTGGACCCGACTTAGTTATAAAAAATAGTTTAATAGAATATAGCATCCGCTCTGTCGGCAGTAGTGGTATCAGCAATATCAAAAGACAGAGCATGTGTGCACTTGTAAAACCTCTGATTTTCATAAAGTTGCGATTGCAATTAAGGTGATGACATGGATGTGGGACCTCGATGTGGGTATAGCCTCACCTATGATATTTCTGGAAATAAACAAGTCTCAGATATATTATGTAATGTGCGGCCTCTTACAACAAGTCGGCCTCCCTCCAATAAACGTGTCTTTTTGGTATTGGTGAAACCCGTATAAATACAAGTCATATTCTTCACCTCAAGAATGGATCTCGGGCATCTATCATAGAGAAAGTGGTTCACAACTCGTGAACTTGAAGAAACAAAGGAAGTCGAAGGTCGAGCAAGAAGCTGAAGGTCCAGTGGGAAAGAAGGAAGTTGAAGGTCCAGTGGAAAGTTGAAGGTCGAGCAAAGAAGGAAGTCGAAGACTGAGCGGGAAAAAAAAATCTTTTGAATGGGTTAATCTTGGAAGGCTCGAACATGAAATGAATCTGTAGTGAAAACTGGGACCTGTTACAAAGACTTCAAAGGACAGGGCTTTGTGAAGAAAACCTTGGGAGCAGTGTAATACAATCAAACATTTCTTGACAAATTAAAACTATATGGTCAGAGTCCTTGGGGTTGGTGCCTCAGAACTGAAAGGATTTGTGTCCTTGGAGTTGGTGCTCCTAAATTCAAGGTTGGTGCCTTGATAAGATAGGGTCGAAGCCCTAGAGGTTGGAGCCTCATCAAAGTCCAAGTTGGTGCTTGGAAAAATTATCAGATATTGTATTCAATCCTTTTCTATATTTAATAAAATCATTTCTTTGATTAAATTGTAAATAATATAAACTGGTAATAATAACAATTGGAAAGAAATATTTGTTCACCTGCCTCTCAGTATTTCCAACATGTTGGTCATCATGTGATCCCAAGCATGACCATCATACCAAAACAACCTAGGGAGTCTGTCCATAAACTGGATGGCCATTGGTGCTGACTGAGACTCCCCTAGAGAATGTGTCTTCTCAACTGCCAGGCCAACTTCACCACCACGGTCATAGTCAGCCGACATATCCGGGGAATGATAGGTAGTCCCACTTGGATCCCAATTCCAGTATGGGGTTATGGTATCCCTAATGCCTGAAATTTCTTGTTGAGCTTCACGTCAGTCCACTACCATCTCCATAACCCACTCCACTGGGTACCAACTTAGAATCTCTCACCATCCAACCCCAAGAGAGGGATTGAATTTACAAACTCCCATACATAAAACAAGCCCTCGATCTTGCGAATGTTGCACCCTATGCCGCTCATCTCACCTCATCTCATTAGCCTGGTCAACATATAAATTATGTCGAGGTGGCTTTGCCTCTCCCTCTCTAAGGTGCAAAGGTAAACTACGGATACTGCAAGCCCAATCTATGTATGTCTGAAGAGGGTTGTTCTAATGCTCTAATGTTCACTCTAGTTGTACCATTAGGGAATCCAACCATTCCCCAATGTGATTCAGTTTGGCTGTTGACTCGGGACAAACCACTTTCATTCCCTCTAGCTCCTGTTTTTGTTGTAGAATGGCCTATTGTATTGTCGTGGCCTCCTCTCTCAATGGTAGAAGGTCAGCCTAGAACTCATGAAACTGTCGTGGGTATCTATCACCTGCAGACTCGTTACAACTCTGGATACCTCAGCAACTATCAGCGTCTCATCCATGGGTGGTACCTCCTCAACAGATGGCTCTATGTGTGTAGGCTCTATCCTCTCCGCCAAGGTGTCAACTGGGGCTATTAAAGAGGTATCTAATAAAGGTAACTCCTACGCCACACTGGGTATATAGATGTGCTCCTCACCATCCTGTGGGCTCTCAACGGCATGCTCAACATCCTCCTTTGGCTTCTGATATCTAAAGCCAGGTCTCCATCAGCAAAAGTCTCACCCTCTAACTGTCCTTGTCCTGCCTTCGCCTTTTCAGGAGATCTGGTGCCCTGATTTTGTCGACTTTCCCCACATGATGTAGATGACTGCAACCCCACGGCCTTCTCACCTCTAACATCTATGTTGTAAGGGTGAGTATGGGTTTGGTCTATCACCCTCCTCAACTGGGCCAACCTCTCATCGTCCCAATGAATTCTACCCCAAAATTTCTACATACTAGATTTCCCTTGAGCCATGGGTTTGTCTCTGGTTTCACCGGTCACTGTGAACTCATACCCAAATCTTCCATGATATTCTGGATAGTTTCCCACAACTAGGCCAAGGTCATGCTCTAATACCACTGTAATGTTCCAAAATAGGAAAAAAAGTGATATGCAAATCAAATAACAAAGAAAACATCGGAAATTTCAAACATTCAGCAAACACCCATGTAAACTCCTAAAATAAGAACCAGCTGAGCCATTTTATTAATGAAATGGAGAAGTACAATAATATGGAGAAATTCACCTGGGCTTGCCTCAAGGGCAAGATTGATAGGACCCAGGTGATATAACAATAATCTCGAAGTTGGAAATGACTGCTCCTTTAATGCTCTGCGTTGTCCCTAGAAACTACACTAATAGCTGGAAAGGAACTACAATAAACCCTGTCTCTGGTGCTCATAAAATGTTGAAAATTTATATATGGGATCCTTGTCAAAAACCTAGAAAAACCAAGAAATAGTTTGGGTTGAATCCAACTTCCCAAATTCGGCCTCCAATATGCCCTATGTAATCCCTAGCAATTTTGCACTGTCTGCTGCAAAGATATGGCCGAAAACCACACCTTTCATGCTCAGAAAATTATGAAAATTTATATCTGGGATCCTTGTCGAAAACGTAGGAAACCCCATAAATGGTTTGGTCGGATTTTGAACTTTCAAAATCAACCTCCAATATGCCCTATGCCCTCCAAGCTGCTCCAGAAAATGGCCTGCAATAAACCCCAACGAAATTCTCCTCCAATCTCATGAAAATGCAGCAATCACTCCTCCAAATATTTCCATTATCCTCCACAGTAAAGTTCAACCTCAAATATTGATACTCTACCCTCCATGTGAACACCCATTGTTGCCTCTACATTGGCCCAAGAAGTGTGAAAATCACCCTGCGAAGTAGGACACTCCTCCAGCTCCCAAACTTCTCCCAAATTCCAACAGTCCTCCTATGCCTCCTCTCTAAAAAATCCTTCATCCAAACTCCTCGGCAAGATCCCACAACCAAACTCGGCCTCCTCTTCACATTGTCCTCCAGTAATACGCACCACCTGGAGATGGATGCAATCGTTGGGAATCACACTGAGATCCTCCTCCTGAAGAAATGAAATAAAATTTTCCTAGGGTGGCACTCAAAGTGGCACTCGACTAAGCAGCTTGAGCGACCAAAGAGAAATAGATATTACCAAAAAGATGAATGGATGAGATGAGGAGAGTTGTCTTCCTTATATAGATTTCATGAAACACTTTTCCCTCCAATTTGTCCTCCGTCGTGGGCCCTCACTTAACCACCATCATGCAAAACTTAACTACCTCCATGCAAATCGAACTAAGGAGTGTGTAACTTAACTACAACACAAATAAATTTTCTCAAGTCTAATCACCTAATAAAATCGAATGGGGTCCACTAGATCAAAAATTGGCCCCATAATACAAAAATTAATCTTGTGCCAAAATGATTTAGGAAGGGA
Organism: Pinus tabuliformis; assembly: GCA_031772625.1. Taxonomy (NCBI): domain Eukaryota; kingdom Viridiplantae; phylum Streptophyta; class Pinopsida; order Pinales; family Pinaceae; genus Pinus; species Pinus tabuliformis. The sequence goes on along the minus strand of CM062804.1, from coordinate 635,399,011 downwards.
CATGACAGTATAATTGATGAATAAGAGTAGATACCAAAAAAATTATAAAGCCAAAAAGCACTAAGACTAACACCCTTTAGGAGAAAGATGATAAATGTCAAGTGATACTGACAATGTGAGTTTAATCTATGTGGGATGATTACCACCTCATTCAATAGGTGCAATAGGAAAATAGTCACCACTATCACATTTTATTAATAGAGTAAGTGCATGGCAAGCTAACTCTTTGACACACTTGTTTCAAAATATGACAGACCATTCATAATATGAATCCATAACATGTAGGATATTTGGAAACATTGTTACTAGAGAAAACTTTCCATTCATCTCCTTAGGCCCTTTATTTAAATATTCTTCCCATTACAAAAGGACAATATAAAAAATCATTTTAACTTATTTGAAGAAAAAAACAAAAATGGATGACTTGACTTACAAAGTTCAAAACCATAAATGTTGGATTCCACTTCCAATTGCTTAAAGATAACAGCTCTTGTCAAGAGAATTAGAGGACACCTCTTTCACTAAAAGGTGCAAAATGTATAATTAATCAACTCAAAGGCATTATTTTCATACTATCATCAATAAGAGTTTGCAATAATTGGCCTATAACCATATTTGAGTGGATTATGACTTAGAAAGATCATTTATGGAGGAAGGGATGTCATTAGTGAAAATTTACACAAATTGGCCTGCAACCATCCAAAAGTGGCATATGACTCAAAAAGGTCACTTCGAGAGAAAGGACTATCATCAATGAAAGTTTACAAGAGTTGGCCAACAACCATCCTGGTGTGGCTTATGAGTCAGAAAGCTTAGTTTCGAAGGAAAGAAGTAGAACTTTGTAGTAATGATGACCACCTCATAAAATTGGGCATCCCATAATAATTTAATCTATTGAGGGTATCAAAATTTAGGAATATAGAAAAGTGTGTCAGATGTGCTTCAATACTTGAATGATTAGCTTAACCTATTAAATTTAAATAGTTATAGAACTCAAAAGCTATTATGTGATAATTGATAAAGCACTTGTAGGAAAGTGGTTAACAACAATTCACAATATTCCAAATTCATCTATTGTGTCAAGAATTAGGAAGAAATAACCCGTTTCTAATTAGCACAAACCCCTCTATGATTCTCAAAAAACTCTATTAGTAACATTGTTAGCGATGAAATCCAAGTTCAACTTAGGGATCTTTATCATGCAACAAATCAAAAGATATACCCATATAGGCATCAAAAACAGCATAAATCAAACCAATGTTATGTACATCATGAAAAAAATTGCAATGTCATAATTTTGAACCCTTGTTGATTTTATCGTGGATCAAAACTGGCAATTTTTCCTTTGCCAAAAAATTAATGATTTTATCGTATAAATTGTGATAAAATCATGCAACAAACACAAAAATCACCATGCCATTAACAAGGGCACTTTAAGTGGATTTTTTATTTTTTCACACATTTTACAGATAAGAAGAAGGGTTTAAAGAGCAAAGGAGGAGACCAATTTTGCATGAGCCAACAAGGAAGAGGACACCACTTTCCTTTGCCATAAACATGTTTTTTTGGAATGTGGATTGATTTCCCTTAATTGTAAACACATTTGCGGGTATGAGCATCAATTTCCACCATCTTTTTTTGCTTTTAATTGAATTTTTCATGGAGTTTTCTTTACCATTCGTTTTCCTTTATCTTACTAGCAAGAGAGTGTGCTTTGTTTGTCATAATAAATTTATTATGGAGTGGGGAGGGTTTCCTAAATTTTCACAGCTAGTGATGTATTTGTAGGTATGTCCACCTTTTTAATTTAAGGTTTTTCATGCCTATCAATTTTCCCTCTTTTTCCTTAATTTTTTTATATAAGAGATCTACCATTCATTTAAATTTTATATTTGTATTTTTTAATGCATTTTTTTTCTATTTTGATTCTAAAATATATTGACTTTAATTGTTTTCAACCTTTTTATGCCCCAAGTTTAATCATTACATTGAAGACCAAAAATGCCAAGAAATTTGGACCATATTTTTAAAAATTGAAATCGGGTTTTGAACCGAACGACCTATCAAAATAGGGGTTTAACTAGAGCCAAATCAAACTAGATCGAACTGCATTCAATGAACCAAAATTGTAAATATAACATAAAGTAATTCATTTTTAATGGAAAAATATATTTTCAAGATTCCAAACTATTAGAGACAAAATATGCAAAGTTTTCTCATTTATATACCATGTAAGGGTGCATGTATCAAAATGGCACCAAGTGAAAGTGCAATACACATCATAAACAAAATAAATAATCAGAGAGGCTTTAGATGGCCTCTAAAGTCCAAAAACAATGATACAACTCAAGCTACTAGGCCATTGGCCTATTACAAGTCTATAAATCTTTAATCAACATGATCATTCATCAAAGTCGCCACCACTACTAGACATGATATCATCAGTAGGAGCTACATAAAAAACATATGGCTCTGAGTCTAAGGACTCCTCAGACTCCTCTCCAACCTCAATAGCAGTACTAGCAACAACACTAGTCCTAGAAAACCTAGAAGCACAATTTATCCAAGCGGCACAGCTACTACTTCCCTCACCATGTGCCATGCTTGGTGCTTCGCTTCCTCTAGCTCTGGTTCGACTACCAAATCTACATTGGGATCAACCCCCCCCCCCCAACTCCATGGCATCAATATCAAAATAAACATCAAACTCAACTACTTGAGTCTCCTCCACCCATTTTGAAGTTGGATCAATATCATCCAAAACAATGGGATTTGTATCAGGGATTTTGTTCCATAATTTATTGCAACTTAGTTGTAGGTTGTATTGCATGAAGACGAGGTTATTTAATTGTTTTTGTTCCAAATTATTTCTCATCTTCGTGTGAATCCACTCAAAAACATGTTGATTGTGCTCACACCCAAAAGCATTGGAATTTTGGCTAAGAACTCTAATTGCAAACTTTTCAATTGAGGACATTAGTCACCAAACAACTCCCACCAATGTGTTGCAAATAAAAATACTAAAGTTAATTCATTGTTCAACAATTTTTATTGTAATTTTGGCTTAAAAAGAAAGTATTTACAATCTGAATTTTAAACAATTGAATTTTTTAAAAATTGGAATTGCTTACCTAGTTTATCCACATCTCTTGCAATTTTTGCCAAGTTTTTTTCCAAATGTACCTATGGCCCTAGTGAATATATTGATCTTTTGATGTATTTAGAACTACTCAAACGCATCAAGGACCATGCACTCTAAGCACTCGTATGACCCATCTTTGACCTCCCTATTATGATATTCTCCTAACCAAGCTTTATAATGATACCTTGGGTTGAGGAAATACCTAGCTACATCTATAGGATGATGGAGGTCATTGTTCCATCTGTTATCAATGATCTCCCAAATAGGCCCATACTTACCTACTCTATCCTTGTAGGCTTCCCATATTCGCTCCTTTTCCTGATCCATGGCCTCATAGATGTGGCCCACAACCAACTTTTCCCCATTCACTAATCACAACACCTTAACAAGGGGCTCACCAATTTTTACAAGCTATGTTGTTTTTTTTTCCAAAAATTGTTGTCAAAAACTTTCTTCTTGGTGTCTTTTGCATCTTCACTATCAACTCACCAAGATGAATTTCAATCATTGGAAAACATTTTTTGCATTTTTTGTTGCTAGGAAGTGAGAGATTGCAATGTGAAAAAGTGAGTTTCTTAACAAGCTCCTTCCCCCAGTGTTTTTCTCATTAGGCTAAGCACCCATGAGTGGTTGTACATGTATTTTGTAACAAATTTGACATGTCTTATAGTGTTATTTACCCACTCTACTTTTCCTATGTACTAAAGCATGAGGTTTATGATATGGGCAATGCAGTCCAAAATATAGTCATATATTTGGACTCTAGGATCTTTCCAGCAAGAACATAGTTTGAGGCATTATCTATGATGACCTACACAACATTTTTTTGCCCCATTGTCCCAACCATCTCATCCAAAATCTCAAATAAGAGAGTGGCATCTTTCTCCCTATCAGATACATCAATTGATTTCAAAAACATGGTTCCTTGAGGGCAAGAGACAAGGAAATTTAAGATAGTGTGGTTTTTCCCATCATTCCATCCATCTAACTTGATGGAACAACCTTCTTTGGTCCACAACTCTTTAAACTCAATCAAATATTCTCCAATGGGAAAATCCTCTTTTTGAAAAATATTTTCCCTCAAGTCATGCATACTATGGTCTTTGAAGCCCTTTCATGCAGATATAACAGAGTCCCACATAGCTTTGTAATAAGGTGAGCAAGAAGCATTAAAGGGGATATATTCATCATACTACCATTTCGCAATGTATTGAAAAGAAACTTATTTGCGTTGCTTTTCCAATGGTTATCTAAGTTGGTTTGAGCTAGACTTGGTTGGGAGGTAGTGGCACTAATAGAGGAAGAGATGGGGGAAGGTGTGATATAGCTCTTAATGTTCATCTTCGTTCTACCTTTACCTTTGTCTTGACTCTGAGACCCAACTCCAATAGGGGAAGGAAAATAACGGAAGGGGTCATGGACATTGGTGGAAGGGATAGAGGATGAGTCTTGAAGCTGAAAATTGTCAAACCCACTTACGCCTCTCCTAGCCATGGCTTTTGCAAGTTCGTTCTTCCCTGCAAGTCCTTCTTATATAGCCTTTTCCCTAGCCTTCGCCTCCTCAAACTTCTAAAAATTTGCAATGTATTATGCCCTAATAGCCCTTATCACTTCATCTAATGCTTCACATGGATATACTTGTCCTTTTATACCAAGTTTTGTTTCAATCTAAAAATACAGCCCCCGTTCATTGAGTTCCTGCAATATTTGCATAACATTTTTCCTTTAATAACGTCACAATGAGCCCATGCATCATATTTGGCTTTTGGGGCCATGGTGGATGAAGAAATTTCAAATATAAAGGGAATTATATCTACAAACAGAGAAAAAAAAAATACAACCAAGTAAAATGCCAAACCTATAATAAGTTTGAAAACAAAAAAGAGGCAAAATTAGCCTATAAAGAAGGGTTGTGTTTTAGTTGAAAGGGGGGGGGAATATAAAACAAGGACAACAATCAGAATTGGAATTTTTAAAGAGAGAAAGCATACATGTGAATTAAAACTAGTTACCAAAGCCTCCTCCCAAAGATGCCAACTCCACTAGACATTCCCAAACCAACTCCAAGATGACAAAGAATCTCCAAACTTCTTGTTGTAGAACTCTCCAAGCTCTTTATGGTCATAAAAAATTGAAATGAGAAGTGTGAGGAAAATAGGAGCTCAAGCCTACTTTTATAAGTTTAGGAGGCCAAAAAATGGAGGGAATTGCCCATGCTTTCCTTAGAAACCACCCAAAACCCCAATTCGTGGGCCCATGCTGCCCACTGCTTGCACTTTAGCTAATTAGGTCATTTTATGATGCAACTAGATAATTTGAACCAGTTGGTACTTGTTATATATAAAACCGGTCGATTTCGTATCTAACCAGTACCAACCAGTCCTCGAACCAGTTCATTGAGCCAATTTGACCACCCTCAGTTGTTAACCAGCCAATTTGATCGATTTCTGGTTCTGACATACCAGTTTAACCAGTGTCTAGTTCATACTAGCCGTGTTTTAAAACTATGATTTGGACCCTATGTGGGAATATGGTGAACTTGAGGGGGCTTGCAATAGACAAACTTTGAATTGTAAGTTATGTGGGAAGCATATGATGGGGGGAATCTCCCAATTGAAATTCCAGCTTGCACAAATTTCAAGACATGATGTAGAACATTCAATCAAGTCCAAAAATCCTCCTTATTGCCACCAAAGCACTACAAGATAAGGATGCAGCCAAAGAAAATAAAGAAGTTGTGAAAAGTCAAGTTGTAGGTGACGGAGTGTGGGGAAGAAGTAAAAGTGATTCTTTAGCATCATCTTCCAAATTGGCCAACCCCTCATCTACCTCATCATTTTTTGTTCCTAGAACCACATCTAGTGCACAACCTTCTATCATATCAATGCTTCAAAGGAAAGAGAAGGAAGAAGATGACAAGCTAGTAGATAGTTGTTTTCTATATAATGGCATTCCCTTCAACATTGCCAAGAACAATATAATCTACCAACCTATGTTTGATGTTGTTGTTATTGTTGGCCTACGGTGAAAATCTATTCATATGATGATTTGAGAGGGCCTATTTTTCAACATGAAAAGGAAAATTCCACTACCAAATTGGAGGATTTTAAGGAATCATGGGAACACGCTAGAGGCATTGTGATGTCAAATGGTTGGATTAATCAAAATGGTATGGCCTTTCTTAACTTGCTGGCCAATTGTTCTAAGGGGACAATGTTTATTAAATCAATGGATGCATTTTCACATATTAAATATGCCTGAGTAAGGTGGTAGGATCATAGAATGTTTTCCAATTCATAACGAACAACACTGCAAATTATGTCATTGCTAACAAGTTTTTTATGGAGAGGTATCTTGACTTGTTTTAAACACCTTGTGTTGCACATTGTATTGATGATGTTAGAGGATATAGGGATATTATTCAATCATCCAATAGCATATCAAAATTTATATATAATCATGCACTCGTGATTAGCTTGATGAGAAGAATCACCAATAACGAGTTTGTGCATCATGTTATTACATAGTTTGCCACTAACATCATATCTCTTCAATCTCTCTTGACTTCTATGTGGGATGTGAAGAGAATTTTTCTTTTAGAGGAGTGTCATGATTTATCTTTTAGCCACAACCAAAGGGGGATGTCATATACAAGCTAGTTCCATATCGAGAGGGATTTCAGGTGGAAGAGGAAGAGATGTATTACATTACTGAACCTTTGGTAAAGGTTCTTTGGATGGTTGATGGGTGATAAGCTTACAACGTACTACTTGTATGAGGCCATGGATAGGGACAAAGAAACCATACATCCTATTATGAGGATAATGGGGATGATGGGTTTGAGAAATGAGTATTGATATGGAGAATGACTTATAAGTGATAGAAAAATACACTCCATCAACCCCTTCATGCTACACAGTCTACCTCAATGTCTTATTTTCTTAGTTTTGTGGTTTCAAATTGGATGTTGAGGTAACAGATGGATTCCTCGCTTATGTTTAAATGATGGTGTCATATTTGCAAGAACGTGCAGTAATTTCTAAAGAAATGGAGAAATATATGATGGCGGGCGAAACATTTGGCTTTGACATAGTTATCCAAGATAAGAAGACCAAAATGTTAGGTAATCTTTTGTCTTAATTTCAACGTCTCTTCATACTTTGTTTAAACTTTCAAATTTCAATGATTTTTCCTTATGTTTCTCTTATTTTTTGTAAATGTTTGGTTTAAAATCTAAGGTGCAAGAGTACCCAATCTCCAAAATATTTTCATTTGGGTGCTTATCCAAACAATGAGGTCCTCCAGATGTGAGCACAACTAGAGCGTATTTGAAAAATACACACCAAAAAGCGCACCAGGTTAAATATTTTCAAATTAAATTTTGAATTCATTATAAATTATAATATATAATTTTATGCCTTGCTACCCTCTAATTATATGTCTTATAATTATAAATTTATAATTTATGACCCTCATATAGATTCGAGTCCCAACACAGTGATGATGTGATCTATGTCTATTACAGTCTCAAATTGTGGGTGAAAGAACTTTAAAAAACATCTAACGTGGATGCCATCTCATTGCATGTGATTGACACCACTACTGCATGGAGAGTTGAGATTGAGAGATTTGTCATGGAATATGTCCCTGATTGGTTAGACTAGGCATTAGAGAAGGTAGGAAGGGAGAGAGAAGAGCAGGAGGAGGAGGAGGTGACACCACCACCTTCAAGGACTCAAACAAAGTAAGTTGGACATAGTAGTAGCATGGGCACCAATAGAAGACACCATAGTCTATGTCCTACATATTCTTCTAGAGGACATCAAAGTTCAATTCCAACCCAAAGACCTTCTTCCTTTAAAGGAAAATTCATAACCTTTCCTTGTAAAAGAGTGTTGTCGCTGCTACTACACCCTCCAAAATTTCATTTTATTCAAATTTTGGAGCCTACCTGACTGTCACATCAAGTGTCGCCATGGTTGTCAAGTTTCATTTCAAGTCATTCTATATGTTTGAAGTATTCTTGATCATTCTTAAGTTTCATCGCATTGATTAGAACATTTCTAGTACATGTCATGGTCATAGCACCTTTGTCTATTGGGAAACGATACTTTTGGTCGCAATCACACACACTTTGTCCGTTGTACCTGGGAAATGTTTGTAAATTGGCGTTTGGATGTTTATTTATCATTGTCTAAGATTGTATAATTTTTATCGATGACTTGGTATGTGTCGTACTTGTTTTCATCTTTGAACTCATTGTGTTCGCCCCTTGTTCCATCTTCCAGACATAGACAAATTTTGGTTGCACAAGTGAACCCATTAAGGCAAGGATTGTGAGAGTGCAACCTTAAGACTTGAGCGGGAATCATTTGTTGTTCAGAAGTGCACCCTGCGCCCTCCAAGAGTGCATAGTGCACTCTTAAGCATCCTTACCCTTCCTCATTTCGAACTACGCCTTAAAGAATCAAGTTTTTATTTGAGTGCATTCCTTCAACTCGAAGAACTACGCCCTCCTTGAGCACATGACCGCACTCTAAAGTTATGAAGCTTAACCCGTTCAGCCTTCTTCATTGCACCCTACACCCTCCTTGGCCCTCTTGATCACATTAGCGAACCCCGAAGCCCTGAAGCCTCATCCTTCGATAGTGCACATTCCACCCTCGTTGTCTCCCTTGAGCAAACATCACACTTGGGAAGCCTGAATTCCATTCCTTTGTCCTTCAGTCCTGCACCCTATGCCTTCCCCTGAGTTTCTCTCTCTCCTCCTAAGCACATGGGCACATTCTGAAGTGCTTAATCTTATCTCCTTATCCCTTCAATATTTCGAAGTGTGCCCTTGCCCCCAAAAATCTCCTTTCTCCTCCCAAGCGCATTGTTAAGACATGAACAACAAATTTGCATGAAACATGTTAGAATAGGAGATTTTTCAGGCTGATGTTTGCTTTCCATGAGTGATTGTAGTTACAGGTATTTCAAGAACATCATGGCAAGGATGCATGAAGAATATCAGGCAAAGAGGGCAGTCAAAGGAAGCATTTGAGAACAAAGAACACATTGAAATATTGATGATTAAAGCATCCCTAAAGACTCCATAAGATCAAAGACCCTTTGGAGGGTGAATACATCAATGATCAGAAGTTGCATGCAAAATCAAAGACATGAGTGGCAGCCATGTCACCTATTGAAGAAAGTCCATGTCATCAGTCACTATGAGTCCCAGTCATCAATGATAGTGACTTGTCATGTCCTCACCACATGATGATGTGGAAGTTATGATGTAATCATGTAATTATTGTAAAGAAAAAGAAGTGGAAGTCCAAGAGTCATGTATGGACAAAAGAGCCATGTATAGAAGTCCAAAAGACATGTAATTCCAAGAGTCATATGTAATTCCAAAAGTCATTTGGAAGTCCAAGGGTTCTAGAAGTCCAAAGGTCATTAGAAGTTGGAAAGTCAAGATTCATGAGGATATGAAAGGTCATGCCTCAAGTTATAAAAGGATCCTCATTACTCAAGAAAAATATTTTTAACCTTGGCTTCTCCCATGAAGCATTAGAGAGATAGAAATAGTATTTTTGGGGAGCAAGTAGTGGCTCTAATGCTCCATTATTGGAGCTAGTGATGTTCATTATACTTATGTATCTTGGAACTTTTTCTTAATACTTGAAGCCATTTGGCCAGCACATTTTCATGCATGAATTGTGGATATTTTAAGAATACTCTTCTAATGTTTATGATTCATGTTGCATTTCACATGTACTGAAGTAATTGGACAATTTCTTTGATGCTAAAATTTTTGGAAATGTGTTGTAATGATTTTAACGATTGTTGCATCTTTGTGAACTATTTCACTTGATGCTAGAAGAGTCTCTATTTTCTATGTGTGTGTGTATCCATTAGATTAGTACTATTACTTCTCTTTTAGAGGTTCACTTTCTCTCCCCTGTATTGAAAGAACCTGTTGGCATTATGATATATGTGTTGTACTTGATGGCAACCCACTTATAGTAGAACAACTCACTTGCATATGGTAACTAGATGAATCTACATAAGAGATATCAGATGTGACAAAATGCATGACAGTAGTGTTTACAGATGTGATGAAATGCAGGGCAACTTCAAGGAATCAGTTCAGAAGACAACTCACTCAGATGAAAGATCACAGTATACTAGGTTAACAGCATAGAGTTACATATCATACTGCACAGAATGAAGAAAGAGAGGTATACGCAGGTTCACCATTGGCCAAGCCATGTATACACGCAGATTCACTGTATACAAGTTGTGTATACATACACACACACATTCACAAAAGGAAAAGTGCATATACCTTGGAAAACTAAGTTTTTGGTTCGAAGTATTTGGTCCATGGTGTTTTGATCCATGGTATTGGTCCATGGTATTTGGTCCGAGGTATTGACCCTAGGTGTTTGATCCAAGGTATTGCTTCTAAGTGGTTTTGGTCCATGGTATTGAGAAAGGCCTAAAACTATAAAAGGAGGAGAATATCATTAGGCCAAGACACACAAGCATTGAATATCTGATGAAGTGTGAGATCTAGTATGCAAGTTATTGGGTTATGGTGCATTGTTAGATCTGAACCAAGGAGGAATCTTAGCGTTTGATGAAAGATAATATCTAATGATGTATCAGGATCTCAAGGCTTGAAGTGAATTATCTTTATGTGATTTGATCATGTATCTAAATAACTGGTGCATGTTGTAGTCTGTAAATATGATGATCTGGGTATGACTGAAGTCTGGAATAGTTGTAATGTTTAAATCATCATTTACAGATCTGTACACAGGTTCACTTTAGAAAAGAAGCGTATACACACTAGTTCTGCATATTAAAGTAGTGTATACATCATAAATTTGATTTGCAGATCTGTACATCGGTTCACTTTGAGGAAAGCGCGTATGCACGTTCGTTCGACACATGGAAGTAGTGTATACCTTATAAAATATGTTTTAGTTGCTTCTATTTGTTGTTGTAGTGTTATGGGTTCTGGCTTGGATTTTGGTTACTGTATTCTGGTGACAGTATTCTGAATGATCAAATTGATGGGTTGTCAAAGTGATTGATTGATTTGGTTGTGGTTGGTTCAAAAGGTGATTGGTTGATGCAAATATATTTGATATGATGTTGTTGATGGATCCAATCTAAAAATTTATGAAACGTGGTCCCTCGAAGAAAAATGAGAAGGTCATAGCCTTCTGTAGGTCAGCGCCTACGTACTAGTAAGCACATCGGCTAGTACAAGAGCTAGGGGGTTATAGCTCCCTTCCAATAAAAGCTGGAGAACGAGAGAAGGTCGTAACCTTCTGCAAGTAGAAGCTTGCGTACTGGTATAAGATTGCACCAGTACAAAAACTACAAACAGAATTTTATTATTAAAAGAAGACAGAGACGATTGCAGCAGGTGGTTTTCACTCACATTGGGTTTCCACCTTATATCTTGGAGTTCATGTGTGTTTCTTATGTGTGATGCTTTAATATGTTTTTACTGCATTGTCTAATGAATTCTTGATATACTGATTAAAGTTCAATACACGATAATTTGGGTAAATCAAAAGATCTCTACATATACGCTGGTTACATTAAGTACAGTCGTGTATACACGCTAGTTCACTGAGCTAAAGTAGCATATACAAATCAGTTTTGAAAATTAAATTATTGAACTGATAATACTTATTCACCCCCCCCTCTCAGTATTATTTCCAATACTTGGAATCAGAGCCAGGTTCTTTAGAAGAAGCTTGATCGCTTGAAGGAAGATCCATCATCATGAGTAATCAAGAAAGCAGGGGATCTATCAAACCACCAATCTTTGACAAGATCAACTTTGTTTATTGGAAGGTAAGAACGCAAGCCTATATTCAATCTCTTGGAACAGATGTCTGGGAAATCGTGGAAGGAGGATACACATTTCCATCAGCAATTCCTACAGATACGGCAGGTAAAAAGCAATATGAAACCAATGCCAAGGCTGTTAATACATTATTGGGAAGTCTGTCACAATTAGAGTTTGTCAAAGTTATGCAGCTCAAATCCACCAAACAAATATGGGACAAAATCGTTCTAAGCTACGAAGGAGACTGTCAGGTAAAACGTGCTAAACTACAAACTCTCAGAATTCAATATGAAACTCTCAAGATGCACAAAGATGAAAGTATAGCTAGTTACTTCTTACGTATAAATGAGATTGTTAATTGCATGAAGAATCTAGGTGAAGAGATAAAGGAAGTTACTTTAGTTGAAAAAATTTTAAGATCCTCGTCTGCTAAGTTTGAATCAAAAGTATCTTCCATAGAAGAAAAGTAGGATCTACAGACTATTACTATGACACAACTGCATGGAATCTTAACTGCCTTTGAGATGAGAAAAGGAGGCCCATCAGATATGAGAGAAGCTGCATTTAAAGCTTCAGCAAAAGGAAAAGAAGAACTCAATGAATCAGGACATATTTCAAAAGGAGAAGAAGAAGCAAACTTTGTCAAGAACCTTCAACAGGGTTCTGGAAGATTCAGAGGTAAACTACCTTTCAAATGTTTTGCCTGTGGTAGAGTCGGTCATTATGCTACCAAATATCCTCATAAGGATAAATATGATAAAGGGAAGGAATCTGCAAAATGGAATAGAAAACAAAGTGTAAGTAAAAAGAGCTATTATACTCATGAAGATAGTGATGGTTTATCAAATAGTGATGAAGATGAAAATAGTAATGACAATAGACTTCTGATGGCTTATGAAGATGATGACTTTTTGGATGCTTTAGATGAAGATGACCTTTATGAAGAAATCTCTAAACTCAAAATCTGTTTAGAAGAAAAGAATATGATTATAGATACCTTGACATACCAACTTGCTGAAAGAGAAAAACACAATGAAAAAATAGAATGTGAAATTGTGGGTCTAAGAAAGGATCTTGAGAAAACAAAAGCTCTCAATCTTAGATTTGCTAAAGGATTAGAAACCTTAAATGAAATTATCAAAGTGCAGAATTCTCCTTTGATAAAGACATGTCTTGGATATACTGAAGAAGCATCTCAAGCATAGAAGTCGTCAACCTCCACTAAAAGCTATCTTGATGCAGTAAAGAGCAGTGAACAGTTTGACAATCGTCAGCAAAGGCATAAAACAGACCACCAAGTAAAACAGGATCAATTTACTTCAAGGATGAACAGAAGCCACAATCAACCTCAGGTAAATCGTACTCAATTTTCTTCAAATATGAATATCAATAGAAACTACAATCACCAAGTCAGTAGATTTTATAATCGCAGGAACTTCTTTAATGGTCAATGTTTCTCATATCATAATTTTGGAGACAATGTTGCTCAATGTGTTGCTTACAAAACCATCATGACTAGAGAAGCATGAAATCAAAGGAATGTGACAGGGACCAAGAAAAGTTCCTATAATAACTTTTCTCTGCTTGAAAATGAAATAGAATGCTCAATCTGTAACAACTTTGGCCATGAAGAATCTGAATGCAGGAGAAAATTTCGACAAATATCTCAAAAGGAGCAAACTCCATTAAATCCCAAAATATGGAGAAAGAAAGAACCACAAACAGAAAGATGTGGTATAGCCTTGTATGTAGAAGGACAATAAAACCAGTGGTACATCGATAGTGGATGCTCAAAACACATGATAGGTGACAAAGAAAAACTACACTCATATAATGCCTTAGAAAAGGAAAAGTGTGTCTCATTTGGAAACGACACTCCTGCTGTCATAAAAGGTAAAGGCTCTATTTTCTTGAAAGAAAAAGTTAAAGCTGGGAATGTTATGTATGTTGATGGCTTAAAGCATAACCTGTTGAGTGTGAGTCAAATGTGTGATCAAGGAAATGAAGTAGTGTTTCAATCAAATGGATGTGTCGTTCGTGAGCTTGATACAGGAGAAATCGTGATTAAAGGTACAAGAACTCCAAACAACCTATACATACTCAAGGGAGGACAACAACACTGTTATCTAAGCAAAAATGATGAAAACTGGCTATGGCACAGAATATTGGGACATCTAATTTTTTCTCAAATAAGAAAAGCATGCAGATTCTAGGTTGTTCGAGATCTTCCAAATATCAACATTCCTGAAAATACTATATGCAGATCATGTCAATTTGGTAAGCAACCCAGATCTCAATTCATCGAAAAGGAAGGATCATCTAGTAAGCCTCTTGAACTAGTTCATACTGATTTATGTGGACCATCAAGGAAAAAGTCACCTCGAGGAGAAGAATACTTTATATTGTTCATTGATGATTTTTCCAGAATGTGTTGGATAGGTCTTCTAAAGCATAAAGATGAAGCATTTGAAAAGTTCAAAGCTTTCAAAGCTTTGGTTGAAAATGAATCAAATCGCAAAATCAAATGCCTCAAATCTGATCGAGGAGGGGAATTTACCTCGGATGAATTCTTTGACTTCTATGAACAACATGGAATAAAAAGATAGTTCTCCACTGCAAGGACTCCTCAGCAAAATGGAGTGGTAGAAAGGATGAACATAACTGTTCAACAAATGGATCGTGCTATGCTAGATGAATCTGGAACTCCTGCAACCTTCTAGGGTGAAGCTGCATTCGCCGCCATCACTATTCTCAACCAAGCAAATGTTTGGGTAAACAACACTCAAACTCCACATGAACTTTGGTATGGTAAAACTCCTACTATAAAGTACTTCAAAGTTTTTGGAAGCAAATGTTACATCAAAAGGATTGAAGAAAAACTTGGTAAGTTTGAACCTAGAGCAGATGAAGGTATTCTTCTTGGCTACTCTTCCCGAAGTAAAGGATATAAATGTTATAATAAAAGACTTGGGAAAATTATTGAAAGTATTGATGTTGTAGTTGATGAAGCATGCAAAAATCCAAACAAATAAAAACGGAAGATCATGACAATGAAGAAGATGAGGATCATTTTCCCACATCAAATCACACTAATTCTGAAGAAGAAACTAATGAAGCACCAGAAGAATAGATAGCGATAGAAGAAAAGACTCCATCCAGTTATGTTCAAAAAAATCATCCAGAAACTCAAATTTTGGGGGAAAAAGGGGTAGGTGTGCAGACAAGAACTATTGTCGAAACCTCAAGCTATCTAGCAGTATTATCTTCCATTGAACCTCAAAATGTAAATGAAGCATGTAGAGATGAATGTTGGGTCAAGGCCATGAATGAAGAACTTGAGAAAATTGAAAAGAATAATACTTGGGAATTAGTTCCTAGACCTCATGATAAGAATACCATATGAACTAAATGGATATTCAAAAACAAGCTGAACGAAAATGGAGAAGTTATTAGAAACAAGGCCAGACTTATTTTCAAAGGATATGCTCAACAAGAAGGTATAGATTTTGAAGAAACTTTTGCACCTGTTGCTAGACTTGAAGCAATAAGAATGTTTCTTGCTCTTTCCAATTTTCAGAAATTCAAAGTATACCAAATGGATGTAAAATATGCCTTTCTTAATGGAGACTTAGAAGAAGAAGTCTATATTGAACAACCAGAAGGA
The DNA here is from genome assembly GCA_031772625.1 of Pinus tabuliformis. Classification (NCBI taxonomy): domain Eukaryota; kingdom Viridiplantae; phylum Streptophyta; class Pinopsida; order Pinales; family Pinaceae; genus Pinus; species Pinus tabuliformis. The sequence continues at coordinate 635,383,348 of CM062804.1, read as the reverse complement.
TTGATGCTTGGAAATGATGCAAAACTTGTATGAAAACTCAGAAAAGCTCTCTATGGTCCAAAACAGGCTCCAAGAGGATGGTATTACTGTCTTGACAAATATCTCCATCAACAAGGTTTTTCAAAGGGGCCAGCAGATAGCAATCTATATACAAAGATGGACACTGATTTGCTAATAATTGTTGTGTATGTTGATGATATTATTTTTGGTAGAAATGAAGAATCCATGAGTTAAAATTTTCCCTCAGTAATGCAACAAGAATTTGAAATGTCCTTGCTTGGAGAGCTTACCTATTTTCTTGGTCTACAAGTTCAACAAAATAAAGATGGTATTTTTCTCTCAAAAACCAAATATCTCAAACAGACCCTGGAAAAGTACGACATAGAAGATTCTAAACCAGTATGTACCCCAATGGTAACAGGATGCAGTCTTAGCTCAAATGATGAATCAGCAGCAGTACATCAACCAACTTACAGATCCATGATTGGCAGTCTGCTATATCTAACAGGTACCCGACCGGACATCATGCATGCAGTGGGAATAGTTGGAAGATTCCAAGAAAATCCTAAAGAAACACACCTTCAGGCAGTCAAAGTGATTTTCAAATATCTCCAAGGAACACAGAACTTTGGTTAATGGTATCCTAGAGAAACCGATCTTACACTTCATATATATACAGATGCAGATTGGGCAGGAAGTGTTGATGATAGAAAAAACACTAGTGGTGGTGCATTCTATATGGGTTCTATGTTAGTGTCATGGTTCAGCAAGAAACAAAGTTCAATTGCATTATCTACAGCTGAAGCAGAATACATGGTTGTTGCATCTTGTTGCACACAACTACTTTGGATGATGCAAACCTTGCAAGACATTCAGATCACATGTACTCCACCTATCTCCATTATATGTGATAACACAAGTGCCATCAGTATTTCAAAGAATCAGTCATGCACTCCAAGACCAAGCACATGCCCATAAAATATCATTTTCTACGTGAACAAGTGCTTGAACAAAAAGTCAAACTGGAATATGTTCCCTCCAAAGAACAGGTCGCTGATATATTCACTAAACCACTGCCCAGAGAGACATTTGAATATCTCAGACAAAAGCTGGGAGTAGTTGTTGCATCATCCTACCATTAAATCTAATTTTCTTCAAAGAAAGGTGGTTATACGCAAGTTTCATAAAGCATAGTCACGTACATACGCGGGTTTCTGTGGGCATAGTCGCATATATGTTGGCTTGAAGGAAAACAGTGGGCCAGACACAAAAAAAAGGGGGGTTTGCCATGGTTCTGTCAATTATCTACTATGTTTGATGATGGTTTCACTCTGCTGATAACATGTGGAAATATATTGGTTCTCATAAAGTTGTTGATAACTTGATGAATATCTAATTGATGATGATGCTTTGATATCTCTTACTGACATATGCAATGATCAGATCTGACAATGAACAAGTGGAACAGGTTCAGGGGGAGAACATGGTTGATGATAGTTTGGGAAGTAATGATGGACATATACAGGTTGCTAGTCTGGATGTTGATTGACAGATGTTTCTGATGGTGCAGATCATATGATAGTTGTTGATGACTATCATGGTCTTGTTTTATAATTTTGGTCTCTGTTATATAAGTCACGTACATCTTTTAATGTAAAGGTCATGAAAAGACCTAATTTGTAACCCCACTATGCATGGGATGGATGATGTAATGTTTGTGTTTTTCCATGTACAAACAATTGTATATCCCCACTTGGTTGGGTGGATGAGTCAAATTTGGTATATCCCCACTTGGTTGGGGGGATAAGTCAAATTTGGCATATCCCCACTTAGTTGGGAGATGGATGTATGTATGAGTCATTGGTGATAGGAAGGTCATTTGGGATGTATGTATAGAGTCATGTTCTTCTTTTAGAACATATTTTTTTAGACTTCGCTTATGCTCAGGGGGAGAATGGACTCAATCATGGGAGCTCAATCAGCACACTTCAACATATCAGAGATTTCAGCATACACTCAGGGGGAGCATGACCCTTTGCCCTTGATGTCAAAGGGGGAGAGTGACTTGGTGTGGTTGTTGTTGCCATCAAGTCCAAAGGGGAAGATTGTTGGCATTATGATGTATGTGTTGTACTTGATGGCAACCCACTTATAGCAGAACAACTCATTTATATATGGTAACTAGATGAATCTACAGAAGAGGAATCAGATGTGACAGAATGCATGACAGTAGTGTTTACAGATGTGATGAAATGCAGGGCAGCTTCAAGGAATCAGTTCAGAAGGCAACTCACTCAGATGAAAGATCACAGTATACTAGGTTAACAGCACAGAGTTACAGATCAGACTGCATAGAATGAAGAAATAGAGGTATACGCAGGTTCACCATTGGCCAAGCCGCGTATACACGCGGGTTCACTGTATACAAGTAGTGTATACATACACACGCACTTTCACAAAATGAAAAGCGTGTATACCTTGGAAAACTAAGTTTGTGGTCCGAAGTATTTGGTCCATGGTATTTTGATCCATGGTATTGGTCCATGGTATTTGGTCCGAGGTATTGACCCTAGGTATTTGATCCAAGGTATTGCTCCTAAGTGGTTTTGGTCCATCGTATTGAGAAAAGCCTAAAACTATAAAAGGAGGAGAAAATCATTAGGCCAAGACACACAAGCATTAGATATTTGATGAAATCTGAGATCTAGTATGCAGGTTATTAGGTTATGGTGCATTGCTGAATCTGAACCAAGGAGGAACCTTAGCGTTTGATGAAAGATAAGATCTAATGATGTATCGGGATCTCAAGGCTTGAAGTGAATTATCTTTATGTGATTTGATCATGTATCTGAATAATTGGCGCATGTTATAGTCTATAAATATGATGATCTGGGTATGACTGAAGCCTGGAATAGTTGTAATGTTTAAATAATCATTTACAGATCTATATGCAGGTTCACTTTAGAAAAAAAGCATATACATGTTGGTTTTTCATATTAAAGTAGCATATACATCATAAATTTGATTTGCAGATCTGTACGCCGGTTCACTTTGAGGAAAGCGTGTATGCACACAGGTTCGACACATGGAAGTAGCGTATACCTTATAAAATATGTTTTAGTTGCTTCTGTTTGTTGTTGTAGTGTTCTGGATTCTAGCTTGGGTTCTGGTTACTATATTCTGGTGACAGTATTCTAAATGATCAGATTGATGGGTTGTCAAAGTGATTGATTGATTCAATTGTGGTTGGTTCAAAAGGTGATTGGTTGACGCAGATATATTTGATATGATGTTGTTGATGGATCCAGTCTGAAAATTTATGAAACGTGGTCCCTGGAAGAAAAAGGAGAAGTTTGTAGCCTTCTGTAGGTCGGTGCCTACATACTACTAAACACATTGGCTAGTACAAGATCTAGGGGGTTATAGCTCCCTTCTAGTAGAAGCTGGAGAATGAGAGAAGGTTGTAGCCTTCTACAGGTAGAAGCTTGTGTACTAGTATAAGACTGTACCAATACAAAAAATGTAAACAAAATTTTCTTATTAAAAGAAGACAGAGACGATTGCATTAGGTGGTTTTCACCCACATTGGGTTTCCACCTTATATCTTGGTGTTCATGTGTGTTGCTTATGTGTGATGCTTTAATCTGTTTTTACTGCACTGTCTAATGAATTCCTAATATACTGATTAAAGTTAACTACATGATAATTTGGGTAAATCAAAAGATCTCTGCATATACACTAGTTGCATTAAGTACAGTCGCGTATACACGCTAGTTCACTAAGCTGAAATAGCGTATAGAAATAAGTTTTGAAAATTAAATTATTGATTTGATAATACTGATTCACCCCCCCTCTCAGTATTATTTCCAACAGAACCTTGATACGTCTACAACTGAACATTCACAAGGCATACTCTCTTGCTCATTCAAACGCACATGTGTGCTTCTCTCTCATGCTAATTTCTTAAGCCAAGGCAAATATTTAAGTAAATGGCAGTCGGGTCGTATTTCCGGATGGAACTCCTACACCAAACGGTGTGAGGTCTAATTGGGACCTCTTATTGAGGAGATCCCATGTATGTTGGCGGTATCTAGCATCGTCAACATTCTAGCACTAGAAGGAGGGAAACCAATGTTTAATTGTTGATAACTCTTCACATCCCAATCATTCGGTTTATCGACAAGGCAGTAATATCTCGAGCATCATCCCTAATCTTGTTCCCAAGGTAGGATGGTCTTCTCAACTTGGTCCGAAGTTGGCCTATGAAGTTACTTATGAACAACTCTAGGTGATTCTACCTATCACCCGTCGGTTTGAGAAATCTATCATTTTACTCCCCGTCACTCATAATCTTCCCCATAATCCTAAGAAGAAAGAAACAAATTGTACTAGTGTACTGGTTACATCAGTGGAATATTTGGATTTTTCCACTCTTAAGGAGTTAGTAAGAGTCTTCCAAAGACACATTTCAGCAAGACTTGCTTCCACCTGTTCACGAATATTACAAGGAATATATTGTTATTTCTGACGAAGAATAGTCGAGAGTTGATTTTGAGTTTAACGACAGTCTAAACGGTGAAGGAGAAGGCTCATCAGATTTGGAAAAGGAGGAGCCAGGAGATGAAGACATGGAAGATCAGGACTTGGATTGGATGGCCCAAGAGCCACTCGCTCTTCCATATAACCTTCATAGAATGCCTAGACATCCGAAGAAGTTGTTGTCAAATTTTGTTCCTGATAAGAAGACTGAGGCAAAAGATCATATCAAATATTTTTACATGCATCTACAAATGTTAGAGCTATGGTACGATAATGTTGCTTGTAGGCTTTTTCCTTTTACTTTAGAAGATAAAGCAACATCATGGTATCGTAGTTTGCTTATTAATTCAATCCATAGTTGGAGGAATTTTAAGAAATTGCTTTAGGAAAAAAATCGATGACAAGTCTCCCGCCATGCTATTAAAATATCTCAGAAATAGTAAGATGGGGGAAAAGGATAAAGGTAAAGACTTCAATCAAAGGTTAAACCGATATTAAACAATTTTCTCCCAAACATGAAACCTCACAATTCTATCACTATTGATTATTATACAACTGCCTTGGCGACAAACATTTCCTCTTTTGTTAAACGAGTTGCAAAGGAGACATTGGCTCTAAACTTTGCAGAAGCAATCATCGTGGAGAAAGACTTGCATTCCATTGGTTTCATTACAGATGTTGATGAATCTAAATACTCCAAGGAGACTAGCAAGAAGTCTCAACCTTCTCCAAGTAAGGCTAAAGAAAAGGACTCTATTGATATTGAAAGCTTGACTAGATCCTTAAAGGCACTCACCAACAAAGTTTTGGAATTAAAGAGGAGGTCAAGCGAGACCTCTACCAACAGCAAGCCCCCCAAGTCTTTCCCTTTCAGAAGGAATAACAAAACCAACAATCAGCTAACTAAATTTTCCTAGAGTTCAAATGTTGTGTTGAATATTGAAAGTATAGGCATGGATAACTATTGTTCCTTCCATCATGATTGGCATTAAAAGAAAACATTTCCATAGTGGAACCACAACATGAATGCTCAAGTCGCACACATTGTTGATACTTTACTAGTAGATGAGCAGTCCGAGTAGATGGAAAAAGCAAAGGAACCTGCATTAGTTAAGGAAAGCACAGGTGTTGGACATGCAGTAAATACATTTGATTTTATTCTTCATACCGACAATAAGAGTGTTGAAGCACCACCTCAAAGCGAGGCTCCTCCTCAAAAACAAAGCATTCGTTATAAATTTAGAATCAAAGGGCCTATTTCTAGTTAGGAAGTGACAAGACAAAAATTAAAGAATCAATTGTTAAGAAGACTCACACCACCAACTAATCCTGCTCAGAATACAAAAAATAAGTATGGAAGTGTTACTGCTTCTAAGAATACTTCCACCTACAGTAAAAGCAAGACCATCACTCTGGAAGTTTCAAACCAAGCCACACCTCTAGACACTTTAGCACTGCCTGCTAAAAATGAAACTATTGATTATAACATAGTCAAAGATTTGAAGAGAGCTCATACCAACATTTTAATTTTTGAGCTCACAAAGATAGCAGGCCAACATGCACTGCTTGTCCAAGCTTTCTCACAACCTTCATCAGGTGACAAAGCTTCTACCTCTTTAAAGGTATCTAGTAAGTATGTTGGAACTCTCGAATCTATGGTAAATGCTATAACTTTATATGTTAATAATATTTGCCCCCCATGTCTACTAACTTTTGAAATTTTTAATTACAATTTCCATAATTGTTCGATCAATTCGAGTGCATCTATTAATGTAATGTCATTATCTGTAGCTAAGAAAATTAACACTAAATGGAATAAAATTGATGCACAAATCATCAGTTGGACAGATCCCTTGTCCAAGTTATTGGTGAACTCAAGAATGTTATTATACAATTATCATTTGATCACGGAGTACACCAATGTATAACCATTGTAATTATGGACATCCTTGAATCCTATGGCATACTCTTGAGTCGAAACTAGTCTAGTAAATTGCAAGGGTATTTTGCTATAGATTGGTCACACTTGTGGCTTCCATATAAGTGAACCATACATTAAATATATCGACACCACTTAAGGGTCATAATGAGCTCGTTTCCTTTGCAAACCTTATATTTAGAAATTGTTTCTTGGAAACTGACCATGGGTGTTATCAAGCACAACCATCACCCGTCCCACTCTATACATAGTTGGAGCTCCTTCCATGTACTCCAAGTGGTGCTAATGAAACTTGTGATATAGATGTACATAATAGGAATAGTAGTATAGGAACCAATTTAGTAGCTAATAATATATGCATTGTGTACTTCGATGGTTCTAAAACACAAGGTGGCTCTAGAGTTGTGTATATTTTAACATTGTTCAAAAATTACCTACAAATGAATTCTTAAAACAGAAAAATAATGACGAAAACATAAAACAAACATACACAGATATTTTCCCCTAGATCCCAAAATCGGGACTACCAGATTGATTTTTCATTATGTTCTTTTCAATGTTATAATACATATATATATATACATGCCAAAGAATTCATAAACCCCAATCCACTAACCCTAGATTAAAACATAATCACAGTTCCCTTGACCGGATCTACAAAATACCATGGGAAAAAAACCATTTTTCCAAAATCATGAGGGAAAAACCTATGCAAAACCGCCCAGAAAATTTAAAGGTGTAGTGTCCCTTGAAAAATTATATGACCTGCAAAACAAATTCAAAGGGTCAATTAACACTAAGACTTAGAGCTCGAAGTTTCCATTTCCATCCGAACATGCCAATTTGGGAACCCAAGATGATCCAAAATATGTAAACCTCAGTACACGTTCTCCACAAGAACGACAAGCATTCATCTACGTATTCTAACAATACCGAGATGTGTTTGTATGGACATATAGCGATTTGAAGACATGTGATACTCATGTCATCCAACATGTCATTCCAATTAAAGAAGGGATGAAACCTTTTTAGCAAAAGCTAAGGAAATTTCGTCCAACATTGGAACCCCTAATTAAAAAGGAGTTGAGGAAGTTGTTATATGCCTAGATCATTTTCAAGGTTAGACACTCTACTTGGGTTTTGAATTTGGTCCCCGTTAGAAAGAATTTCAATGAGATAAGGTTATGTGTCAGCTTTCGCAATCTTAATCGAGCATCAAATAAAGATAATTACCTGGTGCCATCCATGGAACAGATTCTCCAAACATTATTTGGGTCTGAGATGTTCTTGCTACTAGATGGTTTTTCTGGCTATAATCAAGTGCTAGTAGCATAAATGGACCATCCTACAGCCACCTTCAGTATCAAGTGGGGAACATTCGCCTTTAAACATATGTCATTTGAGCTTATTAATGTTGGTGCTACCTTTCAAAGAGCAATGGACATCACTTTCCGTGGCCTAACGGGTCAAAATATAGTTGTTTAATTGGATGGTGTTACTATGTTTTCTAAAAGAAGATTAGATCATGTATGTCATCTGAAGCAAATATTTGAGCAGTTTCGAAAATATGGGATCTCTCTCAATCCCAAGAAAAACATTTTTGGTGTGTCAGAAGGCACTCTCGTAGGACACATCATTGCAAAGAGTGGAATTAAATTTGACCCCAAAAGGGTCAAAACTATAACTCGGATCCTGTTCCCAGTAAACAATAAAGCAATGCAATCTTTCTTAGGGAACATTAATTTCCACAGAAATCTCATCTCCAATTATGCTCAGATAGTTAAACCTTCACAAGATGATTAAGAAATATGTGATTTATAAATGGGACAGAAGGGAAAAGGATGTTTTTTCTCATAGTAAGTTATCGTTGATGCACCTGCATTATTTAGTCCCAATTATGGAAAATATTTCATGCTTTACACTTTTGCTTCGAATTAATCTATTATGGTCGTACTGACTCAGAAGGATGTTGAAGGAAACGAATGGAATATTTCTGTCACGAGTGTTGGATTGAAAAGGTCAAATATTAATTATCTTGTCGTCTATAAACAAGTGTATGTTGTATATAAGGCAATAAAATATTTCAAACCATATCTCCTTAAAGCCCACACGATCATATATGTGCCTCATCTATTGGTCAAAACACTCTTTTTGCAGCAGGAGTTGGGTGAGAAGAGGGAAAATTGGATGACCTATTTACAAGAATATGATTTGGAGTTTATGCCAGTTCATACTATTAAGGGTCGTGGCCACTGTCAACTAGCAGCCAAAGTGAGAAATGCCTAGGAGAAATATTTTTTCTGGATGGGAGCAGGAAATAAAGATGTAAAATGTTCAACAAGTTCCCCAGACCAAATCAACAGCGCCATGGTATTCATACATACGAAAATTCTTCAAGCACATCACTTTCCCATGCATTTAACGAACAAGCAAAAGACGGAAATCTTCCTCAAAGCTATATCCTATTGGAAAACACTGAGAGGGGGGGCGAATCAATATTCCTTAGCAATTAGCACTTTTAAATCTTTTCAAGGCATTATTTAATCTTCAATTATCATTAATGTTTATGCAGTAACAACAATGAATAAAAGAACACAAGAGGCACAAAACTTTTAGGTGGAAAACCCCCTCTGGGTCAAAAACCATCGAACGCTTTTCTAATAATTCTTTAATCTTCAACTCCAATTGAAAAGAAAGCTCGAACTTCCTAGAATCTAGAAAAGAATTCTTCTCTAGCTCCCACTGGATGGACGCTCCAATGCACGAGATTCTTCAGTAGTCAACTGAACGGATGCCCCAACACCCAATGAGCTACAACTCATCCTAGCACCACCCTACCACCCTGAATTTTTCACAGGCTTGAACCTATTGGTGACTTCATGCACCAGCCTAGTACCACCCTACCACCCTATAGAAGAATAAAAGAAGAATGGACTCTCGTACCAGGGAAAATGGTCCACTTTACAATGATATAGAATGATGTAGAAGAAGACGACACACTAGACCATAACCCCAATTATGACACAACCACCTAATGATGATCATAGACCTCCCGACACTCCCTCTTCAACTCTTGGCAGATAGACACTTGTACAACTTTTACAAAGATGCTTTTACAATGACTCTGCCCAATGATACTTTTACAATGTCTATTTGCAGTGTTGCCCACTTGAAGACTTCATGTGGTGAACTTCTTGCTAATGTTCTGCACCTTGATTGTTGTTCTTATCATGCTACCCTTTCTCATTCTTCAGAACATTAGATTATGCATTGAGTCTTCTCTTGATGAATATATAATACCTGCAAAAAGTCTTCAAGGAAATACTTGTGACATGATAATAGAAAAACTTACCTCATCCTGTAGAGCATATGTCAGTGCTAAACAAAAACAACAAATTAGAATACAAAGAACCTAATGCAATTAAGAGATGAAAATGCATATACAAAATATACTTACCTGTAGCTTACCTCTACTGCATCATTTTGCTGCACCTTGCTCTTTGCTGCCCTAGAAAGTCCGATCCTTTGCACCCCTTGACAACACTTGATCTAGTTTTTCTTACCTTCTAGGAGCACGATATTTACTCTTATGTATCTCTATGATTTCAGATCCCCAACATGTGATCTTCAGTCCTGTAGAATCCCTCTGAGTCTTCTTTCCAATGCCACAGGTCTGACCCGATTTGGACTCTTCAAGGGAAAGTTATGCCCAATCTCTCACAATGACCTAATTATGGACTAGTTCTGTAGATCAAACTTGTACGATGTGCCACATGTCACTGTTTCCTCCTTCAGCTCTGAAATTTATACACAGAAAACTACAGTCTGTGCACTATCCTCCACTTTTTACAGAATTCCACTCCTCTTATCACAGAGAGAGTTATGATGATTTTCCAAAGGTCACTTCTTTGAGATGAAATTTGGCAGCCTGCAAAAATCCTAACTTCCATAGATCATATCTCTGAAAATATAGCGAACCAAGATCTAAAATTTGGTCACATCGTTCCCTAGGATTGCAAATCAAATGGGTTTTAATTTCATAATCTAAGACTTCACATAAATGAAGTTATAGCGAAAATTCCATGATCACTACATTTGGAGGATATATGAGATTTATTTTTATAGAGTTGAGAGGGGCTTCTATAGAGAATGTTGGAGGGATTTTAGGAGCTTAAAAAAATTATTAATTAATGATTATTCAATGACCAAAACCAATTATGAGTTCCATGCCACAACCCCATATGGTTTTAGCCCACTAACTGGGGTTACTAAATTCAAATGTGAATATCTCTCAAACCGTGAAGAATTACTTGGCGTGCCATATATCAACAGAAACATCTAGACGAGTAGAATCTATCTATAAGATCCTTGACTCAAAATAGAGTAAGTTTTCAAATCAAAATTCCCTTGCAAGATCAGAGTATCCCCTGGTGTTGCTTGGGTTGACATCAATGACAACCTCAAATCATCTTTAGATCAACAATCTCCCCCTTTGACAATGATGGCAACACAATTACTCCCCCTGCGATCAGAGCACCTCTTCCTACTGTCTTCTCTCCCCCTTTGACATCAATGGCAAAGGGTAACTCCCCCTGACACACAACCATCCTGTAGACCTGTACACACTTCCACTCCCCCTTTATTTTCTGAATAAGGAAAACCTAATGAGAACTTTGGAGAATCCCAAGCTTCTGGCGAAGATATTCAAATGCTTCACGAGGTAAAGGTTTAGTGAAGATATGAACGATTTATTCTTTTGTAACAACATATTCAAGTTTGATATTCTTTTCAGCAACTTGTTCTCTAACAAAATGATATTTTATTAGAATGTTTTTTGTTTTTGAATGCAAGACAGGATTCTTGGAGATGCTAATGGCACTGGTGTTATCACAGAAGATGGCAATATGCTCACTGAATTGTACTTGAAGATCTTGCAAAGTTTTTTTCATCCAAAGGGATCGAGTACAACAAGCTTCCACTGCAATGTATTCTACTTCCGATGTAGATAACGAGATTGAGTTTTTTTGTTTGCTCAACCATGATACGAGACAACCACCTAGATAGAATGTTTCTCCACTAGTACTCTTACGATCATCAATGCTTCCTGCCCAATCTACATCTGTAAAGGCTTGAATAATGAGATTGTTGCCCTTGGGATACCACAAGCCATATTCTGTTGTTCTATTTAGATATCAAAGAATTATTTTGATGGAAATAATATGTGATTCTTTTGGTGCTGCTTGGAATCTTGCTACTTGTCAAACTCCTTGCATAACATATGGTCGGGAGGTTGTTACATATAGAAGACTACCAATCATAGATCTGTACAACCTCTGATCCACATCCTTAGATGAGTCGTCTATGCTCAATTTTCAACCTGTTACCATCAGAGTAAGGACAGGTTTACAATCTTCCATTTTAAATTTCTTGAGAATTTCCTTGATGTACTTGGCTTGACATATAAATATTCCTTTCTCTTGCTGAGATATTTGAAGCCTTAAGAAGTATGTCAACTCACCAAGTAAAGACATCTCGAACTCACTTTGCATCTTTGTAGCAAAGTTCCTACTTAGTAAATCATCATTGCTACCAAAGATTATATCATCCACATATACCTCAACGATTTTTAAATTATCCTTATCTATTTGTACATAAAGATTGTTATTAGCAGTACCTTTCTTGAACCCTTGTTGACATAGATATCCATCAAGACGAGCATACCATGCTCTGGGAGCCTGCTTAAGACCATACATAGCCGTCTTTAACCTGCAAACATATTCTTCTTTTTCTGATATTAGAAAACCTTCAGGTTGTTCGATGCAAACTTCTTCTTCTAATTCTCCATTCAGAAATGCTGACTTGACATCCATTTGGTAGAATTTTATTTTTCTTGAACATGCATAGGCGAGAAACATCTGGATGGCTTCCATTCTGGCAACTGGTGCAAATGTTTCGTCAAAATCAATTCCTTCCACTTGTGCATAGCCTTTGAAAACCAATCTTGCTTTGTTTCTGGTAATATGTCCATGTTCATTCAATTTGTTCCTGAACACCCATTTAGTCCCAATGACATTTTTATCTTTTGGTTGTGGAACTAATTCCCAAGTGTTATTCTTCTCGATTTGATCCAACTCGTCATTCATAGCTACTACCCAATGTTCATTCTGGTTGGCTTCCTCAAAACTACTAGGCTCAAAGGTTGCTAGAAAAGCAATGTGAGCTTGTTGTGATGAACGAAGTTGTCGACCTTTTCTTGTTCCAATTCCTTCATTTGTGTCACCAATTATTTGATTTGATGGATGGTTCTTTTGAATCCATTCTTTTGTTCTCTTTGGAGGAGCTTCTTTTTGTTGTTCCTGTATATCTTGTTGATCATTATTTACTTCTTCCTGGTGGACAATTGCTTCTTGTTCTAGAATTTTCTCTATACCTTTTTCAGCCTCTATCTCAATTTTCAAAGATTCTAGATCCTCATCACTATTCATTAGAACACTATCTTTGTCAAATGTAACATTTATGCTCTCCACTATCTGTTTTCGTCTGAGATTATAGCATTTATAGGCCTTTCTTTTGTGTGAGTAACCAAAAAATATACCTTCATCAACACACAATTCACACTTACCCAACTTTTGATCTTCTCTTTTGATATAAAATTTGCTTCCGAAGATTCTCAAATATTTTACATTAGACGATTTTCCTTTCCATGATTCATATGGGGTCTTATTGCAATTATTTCTTAGAAGACTTCTGTTGATAATGAAGATTGTCGTATCAATTGCTTGAACCCAGAATTTTTCATCCAATTTTGAGTCCTTCAACATTGTTCTACCCATTTCATGTATGGTTATGTTCTTTCTTTCAAAAATTCCATTTTGTTGAGGTGTTCGTGCCGTTGAAAATTGTTTTTTAATTCCATTTTCGTCATAGTATTTTTGAAATAATTGGAAGTGAATTCTCCGCCATTATCTGATCTTAGACACTTTATTTTTAAATCAATCTCATTTTCGACCAACTCCTTGTAGACCTTAAAGCACTCAAATGCTTCAGATTTTTTCTTTAGGAAATTGACGGTTGTCATCCTGATATAGTCATCTATCATTAACATGAAATATAATTCTCCATCTAAGCCTTTTGTTCCCATAGGACCACATAGATCAGTATGTATCAATTCCGATGAATGTGATGCAAAGTTTTATTTTGTTTTAAATCCGCATTTTGTTTGCTTGCCATGCCGACAAGCCTCACATGGTGTGTTGGAAGGTTTTGAGATTTTTGGCATTTCTCATACTACTTCCTTTTTGTTTATCCTTTCTTCTTGCCTTTCTTGTTGAATTTATTAAAGCCTTTCTTTCCTTTCGAGTTTCCATCACTTTTGTTCGGACATTTTGCTGCGAAATTCCAAACCTCACCACAACCGAAACATATCAATGGAAGTTTACCTTTGAATTTTCCCTTACCAATTTTTAGTTTTCTCATAAAGAAAGCATATTCTCCATCTGAAAAACCTTCTTCATCATCTTCCTTTCCTTCACATTTGCAGGTGCAGGTGAAGATCTTTGCCTTTGAAGGTTGTTTGTCCTTATTGGTTTTCTTAGATGCAACGAACGAGGTTTCTGGATGCGAAGTACCCTCTTCTTCATCAAGTCTCATTTCATATGCTATGAGAACTCCATGTAATTCCTCTTTGCTGAGTTTGTCCAGATTTGCATTGTATTCTAAGATCGATACCTTTAGGTTGAATCTTCCTGGTAACGTTCTAAGAATATTTCATATAATAGTCTTCTCGTCAACAAGCTCTCCCAATCCTTCCAGAGTGTTGGTTATTTCATCAACATGTTGGAAGTATGCAACAATGTTTTCATTTTCTTTCATTATGAGTTGCTCAAATTTTTCTCTGTAGATTTGAAGCTTTGCTTCTTTGACATTTGAGTCACCTGCATATATATTCTCAAGCTTGTCCCATACATTTTTGGCAGTTTTACAACCCAACACCTTATGATAAGAAGATTCAATAAGTTCACTGATAATAATATTCTTTGCATTTGCATCATTTACCAAATTCTTCTTACCGTGTTCATCTGCGGTTGGTGTAAAGCCATTTTGAATAGTGTCCCATACTTCTTAACCTTGTGCCAAGAGATAGACCTCCATTCTTCCTTTCCAGAGTGCATAGTTATTTTCATTGAATAGAGGTACACCATTCTTGGTATGCTCCATGATCTCCTTCCAGTTGTTAAACTGCTATTGAAAGAACCAAGCTCTGATACCAATTGTTGGAAAATACTGAGGGGGGGGGAGGATGAATCAGTATTCCTTAGCAATTAGCACTTTTAAATCTTTTCATAGCATTAGTTAATCTTAAATTTGCTGAAAATGCAACAAGATGATGGAGCTTAGTGGAAAGGAGTCACCTTCACTAAGTGGGCCCGCAGGCTATCTTTGGTGCAAAGTCTATTTTTAGACTATGTCTATTTTTAGACATATGGATCATGGTCTATGAGTTGCAGGATGTTATTTGTGAATGATTGGTCATGTTGGTAAAAATAGATGGACTTCTATTTTTAGACATATGGGCGGAGTCTATTTTTAGACTGCCAGGCTAAAAATAGAACAGTCGAATACTATTAGCTCTTAATAATATTTGGACTATAAACATTATCTTATCCTCTTGGAGCACTTCAGTTCGAGCTACGGATGTGGCACATGCAGCTGCCAGAAGGAAATACGCTTTTCTTATGGGTCAGTTGAGCTATTGCATGATGGACTTCAATTAGAACTCAAGTGATTGAGTTTGGTGGAGTTGATTGAGGAGTTGATGGAGTTGTGTTCAGTTTGACTTGGTTGAACTAGTTGTATTTAGTCTAACTGCAGAATACACTAGTGATGAGTGATGTGAATTAATTATTAATTAATTCACTAATTATTAACTCATAAATCAACTAAAGAATACATCAGTTAACTCAGTGCATGGACAGTTCAGTGGAGACAGGTGTTAGAGGTGAGTGAAAGGGCAAGACAGCTGTCAGTTGTGACTATAGCTGTGCATGATATTTGCACAATCAATGGATTGAGTATTGCCAATGAGGATTGCGTGGTTCATTCAAGGGAAATATGAGTTTGGATCAGCCATTCTCATCTATTCTCATGAAGGATTGCGCAGTAGAGGCAAGCAAGCAGCGGAGGAGATTTGAACCTGTGATTGATTCAGATCTGAGCTAGTTTGTGTGTAACAGGTGGAGATAGTACTGAGTACTTCTGAGGAGTATTGTACTATGTATTGTTACATATTCTCAATCAATATAATATACAGATAGTTGTGGGTTTTCAGTTGTATGCTTTCCCCGTGATATACTGTGTTGATATGTGTTATTGATGCTTCAATGTGTGCATGCAATTGTTTCTGAATACTGCAAATTGGTGATCAATAGTAGAGGAGGTTATGCATTATGTATGCATTCCGCAAATAGTGTATAATCAGGATAATCTCTGTGAATAAGTGTTATATTATTCAAAATTTCTACAAAATTATCATTAATGTTTATGCAGTAACAACAGTGAATAAAAGAACACAGAAGGCACAAAAATTTTAGGTGGAAAACCCCCTCCGGGTCAAAAACCACCGAACTCTTTTCTAATAATTATTTAATCTTCGACTCCAATTGAAAATAAAGCTCCAACTTCTCTAGCTCCCACTGGATGGACGCTCCAATGCACGATATTCCTCAGTAGTCAACTGAACGGATACCCCAACACCCAATGAGCTACAACTCACCCTAGCACCACCCTACCACCCTGAAGTTTTCATAGGCTTGAACCTATTGGTGACTTCATGCACCAACCTAGCACCACCCTACCACCTTACAGAAGAATAAAAGAAGAATGGACTCCCGTACCAGGGAAAATGGTCCACTTTACAATGATATAGAATGATGTAGAAAAAGACGACACACTAGACCATAACCCCAACTATGACACAACCACCTAATGATGATCCTAGACCTCTTGACACTACCTCTTCAACTCTTGGTAGATAGACACTTGTACAAATTTTACAAAGATTCTTTTACAATGATACTTTTACAATATCTGTATGCAGTGTTGCCCACTTGAAGACTTCATGTGGTGAACTTCTTGTTGTTGTTCTGCACCTCAATTTCTGCTCTTGTCATGCTACCCTTTCTCATTCTTCAGAACATTAGATTATGCATTCAGTCTTCTCTTGATGAATATATAATACCTGCAAAAAGTCTTCAAGGAAATACCCATGACATGATAATAGCAAAACTTACCTCATCCTGTAGAGCATATGTCAGTGCTAAACAAAAACAACAAATTAGAATACAAAGAACCTAAAGCAATTAAAAGATGAACATGCATATACAGAATATACTTACCTGTAGCTTACCTTTAGCTTACCTCTGCTGCATCATTTTGCTGCACCTTTCTCTTTTCTGCCCTAGAAAGTTTGGTCCTTTACACCCCTTGACAACACTTGATCTAGTTTTTCTTGCCTTCTAGGAGCACGATATTTAATCTGATGTATCTCTGTGATTTCAGATCCCCAACATGTGATCTTCGGTCTTGTAGAAGCCCTCTGATTCTGCTTTCCAATGCCATAGGTCTGACCCGATTTAGACTCTTCAAGGCAAAGTTATGCCCAAACTCTCACAATGACCTAATTATGGACTAGTTCCATAGAGCGAACTTGTACGACGTGCCACGTGTCACTGTTTCCTCCATCAGCTCTGAAATTGATGCACAGAAAACTACAGTCCATGCACTATCCCCCACTTTTTACAAAATTCCAATCCTCTTATCAAAGAGAGAGTTATGACGATTTTCCCAAGGTCACTTCTTTGAGATGAAATTCGGCATCCTGCAAAAATCCTAACTTCCACAGATCATATCTATGAAAATATAGCGAACCAAGATCTAAACTTCAGTCACGACGTTCATCAGGATTTCAAATCAAATGGTTTTAATTTCAAAATCTAAGACTTCGCAGAAATGAAGTTATAGCGAAAATGCCACGATCACTACATTTGGAGGATATATGAGATTTATTTGTATAAAGTTGAGAGGGGCTTCTATAGAGAATGTTGGAGGGATTTTAGGAGCTTAAAAAATTATTAATTAATGACTATTCAATGACCAAAACTAATTATGAGTGTCATGCCACAACCCCATAGGGTTTTAGCCCACTAAGTGGGGTTACTAACTTCAAACATGAATATCTCTCAAACCGTGAAGAATTACTTGGCATGCCATATATCAACGGAAACATCTCAACGAGTAGAATCTATCTATAAGATCCTTGACTCAAAATAGAGTAAGTTGTCAAGTCAAAAGTCCCTTGCAAGATCAGGGTAGCCCCTGATGCTGCTTGGGTTGACATCAATGACAACCTCAGATTATCTTTAGATCAACATATCCTACCAGGTCGTTCATGGAGTAATTTTCAAAAAGCATCATCATCTTGTCTTGCTAAGATGCCTTGAGCCTCAAGACATGGAAAAGGTACTAAAAGATCTACACGACGAATTGACAAGTGGTCACTATGTGGGTGATACAACTGAGCATAAAGTAATAAGGTTTAGTTATTATTGGCCCACTTTATTCATAAATGTTCACGTTTATGCTCACAAGTGCCTAGTTTGGTAGAGATGTGTCGGTCGAGATTGGAAGTCAATCGCCCCACTACTACCTGTAGTAATCGAGGAACCATTCCAACAGAGGGGACTAGATGTTATTAGAGAAATCTTTCCACATTCGTTAAAGCAACACCGCGATATTCTAACAGAAATAGATTATTTTACTTGGTGGACAGAAGAGATTCCATTAAGACAAGTTAACGACCAAGAAGTCATCCACTTTTTGAAGCATAACATTGTAACTAGGTTGGGGTTCCAAGGTCTCTTGTCTTTGGTAATGCAACTTATTTTTCTTCATTGAATCTTTATGAATTTGCATTAGAAAATGGTATTGTATTAAAGCATGCATATAACTATTACCTGCAGGAAAATGATTTAGCTGAGTCAACAAACAAAAATAGCATTCGCATAATCAAGAAAACCATTTTCTCTATGACACAATGCTTTGACAAAAGCTTTATGGGATGATCGCATAAATCCTAAGCGTTACCTAAAAACATCACAGTACTTTCTGATTTGTGGGAATGAAGTTTTCTTGCCTCTGAACCTGTACATCCCAGCCTTCCAACTCTCCCAAGAGTCCCAAAGTAGACCTTGCCTTCTGTTTCAAAGCAGGATAGAAATTTTGCTCAAACTTGAGGAAGAAACACTCAAAGCCAAAGAAAATTTTTCCATCCATCAAAATCATATTAAACGTTCGTTCGACAAGAAATCCGCAGGGACTAAGAGTTTTGATGTGGGTGACTTAGTATTGGAGTGGGACAAATCCCACGAAGAGAAAGGAAAGCACACGATGTTCCAACCTCTGTGAATTTTCCCCTTCACCATCGAATAAAATCTCAATCATAATACTTTCAAGCTGAAATCCTTAGACAAGATGACTGACCCTCTTCCCATAAATGGCCAAGATTTGAAGTGTTATTTCCAATAGCAGCTCTAAGTTTTGTTTCCTATATAGTCTTTTCTTTTGTCTCTTCTCCTTATTTGTTTGTGTCAGTCTTATGTGTGTCGTATCCAATTGTGTCCTATCTTGCTTTGTGTCTTGGTCATTGTACATAAATAAGACCTTGTGTGAAAAAGTGCATGGCTCAGAAAAGGTCTTGTAGTGGAATAAAGAAAAAATGTGACAAACACAACACTTGGCTATTTTTTAGTTCTTTTTCTTTGTTTGGGAAGATGCCATAGGTTGAGCTAGGTCTAGATGGAAAATACAATACATCCAAAAGGAAAACCTTGAGGGAACCTATTAGATCCGCACATATTCTAGTATCCAAACTCCTCAACTTGGTATATAAATCTACTTGGTGTGTTACATGCTTATCCAATCTAGTAGAGAAAGGATAAGGGGAAAATCTAAAGCGAGCAAACCAATATCAAAGGTTATATAAATACTTATCTGAAGGGGAAACCTCCTCTGCTCTCAATAAGTTGGGATCCCTCTTCCTCCTGTTGAAAATAATAAGTGTCGAAGCACAGTCCTATTAAATAAATAAATAAAGGGTGAAAGAAGAGAAAGGCTTCCTACGCAGGGAGGTGAAGCAAGTGACTTCGTCGAGGTATTGTCTAGGCCTACTAGCAACGAAGCAACATTCGTGATCCTGCAGTGACTCCATAGGGGCACCATCCAGGTCTGCTGACAATGGAGAAACACAGAAATGAAACTCATACTCTGAATATATTAAACTCGTCGCGCATATTACCCTTTCCTAGATTCAAATAGTTGTGATATGGCATATCTTTTGTTGTGTTTGAACCAAGTGAAGTGGGTTGAGGTGTTTATATATATAAACGGTTGAAAGGGGGAAGTCAAGGCAATCTAATTGGTGAATCAATACTTCCTAAAGGACTGGCCCTTTAACTGAAAATGTTATTCCTAAGCAGAGAATCTGAAGTTTTCCCATTGTGTTTCCAAGTGTTTTCATTGCTACAACACCCTCCAAAATTTCATTATATTCAAATTTTGGAGCCTACCTCACTATTACATCAAGTGTCACCTTGGTCGCCAAGTGTCTCTTCAAGTCATTTTATATATTTCAAGTGTTCTTGATAATTATTAAGTGTTGTCGCATTGATTAGAACATCTCTAGTACATGTCATGGTCATAACACCTTTGTCTATTAGGGAACTACACTTTTGGTCGTAGTCGCAGACACTTTGTCCGTTGTACTTGGGGAATGTTTGAACTGGTGTTTTAATATTTATTTATCAGTGTCCAAGGTTTTCTAATTTTAATCAATGAGTTGGTATGTGTCACACTTTTTTTCATCTTTAAACTTATTGTGTTCGCCCCTTCTTCCATCTTCCAAACTTAGACAAATTTTGGTTGCACAAGTGAACCCATTAAGCTAAGGAGCGCAAGAGAACATTCTTAAGCCTTGAGTGGGAATCCTTCGTTGTTCAAAAGTGTGCCTTGCACCCTCCAAGAGCACATAAAGCACTCCTAACCATCCTTCCACTTCCTCATTCTAAACTGTGCCCTAAAGAATCAAGTTTTCCTTTGAACGCATTCCTTCGACTCAAAGAATTGCGCCCTCCTTGAGCACATGAGCGCACTATGAATCCCTGAAGCTTAACACCTTCAGCCTTTAGCAATGCACCCTGTGCCCTCCTTAGCCCTCTTTAACACATGAGGGCACCCTTAAGCCTTGAAGCCTCATCCTTCATCCTTAGAAAGTGCGCCCTCCACCCTCCTTTTCTCCCTTGAGTGCATAATGCACTTGGGAAGCATGAATACCCTTCCTTCATCCTTTGGACCTGTGCCTTGTTCCCTCCCTTGAGTTTCTCTCTCTCCTCTTAAGCGCATGAGCGCATTCCGATGTCCTAAAGCTTCATATATTCATCCCTTCAGCCTTTCAAAGTGTGCCCTTGTGCCCAAAATTGTCCTTACTCCTCCCAAGCGCATTGTTAAGACATGAACAACAAATTTGCATGAAACATGTTATAATAGGATATTTTCCAGGCTGATGTTTGCTTGCCATGATTGATTGCAATTACAAGTATTTCAAGAACAGCATGGAAAGGATGCATGAAGAAGATCGCGCAAAGAGGGAAATCAAAGGAAGCATTTGAGAACAAAGAAAATGTTAGGGCCTTATAATATAAGTAATCAAAGTTTGTCTGTCCATTTATTTATTTTGAGAATCTTGTGGTAAAGTTTATCTTATAAATTCAACAGGTATTATAGTTTAAATTATTTTTGTACTAAGGTCTCAAATTGCTCAATTCATTGAAAATATGTGTCAAAAGAGGTCCATTAGTCTTGACTCGAATTGTAAGGTCCCTAAGGGATCATCAGTGAGTTGTCATGAGTGAATGTTGGACAAATTGATGGTGGTTGTGTTAGTATTGTGCATGAATATTGGCACTGATGTCAACCAGTCTTGAAAGAATGTGCACTTCAGTGCATGAATCAAAAGGATTCCTATGGTAGTTGTAGGTTTAATGTAGAGGATCATCATGGTGGATGTGTTTTCATCTTTCCAAAGAGAAAATGAGCAGATTTTGCAGTCACTTTTTAAAGCAGCAAAAGGACTCAAAGCATACATCGAACCCTCCAAAAATGGACTGCTAGATCAAGAGATATGGCATGTTGAAGTTTAAAGGTTTGAAACCTTTGAAAGGAAGGAAAAAGAGAATATCATAGGTCCAAGAGATATCAACGATCAAAGGTCTAAAGCACATCGGCGATCGGAGGTCCAGTGCACATCGCAGCATTAAGTATATCGACGATCGCAACAGCAGAGAAATATGGCGGATCAGCGATTGGCGAATCGGAAATCGGCGAGGTCAGGGCGTATCACATATCACATATCGCAATCAGTGAATCAGAGGAGTGACAACTTTAGAATGTTGTGATATGGAATGTTCTGATATGAAATGTTGCAATATGAAAGTTTTGATAGTGTTAAACTGCCGAGAAAAGAGTCGATAGTGTTAAACCCTCTGGGAACATCGAAACATATTAACAAAGAAAATCATTGCAAACCAGAGGTGGACAGGCCTTTTCTCTCTCCTTCAGTGGGATGCATAGCGCAATTTGATTTATTTCGATAAAGTTATGTGGCATCTAACGTCAGAATGACGTGGCAGTATGGCGAACACATGGCAAGCAGTTTTGGCGTTTTGAGGGGTCCTAAGAGGGAAAATCAGGGTGACACATATCACCACTCAAGAGGTGCCATGTGGCAGTGATGACATCATAATAAGTGATCTACGTTTGAAGTTCCAAATCATATCGGCGCTTTGTAACATTTACCACTTGAAAAAGTTTCGATCAGAGGGGGCTCCGATATTGGGACTAGCATACAACCGTTAAGAGTTAAAGAATCAAGGGCTGAAGCACTTAACAAAGGAAAATCATCCCCGGTGGGACTCTAAATTCCTTAGCACCTTAAGGCTAGGCGTTATGGTCACATCCCTTGGTCATATGGCGAAGAAATGCGGGAAGGGGCTAAAAGAAAAAGGGGCCAAGGGAACATTGAAACTCGTTGTTTTGTAACATCTTTTAGTTAAAAAGTCTCGATGAAGTAAAATCTCTAAAGTGGCATCGTGGAAATATTACAGGGCATAAAGCACTCTGGTAGTGTAATACAGTGAAGGTAAGAAGATGAATGGGTCGGTCGCTGCAAGAGGCAAAGCACAAGAGGGTGAGGAATATTGGTGAAACGATAAAGCAGAAAATTCTCTAATAATACCATGCAGAAGTGTCAACAGATGTATGAGTCAGAAGCTATTGAATTACAAGAAAAGGGGGATGGTAGTCTGGAATGGACAGCCAACAAACTAATGTGAAAACAACTACAACCACTCCAGTATAAAGGCAGAGAATTAGCATTAATAAAACAATTTTCAATTTTAAAGACTAAAGATTTTCTAGCATAATTGAGTTAAGAATTAGTAACAAATAGCATTTTTTTCCCAGATCATACACTATCTTTTTTTTAAGATACGACATATTTAAATGTGAAAAATAAAAAATAGTCATTTTATTTCAATACGTATTTTTCTTCTTCTTGTTTCGTTGTACTGTAATTTCTTTTAAAATTTAAATATAATATATTTTTAATTATATAAAATAATTATTTTATAATTTAGGTAAGAATAAGTATCATATACTATCTCTTTTAAATTTATACGAAATTCTTACTTAAATGGGAAAAAAAATTAAGAAACTTTTTACTTTCACGTTATTTATCATGTACATTAAATATTAAATTCATTAAAAAAATTTAATTAAATATACTAACATGTAATTAAAAATATTCAAAATTCAATTTTATTTTGAATTTTAAATGTATTTAAAAATAAATATATATTTATCTTTAATATTTAAAATTGAATTCAGAATTATAAATATAAAATATTTTAAGGTTATTAATTTTAGATCATAGTTGAGTGGTGTAAGATGTGACTACTAAAATTATAGAAGTTGGATAATCTCTTTGTGGGACAATCAAGTGGTTAGGACAAGAGTCTACATCTTTGCAAAGATTTGACTATTAAAATTATAGAAAATTGATAGTTCCCTCATGAGATGATCGAGTGGTTGGTATAATGGTATGTTATGCCCTCCACCCAATTTCAAATCCCATGGGGGAACATCTTTGGCCCCTTGTGATAAGGCTCAAGGAGTAGGCTCCCCCACCCAATGAATTGTCGATTCACCATGGTTCTAAAAAAAGTTATAGAAGATAGACATACTCTATCCTTGTCTAGATTTGAACTTAAAACCTCTTATAAGGAAATACATTTTTCTTAACCATTAAACCCATAAATTTGCTACAAAGAAACACTTAATAAATCAATTTACTACCCAAAAAACTCATAAAATGTGTTAGATGATAACTTGGATTTTTTTTAAATTAGCCTTTGGATATTTAGAAGTGTCATAAAGTATAACAATAATAATAATCCAATTTTAAGGTCACTACCAAGCCAGATACTATATTGTTGTATACGATCCCCTTGTTTGTGGGACAAGGAACCTATCTTTAGAAGTGTCATAAAATATAACTATAATTATTTATCTATTTATTTTTACCATAGTGAATCAATAATTCGTTGGAGTAATATGGCCAAGGCCCAAGATCAAACCTAGCGGCTATGACTATAACACCAAGAGTATATCCAATAGCTTGTAAATATACCAGGAAGTTATGACTTGGCAAGAGCTAAGACTCCATGATGGTGGGGGACTTGATTCTTATAACAACGGGTCAAAGATGTCACTCCGTGGGATTTGAAACTGGGTGGAGGGGATAACATTTCATTATGCCAAATGCTCGATCGTCCCAGGAGGAAACCATAAAGTATAATAATAATAATTATTATTATTATTATTATTATTATTATTATTATTACTTTACAATGGTTAATCAGTAACTCATTGGAGAAATATGGGTGAGGCCTAAGACCAAACTCAGTGGCTACCACTATAACACCAAGAGTATATCCAACAACCCATAAGCCAGATATACAGGAATTTATGACTTAGCAAGAGTCAAGACTCTAAGAGGGTGGGGTAGTCTACTCCTTGAGCCTTATCACAATAGGCCAAAGATGTCCCCTATGGCATTTGAAACCGGGTGGAGGGGATCGCATCTCACTGTCCCAACCACTCAGTCGTAATAATAATCCAAATTTTAAGATCAGAGTCAACCAAACACTAAATTGGTCTATGAGACCCTCTTGTTTATGGGACAAAGGACCCACCACTCCATAGGGAGGGAAGACCCCTTTGTTTGTGGGACAAGGAATCCATCTCCTCATAAGAAAGGACCTATTAAAGTTTACAAAGGCATACATACTCTAAACCCCTCTAGATTTAAACCTATAACCTCTTAGGAAGAAATACATACTCATAACCATTAAACTCACTCAAATTGTATATTTACATTGTAGTTTTTTAAAATACTTTATTAATTTAGTCTATATAATATTACAAATATTATAAATCAAAGTGAATTAAAGAAAATATATATTTAAAAAATGAAATGGCATCTAAAAGAACAAATTTATCAAAAAAAAGAATGTAAGTAAATTTATATTGCCTCAAAATAACATATTACAATATATCATCCATCATCGATAAGCACAATACAACAAACTACGTTTATCACATTCCTGGTATCAAATCCCAAGATTGATCGTGGATTTTACCTTTTCTCCTTTTCTTTTGCGGATGTCAACCCATTCCTCAAAATTATCAAGAACAACTATAGTGGGAACATTGACAACATTTCTTTGAGATAATTCCACTGTCGAAGGTTCTGCCATTTTTATCATTTCCTTGTTGCTATTCGATTGATTTGACTCGTGGGTACGCTTTTTGCCACTCATTTTAGAAGCATGGTTGAGTCTCTTTCCTTTCCATTTAAAGGATGGATCTCCTCCACTGAGGGATGAGATGGTGCCTCCTGTGGCTCAGTTGAGTCTGGAGGATTTGATTTGGTGGTAGATGTCTTTTGTTGTTGAGGGTTGTCCTACTTTTGACCTAAAGTATTCTTGGACCCTTTTGCTCCCTTCGGATCTTTCCATCCACAACTCATTTTCTTTGAATCATGGGGGGGAAAGGTCCCTTGCGAAAAGGGGCATACATTTTGAAGATTATTGGGTTGTTGACAAGTCCTGTAGCGGAAAGTAGTATTTTCATAATCCAACAGTTGTGTAAAAATCTTACCCCTCCACTTGAGTAGGATTTTATCCGGCAACCCTTTACTGAGGTCCACTTCGACACATATACGAACAAATGTGAGAATTCCTTTTGAAAGCCTTGGTGTCTGTTTTGATGAGGTGGCTTGTTAAATTTCCCACATCTTCTAAAATATAAGGATGTATTAAAAAGATGGGAAAATTAGGAAGCCTTGCCCATAATGTAGTTGCCAGAGACATCATGGCAAGAGGATTAAAGTCAGGAAACCATGGTTGCATTGAGAGGCCAAAACATCACCAAAACCAGGGTCCCTGGTCAAAAAACTTTTATCGGTCCTCTAAATTTTTCAAGAACACAAAAATCCTTTTAAGCAAAATAACAACTTTGTGTTATGTGACCAGTTCTAGTGTACCTATTCTCGAAGTGCAGATGTCGATGGCAAAAATCCATGAAAATGGAAAATAATCGTCAATCATTCATAATTTACAGCCATAAAGTTGGTTAAAACATTTTTCACTTCAAGAGATGAGGTATTTGTTGTCTGATCCACAACGAATGTTGGCCCTGATAGATCTTTGGAGTTCGAAAATGAATGTCCTAACTTTAAGACAAACCTATCAAAATTTTAGATATATATATATATATATATATATATATATATATATATATATATATATATATATATATATATA
Source organism: Pinus tabuliformis (assembly GCA_031772625.1). NCBI lineage: Eukaryota > Viridiplantae > Streptophyta > Pinopsida > Pinales > Pinaceae > Pinus > Pinus tabuliformis. Next base: position 635,356,876 of record CM062804.1, on the reverse strand, counting down.
TCTTAAAAATCTCTTTTGAAATAAGATCTAAAAGAATAAAATTATTGAAATTCAAGATTTTATATCATTTTATGCAAAATGTATATTATATATATATATATATATATATATATATATATATATATATATATATATATATATATATATTAATTTTTAAAACCGGCCTAGACCCATCTTAACCCTAGATCTATCAAGCACCAAGAGGGATCAAATCTCTTGATATACAAACCTCTTTTAAAATGGAAAGAGATTTGATCCCTCCCAGCACTTTGATCCCTCTTAGTGCTTGATAGATATGTGGTTAAGATGGATCTAAGTTGGTTTTTATATACACATATACCATATCTAAGTTGGATCCATCTCTCCCTCTCCCTCTCCTCTCTTTCTCTCTTCCATTCTGCTCTACTCTCTCCCTCGCTCTCTCTCCATCTCTCCCTTGTCACCCTCTCTCTCTCCACCTTTCTCTTTTTATGTATTTCTTCTTCCCTCCTTCTCTCTCCCCCTACAACATCATATCTCTCTTCCTATATCTCTCCTCTCTATTTTCCTTCCTCCCTCTCCTTTTTTTCCCACCTCCTTCTCTCTCTCTCTTTGCCCTCAAACTCTATCATTATCTCCCTCCCTATATCCTTCTCTCTCTCTCCTCCCCGTCACTCTCTGTCTCTCTTTGCCATCCAACTCTATCATTATTTCCCTCCCTATCTCCTTCTCTCTCTCCCCCCTCAATCTTAGTGTCTCCCTTTCTCTCTTTCCCTTCTCTCCCTTTCTCTCTCCTATCCTTCTCTCTCTCTTCCCTCCTCTCCTCTCTCACTCACTCTCTCTCCATCTCTCCCTTGTCACTCCCTCTCTCTCTCCACCTCTATCTTTCTATGTCTTTGTTCTTCACTCTCTCTTTCTCCCCCTCCAACTCCGTCTCTCTCTACCTCCCTCTCTTCTTCTCTCTCTCAAGTCCTCTCTCTTCCTTCCTCTCCCTCTCTTTCTCTCCCACCTCCCTCTATCTCTCCCCCCATCTCTCTCTCTACCCTCCAACTCTATCACTATCTCCCTCCATCTCTCTTTCTCTCTCTCCCCTTTTGTCTTCCCTCCTATCCTCTCTCCCACTCTCTCTATCTCTCCCTTGCCACTCCCTCCCTCTCTATCTCTCCCCCTCCAACTCCATTTCTCCCTCTCTCACTCCCCCTCTCCTCTCCCTCCCCCTATGACTCCATATCTCCCTCTCTCACTCCCCCTCTCCTCTCCATCCCCTCCTCTCTCTTCATTCCTCTCTCCCTCTCTCTTACACCTACCTTTTTCTTTCTCGTCCCCATCACTCTCTCTCTCCATCCTATAGTTTTGTCACTATCTCCTTCCTCTCTCCTTCTCTCTCCTCCCCCCCCCTCTCCCTGCTCTCTCTCCCCCCTCCATCCATACAATGGAGAATTTTCACTCTATGTAATCAATGTTATATGTAATGTCTAAAATATTTCACATTCTAATTTTTATTGTGAATGAGTCATGTTTTTCGGCTTGTGGTATTGATAATCCATGGTATTATAGCAAAACCTATTTACAAATAAATAATATCCATGGTAAAGTGGGTTTGGATATCCATGGTTAAGAAACTTGTTATATTGTAAGTATTAAGTTTTTATTTTCTTATTAATTAAATTTAAATATGGTTATCGAATCATTGTTAGTTCATGCCAAGGAGTCATTATATTTAGAGGAGTCACTTCCCACCATTGTTTATTTTTTCTTCAACACTTATGTAGGAGTAAAACTATAAATTTGTAGAATTACTAGTGGTTACTACCCACCAAAATTTATGCAAGTTCTTTCGTTTGAGCAAACAATTTACTTATACAATCAATTTGTGTATATTGATCATTATTAGTTTAACATTGACCAATGCAAATTATAATGTTAAACTTTAAAAGGTAAATATCTACTATCAATTACTTCCCACCATAATTTATGCAAGTCTTTGCACAAAAAATGGATAAGAATAAGATGTAAAAAATATACTTACAATAGTCACTTCCCACCATTGTTTATTTTTTCTTCAACACTTATGTAGAAGTAAAACTGTAAATTTGTAGAATTACTAGTGGTTACTACCCACCAAAATTTATGCAAGTTCTTTCGCTTGAGAAAACAATTTACTTATACAATCAATTTGTGTATATTGATCATTATTAGTTTAACATTGACCAATGCAAATTATAATGTTAAACTTTGAAAGATAAACATCTACCATCAATTACTTCCCACCATAATTTACGTGCCAAGCCTTTGCATAAAAAATGGATAAGAATAAGATGTAAAAAATATACTTACAGGAGTCACTTCCCACCATTGTTTATTTTTTCTTCACCACTTATGTAGGAGTAAATCTGTAAATTTGTAGAATTTGCTTGAGCAAACAATTTATTTATCCACTTCACATCAACTTCATATTGCAATTTATTATTTACTGCTAAAGAAAGTCTATAGGATGATTTGTCTATTAACCATTATTAATAAAGTATTGACCAACATAACTTACAATATAACAAATTGAAATTTATTATTTTTATTACTTTTAAATAATAAAGTATTGACCAACGTAACTTACAATATAACAAATTGAAATTTATTATTTTTATTACTTTTAACTTTTTATTATTTATTGACTCAACATTTAAATGTTTACACTGCATCATCTCCACCATACTCGCCACGATATTACGTTTAACCTATTATTATTATTATTATTTAATTGAATCGATGGTATAACCAATGTTGAATTTATGTTTTGTTTATACATAATTATATCAATTTTTAATTAGGGTCAACATTAACATTAGATTAATTTGTTAAATGTTAAACATTTACGCTTAACATCTACCCATATTTTGTTGTAGAGCGTCTCTCGGCGCAACCAACCTAGATCCATCTTAACCCCAAATCTATCAAGCGCCAAGAGGGATCTAGGTTGGTTTTTATATACACACATACCATATCTAGGTTAGATCCATCTCTCCCTCTGATCAAATCTCTTGAGATACAAACCTCTTTTAAAGTGAAAAGAGATTTGATATCTATCGATGCTTGATAGATCCTGCGTTAAGATGGATCTAGGTTGGTTTATACACACATACCATATCTACTTGGATCCATATCTCCCTCTCCCTCTCCTCTCTCCCTCTCCTCTCTCCTGCTCTCTCTTCCCTCTCGCTCTAGCCTCTCCATATCTGCATTGGATCCATCTCTCCCTCTCCCTCTCCCTCTCCTCTCTCTCTCTCTCTCACTCTACTCTCTCCCTCACTCTTTCTCCATCTCCCCCTTATCACCCTCTCCCTCACTCTACCTTTCTCTCTTTATGTATTCCTTCTTCCCTCCCTCTCTCTCCACCTTTCTCTCTTTATGTATCTCTTCTTCCCTCCCTCTCTCTCCATCTCTCCCTTGTCACCCTCTCTCTCTCTCCACCTTTCTTTTTGTATTTCTTCTTCCCTCCCTCTCTCTCCCCCTACAATTCCATCTCTCTCTTCCTCCAGTCTCAAGTCCTCTCTCTTTTCCTTCATCTCTCTCCCTTTCTCTCCAACCTCCCTCCCTCTGCCATCCCCATCACTCTCTCTCTCTCTTTTCCCTCCAACTCTATCACTGTCTACCTCCCTAACTCCTCTCTTTTCCCTTCTCTCCCCCCTCCATCTTCATGTCTCCCTTTCCCTTCTCTCTCCTATCATTCTCTCTCTTCCCTCCTCTCTTTTCTCACTCTCTCTCCATCTCTACCTTGTCACTCCCTCTCTCTCCGCCTCTATATTTTTATGTCTTTGTTCTTCTTCCTCTCTCTCCCCCCATCCAACTCCATTTTTTTCTCCCTCCCTCTCTACTTCTCTCTCTTAAGTCCTCTTTCTCTTCCCTCCTCTCTCTCTCACCTCCCTCTGTCTCTCCCCCATCTCTCTCTCTCTACTCTCCAACTCTATCACTATCTCACTCCTGATCTCTTTCTATCTCTTCCCCCTCCATCTCTATCTCCTTCTCTCTCTCCTCCCCTTATCTATGTCTTCCATCCTATCCTCTCTCCCTTGTCACTCCCTCCCTCTCTACCTCTATCTATCCATGTATTTGTTCTTCCCTCCCTCTCTCTCCCACTCCAACTCCATCTCTCTCTCCCTCCCTATCTCCTATCCCTCCCCTCCTCTCTCTCTCTTCATTCCTCTCTCTCCCTCTCTCTTACACCTCCCTCTATCTCTCTCATCCCCATCACTCTCTCTCTCTCTCCATCCTCTAGTTTTGTCACTATCTCCTTCCCTCTCTTACTCTCTCACCCCCCTGTTATCGAGAAATCTAGTGTCCATGCAGAGCTGTTAATACCACTAAGACTGGTAGCTATCTTAGAAACAAACAAACTAAAACTACTTTTGTTTTCCTTTATGAGAAGTAGATAAGAGAGGAACAAAGGAGACCAACCTCTGTCTTGCGCTTGGTTCCTTGCTTGATTCCTCTCCCTTCTGATAGATATTTGCCACTCACTTCCTCGTCTACCCAGCTTCAAAGAGCACCTGTGGAATCAAAGCAGAATAACACTACCCAAAAATAGATATCTACTATCACAAACAATATAGGACCAGATATATATTGACCACACAAATGCATATATCATCAATCATACAAGAATGTGGAGGAAAACTTGAATAACTTTATTAATATCAAGAATAGCAAAGAGGATTACAACCAATTGTTCTGACCCAGCGTCATCCTCTCAGCAAGAAAGCCCTTCTTCACCTCATGAAAAGCTTAGATCACCCAACACTATGATGTTACACCAAGAAACCAGCAGCACTTCCTTACAAGATACAAAATTCTAGCCTCCAACCCCCTAATCTCTGGGATGAGAGATCTATATATAGATATTTGCAGAGGTGTGAGTCAGCTCTGGGTTTTTTATTATTGTCTTCTCTCTGATAGTTCTTGATTCCACTTGGAGATCTCATTGATCTCTTACTCATCCTTGGGCGATTCTGAGAGGCAAGTGTCACAGGAGAAGTTTATGGAAGATTCCATGATCATCCCCCTCGCACACTGTCTCTGCCACTTGTCTGTTCTCGTCCATCACACCCTATAGAAGGACTTTTCAGTATGCATCGCACCTCCCGTGTGTAGTAGGTGTGATGCATCTCACCCTCAGCACTGAGCAATCAGTATGGTCCAGTTTTGACCATTTCTGAGTAGTTTTTCATGGAGAACTTCTGGGAGATGATGTAATCAGCTGACCTTGTTCCTTTAGGGTATGAAACAACACTTTTAAGGACTTAGGAGCCCTTGGTTTATGGACATGTATGATTGGGGTTGCAGTGCCCAAAAATGTCTATAACAGTTGCCCCCTAAAGCATGAGGTCGTTAATCTTTTGATGTCGGTTGAAATGCTTTATCATGAGGATCCGAAGTTTTTTCGAGCTGGAAGGCGACCTGTAATAAGATACAATACAATACATTATCTTCATAATATTTTCATGATCTAGCTGAGACGGGAATTCCCATGCTCAGCTTTATAAATTCATTTTCATGTACATAGGACAGACAATCGTCTGTGTGCAGACTGATGATTCTGGTAGAGCCATCATCCCTTAGATTGGATGATTATCTGTGCAGCAATGATGTACATTTGATGTCTTTATTTTCCTGAATATATATCGCAGCCAGGATGGATGAAACTAGATCTGGGGTCTTCAATCTCGTTTGATCTTCACTCAAAGTACAAGTCAATCCATGTGAGAGATGTTCTAGAGTCGAACATGGAAAGACATCGCCTGATTACCAACCAGTGATGTAAGCTGTTAACAGGCGCAAGAGGAATCACCGATAATGATGATGACCCTCAAGGTACGACAGTACAATTCACGTGGCGTGAAAAGAGACTTGGCGTCAAACACCATGCAAAATCTTTCGGTCGAAGGCCATTGATGTAAACCTGTCGCCGAAAGTGAGAAACTTGCCATTGAGGCATGCAAGCTTCAAAGTACTGAAAGGGTTGTTCCTAGATCGACTTCCTGGATAATGACCTGATGTCGACAAGAAGCGATCCGTTGTAGGAGGGCCTTAATGAATCCCACATCTACGACACGGAATGGAGCAAATGATTTTAATGGAGGTGAAAACGATCTAATGATATAAAGTTTAGGGTGGCGGTCATGAAAGAATGGAGCGTGAATGTATTGCAGCGGATGAGACACAGGTGAATTCTCTGAGCGACTTCTCTTGAACATACCAGCGACATTGACATGATGGATTGGTAGCATTAACCCCAAATGTGGATGGTGTTGGAGAGGTAAATCCCCTCTGCGGATAGAGGCGATCCCACTAGCCCAAAATGGGTCTAGCAACAATCAAATTACGCTACTATGCAAGTTCCTAGTTGCATACTGAAAGTGGATTACGAGAACCAACCTGGAGTCCAACGCTAATGTCGAAGAAAAGTTGATACTCCCGTTCCCTTGCTCCGACAGGTCACAATCCTTGCGATCCCCGCGTATGGATACCTGCACATGCAAAGAACGAAGCGAATACAAGCATAAAATCCACTAAAATACAACTATATTTCAGTCAGAAAGGAAATAAATCAAGCATTATCATGATGAACAATGAGATTGGAACCATAACAGTAGTCGTTTATTAATGAATAACCAACAGAGAAAGATACAACCAAGGTTCTAACGTTGAACCTCTCCTCTGGCTAGGCGAGCAGCTATGTATATCTTGCAATAGACCTTCTCTCTCTCAGACTTCCGGCAGCATAACCTCCCTATGCTTCAAGACTCTTACTATCACTCAAGACAAGCATAATCACAACTAGCATTACTCAAAAACTAGCTTGTCTAATGCATGAGGACAGACTTTTATAGATGGAGAAGGGAGGAAGATACAATGCATCAGGACACCCATTGTGGATTGGCATTATCTCCGAAAAGCCTCTGTGGATAGATGTCAAGGATAGATGATGACTCTCGACCTCTATCAGATAAACTTTATCCTCAAAAGACTTCGTGATCTAAAGGGAAAAACATCTGGGCGCGTGTTTGTCAAAAAACATTACCAAACTTGGTTGGCGCGGGTGTTGTTCTAAGACAGAGCGCCAATGGTCGCACCCTTCTTTGAGGATCTCAGTGATTGGCGCGGGTAAGACATGGTGGACCCCCGCTAATGGAAAAATGGCACTTTTCAGGGATAATTTGCAGAAGGTGTCTTCAGGGAACATGAAGTACATACTCAGGGGAACATAATGCAAGTGTTTTCAGGTTATGTCACTGCTCACAGGTCCCAAAATGCGTCCTCCAACGTACGGAAACAGGGGTAACAGGGACAGTGACCAATGGTGACAAATTACTGTGTAACAGATGCCCCCTAAAGCATGAGGCCCGAGAGAGAGAGAGGGGTGAAATGCTTTACAAGAATACATGTAGCTGCCGCCGAGAATCTGCATTGAGAGATACAACTGATAGCTCAAGTACATGATGTATGTGGTATGGTCGCAGCCATCCATAAGAGAGTACATAATAATCTAGATCCATAGTATAGACGCAGCCATCTGGTTAGGATCAATGAATCGACTCAGGTATGGTCGCAGCCATCCAGTGAATGAGTCATGTATCAAGAATCACGCCTGGATTACAACAGACACAATCCAGGGTCTTGCGCTCCATCTCGACCCGAACAAAAGTACAAGTTCAAGCATGTGAATATATGAGCTGAAGTCGAACATGCATGAACATCGTCTGATTACCAGTCAATATTGGAAACTGTTAACAGACGCGAGAGGTACCACCAATAATGACAATGGCCCTCAAGGTACTACAGGTACAATCTACGGCGTGCGAATTAGTGATCTGACGTCGAACACCTGTAGAATCATTCGATCGGAGGCCAATGATGAAAACCTCGCGTCAAACACGAAGAACCTGTCATTGAGGCATGCATGCTCCAAGGCACCGGAAGGGAGTCTCTAGATCATCTTCCTGGATAATGAGCTGAAGTCGACAGGAAGTGATCTTGATCGAAGGTGGGCCATAATGTTTCCCACATCATCGACACGAGACAGAGAGATAATGTTGTGAATCAAGATTGTGCGAGCTATCAGAGGGAGGTTGTTTCTTTGCAGAGGTCAACTTCTCTTGAACATATCGGCGGCACGACAGTGGAATTGGCAGTATTTGAACTCAATGTATCAGAGGTCATGATGACGAGGCAATGAGCAGATGAGCGGTCAAACAGGATTACCCAAATCCACGGAGGCAAGTGAAAAATGAGATGAGATATCCCCACCCAGACACGAAAGCAGACAAGTACCATGTTCAAGAGCGACATACTGTCGACACGACGGTAATTATGGTTCCTTTTTCCCCCCCCGCCATTTCTGGCGAGTACCCCAATTATTTTTAACAAGCTTGATGGGGATAGCATATGCTTGTGGTGCGTCAACTTGACAAAATCCGATGTCATCAGGTTTTAACGAGTCTGACAAAGGAAGAACTCGGCGTCTTTTCATGTTTAGAGAGTTTGAAAAGACAGTAGAAAAGGAAACTCCAGGGGTGTCCTTTTTCGTAAAGTTGTGTCTCTCGAGCCCGAAAAAGTATAAAAAAATGCTCGAAAGAACTGCCTGACCATTACGATCGAGGAGTACTTTTCATAAATAGTGATTTCGACCTGAAAAAGTAAAAAAGCGATCAAAACCACGTCGTTTCGTAACCATTAACGAGTTTGAAACGACAAAAACCCGGTAATCTTTTTATGTTTTAACGGTTGACAAAAAGAACTTAAAACGACCGCCCCTTATTAACGTTTAACGAGTCAAGAGGAGTAACTCGGCAATCTTTTCCTCTTTAAACGGTCAGAAAAGAGCTGAAAGCAGACCTTAAAAATAACATTTTTACATGTTTTGCTGAGCCTGAAAAAGTAGAAAAAGGAGCTCATTTCGTTGCTTGAGTTGCACCAATCCCTGTCATCATACAAAAAACAGCGTAAAACCCACTTCGACATAAATATATTCCAAAAATACTCAAAAAATATCATTTTTAATGTATTTTTAGGTCAAAAAATGCTATAAATAGTGAAATGGTAAAAAATAAATTTACTTTTCACTTTTTACCTTGTGAGTTTACCATTGGAGGGTTTTGGGTGCAAACTTCAACTGCTGATTGCGATCAATCTAGGAGATCATTCGAGCCGCCGTCTGAAGTAGGTAAGAGGCCTCATCCCTAGCTTTGTTTTCATTCCATTCTTTCAGTTTTTAATCCATAGATTAGTCCCCTGCTAGAGGATTTGCAAATTCATAGGGTTGCGCCATTGGCGCGAGTTTCCCACACGGGATCGCGCCAATGGGATTTTCTGCCCAAAGGGGGCGTGACCTTGGCGCGACTGTTTTGAAAACAGTCGCGCCAACCGCGCGACCTAAATTTGCCATGAATTTAACCTTTGAAATTGCAAATTTTTTCCAATTTCGGTCTCACCAGTGATCTAATGATGAAAATTTCGGCTTTATGGTTGCAGGGATTCGTCAGAATGGCTGTAGAATGGAGAGAAAGAGAGCATGATGCCATAGATGCCATGGCAATGGAGGATGATGCATGCATGGATGCTTTGAGAGACTGTGGCTTGAAGAAATTCTTCCTCACCTCATATTTACGTGCACAACCTGAGTTGCTGCGATTTATTGTGGATGCTTGGGATACGGAGGATCAGGTATTCCGCCTGAAAGATCAGACATTGGAGTTAGATGTTTCTGATGTCTACTTCATCACTGGACTATCGCGGAGAGGTGCACGGCCCATCTTGACTGGTAGTAGGCCCTCCGGGGAGAAGATGGGAGAGGTGATGGAACGAGTTTGTCCTGGGGCACAGTTTGGATCAAACAGTGCCAAAGTAGATATTATCACGGTTCCCGACCTGGTGCTACGAGTGATATTGTTCACTATCACACGGACGGCTGGGGTACAGGCGCCCCACGAGGCCAGCAAGAATCATTTGCTGCTGGCAACTGAGTGTCTCCAACCTACATTGTTTGATTGGGCCACGGCAGTGACAACAAATATCAAGAGGCATCTTACCAAATGTAAGCGTGGCAACAAAAAGTTCGGGTATGGGTCCATCGTGGTATCTTTCTTCTGGAGCGACTGCCGATATTCCGGATTCAGGGAGGTATAGTGGCAGATCCAGTGCCACGGGAGCCGAGGTTGGCTCGATGGGCAGCACTCATGCCCAGAGGATGAGGGGGCCAACAGATGGCCTGGAGGCCCGAGTTCTTCATCTGGCTCCGTCACCAGATGATCGTCATATAGGACTGGCCCTATGCGGGCACGGATATTACTGGAGATCCAGATCTCCCATTGCCTGCGGGAGAAGACTGGGACGAGGAGCTAGGTAAGAACTCTTTGTGTTTTTGATGTTTTTATGTATTTAAGTTTTTTTTTTGTAATACATGCCAATCTCTGACAACAGATATATATATATGTATGCAGATGTTGGTGCAGAGCGACCAGCTGACTTGTCTCACATTGCACGGAGGGCACCACCTGCAGTCGACCCTCAGGTAGGGGGTGATGCGGATGATGATCTAGTACAGAACCTTGAGGCAATTACTCGAGGGATTCCAGATTACGGAAGATTGGCAGACGTGCCCAGAGCGTATCAGAGGCACACGGTGGGAGTATCTACTCGCGTCCATCGTCTGTTGAGACGTTTGGTGCGAGCGGTGACATGCTATCATGAGCATCACCGTGATTAGACGCCTAGGTTTCATTTTTGCATGTTTTTGAGAGACATGTTGTCAGCGGCTGTATGAGTTTTGGACATGTATTATTTTTTGGATTATGTAATGCGCGAGGCGCAAACATTATGACACACACGTATATATATACATATGCCTATGGTTTATTATTGTGTTTTCATGTGCTTGCTTGTATACTGTTTTGGTTACAAATTACGCAAGTGTCTATCTAATACATGATTGGCCAATGCATCAGATAATGTGTTTGATTGTCGTGGAATATGTTGATATGTGATAAAATCAAAGTTCCTTTCTAACAATCTCACTCGTAAATACAACCTTAGAATGTGATGGTCTCTGACAGAATATTGCCCGTTGAGCTGGTGGACGACAAGTTGAGAGTCCAGGTTCACTACCAATGCACGAATGCCGAGATTAATTGCTTCAGCAAGTAGCTCGATTACAGCACAGTATTCGGCGACATTGTTAGTAGTACGACCCAAACACACACCTTGACAATCTATCAGCTCGCCATGAGGATCGTAGATCACCCACGCTGCAGAGGACAAATTGCGAGTACTGCGGCAGGCACCATCAGCGAAACCAACATAGGGTGCATCAGACATCTGCACAAGAAGCGAAAAAACACAATAAGTGGCAGTTACGCCTTTGAAAACTGACACACACACACACACAACACACTTGCTAGAGTACATGTATGTACAAAATAAAATGTACCAGCATCACGCATAGTACTTTTTTAGATATAGCCCATTTCGGGGCTTCCCAAGAGGGTTCCCTTCATAATCAATTAGCTCGTAAGCCCCTTTCTGCAAAACTTTCTTGACAATGTAAGGGCCTAGCCACATCGACTCGAGCTTTCCTGCTCCTAGCTTATCCTTTGCCTGATCGTAGAGCAGGACTAAATCTCCCTCAAAAAAAGAACGTGGACGTACGGTCTGATCGAAGTGAGTCTTGACTCGCTTCTTTTGTGTTTCGATGGCCAAAGAGGCCAGGCGACGAGTCTCATCTAGCCGCTCTAAGTAAAGAAGGCGTTCTTCTAACGGAGTGGTGTTGGGAAGTAATTCGACAGCTAATTTTAATGAAGGGATTTCACATTCAATTGGAAGGGTAGCCTCTAGTCCATAAACTAGTTGAAATGGAGTGAAACCAGTGGCATCCTTCACAGAGATTCGGTAGGCCCACAAGGCAGGGAACAACATCAAATGCCAGTTAGACTTATGCATGCCAACGGTTCGTTGAAGCATCGTAACCAAGATCTTATTGATAGCTTCAACTTGGCCATTGGACTGAGGGTAGTATGGAGTTGAACTATCGTGCTGCAAGCCTAGCTGGGTTGTTAATTCCGACATCATATGATTACGGAAATGCTTCTCGTGATCAGTGACGATGGCTTGAGGGACGCCGAATCGCGAAATAACATGATTAAATAAAAATTGTGCCGCTGTGTGACCGTCTTCAGTTAATGTAGGCATCGCCTCAGCCCATTTAGTAAAGTAATCGATGGCAACGATAATAAACCTATGCCCCCCGGTCGAGCGAGGGTTACAGGTCATATAATCAATGCCCCATTTGGCAAAAGGGCCGACGGAAACAACAGGGTGCAATGGAGCAGGAGGCACTCGCATTTTCCGCTGGTATATCTGGCACTCATGACAAGAGCGGACGGCAAGGATGCAATCCTTGAAAATAGAGGGCCAAAAGTAGCCAGCGCGGAGGATTTTTTGGGCAGTAGCATATCCGGACATATGACCGCCACAGGCACTGGAGTGGCACTCATTCAAGACCCGCTCAGCCTCCTCGAGAGTAAGACAACGGCGGAGAACAGAGTCGGCGCTGAGACGATATAATGTATCGCCAATGATACGGTATGGTTGAGATTGATGACGAATCCTTCACCGAGCGTCTTTGGACACGCCCGGACGAAAGGAGGACGTTTGCAGATATATAAGGATATATCCGTACCATGGATCGAGGGTGCTAATGAGGAATAAGGTCTCATCCAGAATTTGATCCTCTATGTGAGAGGAATTTGATCCGGAAGAAGATGGCAAAGAGCAAATTAACTCAGCAAACACAAGGGATTTCTTGGACTTGGCAGTGGTAAATTCCAAGTCAAACTCTTGGAGGATAACAATCCACTTTGAGTACTTGCCCCCCAGCAACTGGCGTGATAATATATACGTCATGGGGTTGCAGTCAGAAATCACAGTGGTAGTACGCAGCAGAATATAATGACGGCAATGTTGGACAGCACAAACAACGGCCAAAGCCAACTTCTCGACGTAAGCATATCGAGTTTCCGTATCTAAAAGGTTGCGGCTGAGATAATAGATAACATGCTCAGTGTCATCATCGTCAGTTTGGACAAGAACCATGCCGATGGTGGTGTCGGCGGCGACCAAATACAGAGTGTAGTCGCAATAATAATTCGGAGGATGAAGCAATGGAGCAGAAACAAGGAGGTCCTTGAGACGCTTAAAAGATTCCTGAGCAGTGGTATCCCAATGAAAAGGGACATCGTGCTTTAGTAATCGTGTAAAACCTTTGGCCACCTCGGCATAGTTTGGAACGAAACAACGTAAAAAATTTGCTTTACCCTGCAAGCTTTGCAATTGTTGTAAAGAAGCAGGAGGAGGAAGATTCACTATAGCCTCGACTTTAAGGGGATCCAAACGGATGCCCTCTCGAGAAACAACAAACCCGAGAAGTCGGCCAGATTCAACGCAGAAGACACATTTGTGGGGATTAAGCCTAATTCGGTAGTATCGACAGCGAAGAAAGATTTCGCGAAGGTGCTTAGGGTGGTCCTGACGTTTGGTTGAATGAGCAGGGAGATCATCCAGGTAAGGTTGTACAATGTGTCGAATGTCATGGAACGCATAAGACATTGCACGTTGGAAGGTAGCACCGGCATTTTTAAGACCGAAAGGGAGCTTCTTATAGGCAAAAGTGCCCCATGGACAGATAAAGGCAGTTTTGTGTTGATCACCGGGAGCAATATTGATCTGGTTATAGCCAGAAAAATTGTCCATAAAAGAATACATTTCACTTCCGGCACACTCGTCAATAATTTGATCAATGAATGGTGTGGGAAAATTATCTTTAGGACAGGCCCGATTTATATCACGATAATCGACACAAACACGGATTGTACCCTGTTTTTAGTCACAGGGACGATATTTGAAACTCAATCTGTGAGCGGAATAGGATAAATGAAACCGGCTTTAAGAAGCTTCTCTACCTCGGCCTTAATCGCTGCAGCCTTTCGGGGGTGTACAGGGCGTAAACGTTGGCGAACAGGATTAGCACCTGGGTAGGTGATTATCTCATGCACCACTATACTATGATCAATGCCGGGCATTTCTTCATAGGACCACGCGAAGACATCACGAAATTCGCGAAAAAGATTAGAATACAGTTGAATCTCCTCCGGAGTACAAGTGACTCCAATGTGAAGATGCTCGACAATCCCTGGTTTCACAGAGATGTCGATGGGCTGGGTTTGCGTAATATTTTGCCATATTCCCTTCAGAAGACACCTGATAAATCTGAATAGGTGTTTGTAATGGGAGGCAAGGAGCAAACCGCTCAAGGCAAGTGAGAATATCCTGAGGGGCAGGGAGAAATGAGGAACGACGGTGAAAATCATGCCAAGGAAGTTCCTCAAGAGACATAGTCTCAATAATGGCTTCATCGGAAGAGAATGTTTCTTGTAAAGGATCCGAAGAAGTTTTATCTACAAGCCCTGAGGATGGATCAAATGAATGGAGAAGCGTGCTCGAAGGAGCAAATTCAGAAGAAGGAGCCAATGCAGCAATAATTTCAACATAGTTGAGTTCAGCAGGACTCAACGGCATCTGGTCGCCCCAAGAATCTACTTGGTCGGTGGGAGGAATGATCCACAGATCAGAACAAGTAGTAATCATATTAACAGAGGAGACATTAGGAGGTGGGAGCGGAAAAACACCCATACGAGCGGGATCTTTGAAAAGTCCGGCTCCCAAACTCTCAGATAATTGCGAGGTATGCTCCACAAAAGGGATGTTACCTTCGGAAGAGGAAGCGAAGAAAGATAGCTGGTCTAAGCTAACAATCTTCCCTTGATGAGGGAAACGAATGATACGAAACAGAGATGAAGCAATAGCTTTCATCGCGTAGATCCAGCTACGTCCGAGAAGGAGGTTATAGGTAAGAGTAGCGTCAACGACTTCAACTTCCATTTCGACCGTCTTCCCTTCCAAACTGATGGGAAAACGTTGGAGTATACCATAAGGACGGGATGCTCTTCCATCAAAGGCTTCCAAGGTTGTGGGAGACTGGCTCAGTGTCGGAGATCCGATGGCTTTCCAACAGGAAACAGACATGATGCAAGTAGAAGCATCTTCATCAATGACTGTTCGATGAATTGTTTTGGAATCAATGATAACCTGTATAAGGAAAGCAATTTGGGGAGGCAGTCTCTGTGTATGGCGTTCTAAGTCAAAAGTAATTAAATCCGAATCGGCCGGGTCTATGCCACCAATAGCGGATAGCAAGGACTTCCTCTGAGAAGGGCAGCTCTGGAGAACTTCTAAAGCGGACATAGCCGACGGAGTCTGTGCTAAGTCCTCAACGATATTGTAGTGCTGTGCAGCACGAGCATTTGGGTTGTAAGAATATTTCCGGAGTACTCCTTTTGGAGGGGGTCGAAGAGGCGTCTCAGTAGTAGGTCTCTCAATGTGGAGTGGAACCGAACTGAATGGAGGATCACTAGAGGGTATCTCAGGCTCCTTCCCGGCAGATGGCGGATAATCTTTTGTTCGAGTACTGATATTAACAGGTATCGTTCTAGCCATAAACACTTGAGAACCGAAGGAAGAGGGAGGCTGAGAAGGGTCAGCCACCATCTGAGTTTTTTGAGTTTGTTGTGAGGGAAAGGGTTCTTTAAGCACCGCAGGAGTCCCGGGGGTGCCTTTCAACAAACGACTAACTTCGGACCGCCTCGGGCAATCCTTGGTATAGTGATCCTCATCGCAGATAAGACAAGGATACTTGGGTTTGTGTTTAGCACCGTCCTCGGGTGGAAGTTTAGGGGCTTCCTGTTTAGGTGGATCTGGTTTATTTTTCGCTTTCCCTTTCTTCCTTCCTTTCGAGGCTTTGTCTGCCGTGGTGGATTGGACGACATTAACCTCGGAAGTCACATTCGAAATGGGTGCTACCTGGGAAGGTTGTTCATTCGAAGCAGTCGATTTTTGCTTCCGAGGGTTCGCGGGATTCTTTTTTGAGGATGAACTAACCGAACCAATAATACCGTCAACAGTTGGTGTTGGCGGGGCTTTAGATGTTCCTGGTCTTGGGGAATCAGGCAGATAATCATACAATGTACCTGACTGAGAGTAAACCAAGTCAAGGTACTGAGCGCGCGCGATAGCTTGCTCTTCAGTGACACACGCCCCCATGGCAATGTCCCGAGCTATTGGAGGAACGAACGAAGTCGTAAACCAATCGGTAAGAAGTTGGTCGGGAATCCAAAACTTAATCATACGTCTACGCCGTCTCCATTCATGGATATGATCAGAGATATGCGTAGCTGTCGTTTGTCTTAAGGATGTGAGGAGGTGTGTACCCGTTTCATATCGAATGGGTAACTGAAAATGCGTGAGAAATTCCATAGCCAAGGAGTTAAAATCCTAAAAGGATCCGTGATTGAGTTCAATATACCACTTAGCTGCAGAGCCAGTGAGAGTCCGCTGAAAAAGGCGAAGCCGAATTGAATCGTCAAGCCATGAATTGGATGAGCACCAAAGGTGATAAGTCATGACATGGGCTCGTGGATCTTCATTAGCTTTACCATCAAATTTCGGACAGTCACCGGGAATTTTCATTGGAACCGGAGGCCAATATGGGTTATGAAGAATAGGATCATTGGTTAATTTAGACACATCCGGTAATTCTAAAGTTGCTAAGAAAGGTAATTGAGGATTAAAGGACATCTGGGGCTGCTGTTGGGATGGAGCACCAGGGTTCCAACCAGCTGGCGGTTGCCCCCAAGGGCTTGGTCCGGACAGATTTGGCCCCATAGGGTTTTGTCCATAGGGACTTGGGTTCTGCCCCCCAGCGTTCCATGGATTACCAAATGGTCCTGCAGAAGCACCATATGGTTGCGGATAAGTCTGATAAGGATTCGTCTGCAGTTGTTGGTAATTTTGATATGGGGCAAACAACGGTTGCCCTTGAGGTTGCTGGTGACCATAAGATGGCTGGACTCCAAACTGAGTTTGAGAAACAGGCTGAGTTTGATAGGTCTGTTGAGATTGAACTCCAGCTTGCATTTGAAAACCGGATGGGGTATGGGGTCCAGCCTGGGGGAAAAACCCAGGTTGAGCAGTGCTAGAAGGATGTCCTGTAGGTTGGGCTATCTGGCCGGAAGGATAACCTTGTTGATATTGAGGTTGACCTCCCTGCCCAGAAGGTTGTACCTGCTGGGAAAGGAGTTGTTGTTGCCCAACTGAAGGTTGTCCCAACGGACCAGATGGCTGAGTGGGCTGGGCAGTTGGCTGGCCTGATTGGATTTGAGGCTGACCGACTTGCCCAAAAGGTTGACTATACTGGACGGTGGGTTGACCATGTGGTTGAACAGCTTGTCCAGATATTAGACCATACTGGACATTGGGTTGGTTTGGATTAACAGATGATTGACCAATTTGTCCAGTAGGATAACCTTGCTGCATACCAGGTTGGACTTGTTGAACAGAAGATTGACCTGAGTTACCAGAAGGTTGAACATAAGAAGAGAAAAACGGACCACCAGAAGCAAAAGGGTTTCCATGGAAGGACTGCCCTTGTTGGTCTTGAGGAGGTTGTCTGGGAGATTGCGCAGACGACACTTGGCCACCATGAAAAGAGGTGGAACCCCAGTTAATTGACAATGGAACTGATACCTCAACAATCGGTTGAGACGGAAAATACTGATTGTATGGCCCCTCTGTTGGGACATTTGACGTAGGATTAAAGACTCCGAATAAAGAAGCCGAAGGACGACTAAAAATAGGAGTCGAAGAGGCTGCACATACCATTGGAGCGGTTGTTATTGAGGTAACAGACGCACTGCGACTTTGTGGAGTAAAGGGCTCCGTGGTGGGAAAAGTAAGTGGTGACCAAATAGAACCCGTGAAAGGAGTTCCAGAGGGCATAGTATCCCTTATTGCTTTATAAACTGGTGGTAGGTCGCCAGTAGTAGGAGTACTACTGATGGGTTTAGGGTCCGTTGCGGTGGGAATTTCACCGCTCGTCGCAACGGACTCGTCAGTCGTAGTAGGGGAAAAGTCTTCCATGTCAGAGGAAGAAGGTGGGACTGAAACACGAGGAGAAGTATAGTCCCAAAAAGGGACACTGTCCTCAAAAGGTTCCCAAACAGGGTTCCAATGAAACTCGTAAGTCTCGTCGCCGTGGGCACGAGAACTAATTGTTTGTATACTTGGAACCAGAGAAAGAGTTGCACTCACAACCGGTATCTCAGAAGACGAAATTGGTAATTCCACCAGGATGAAACTTCACAAAACTTAGGGAATCTACCGAGACAAAATCCCTACTCAAACTAACGCAAACAAAATCTAATCGGGTAAATGTTATCGTGGCCGAATAAATTTTAGGACGCAAAGACACAACTTGACCTTTTCATGTTTTAAGAGTCAAGAAAAGGACAAAAGATGACTCTAGTCTCCTTTGAATGTTTAATGAGCACGAAGTGACAAGACGCTCACAGGCACCTTTTCTTTTAAGGAGTCCGAAAAGGATCAAAAGTGACTACTCTGGAGACTCTAGGCAAAAGTTTTACCAAACAATCTGTAAAACTGCTTATACACCTTGGCAATCAGATGAAAACCAAGGACTTCCCCTACTGCAATCAATCTTCCCGAATGCTGTGTTCAGTGCATTACGGCTTGTAAGGCGGCAGACTCGGCTTCCTGTGGATAAAGGATGATAACCTAGTGGGGTCTCCCGTATATACGCGACGGTACGTGGGAGCTCAGTCCGTACTGGTACTTATTGTCTCTCAAGAGGAATCACCCAACCATCAGTGAGGCAATAGTTACCAGGTTTTACGACGCCGGAACACATCTCTAGCCTAGACCTCTAGAATGTGTGCGTTAGGTTCCAATGCATTGTTAGATTCATTCGGTTTATTTTACAGTTGATCTTCACTTAAGTTTCAGTTTTTTGGTCCTGCCGTATGTGATCTCTCAAAACTTCCTAAATGCAAACTATATGCCAAAATTATATCATTTCGTTCAATGAATTCTAACTACAGGAGAGTTGAGATTTTCAAACAAACAAAATGAACAATAAACAATCAACAAAGATCCTAATGCAGCTAATAACAAGAAATGAAACTTTTTCTTTTCTTTTCTTTTTAAAAGCAACAAATAACAATAAATGATAACTAATATAATGCAAAAAGATCTTTTGTTTTTTCTCTTTTTAAAATGACATAATGCATTTAAACAAATCTCAAGAGATATTAACAAGCATGAACAAACAAAATTCACTCAATGCAAATAGAACCAACTCTGAAACACCAAGATGAACTGTCAAAACAAAGAAAAACGCAAAGACTTTCAATGAACCATGTGATCTAAGTTCAAATGAAGTCAAGGAAAATCCAAACAAGCTAGAAGTGAATCGCTCGAAGCACAGAATAACAAGCTTTAACAACCACTAGACAGGTGCGGAAAACAACCCAAGAGTTGACTGGACAATCAAATAACCGAAACTTCCCACAGAAGGCTTGACATGCAAAGCCACTAGGTGCTCTAGGGCTGGGATACAAAATCGATAGAAATAAGCAAACAACTGAAGGATAAAGGTAACAACCAGTCAAACAGAGGTCCAACACACTTCCAGAAGCTGCAAAAGATATACAAAGACAAAAATCTGAGTTTGAAGAGCTTCCAACAAACACACTAGCAAAATTCACAGGACTGGCGCGACTGTCAGCCTGCAACTTGCGCTATTCAGGAATTGGCGCGAGTTGCTGTGGTGCAACATGCGCCAACTGGCGCGACTGTCAGAGAGAAAAATGCGCCAACACAGTTTGTTGCCCCAAAAAATAAATAAAACAGCCCAGGGTCTGGTCAATAGTACTCAGATAGATCTAACAGCAAGAAACAACTTTAAAGTTGACCCAGAAAGCTCATTTATGCAAGCAAGCAAGAGAAAACTAACATGCAAGACAAACTCCAAGCCGTTCCGTTCATAAACCAAACCGGAGATCGACTGAAGTGGCGTTGATCTACTCCGCTAATGCAAAGCAATAGCGTTTCAAAGGCTGCCTAGCCGTGCTTCAGACTCCGTCCAAGGTTTATGAATCAAACAACAAATAGCTCCTCCCCAGCGGAGTCGCCAAATTGTTGGAGAGGTAAATCCCCTCTGCGGACAGAGGCGATCCCACTAGCCCAAAATGGGTCTAGCAACAATCAAATCACGCTACTATGCAAGTTCCTAGTTGCATACTGAAAATGGATTACGAGAACCAACCTGGAGTCCAACGCTAATGTCGAAGAAAAGTTGATACTCCCATTCCCTTACTCCGACAGGTCGCAATCCTTGCGATCCCCGCGTATGGATACCTGCACATGCAAAGAACGAAGCGAATACAAGCATAAAATCCACTAAAATACAACTATATTTCAGTCAGAAAGGAAATAAATCAAGCA
Source organism: Pinus tabuliformis (assembly GCA_031772625.1). Taxonomy (NCBI): domain Eukaryota; kingdom Viridiplantae; phylum Streptophyta; class Pinopsida; order Pinales; family Pinaceae; genus Pinus; species Pinus tabuliformis. Next base: position 635,336,437 of record CM062804.1, on the reverse strand, counting down.
TTATCATGATGAACAATGAGATTGGAACCATAACAGTAGTCGTTTATTAATGAATAACCAACATAGAAAGATACAACCAAGGTTCTGACGTTGAACCTCTCCTCTGGCTGGGCGAGCAACTATGTATATCTTGCCATAGACCTTCTCTCTCTCAGACTTCCGGCAGCATAACCTCCCTATGCTTCAAGACTCTTACTATCACTCAAGACAAGCATAATCACAACTAGCATTACTCAAAAACTAGCTTGTCTAATGCATGAGGACAGACTTTTATAGATGGAGAAGGGAGGAAGATACAATGCATCAGGACACCCATTGTGGATTGGCATTATCTCCGAAAAGCCTCTGTGGATAGATGTCAAGGATAGATGATGACTCTCGACCTCTATCAGATAAACTTTATCCTCAAAAGACTTCGTGATTTGAAGGGAAAAAACATCTGGGCGCGCGTTTGTCAAAAATCATTACCAAACTTGGTTGGCGCGGGTGTTGTTCTAAGACAGAGCGCCAATGGTCGAACCCTCCTTTGAGGATCTCAGTGATTGGCGCGGGTAAGACATGGTGGACCCGCGCTAATGGAAAAAGGGCACTTTTCAAGGATAATTTGCAGAAGGTGTCTTCAGGGAACATGAAGTACATACTCAGGGGAACATAATGCAAGTGTTTTCAGGTTATGTCACTGCTCACAGGTCCCAAAATGCGTCCTCCAACGTACGGAAACAGGGGTAACAGGGACGGTGACCAATGGTGACAAATTACTGTGTAACAGATGGTGTGATGGACCAATGGTGATATGACCAGTGAATGGAACAACCCAACCCGACTTGGATGCGGAGTGAAAGTGTCATGTTCAAGAGCGACTTGCTACCAATAAAGTTTCTTCAAGTTTTCTTCCCAATTTTTCCCCAGTAATTGCTTACCAGTACCTCTTTATTTTTGTCAAGCTTGAGGAGGATAACATATGCTTGTTCTATAATTTGCCCTTCGGGCAAACCCGTCGCTATATTTTAACAAGCCTAACGACAGTGAAACTCGTTCTTGTCTGTATGGACAAGTTTGTCGCTATTCGGTTTTACCGAGTTTAACGACAAAGATAACTCGGTCCTTTTCAATTTTAGAGAGTCTGAAAGGGACGTAAAGAAAACTCCAATAATCCTTTTTCGTCATATAATCCCTTAGGTCCGAAAAAAGTATAAAATAATAGAAAAGGGATGAATTTTCAGTAATTTTAACGAGCCGAACAAAACAAGCGCTCGATCGTTTTGTGTAATAATCTCTCAGGTCCAAAAAGATTAAAATCTAAAGGATGGATAGCACTTCCGGTCACTTTAACGAGCTAGAGAGGCAAATCGCTCGGAAATCTTTTCATATTTTACGAGTCAGATGAAAAGAGCTTAAAGGAGACTCATTTTTTTAGGAATGAGTGATAAATTTGGGTAGCAACTGATTCCAGGTAAGGTTTGGAATTTTCCAATCATGGCAGCGTCACAAGGATGGCTAATAGGATCACTCTTCGCAGCTGCTCCTCAAAAAGGGTAAACAATCAAATGGAGGTGAATGGTCGGTCAAAATGGAGTGGAGGTGATGATGAGAACACGACCAAGGCTCAAAGTCTGATGATAATGCATTCACGATGGTTATTTACCGGGAATTGGTTCATTTTTTAATGAATGAGCTTAAACTCTGGGGGAAACATTTGCTCACTGATTATGTTTAATTTTTAACGAGCTTGAACTCCACATAAAAACTGCTCAAGGCGGGTTTATTTTTTAACGAGCTTTAACCCTGCGGTAACACTGCTTGTGATAAGTTTGCATGCCCCTAGCATAATGACGCAAATCGAGGTGCATGCCCCCCAAGCTTCATTGCATTCAAAACGGTGATTGGAATGAAGGTTTACCTCCGAGATCTTTGAAAGTCTCGACTTGGATTTTACGAGATCATAATCAAAGACTCGATTTCGAATGGGAGTTGTTTCATTTTTTAATGAGGTTGGCACAGTAAAAGAACTATCCTTATGACTCCTTGTTTCATTTTTTAACGAGGTCGACACGAGATAAGAACCATCCTCGTTATCCACCGTATTTACAGTATTTGATAGAAAATCAAAAACTGAAAGATGATTAAGGTTGTTGGAATAATCTTCGTGGTAATCCGGAAGACAGGAACGATGGTGGTGATTTTCCCATGGTGCCTCTCCTATCATCATTGACTGAATGATTCCTTTGTCTGTAGAACATACATGCGACCAAGGATCTAAAGAGGTACCATATTCCTTAGACCTATCTATCCAAACACTCGATGAGCATTGATTTGGGTCTGCCCCTGGGCCAAGAATATTGATTGCTACAATATTTCTAAAATGGTGATGATCCATGCTGTCAAAATGTTCAGGAATCTTCTGAATCCATTAGATATAGAAGATTTCATATTGCAGGTTTCCACTGTGGCCACTTCCGCCAGATTACTCGGAGGCGGTAGGGAAAAAGTACCCATTGAAGCAGGGTCTTTTAGGAGGCCTACTCCGATATTTTGAAGCAAATGATTACTTCCATGGATCATTGGAATGTTTCCCGTAACTTGTGAACTGTTGGGGAGAAGTGTTTTTTGGTCGACGATTGTAATTCCTCCTTGAAAGGGAAAAGCAATCTTTCTGAAGTATGTCGACACAACTGTAGCCATAGCATAAATCCAGGGCCTTCCCAGTAGGATGTTGTAATCGAGGTTTTCATCGATAACCTCAACATCAATTTCTATTGTTTTCCCCCCCAGTTCAACTCGCAAGTTACTTAAAATCTCGTATGGAGTGTATGATCGTCCATCAAATGTTTTAACGTCATTGATGATCTCGACAAGGGTGATGAGCCTAAATTTTTCCAGCAACTCATCGACATAATACATGTAGATGCCCCCTCATCAATAATTGTTCAATGAACAGTTTTGTTGAGGGCTTTCACTTGAATAAGGAAAGCTAGTTGAGCTGGTAACTGAGGGTCATATCCTTTATGATCAAAGGTCCAAGATTGGAATCCATTGGGTCAATCCCACCTATTGCTGATAATAAATCTTGCTTTGGGAGGGGCAATTTTGCGGTACCTCAAGTGTCGACATAGCGGACGGCGATTGGGCCAAGTCCTCTACTATATTATAATGTTGTGCTGCTCTAGCACGAGGATTAAATGTCGATTTGTGTACTACTCCCTTTGGCGGCTTTATCGTTAGCTCAGGAATGATGGGTGGCACAACTTCGGTCGAAGATGTTGTCGAACTACTAGGTTGATCTTTATCCTTGTTGTTCGACAGCTGTGGATTCCCGTAATCTTTATTCCTTGTTGTTATCAAAGCATCATTTTGCTGCTTCGAAACCGACAACATCAACACTTGGGACGGGGAAGCATTGTCACTGGCAACCAGATTTGCTCCTGGATTTGGAAACGGATCAGTTAATACCGCCGAGGTTTTTGAATTCTTGAAGAATTTTTTAAGCTCAGCTTTATATGGACAATCTCTTATCCAATGATCCTCATCACATATAAGACATGGACGATTTGATTTCTTATCTCCATAAGCGTTTGCAGAAGATTTTTCAGGTGATGATTCCTCTTGTTTCTTCTTCTTCCCTTTTTTTTTCTTCTTGCCTCCTGGTTGCTTGGTTTCTTTTCCTTTGTCAGTTGATACGCCATTTATTTCCGAGGTGAGAAGTTCCTCATTTTCATTTTGACTAGAAATATTACGGGCCTTTTTAGATGTAGCCTTTGTTGATTTCGTGTCTGTCGTACCAATCACGCCATCGCCGGCATGAGAGTCATTGTTCGATTTAGGAGGAGGAGGAACGGAAAATTCCGGTCTGGGAGCATCAAGGATTTTATCGTAGAGCGTGCCAGACTGAGTATAAATCAAGTCTAAATATTGCGCACGAGCAATAACTTGCTCTTCAGTGACGACTCCTCCCTTTGCCACATCTTCTGTAATGGAAGGTAATAATGACTTAATAAACCATTCAGCTAAAAGCTTATCAGGAATGTACGTTTTTACCATTCTACGACGACGTCGCCACTCATGAATATGATCGGATATGTGAGTGGTCATCGTTTGCTTGAAATTGGTAAGAAGTTATGTTCCCATTTCATACCTTATGGGTAACTAAAAATGGGTTAAAAAGGTTGTGGCTAGGGTACTGAAGTTATCAAACGAAGCTCTAGGTAATTCGATATACCATTTTGCTACCGGACTAGTCAACGTTCTCTGAAAAATGTGAAGCCCAATCGAATCATCGTTTAGGGTGTTTGATGAACACCACAGATGAAAGGTCATCACATGATTCGACGGGTCTTCACCTGGATTTCCATTAAATTAAAGAATATCTGACGGAAGTTTATGCGGAATCGCTGGCCACCAAGGGGCGTAAGCAATTGGATCATTCGTTAGCCGATTTAGATCCGGTAACTCTAAAGTCGCCACGAAGGGTAACTGTTGATTCAAGTTTGGCGAAGTATACCCAGGATAAGATGGAATTGCCTGAGCAGTTGGTCTTTGCATACTAGCATAATGCAATTGATGTTGGTAACTTTGGTAAGGTTGATGGGCATAACCATTATGGAATGGTTGATATTGACCATTTTGAATATACGGTTGCCCATTATTTGCAAAGATTTGTTGCTCAGATCCTTGGTAAGCTTGTTGGAATTGCGGTTGATATTGCACCAGCCATGGTTGTGAAGCCATATGCTGTTGTCCAATACTAACTCTTTGACCAAGATGAGGGGTAATTGTACCTGTTTGGGCCTGTGTCATTCCACTAGTTGGCGATTATGGTTGAGTCGCAGGGATAAGAGGTTGTTGCATTACGACCTGAGAAACCTGAGGTTGGCATACAATAGGCAATGCTTGTACTTGCGACACCGTCACAATAGCCGGCGTAATTGGTATATTTGACATAGGTAAACATTGTTGCATCGAGTATACAACTCTTGGTTGTTGAAGCAGTATTGGCACCCAACCGCTAGATGTAATTCCAGCATAACCTGAATTTTGTTGTGAACTCTCGTATGGTTGTTCTCCCGGAAGAGACAATGAAAGAGTATATTTCCCCCCATACGGCGGTAATCAGGTACTCAAAGGAATGATTTTCCCTTGAGGACCGGACTACCCAAATTGACACCGTGAAGGATCAATTTGTTGAGACTCAACATAAGAGCTCCTGGATATTATTCTGGATGAACAAACGGGAACAGACCATACTGTCGAAATAGCCCCTGAGTGGGCCCCATCTAGCAATTGAGAGCTAGTTGGGACAGGTGGTATGCCGACGAACATTGTCGGAGTGACAGCAAGAAGTTCTGTCGTCGTTGTGTCAGATGACACAGTCCTAGATGTCGACGATTGTTCAGACATTTCTAGTCTATGCAAAAGATTTCCTAGCGATTCTACAGGAGCTTCCGATAACGGTAGACTAATTTCTGATGAAGAAGGATATAGGGTGATCCCAACTCCAAATTGCGATGAAGTACTAGATAGATGATCCTCCACAATCTCTTCTATAGCAATCAAACCAGGTGGAAGAGGTAGACTGTCAGGTCAGTAAAATATTTATGGTGTCGAAGAAGGTATAGATTCTGCAGCGACAGATGTTTGGGGAATAACACCTTCCAAATCAGTTGTAGATGGAGCTGGTTCAGTAATACAAGTGTTTACCTTCACACTAGGATCAGCTCTACTTTCCTTTGGTGGTTGCGAAACTTCTTCTGTAAAGGCAGGGATACCAGAAATGTTTGGAGTAACCGGAGTCTCCGATGGTGTCGGAACACTTGTTCCAACTTTACCAAGGGATTTTGAACCGGTTAAACGAGTTCGCTTCGTCCGTAACAGTTTTGATTTTGGAGACAAAGACGGTTGACTCATAAGCCTTCGCGAACAACAGGGTTTTAATTGACTTTCTTCCACGATTGCGGATTACTCGATCAACTAAAAATCAAGGGGAAATATGTTTCTAAATTAAATGAATTTTAGATGCTTTGACACAACTTGTTTTTTCAATTTTTAAGAGTCGAGAAAAAACAAAAGATGACTCTAGTCGCCTTCGATTTTTAATGAGCTTGAAGTGACAAGTGCTCAGATGGACCTTTTCCTTTAAGGAGTCTGAAAAGGAACGAAAGAGACTACTCTGGAAGTCTAGACAGAGGGATTACCAAACCAATCGCAAAACTGCAGAATACTTTTTACGGTACGGCAGTCAATCTTCTCGAATTTTGTGTTCAGTGCATTGCGATCGATAGGGCGGTAGACATGGCTTCCTATGGATAAAGGATATAGCCTATTGTGGTCTTCCAATATATACTCGACGGTACGTGGTAGCACAAGTCTGTACTGGCACTTGTCGTCTCAAAGTGGAGGAATCACCCAACCAGCAATGAAAACAACAGTTACCAGGCTTTACGACACCGGAATACATCTCTAGCCTAGACTTCTAAATGTTTTGCGTTAAGTTCCAAAGCATTTTTAGATTCATTAAATTTATTTTACAGTTGATCTTGTTTAAGAAATTTTCCTTTCAAGTTCACCGCGTGATGTAGATATACAATTCCTAAAATGCAATCTAAGATGATAAACAATCATTTAATCTTATTTTTGCAATGAAAATCCTAGCTACTAAAGAAAGAGAGATGATATTCTTTCAACATAGAGCAGAGAGCACACACTATATGCACTATCCTAAATCAAACCAACAAACAGTCTAAATGCAAATGCACATGCATGTATTTTTTTCAGCCTTCTTAATGTGTGAATGATAAAAAGAAAGCTAAGCGCAAATCTGAATTATTTTTTAAAGCGACATTACTAACAAGCTTATTTTCAAGACAAAATGAAGACAATGACGACATTTTGCGGTTTGGAATTGAAAACGTGCTTTCGACACTTGAAAACTACTAATTCAAATCAAATACAAGAGTAACAGTGTAATCGACTATCAAGAACAATCGGATTCTCTTCTATGACTGAAAACGACACTTGCGACACTTCCAAATCAAAAAACGACAGTTCAATTATGCTACTTCTTTGTAAAAGAGAACTGAAAATGGCTCACAATACATAAAACATTTATAGTTCTTTGCACGATGGAGGCGGAATAATGGCAAGGAAGGGGGTTTCCACAGAGGTATACTGACTACAGACAGTAAAACTCCTGAATAGATCTGAAAAGCGTGAAGAATAACCAAAGTCTGGAGGCAAAATTAGCCTTCTCTAACCATTGCACCTGTTACACAGGGATTCCAGTATGCATCCCACCTACAGCACACGGGAAGTGTGATTCATACTGATATCCTTGAAGAGAGGGTGCGATGGTACAATGCGAGACTTTTGATCCAGTTCTTGATCACAGTTTGCAACACAGTTCAGGGATTTAGGCCGAGCAAGTGATAATCAGTAAATAAATCACAGGGGTAGATCTAAGGAGGTTACTAGAGCCACCACAAGGGCAATTAGGATGCTTACAAATAAATTGTTCAGTTTATAAACAAAACCCGGAGATAGACTGAAGCAGCATTGATCTACTTTGCACTTGCATAGCAAATGCAGTTCGAAGGCTAGCTGGCTTGACTTCAGGCTCTGTCTGTAAATTTATAAAATAAACAAGTATAGAAAAGCAAACAAGCTATTCGCTCCCCAGCGGAGTCGCCATTTTGTTATCGGGAAATCTAGTGTCCATGCAGAGCTGCTAGTCCCACTAAGACTGGTAGCTATCTTAGAAACAAACAAACTAAAACTACTTTTGTTTTCCTTTATGAGAAGTAGATAAAAGGGGAACAAAGGAGACCAACCTCTGTCTTGCGCTTGGTTCCTTGCTTGATTCCTCTCCCTTCTGATAGATCTTTGCCACTCGCTTCCTCGTCTACCCAGCTTCAAAGAGCATTTGTGGAATCAAAGCAGCATAACACTATCCAAAAACAGAGATCGACTATCACAAACAATATAGGACCAGATATATATTGACCACACAAATGCATATATCATCAATCATACAAGAATGTGGAGGAAAAGTTGAATAGCTTTATTAATATCAAGAATAGCAAAGAGGATTACAACCAACTGTTCTGACCCAGTGTCATCCTCTCAGCAAGAAAGCCCTTCTTCACCTCATGAAAAGCTTAGATCACCCAACACTATGATGTTACACCAAGAAACCAACAGCACTTCCTTACAAGATACAAAATTCCAGCCTCCAACCCCCTGATCTCTGGGATGAGAGATCTATATATAGATATTTGCAGAGGTGTGAGTCAGCTCTGGGTTTTTTATTAGTGTCTTCTCTCTAATAGTTCTTGATTCCACTTGGAGATCTCATTGATCTCTTACTCATCCTTGGGCGATTTTGAGAGGCAAGTGTCACAGGAGAAGTTTCTGGAAGATTCCATGATCATCCCCCTCGCAAATTGTCTCTGCCACTTGTCTATTCTCGTCTATCGCACCCTATAGAAGGAATTTTCAGTATGCATCGCACCTCCCATGTGTAGTAGGTGCGATGCATCTCACCCTCAGCACTGAGCAAGCAGTGTGGTCCAGTTTTGACCATTTCTTAGTAGTTTTTCATGGAGAACTTCTGGGAGATGATGTAATCAGCTGACCTTGTTCCTTTAGGGTATGAAACAACACTTTTAAGGACTTAGGAGCCCTTTTTTTATGGACACGAATGATTGGGGTTGCAGTGCCCAAAAATGTCTATAACGCGCCCCCCCCCCCCTCCCTACTGTCTCACCCCCCTCCATCCATATGATGGAAAATTTTAACTCTATGTAATCAATGTTATATGTAATGTCTAAAATATTTTACATTTTAATTTTTTATTGTGAAATGAGTTATGTTTTTTGGCATATGTTATTGCTAATCCATGGTGTTGTCCCATGGTATGGAAAACAAGGAGCATCCATAATTCGTACGAAGATACCTCATGCAATACAAAAAACATACAAAGGACCAACTAATCCACAATGTCACCAAAGATGAGAACAACAGACAATCAATTCTCCACAATATAAGCACCAAGATGACAACCAGAATGATCCATCAATTCAACTCCAAATAAAATTATGCCTGCACAAAAACAAAGCGGGGAACACAACCAAGAAACCATACCTTGTTGGTCATATTAGAGACCAACCAAAATGAACTACAAAAAACATGATATCCCACCAACACTAATCATGTTTTGAAGAGGAAAATGTGATCGACACCTTAACACTAGAACCCAGGGGGTCCGTAAGATATCCAGTGTCAGAATCACTCACTATATATCCCTCAACATGACCCAAATGAGAATCAAGACTATCTAGACAAAACATTTGATTACAAAGCATTCTTTTAATGTCCTTCAGTGAGGAGAAGGCATTACAATTCTCCACCTACTTGTTTTCGAGGACCAATCATAACAGGTTTAACATTTTCTAATGTAAAGGTAGTGAATTCAGAAATTGTTTCTTCATGCTTCTAGTTTTCCCAGGGTCAAGAACCCACTTCAAACCTTCAACAAGCAACTCAGAATCTAAATGGTATTGGTGATCCACCCCATCTTGACTCTCCAACACCTGAATTTTCTTTCTTATCTCTCATGGGACCACATTGAAGAAGGTAGCCACTAGATCATAGGAAAAGGGATGAACCCTCCTCTGCCTTGGAGTTGTATTACCACCTCCACCCTGCCTATTACTCATTTGTTGTCTAAGAGGCATCATCACTGCATATAAGAAACACTTTGGGCAGCAACTGAAAACCCCACACCCTACAAAAAAGCAAGAAAAGGGACTGGACACACCACCTTGACAACCAAACCAGAAACCCACTAAGTCATCACCAAATCTCCAAACCAATGGTTCAAAATCCACAGATTTATCAAGTTAGGCGAGAAACTCCCCAAAACCTAGCACCATGAAACACAAGACTCTCAAATGCCCTGGAATAACGTAAGACTCAACTATACTCAGATAGTACACAAAACCCTATATATAATGCACATACAAAGCAGTGCCACCATCAATTAAATGGCCCAACGCAATTCAACATCACCTCAACAATAAGAATCTTCTCTTTCTCAAAACAACAAAATATTTACAACTCATGGCCTCCCATAGACCAAAACTTTGTAAACAAATACCCCAAAGAACAAGGATAGCCCGACAACCATTAAACGCGTCCAAGAACTGAGTTGTAAGGGACTGGAAAACTAACCCCAACAACACAAAATGACACAGATATTGAAAAGACAAACCAAACAAATAACACAATACTATCAAACTGGAAAATTATACAACATACCATATATATCTTTCTCACTAACCCATTATTTAATCCGAGACTACGCACTAGACAACAATCTAAGCACCAATATTGCTCCTCTGCAACGAACACCCATTCCAAAATACCATCAACACACTCTCCATGAAATAGATTGTAAGACAACAATTGGAGGTCAAGGGCCTACCCTCACTTCCACTCTCACATGCTCCTACAAACCCCAAACCCTTCATAAGGGCAGCCATTCAAAAACACCAATGCCACTTGTATTCTTGCATGCTTCTTCAATCTGGCACCTACTACGAACATAAAGCCATTAATGCTCAATACACTTGGGAGGTGGTGGGCATATCCTCCAACGATCTTGTCGCATCAACTATAACACCCCCATCTGGGACTACCCTATCTTTCTCCAGCAAACTCTGAAAAGACTCTACCCATTCCAACTGAGAAGAGAGAGGCCAACTCGCATCTAACTATATTTCTCAAGATTGACATCCCAAATTAGCCATAAAATTCGCAACCATGTTTCCCAATCTCCTATAATGAAGGATTATTATGTATTACAAATTTCTGAGCAATCCATGAATACTTCCAACTATACACACCAACCTCCAACTTTTTGCTGACTTACACAGGGCGTTGACCATTTATTAGCTTTTCGGCACAACGGATAACAATCTAGGAGTCCATGTTGACCTATAATGATTTATAACCTTCTCGAATGGTTACCTGAAGTCCTTTTTCCAACGCAAGAAACATTGCCACATTATTGTTGGTCGATCCACAGCTCTGCGCAAATATCCTCAAGGTTGAAGAATTAGAATCTCTAAATACACCTCTGAAGCCAACAAGCTCAAGGTTACCTTTCGACGCTCCATCAAATAATTTGATGAAACCTCTCAGTGGTGGAGTGAAATAAAGTTGTGATTGAGTACTTAGATCTCTGAACGATTCCTTTTGTGAGAAACACATCCAGCTCCAATTTCCTCAGAATCTCTGCCTCAATGTTATCTACCTTCCAATCGACAGTCGACCATGATACTGCTAATATTGATTCTCTTATATTCTGTGTGATCGCATATTTGATTACTGCTACATTCCTTCTTTTCGCCTTAAATATTCTGGCATTTCCCTCCTTCCACAAATTCCAAAGAATTAAGCCTCCCACCAAGATCTAAGCCCTATTGGTGATGGGATTCACAAACAAGGATGAATTCCATTGAGCAAAGGATGACACTAAATCTTCTTTATTCAAATTGTCTTGTCCAAGAATGAATGAGAGAAGAGACCATACTTCCTCAGCGAACGAGCAAGAGTTAAGAAAGTGCTCCATGGTCTCTTCTGTCGAATTACAAAGAAATCATAGGGAAGGGCCTTCAAAACCTTTTTTCCTTATACAATCCCAGGTGAGTATTTTGTGCCTCCCCACCAACCATAGAAAAAGCGATACTTTAGGCCAAAGTATTCCAGACTAGACCTTTCGCCAAATTAATTCCTTTTCTAGGCTTATAGGACCTACAAAAAGGGAATATGTTACATTTAGAGTGAACATCCTGATAGGATTCAAGCCCCATCTCAGCTTATCCTAGTCTTGTGTAATTCTTATCTTTCTTTCCAACAACTCCTGCTTCAGACTTTCCCACGGCAACTCCAGGAGCAATGAAGGCCAATCTTCTTTGAATTTCCACGACCACCATAACATTGAGTCCTGTGTTATTTTCCAACAATCCACTACCCTAATATCTCCCAAACCAGTGGTAAAAGATTTCAGATTTTGAATATCTTCCCTTTTTGACAGACTTGGGAGTTGTTTCCAAGCATCGTCCCAAAATAGTGAAATTTCTTTGTTCCTTATCTCCCAAAAAGCATACTTTTTCATAACATCTCGATTTTCCTGAGCCCACAACCATAGGGCCAACCCTAATATGTTCGAATTATATTTGAGCCTTTCCTCCTGAGACATGAGAGGAGCATATTTCCTTGACGATATTTGCTTCCATAGTTCATCTCCCGCTAACACCCATCTCCTCCATAATTTAGCTCCTAAGCATTGGAAAATGTAACTAGTTTCGATCTTCATAATTGTCATTGTACTCGTGTCAATATGTATATCTTATCTAATAAGCAAAACAAGAAAGAAAAATTATTAGTTTAAAGCATGGGTTTCATGCTTCTTTTGATTGGTCTTCTAGGTAAAGCATGTTCTTCATGCTTCTAGGGTTTGTCGAGCCATAATATTTATTGGCATGAGTCAAGAGAGTCAATGTTATTTTTATTTTTGTGGAAAAACCTGTGAACAATTTTGAAACCAACGTTTTGGACTAGCTTAGTGAGTCCATCATCAGGGCAATGGGATTTGTATTTTGAGAAGAGAGAGCGCGAAATTATGGAGCTTATTAATAGTTAATTGAAAAAAAATTGATGTCTTCTTTTATTGTCAGCTTACAAATGACTAACTGATTAATAATTATTTATTTATTTATATAAGTATTTATTTATTTATTTATATATATATATATTATATATTTATATATATATATATATATATATATATATTTAATTTTTTTTTTTGAAATCTATGTTATATATTAAATGTTTTATTAGAATGTATATAATTTTAAAGTAAAGGATTTTTTATGTTAACTTATTAAATTTTACTTAAAGGAGAGTTAGATAGGGTGCTAGCTATGATAGGTTATATTTATTTATTTATTAATTAAATAACTTTATTTATTTATTTTATTATTATTATTATTATTATTTTTATTTTTTTAATGAATGTTTATAAATCTGTGTTTATTGCTTTTTTATTTTATTTAATAAGGGTTTCCAGGTGTTACTTAATTTTAGTCCGTCGTCTCTATTCATGTTGTTGGAGGATTTTTTTGATTTCAATTGCCTCTTTCACCCTTCTTTTTAAATAATGGTCTTTTTTGTGAATTAATTTTGCTTGTTCCATGCAAATATAGTGTGAGGAAGAACATGCATGCTCTATCAAACCTGATTTTTCCGACCTGTTTCTTGAAATATCATTAATGTGTTCTTTTAACCTTATGCCAAAGGATCTCCCTGTTTCACCTATGTATACTTTGCCACATGAGCAGGGAATCGAGAATACTCCTTTGTGATTTTTTGGGTCTATTAGGTCTTTAGCAGAATCTAGCATGTTTTTGATGGTGTTAGGGGTGTGAAGGCAACCATGATGTTATGCTTGGTGAGAATTCTGGAAATTTTGTCTGTGGTTCCTTTTATATAGGGTAAGGAGATTCTAGGGTTTTCAAGAGTTTTTCTTTTTTGGGTATTGGTTGTGGATTCTTTAATTATTTTTTGGATAATGTTTTTCTGATAGCCATTGTTTATAAAGACCTTGTAGAGATGGTTAAGTTCTTCTTCTAAATGTTCAGGGTCAAAGATTCTAGAAGCTCTGGTAGCTAGGGTTTTGATGACACCGACTTTTTGCTTCGGATGGTGGTGGGAAAGAAGCCATCAAAAAATTTTCAATTAACTATTAATAAGCTCCATAATCTCCCGCTCTCTCTTCTCAAAATAAGAGTCAATGTTATGATTATAAGACCCATCTAGGCAAGATGTACCTTCTAAAAGAATTTATTTTGAGTCTAGAAAGTCTTGGAAACCTCCAAAGTACAAGTCAGCGCTGGCAGCTACAAGTCGGCCTAAAGAAGGGAATTCAACCCCTTAGAAACCCTATAAATAGAAGCAGATTTGACCTCAATTGATACACTCACTCATCAAGTTCGATCTGAAGCTAGGAGAAGCAAGAAAGACATAGCGAAGATAAAGGAAGCAAGAGAATTTTTGAAAGATCTATTTTCAACCTTATTCTCTGATACGAGCAAAGGTTAGGATTTTTGTTGCAGCAACTTCTAGAGGCCAAAATTGTAGGCCTGAATTGTTGGAAGTAGAAATTGCAGATTCAAGTTGCAAAAAGGTTGAATACTCCAAGATGATCTAGTTGATCTTGGAGAGATTATCTTGCTCAGGGAAGGAACTCTTGAAGAACTATCTTGTGCCAAAATTAGGGTTTCTACAGCAGCTACAATGTTGAAAATTACAGGTCGAAGTTGAAGCTGCAAGCTAGTTGAAGCAAGATTGAGCCTTGTTGATGTAATCTACTTGGAAGAGCTTCTTGGAGGGTTGAATTGGTGCATGGAGGACTTGGTCTAGGGTTTCGGTCGTGTTTGTCTCATTTGACGCAGATTCTGAAGGAAGAGAAGAGATTTTATGGGTTTTCCCCTTAGAGGGGTTTTGCTCTGGCTTGGAGCCTAATTTATGTGTCCATTGTCTTTACTATTTTTCTCTTGACAATTGTTTGATGAAAAGATCTAATAAATAAACACAAGAAGATAAATAAATTTCACAAGCAATTATTAAGGAATAAGGAGAAATTGAATTAATAGTTGCCCTTCTGCTCTCTCCAACATGGTTTCAGACCTAAGGTGAACAAGAGAAGGCAGTTGGAAGGACACAAAGAAGGGTTTTATTTTCAAGGGGAATCATTTGCAGAAGGACACGAGGAAAGAAGAAGAAGACCTATTGATATTGGAGGATTTCCACATCAAGCTTTTGTTGAAGAATACCTCATCATCAAGGTCTCATTAAAGGGAGGACAAGTATTTGTTGAAGATTCTCTAGTGCATCATCTTGAAGAAGAGGAAGCATCAACGGATCTTTATATCATCATTCACTCTTTAAATTTGTTTGAAGACATCTATCTAGGGCATCTTTCAAGTGTTCTTGGATGTCTTGAAAACTTCAATATAGTTGGCGACATCATCAAGAAAGAGGACCCTTAGTTGGAAAGTAAGTTCTATATTGTTTTTCTCTGTCTACAGATAACATGGCTACATTTTGCAAGGAAAGCAAAAAACTCATTGGATTTGCAAAATTCATAGCATGGAAGAAGAGGATTGACTTGGCACTCACATAGAATGAAGTCATGGAGTATGTCCTTGGAGAAATAACCAAACCTAGCAAAGAGAAGACTCAAAAGATAGCAAAGTACAAGAAGGGAGAAGTAAGGGAAAAAGGGATCATTGTTGAATCCATTAAAGATCATCTTGTTCCCTTCGTTGCTAATTTAAAGACATCAAAGGCCAGGTATGACAAGTCGATAAAGTTGTACTCCATAAGTACACAAGGTCAAAAAAATTCCTTGAGAAATCAACTATATAGAATAAGGAAATCAAAGGATGAAGACATGGCCACCTATCTGATGAAGATCTCACAAATAAGAGACTAGTTGCAAGGGCTTAGGGAGATTGTTTCCAACTCTAAAATGACTCTTTGTGTACTAAATGCTTTGCCACCTGATTGGAGTAGTTTTGCAACTAGCATATACTCAAAGAAAGATACTACACCTTTTGATGAATTGTGGGCTCAATGTATCTTGGAAGAATCTAGGATCAAGGCAAAGGATGATACTGAATCAAATGAAAGATCTCAAGCCTTCATTGCAAGAACCAAGAAGTTGAGGAAAGGAAAGTTTGGAAAGTCCAAGAAGAAGACAAACATGTCCAAGATTCAATGCTTTGGATGCAATGAGTATGGACACTATAAAAGGGATTGTCCAAACATTAAAGTGAACAACAAAAGGAAGGAAATAAGTGAAGCTCACATAGTTGAGGAAAGGGGAGAACCTGAGAAGAATCTGAAAAGAGAAGATCCCAAGGATCTCTATTATTGAAGGAAGTCTCATCTCTATCAATTTCTTTATGAATTTTTTCCTTTCTTTTATTAAATACACAGTAGGGTAACATGCATTATTACTCTAGAAGAGTCTTGGTTTTACACATGGCATCATAGATAGAAGCACATGATAGTAGAAAGAATAGAATCTACATAATGTGCTTTAGGAAAGATCATCTAGTTTAAATAGAATGAGAAGTTTGGAACCATATTGCATATTCATCCAAGCATTTTCTAACATTCTGTTAGAAGTAGTCATTATGCAAAAAGATATCATCAAGATCCTATAAGAATCATCATTTTGGAAGAAGCATTATGACTAGTATGTATTCCATCTAGTATGGATAATGGAAAAAATACACTTTGAGGGATAAAGGAATGTAGATGGTCAAGTATGAATTACATAATGAAAATCTCTCTTCTTGGAAAAGAAAACCTATCTTTGACAGGTATAAGAAGCAAGCTCGTTCAAAGGATGGCTAGATTATTATATGAAAGCAAAGGTATGCATATTCTTCCCTAGAGCATGGTTCATATATATAAGAATTATGAAGGAAGAGTTAGTTATGAATGTTCTTGGTAAGTATTTCTTTTGGCTACATGATGCTAGAAAGAATAAATTTGACATGCTTTGGAATAGATTGAGATCAAGGCTCTCTCACAAAATTGCATGGTATATGACAATGTTGATCAGCATCAAATATAGTCTCTGAAAGAAGGAAAAGGAGTTAACAATGACAATTCCAAGAAAGATATTGTAGCTTGGTAATCAAGCCCGATCCATGGGCACTCTGATTAAAATGAATGCATAGAATAATGTGGAGATGGATTATATGAAAGAATGTTGATCTCGAAGAACTCAAGTAAGTTGATGTTTTGATGAGAAGGGCCAACATTACAAGGTAAGTTTGATATTCAATATTTTGCTACGTGGTAAGATATTGCAAGAATGCATGATGACAATTGAGGCAAGTTCAACTATGGATGCTAAACTCAATTCAACGAACATATGAATTGAGTATATGGTTTTGGCAATTAGGAAGTGAAAGGTGTTCACATCATCACCTTGGGATTGAAAGGTAGAAATGAAAGAAGATAACTTGATGTTCATCAGCAAAGATCACTTTCATGTTAAAAGGGAGCTATGACTAGCTTGAAGTTTGAAAAGGCTCAATATAATGCCTTCATTAATGATGACTAGAGGAAAGTGATATGCAAGATTGATGGCCTAAACCCTGTCACAAGATTGAAGGAAGAATATGGCTCCATGATACCCAGGAAGGAAGAAAGCTCAATATAATGAGATACAAAGGAAAGAGGGAGCCATGCAACTATCTCCATGAAGAATTGATAGTTGATACATTTATGAAGACAAGTTATAAAGCTTGTGGTGATGACTTCCCAAATTGGAAGGAATTCAAGGATCTCCTCTATATTTGAGAGGGAGAAAAAGAGTCTCCTTAAATAGGAGCAAGGATCTATTCTCTAATCAAAAGGGAGTGGGGATGGGGATATACTCTCTAGTTGAGAGAGAGTGATGGTGGAGATCATATTTGTATTATCTTCTTCATGTGTCATGCAATTGACCAGGACTAACAATCATAAGTCTAAGTGAAGGCCATGGAGAGAGAATGGTGGATGGAGGATTGGATAAGCATCTGTGATTTCCTTGAGGATAGAAAAATCCAAGATAGGAAATGGATCAACACGCTTTGAGGATTGGACAGGCATCCAAGACAATAGTGGTCGAAGAGGACCTATATCCTTTGAAAATTGGGAATCCAAGATAAGAATAGTCCTAAAAAGGACATACCTAGTAAACATCTAGATGGGGTATGTGCCTTCTAGAGCTAGTGTGGTATCTCACGTAAAGCCTCCCAACGGTGTGTTCTTGTATAATAAAGAGCTTGTCAAAGTTAATGCCTTACTATGTTGACAATGTTGGTCATGATGTTGATGCTTAAAGATGACTTACCAAAATAACTCTTCTTATGAGAACTCTTCCGTTTGAGAATAATTGTATACCACGATGTGCAATTATGAATACCTCCCTAGTTAAGAGGGAGTGTTGGAAAATGTAACTAGTTTTGGTCTTCATAATTGTAATTGTACTCATGTCAATACGTATATCTTATGTAATAAGAAAAAGAAGAAAGAAAAATTATTAGTTTAAAGCATGGGTGTCATGCTTCTTTTGATTGGTCTTCTAGGTAAAGCATGTTCTTCATGCTTTTAAGGTTTGTCAGGTCATAAGATTTATTGGCATGAGTCAAGAGAGTCAATGTTATGATTATAAGACCCATCTGGGCAAGGTGTACCCTCTAAAAGAATCTATTTTGAGTCTAGAAAGTCCTAGAAACCTCCAAATTACAAGTCGGCCCTGGTAGCTACAAGTTAGCCTAAAGAAGGGAATTTGACCCCTTGGAAAGCCTATAAATAGAAGCAGCTTCGACCTCATTTGATACACTCACTCATCAAGTTTGATCTCTCAAGAATAAAGTCCAATCTGAAGCTGGGAGAAGCAAGAAAGATAGTGAATATCAAGGAAGCAAGAGCAAGTTTGAAAGATCTATTTTCAGCCTTATTCTCTCATATGAGTGAAGGTTAGGGTTTTTGTTGCAACTTCGAGAGGCTGAAATTGCAGATCTAAATTGCAGGAAGGCGAAATTGCAGGTTCAAGTTACAGAAAGGTTGAATACTCCAAGTTGATCTAATTGACCTTGGTGAGATTATCTTGCTCAGAGAAGGAACTCTTGAAGAACTATCTTGTGCCAAAATCAGGGTTTTTCCCTAGAACGTTTCTTCTATCTGGCAGATATTTGCAGGGTTATGTCCGGAATGAAGGATCCGGGAACATATCTTCGGATCCAAGAGGGAAATATTGACCTGAGTCTAATGGCCTTTTGCATTGCTATTCAGATCTAATGGGCAAATATTCTTGTAGATGTATTGCTATAAAAGATCCTTCAACTATTCGAGTTGATAATGTAACGAATCACACTTTTACCACTAAACTATACCCACCATGATCTGATTGTAACATATGGATCGATCTTTTGTCCAACCAATAGGAAGATGAGGAGTTATCAATCAACCTCTATTGAAAGTTTCTATCAATGCAATAGCTACAAGACCGAAAATTGCAGGTCGAAGCTGGGGGTTGAAGTTGAAGTTGCAAGCAGGATTGAGTCTTGTTGATCTGATCTACTTGGAAGGGCTTCTTAGAGAATGACTTGGTGCGTGGAGGAGGACTTGGTGTGTGGAGGAGGACTTGGTCTAGGGTTTGGGTCTTGTTTTAAGCATATTCTATAAGAAGAGGAGATTTTTTGGGTTTTCCCCTTGGAGGGGTTTTTCCCAGGCTTAGAGCCTAATTTATGTCCATTGTCTTTACTGCTTTTCTCTTAACAATTGTTTGATGAAAAGATCTAATAAAGAAACACAAGAAGATAAATGAAGTTCACAAGCAATTATTAAGGAATAAGGAGAAATTGAATTAGTAGCTTCCCTTCTGCTCTCTCCAACACTAAGGCTCCACTTAATGTTTCTGGATCTCATAGACCCAACACCTCTGCCAACTTAGGTAAAAAAAGTATCTCCCACGCCAGTAGTGACCATTTCTTCACCTTATTAGATCCCCACCACAAAAAGTCTCTCCACTTTGAAATAAAATCCTTCAAGATGGCTTTTGGCACTAGCATAGCTAACATCTGATATATTGTAATGTCCTAAAGCACCGACTTAGTGAGCATTAATCTCCTTACCAAATTCAAAGCTCGAAACTCCAAATTATTGATTCTATTGGTGATCTTCTTGAGAAGGTCTTGCAAACAGGAAAAAAAAAATCGAGTTTAGAACTAAGGGGACCCCTAAGTACTTAGAAGGGAGACAAGTTATTTTTAACTCCATCACTCGATCCAAATGACATTGAACCAATTCTTTGCAATTGAAAAAGAAGGTATTTGTTTTATCATTATTATTGAGCGTAAATGAAGCTTACATAAAAATTGAAAGCAAAGAATGAACCGCTCTCACTTATATGAGATTAGGTTGGCCAAAACACAAATTGTTGGTGAGTCATAGGGAGATTTCTCCAAATAAACGCAACCCTCTAATCAACCCTCTGGAACAAGTATCCTTGAAGAATCATCCCAACCCCACCACAGCCAAAATAAGCAAGAAAGGGGATAACAGATCTCCATGTTTGAGCCCATGAGACGAATTAAAAGTCCAGAGGGAGATCCATTAATCAAGATAGAAAAAAAGGGTGTGGAAATGAGAGATCTCACCCAAGAAATCCATTACCAAGAGAATCCAAATGCATTAAGGACCTGCACTAAATAATCCCAACTAATCATATCGTAAGCCTTAAACAAGTCAAGCTTTATCAGCATACATGGCTTATTTTGACTCTCCATCAAATGAATAATCTCATGGGTTGTAGTAGTTCCATCTGATACCTGACGACCCTCCGCAAAGCCTATCTGTTCATGTGAAATAAGAACCTTCAATAAAGGTTTCAGCCGATTAACAATGGCAAAGGAAATTATCTTGTAAATCGCATTGCATAATGCAATGGGCTTGAATCCGCTGGGGTCTTCCGATTTTTTGACCTTAATAATTAAATAGATAAAGGTGGCATTCAAACCCCCCCCCGCCTCCCCCACATAAATTGAATATTTCTATAATTCTCCACAACCTCATGAATCTCTGCACTTAGAAAACTCCAGGACACCTCGTAAAAATCAACTTTATTGTCCAAATTCAACATCAACAGAATTTGGAAAAAAAATCAATGCAAAATAAGTATGATAAAATTCGCTATTATGTTTGACCTGCTTCAATCTTGCAGTGTGTTTCTTGTCACTTCTATGTAGGAGATTATGCAAATTTATGAGCCCTGGAAAAATCTAGACCATGACATATAGTGATTTTTGGTTGAATTTGGAATATAGCAAGGTCTACTCTGCTAATAAATTTACCAAATCCGGTAAACTTTAAATTGGTGATCTTTAAATTCACCAAAATGCAAATTGTTTCAATAAAGATATACAAATATAGTATAGATGAAATAATGTAAACTTTGAAACGAGAACTCATATTGTTACCCATTTTGTAGAGATAGCAAAAAAGTGACCCGATATTGAAAAGGGGTGATGCAGAACACACATGTTTTTTAGAGCTTAGTTTCTGGCACTATAAAAAAATTTATGTACATTGCATTTTAGAATGGTAGTGTTTTTTATGCTGATTTAAAAACGTGGTAATTCTACACCAGGCCCTTTTTCTAAAAGGCTTTTTTTTATTTTTTTTTATTTTCTAATGTATGAAATGTAAATAATTATTTTGTAAATTAAAATAATTTTTTAAGTAGTCTTTTTCTTCATATTTTCTTGTTTTTATTTTAATTTTTCATTTTTGTAGTGAAGTTTTTATTGTTTTTCATATTTAAAGAAGAAGGTCGATATTTTGAATTTTCGATATTTTACAAATTTATATATCGTTAATTAATTTTTCAATCCACAAGAAATAATTGTTTCTAAAAAACAAATTTTTTTAACAATGGACATAAAAATAGCCATTTTTAACATAAATATAACTAAAAAACTACACGTCTTGATAATTTTTTGCTACAATTGACATGCGAAAATCACAATTTTTATACTGAAATTTTAACCAAAAATAGTTAAATAATAGTTTTTTATGAATTTCATGTCAAAAAATAATAATAATCACTTTTTTTTTCAAAAAATAAAGATTAACTTAAAAATTAATGCGAAAATCACATATTACAAATATTGAATGCATAACAACCTTAATTGAGTGTATATTCTTTTCATAAAATGTCAAAGTCAAAACATTGCAAGTATAACTACTTAATACTTACAAAAAATGAGCTTGATTTCCAAGCATAACTTAAATTTAATCAACAATGTCACGTAATCCAAGCTCTTCGTCCTCTAAAGTTTCATCATTGTCTTCTTCCACAATATTTTCTGCTTCCTTTTGCTCATTTTCGTCTTCTAATGGATCTTTGATGTCTGTGAATCTCCCAATGTATGTCTTTCCAAACATTCCATATAATAGTGGTTGAAATTCCTTTGCGTTTTTTTGCCACACATAATTCACTAAAGTCCCATTTCTTCAACCCAATTTCTTGCATTGCATCTGGAAGAAATTGAAGAGCATTAATTCTTTACTGAATGAAATTGCACTGTAATGGATCTTTTTCAATTGCAATGCAATTTCTTCCTTTTTGAAGGCAGCATGCTAGTGTTTTACCTAATTATCAAACACAAAAGAAATAATAAAATAAATTAGTACAATGACATATTAATTAAAAAATAACATATTGAAATTCAATTCCATATAATAAAACTTACCTGAGCCAGAAAATAAATCCAGAACCCAATCTCCTTCTTTTGAACATATGTCTATAAGATAGTTAATCAATAATTGTGGTTTTTTATAAATGTTAACTCTCTCATTTTGCTTCTTTGTCTTCATATGTTATAAAAATCATAGACATATAGCTATCATCTTTTGCCCAACTATCAATATGAATGAACTCACAATCATTTATAAATACTTTATCTTCACAGTTAAGAAGATTTGACTTTTGCATGTAACATGAAATAGTAAAAATTCAATCAACTTTTACATAAATGAATTTTTCAACATTAATCAAATATACATTTTAAACGTCTTACCATGTAAGTTGCATCCTTGAATTTGTTTTCTCCTTTAAGCTTGACAATATCATTGTCAATTGTGTGTCTGAATGAAATGTCACAAATCTCCATAATGGTGATGACGTGACTTCTACAAATCCCGCAACCACTTTACTAAGAGCTTGATAAGTATAAGGGTCACTATCATAGTCAATGTTTGGAATATTGGAACCATGGGTAATATCTGCAATAACTAAGGCATACTCCCTTTTAAGTATGAGTTTAGCAATGTCTTCACAGTCGCCTTATATTACTTGATATTGAATAGTGTCTAGCCCATTCGAAATGAAATGAATAAGAGTTGGATCAAGTTCAACATTCTTAATATGTTGCTTCCTCAGTCTTTCGATCTTTATTTTTTCAATAAAGGTTCTAAAGCTAGTTGGCGCTCCATTATCATCCTTCTTCATCTTTTATAAAATAAACAAATATATGTGAAAGTTATAAATTAAAAATAGTACACAGATAAATAAAAATGAATATGTAAATCAAGATACATTTTTAAATGCAAGATAAAAATCTTTTAATGTTGATGTAGAACTTGAATCTGGATAGTTGCGTACAACATCATCCTAACTATCTTCATTCAACAATTTAACCATTTGTTCTTGAATTTTCATGTAAACTTTGTGACTGCATAGATAAAGTAACAAAAAGTTAATATAATAATATGTGTAACAAATACTACCAAGAACAACATGTTTTATTTAAAAGAAAATTATAATCTAGAAATAAATAAAAATAATTCAACAAACTTACTTTTGAAATTCCTCAGACATTTTCTCCAATGATAATTCCCCTGACTTCACACAAGATAATATTGTTTTGACAATTTTTTCATCTTTCACTCTTTGCATTGCTCTCCAAGGTATGATAGTCATATCTTCTGGAAGCTGCTTCAATTCAAGAGCTGATTTGCTGCCGCCACATATCAATGGCTTAGACTTTTTGACCTTCTGGTTTTTAATTCCAATGTTTTCCCACATGCTAAAAATCTCATCAATCAACTTCCAAACATCTCTAGCTCTAAATGCCAATTGGAAAATGTTAACACCTCTGAATATATCACTAGGAATGTTGCATTTTCCACCTTTTGAATTGGGTTTCTTTTCAATTTGATAGCCTATTTCCATACAACATTCCCTTCGGAAATCTGCAGTAACATTTATCTTATCCCCACCACATTTTTCTTGAAATTCGCTATGAATAAATCTAACCCTTTGGATGAAAGTCATAAACATCCTATATTCATTATCTGAATTATGATCCCATGCCACTAACTTTGTTTCTGTATATGATAAACTAACATAAATGATACATTTCATTGTTTCAAAACGTGAGTTATTGGGATATTCCTCCATCAATTGTCTTTGAGCTTCTACAGAATGGTTCCCCCCAAGCACATAATATTTGTATTCAAAACATTTTGACTTATCAAATACTTCTTTGTTGGGAACTTGAACTGGATCAAAAAGAAGCTCATAATTAACCACATGAGCATATGGATTGTACCTCATCAATGTCTTCAAGTTGTGAACATGCAGATGGTGTGGCTTTCTGAC
This sequence comes from Pinus tabuliformis, assembly GCA_031772625.1. Taxonomy (NCBI): domain Eukaryota; kingdom Viridiplantae; phylum Streptophyta; class Pinopsida; order Pinales; family Pinaceae; genus Pinus; species Pinus tabuliformis. The sequence continues at coordinate 635,312,151 of CM062804.1, read as the reverse complement.
TTGATATTAACATTGTCCTTCACTTGCCTTATAGGTTTGTCTGACATTAAGCTGAAATGTACGACCACCATCAATTAAGTTTCTCTTTGTCAAATTCTGTCGAATGGCATTTTGTTTTGTTTTGATAATGCCATCCTCTAAATCAACTCCTAGTGTAACGATTTCTCTGCTTTCTTTTGAAGTTTCACTAGGTTCTTGATTGCTGGTAATGACTACTTCAAAATCTTCAACTTTATTTTTCTTTGTCATAACATTCTCACAGATTTATTCTTGGGCATTGTTACTTTTGGTCTTTTATGGCTCTTCTCAGTTCCAATGTCATCTTCAGTAATGGAAACATATGCTTCACTGTCAGTTTCAACTTCATCGTCCTCAAAAGTAACTTGTCTACCCTTGCTAGATTTATCCACTAGAGGCCTTTTTTTTCTGATCCTTTGGATGTAGTTTTGTAGCATCATCAATTACTACATTTTGTTTGTTTTCCATATCTTCTTCTGACACTGAGTAAAAACTGCTGACAACTTTCATGATATCATGTTCTATGAAATGAATGCCTCCCAACCTAATTGAACAACTTTCAACAAAATTCTGCCAAACAAAATATCATATGTCAATAAAAACAAAGTTAAAAAAATATAGCGAGACACTTTCAAGAACGCAAAATACAAATATAAATAACAATACTTACGATGTTTTGTTTCATCTCATTTACGATTTGTTTACACAACTTTGTAGATACCTCTCTCATGTCATACAATGAATATGATAGTCGATATTTAATCATTTCATGTGACTTGGGAGCTTTTGTAAATATGTAAACAACTTCCGTGTCCGATACCAAACACATATCTATGACTCTTCCCATCAGCTCAAAAATTCCATTATCATTCGGTATATCAATATATCGATATATATTCACATTTTGGCTTTCTCTTTCTTTCACATACCAGATTCTTGATCGGAATTTCACCTCTTTTGAATTCTTCCAGTCTGAAATCATCTTCTTATCATTTGAAGCACTTGAAAGATTTGTAGCCATGAGCTTAGGTGGAATTCGTTCACCAATGTTTTTTAAAGATGCACCTTTAAGAGCCTTCGGTCCAGAAATATTCACAGAAATCTTCTTTGATGCCATTTTCCTGAAAAATAGAAACACATAAATCAGTGAATAACGAAAACATATTAACTTAAATCCACAACGAAAATATATCATAAATTTTTAATTTGTATAATCAGATAATTGAAATTAAAAAAAAATTAACACTGAAAAATGGCAGAAGCCCACCGACACCACCCCGTCCATCCATGGAGTGGCGGGAAATTCCGAGAATCGTGCAACCTTCACTGGCGGATGGGCGGGCCGTCATGGTGGCGTAGGATGGGGTTGCGGCAGCTCCTCACCGCACCACCCAGGCGGCCCGCCCGCGCCTTCCGCCCCCACACCCACTCCCTACACGCCCACCTCTCCCCCCTCTTTACATGCCCCCTCCCCTCACCCCTCACGCCTGCCCCCTCCACCCCCCTCATCCCTCATCCTCCTCCCTCTTGCCCCTTCCCCAACTCCCCAACTCCCCACATCCCCCGACCCTCTCACCCGCCCCTTTCCCCTCTGCCACCTCTCCCTCCATCCCCTCATGCCCGCCCCTTCCACCCCCTCCACCTCTCACCCCAGCCCCTCACGTCCGCCCCTTCCCATCTCCCCACTCCTGCCCCTTCGCACCCCCCTTCCTACACCCTACACCCTCACGCCCCCCAACCCTCATCCCACCCCCTCACGCCCCCCAACCCTCATCCCACCCCCTCACGCTAGCCCCTTCCCACCTCTCCACTCCCCCCACACTAGTCGCCCCCTCCCCCCACACTAGTCGCCCCCTCCCCCTCACGCCTCGTCCGCCCGCCACACCCCAACGCACGCCAACCCACCCGCTAGCCACCTACACCCTAGCCACTTCCCCCCCCAATACCCCTCCAACCCACCGCACCCTACCCTTACCCCCCTACACCCCCCTTCCACCCCTTCCCCCCACGCCCCCACCTCGCAACCCCCATTCCACCCCACTCCTACCCCCTTCCCCCCACACCTCCTCCCAACCCCTCTTCCGCACCCCAAGCCCCGCCCTCCAATCCCCACCCCACCCAGCAATCAGACGGCCATCACACCCCACCCTCACCCCCCTTTCACCCCTTCGCCCTCCACCCCCTACCCCCCCACACCGCCACCCCCTACCCCCCATGCCCCCACCTACGCCCCACCCAGCAACCCCTATTCCACCCCACTCCTACCCCCTTTCCCCCACGCGCCGTCCCTACCTCTACCCCATCCCACCCCACCCCACCTTGCAATCGGACAGCCACCCCACACCACCCTTACCCACCTTCCACCCCTACCCCCCACGCCCCTCAACCCCCATCCCACCGCACACCACCCCTACCCGTTCTTCCCTCACCCCACCCAACCAGCCACCCATACCCCCTCCGTCACGCCCCCTCCACCGACTCCACCCCTTCCCTCGCCTACCCCTACCCCCACGCTCCCACCCACACCACCCGCGCCTCCTCCCCTCCCTCGGCCACCCCTACCCCCGCCTTCTGGCCTACCCTTTGCCACCCCACCCTCCGCTCCACCTTCCCACACCCCACCCAACCAACCACACCCCCCTCCCTCGGCCACCCCTACCCCTACCCTCAGGGCCCTCCTCGCGCCACCCCAGGCGGGCGGGCAAGCGAGCGGGCATGGTGGCTGCCAGGGTGGCGTGGGGTGGGGCGCGGCCACCCACCCCGAAATCGGACGGCCACCCCGGGCGGGCGAGCAGGCCGCCGAGGTGGCGCGAGGTGGGGCGGCGAGTCGCCAGGGTGGTCCCGGGCGGGCGGGCGAGCCACTGGGGTGGCATGGGTGGGCGATCGCGCCCCACCCTGTGCCACCCCGGTGGCTCGCCCGCCCGCCCGGGGTGGCCGTCCAATTCCGAGAATCAAACGGCCACCCCGGGCGGGCGGGCGGGCTGCCGGGGTGGCGCGGGTGGGGCGCCGGGAATCAGCCGGCCACCCGAGCGGGCAGGCGAACCGCCGGGGTGGCACGGGGCGGGGGCGGAGAGAGGGGGTAGGGATGGGCGAGGGAGCAGTTGGGGGGGGTGTGAGGGTGGTTGGTTGGGTGGGGTGTGGGAAGGGGGGCGAAGGGTAGGGTCGGGTGGCATGTGGTAGGGTGGGGTGGAGAGGGGGGTCAGGGCAAGAGTACGAGTGGCCGAGGGAGGGAGAGCGGCTGGGGTGCAGTCGGGGGGAAGGCAGGAGCAGGGGTGGGCGAGGGAGAGGGGGGAGGGCGAGGGCATGAGGGAGGGGGTAGAGGTGGGTGGTTGGGTGCGGTGCGGGAAGGGGGGACCAGGGGTTGGGGGGGGCCGGGGGTAGGGGGTACGGGTGGGATGAGAGGGGGGTTAGCAGGCGGGGGTAGGGGGGCGTGGGGGGGTACGAGGGTAGGAGTGGAGTGGGATGGGGGTGGAGGGTAGGGGTGCAGTGGGATGGTGGTTGGGGGACGGGGAGTAGGGGCGGCATGTGGGGGAAGGGGCGTGGGGGAAAGTGGGGTAGGGGGACGGGCATGGGGGAAGTGGGGTAGGGGGCGGTGTGGGCGGTAGGGGGAAGGAGTGGAAGGGTGGGCTAGGATGGCCGGCCGATTGCGGGGTGGGGTGCAGCGAGGTGAGGGGTAGGGTAGCGGTGGCGGGCAGGGGGTAGAGGGTAGCGGTGGGAGAGGTGGGGGTGCGATCGACGAGGGGACAGCGTGGGAGAGTTTAGGGAGGGGGCCAGTAGGGTGTGCGGAAGGGGCGAGTGGGTGGCCGATTGTAGGATGTGGGTGCCCATTTTTGTTGGGCCCACCATGCTCACAACGGAAATATTGGTTAATTTGACTGACAAAAAATATTAATCTTAAAAAAAAAAAATCTATTCATTAAACTAATTTAATACGAAAATTTTCAAAGAAAAAATTTAACTGACCTTTCAATTGCGAGAATTCTTCGTTGAATATGTTGTTGATAGCAATGTAGTTGCTCCACAAATTCGCTCCAAATCTTTCAACGAACCTCAAAAAACCTTGATGTAATGTGAGTAATAGTGATAATGGAATTTAGTATATAGGTGAAATTACAAAGATATTTTACCATACGGTGAATGCGAGATTAATTAGTTTTAAAAAATTTTAACATTTTAATTTTTTTATGGCAATGAAGGAAAATATGATAAAGCGAATATTATGGAATTGTTTTACAGCGGGGTGAATGTGGGATTAATTTGTTTCAGAATGTATTTAAAAAAAAAACATTCAATTGTTTAGTAAATATTATATACTTTGACTATTAAAATAATTTAGGTAGAAGTTGTAGTTTACAATTTTAACTTTAATGATTTATTTCATAAAAAAATTAAATTGTAGAATAAAATAACGAAGAGAAATAAATCTCACAAACTTTTAGGAGGGAAATATTTTTTCGAAACTTTTTGGGGGGGGAATTTTTGGAGGGAAAATTTCATTTTCTAAGCTATATAATATCTTTAGGAGACTCTCCATTTGTATCATTCAACATCTTCTATTTGAAAAAGATGGATTGTCCTGATAGTGAAGTTTCGATTTATACAGCATCAACATCTTCATCACATAACAACTCTATTCATATGGATGAATATAGCGGGAATTCTTTCACTATGAATAGAAAGTCAATTCTTCCACTTAGTCTTGATCCTAAGGACTATGAGAGCAGCGCTGTGAAAGAGGGGATGGAGAATTTCAAATAAATAAAGAGTCGCATATTCCACTTAATCCAAATTCGAATGACTATGAAAGCAACAGTGATGATGACAAATTTCAAAAGAATAGTGTCACGGTGTCCACATAGTCCTAATTCTAAGGACTATGAGAGCAACAGTGATGAAGAGCATGATGGTGAATTTCAAAAGAATGGAGTGTCACGGTGTCCACTTAGTCTTAATTCTAAGGACTATGAGAGCAACAGTGTTGAAGAGCATGATAACGAATTTCAAAAGAATGGAGTGTCACGGTGTCCACTTAGTCCTAATTCTAAGGACTATGAGAGCAACAGTGATGAAGAGCGTGATAATGAATTTGAAAAGAATTGAGTGTCAAAGTGTCCACTTAGTCCTAATTCTAAGGACTATGAGAGCAGCAATGATGAAGAGCATGATGATGAATTTCAAAAGTATGGAGTGTCGCGGTGTCCAGTTAGTCCTAATTCTAAGGACTATGAGAGCAGCGTTGATGAAGAGCAGGATGATGAATTTCAAAAGTATGGAGTGTCACAGTGTCCAATTAGTCCTAATTCTAAGGACTATGACAGCAGCAGTGATGAAGAGCGGGATGATGAATTTCAAAAGAATGGAGTGTCACGGTGTCCACTTAGTCCTAAATCTAAGGACTACGAGAGCAACAGTGATGAAGAGCGTGATGATGAATTTCAAAAAAATGGAGTGTCACAATTTCCTCTTAGTCCTAATTCTAAGGACTATGAGAGTAGCAGTGATGAAGGACATGATGATGCACTTAGTCCTAATTTTAATGAGTATAAAGGTAACAGTGATGAAGTACAGGATGATGCACTTAGTCTTAATTCTATGGACTATGAGAGTAGCACTGAAAATGCACATGAAGAAGAATATCCAATAAACATAGAGTCAAACCATTGAGTCCGAATTCTAAGGACTATGACAGTAGCAATGAAGAAGGGGAAGATGAAGAATATCCTCCAAGTCAGTATTTGAAAAGCACAGCTGATCATAGTGTGGATAACATTCCTCTTAATGATGATGAAAATCCTTATACAAATGATGATCCAATGATGGAGATGTTGCCAAGAAATATTGTATCGAGGAGTAGGAGCAGACCTTTTCGTATCAATGCAAAATGTTCTAGTTTTACAAGGGGTAGAGCAGAATATCTAACAAGAATAAGTTCTATCAGCGCACTCATTTCAAGTGAATGTTGCCAAAAAGATTGCTTGAAACATATGGATTTCAAATTTGCATTAGAGAGCATGAAGAGATATTTGTCAATGAATAAAAGCATGCAAAATTCGTATTTAATTGGGTGCATGCAATCTACATTGTCAGGTTATGATTATCATATTAGGACTTTATTTATCTGTAGAAAAGCTTTCAAAATGTTTCATTCGATTGGGAATTTTCGTCTCTCAAGAATTCAAGAAAATTTGGAAAAGGATCCCACATTTTATTCTGAAGTATGTCATAAAAGACAGTTTGGGCCATTATCAAATACTGCAATGTCATAGATGAAAGATTTATTTTCAAAGCATGGAGAGTGTATGCCAAATAGAGAGAAAATACATATTCCAGATAATTTTTCAAGATGAGAAATCTAGAAATTATACAAAGAATATGTAGAAGGTGCTGAAGGACATGGCCGGTTTATTACATATCAATATTTTGTGAAGGTATGGAAGAAAGAATTCAACAATGTCCGTATTCCTAAGAAGACAAGGATGGGGATTTGCAGTACATGTGCTTCTCTTAAATTAAAAAGGGACAAATGTGAAGAGTCAAAAAGAGGGAAGCATTCATAACTTTAACTTCTAAAATTGTATATTCATCAAGTATGAAAACATATTTTTTAATGACTTTCTTTTATGTTGTGTAGATTCAATTGTCAAAGAACTTCAAGAGCATCGCAAACAACAAACAAATGAAAGGAAAAAGTTGTACAAGCATCGAAAGAAGTGTTATGATAATTTGAATAAATATCTGGGTTTGATAATTGATGGTATGGACCAAAAGAAAACACTTTTACCACATTTTGTTTGCACACCCAAAAATTTACAGGAGGAAAATTTTATTCAGTATCACTTGGTCGGTTGTATGGTCTTCAATGGGAAAATGTTGCCAAAGGTATACTTCACAGCTCCAAATATTCATAATGATTCAAATCTGACCATAACCATAATTCATGATGTGCTTTCTCATTGGTCTGGTAATCTTCCTAAAGTTTTATATCTACAATTGGACAACACTTGCCGTGAAAACAAAAATCAGGTTGTTTTTGGATATCTAAACATGCTTGTTGAATTGAGAAATTTTCATAAAGTAAAGGTTGGTTTCCTTCTTGTTGGGCACACTCATGACCATATTGAGCAAATGTTCAGTTGTTTTTCAATCACATTGAGGAGAAAGGAAGTTGGGAGCTTGCCATCATTAATTGAATGTATTAAAAATCATACATGCCAGACCCTACTTTTGATGTGTTGTAAGAAACTGTTGACATGCGAAGGTTTATTATGGGATCATATAGTGAGGGGAAATGCATTGAACAACTTAATGACATTAGCTTCCAACATCAATTTCGTATCAAAAAATTGATGGGAAAACACTAATATGGAGCAAGAAATATTCAACTATTGCAGAATGGGCACCGTCATCAGGTTTGCAATTTTTGAAGTTCATTCTAGATCATCCAATATTTGCATCAAAAATATTGTTATTACAATCAGTTGGTGAAGTTCATAATGCACGCAAACAAAATAGAAATATAAATTATTCTGATTGCCTAGAAGAAATTAAAAAATGTATTAGATATACATATGAGTACTTTGACATTGCTGATTCAGTTTGGTAGGAGTCATTTTTCAATAATCAAAGTGATATCATTTCAACAACAACAAATGAAGATATACCTTTGAAAAATCCATTTATTTGGCCACAAAATGTGTCGAATGCACATGAGGAAATAAACATTGTTGAACAACAACAATCTCAAGGTATTATTAATTCTTCACAGGCAGAGGAAAGAGAGATGCATATTGGTTCCAGAAGATCTCGTGCACAACATGAAGCCGTGGAAGACCTTTACAAGGGTTCAATACAAGATATTAAGGAGGGTTGCATGATCGCATGCTAGCAGATGGAAATCCCAATGGCTATCCATTCTGGGTTGCTAAAGTTATAAAGGTCTTTACAGAAAATGAGGATGTTACAAGTGTTGAAGTACATTGGTATGCCACAAATACACACCCATTCAATGGTATGTATAAGCCAAAGATAGTAGTTGACAAAAAAAATGGTGGAAAGAGAAAAAGAAAGGGTACGAATATAAATCGTCACCGCACAGACATATTAAAATTGGAGGATGTTGACATACTTGTTTATGACTTCAATTTAACAAAGAGAGGAACTATTTGCTTCAAGACGATAGAGATTCTGAAAAGGTTGTTACTAGAAGGAACAATGTTGAGATGGGAATCCGCTAAAACCAGTGGTAGATCTAGAAGAATTTTGAAACCTGAAATGATGGGCATGAATGTGGACTCAGATGGGGCACTAGTTGATGAAAGAGAAGAATATGGAACATCTTCGTCAACATTCAGTCACTCATCTGAAGATGTGAATTCTGATGGTGTGCAAGAAAATATGAGTGATTTTGAATAATTGTTTAAGACAGTTTATCTAACTGATGTATGCATCGTATCTTGAAATAAAATTTTTGATTTCCATATGGTGTTAAATGAGAAGTTATGAGTCATTTTTATGTTGTTGGATCATTTTACTAGCATTTTTTTTAATTTTGAAGATTGACCCTAAAAAGAAAAATCATCGTTCCAGTGTAATCACTTTTTCGTTTTCAAGCTGTATTTTTGCACGAAAATTTCGTTTTCACTGCCATTTTTAAAACATGTTCAAAATTGTCCATAAAAAAAAAAAAAAAAAAAAAAATTCCAGTATACATACTTTTCGTTTTTAACACTGTTTTTTATGTTTTTTTGGCCTTTTTTGCCAGAGTTCCCGTTTTGAGTTTATAGTTCCCGTTTCAAAGTTTACATTGTTATGACTTATAACATTTTTTACATTTTGTAAATTTTAGCGAGAATTAAACTATCTTCAAATAGTTCATTTGAATATTTAGTAAGAAAGGGTTGTGTTGACAGTGTTGGACCCGCCAACATTCAAGGGATATCCCCAATATGAAGTCCCAACTAGACCTCAAACCGTTTGGAGTAGGAGTCCCAGCCGTTGGTAGTAGTGTAATATCTTGACCGCGGTACAGAGGTAAGTAAGATAACTTTGGGTGAGAGCAAGTGTGTGACCCTATGGAGATTCAAGTGTGATGCATGAAAGTTCTAACACGCGGAGGGTAAAAGGAAGTGCGTCCCTTAGAAGTCTGTAATAATACGCAGATTGAAAGGAACACGCGAACAGAATGATATCACAAACTAAAATGTAAAATAGTCCACAAATTAAAGTGATGAGTTAATCCAACAACACGCATTCAACAGGATTCGTACAATTGCAAACAAAGTAATTCATAAGCAAATGTGTAAATTAAACAACATACATCGCTAAAGCAACCAAAATAGTCCAACTACATTAACAACATATGCATGAAAGCATGTTGACTTTAATATTATCATTATAATTGAAAGTTCCATCCATACATACACCATTGATAACCACTAGCCCCAATAGTGGAACATTACAGACAAGAACACCTGCTCCTCCAAAGAAGTATACTCGCTCTACACTATGGAGAAGCCAAGACTCGTCACAAACATAGTTACAGATGAAACGGGAACTATTACTTCAAAACGAGTACTCGAGCCCAAAAACCCCAAAAACACATGAAAAAACAACCAAATAATGAAAATTGTTTATTCCAGAACGATGTTTTTTTCTAGGGTAAATTTTCAACATTTTTTTTAATTGAAGTAAAAACCAATTTAATTTTTTTTAATGGATGAAAAAACACACTTAAAAAAATTTGTTTAATCCAAAACGATGTTTTTTTAGGGTAAATTTTCAACATTTTTTTAAATGGAAGTAAAAACCATTTTTTTTAAATGGATGAAAAAAACACCCTTAGAAAAAAATTGTTTATTCTGGAATAACAAACAAAAAAAATCAGGTTACAATTTTGACATTTTTTAGCAATGGAGTTAAAGAGAAAATATCCGGACTTTGAAAAACTGTAAAATTCCAACAATTCTCGGACATGATGTTAAAGATAAAATATCATGTCTCGAATTGTGATAATTCCAACTATTTCCATCCATGTTAAAGATAAAATATCTTGACTCTAAAAAACCTTGAAATTGTAATTGTTTTTTACCATAGCATTAAAGATAAAATATCACGACTTAAAAAAACATTAAAATCTTGACAATTTTTCAACCATGCAATTAAAACCAAAAATTATGACTATACAAAATATTAAGTTTTCAAAATATTTCAAGCATGACATTATGAAAAAAATTACGACAAAAAACTTTAAAATGAACACTCTAGAGTAATTTATTTTTTAAATGCAAAATACATAACGATTTTAAAATCTTAGCCTAAAACAACTCAATACATTGCCAAAAAAAAATTATAAATCAACCATCAAATTGACACGCAGTGTAGATGAACTCGAGCCATTGTGATGAAAACTTAAAGACTAACCATGAGATTGATACATTGTGGGAGCAGCCTAAATTCATTATAACGAAAATTTTAAAATCAACTATCAAATTACTCATAATGGGATCGGGTTGTTAGACAAGCATCAACACAGACCCTATAGAAAAAATATAAATAATAAATAAATGTATTAAAAAAAAAAATAATAATAATATATATATATATGAGATTGATGAAAAAAACACTAAAAATAACAAAAAGAAAGCACATTTTAAATATTGAAAATAAAAAACACAAAAAAATAAAAAATATATATATATATATATAGAAAAAAAAACTATACAAATAATACCAATAAAAATAAATAAATAAATTTAAAAATAGTAAAATTAATACAAGAACACCAAAAACTCAAATATATATATATATATATATATATATATATATATTATAAATAATAACAATAAATAAAGTAAGCAAAAAAAGAAAATCAACTAAAAAAAATTAACTTGTAAATATAAAAAAATAGACAAAAATAAACATAATTTAACAAAATAAAAATAAAAACATTTTTTTAATAAAAATCATTTTTTAAATAAAAACATTTTTTTAAAATACAAAACATTAAAAAAAAAATACATAACTAAAAAACAATTAAAACAAAAAATCAAAACAAAACAATTAAAAAACACACACACATTAAAATTTAATTAAACCCCGGATGCGGGTGCTGACGTGCGGAGAAGGGGCGGGCCACATGCCCAGCATGTGCCACCCCGTGTTAAACCCACGGCTCCTTGAAGGAGGCCGTCAACTGGCATTCTATCTCCTCATCCGCGCAATGCAGCAGTTAATGCCATTGATGGCTGAGGAAAGAGGTAGATGGAGGAGCAGAGCGCAGGTATGGAGCGCCTGCAACGAGGGAATGAAACAGAATATGAGGAGCTTAATGTGTCGAGCAGGGAATATTGGTCTGCCGAGTACTGGAGGGTGCAGACGCACAGTGAGTTCAGGCCGGTGGAGATTTCATCACCCCGCGGCTCAGCTGAAGCCTGTCTCTGTGGCCATCCTTGCCGCTGGTCCGAGAGAGGAAGGCAATTGGCATACCACCAACGACAATTGGGAAAATGGAATGGTCTGGAACCAAGAGGGAGAATTCAATCTGAGTTCTGTGCACCAGAGGACAAAAAGGGAAGGTATTGGCACTGCTACCGAGTTCAAGTTCATTCTCAGGCAATCAGAGGAGGCATTAGGGACACCATGGTTAAGGTACGAGAACGACAGCCCAGCAGAAGGGGACCATGGAGAGGCTCCTCCTCACGAGCCCCTGCAGCAGATGAGCATCATCATTGTTGTTGCTGTTACTGTCATCGACGAGCCCGAGCAACCCAGCTCCCCATTAGACAATTCATGGAGGTTGGGAGTTCCAGCGAAGGAAAGCCGGTGCTTCCAGCCTTTGGCTCTGTGGTATTCACTCTGGGCAACTCTGCAGGGGTCAATGCAGGGGTCAATGCCCACATTTCAGTCTTATTCACCAGAATTCCGGAAGGAATTGAGGATGGAAATCCTCAGGGCACATTGGAGATGCCAATGGAAGACTCTGGAAAGGAAATTGATGTTGGAGAAGGCACGACGGAGATGCCAATGGAAGGCTCTGGAAAGGAAATTGAAGTTGGAGAAGAACCAGCTGTGGAAGAGGTCACTGAAACTGAGCCACCATCGTCTGAAGTCGGAGGCAAGGAGGACCAAAATTCGCATGCCCTCTCACCTCCATTGGGGCCAGCCCCTCCAAGCGTCGACGAAGAGGTATGGAGGAAAATGTGGGAAGGACGTGAAGAAGGTGACGGGTGGGCGTACGTGGTCGAAGACAAAAGCCTCTGTGACGAGACGGAAGAACATCTGGCAGCCTGCCTTCCATCCACCGCCCGACTCCAGGATTAATGCTTCCACGGGTATTCTGATTTTGTCATTCGGTTATGTTTGCTGGCAGTCGTTACTTGTGTCTCTGTTATGTTCAAATTTGTCTGGTCTTTGGTTTAGTCTCACTTCTGTTAGGTCTATGTGGGGTTACAGTAAATGCATTAATCGCCATGGCTATCATGCGCTCTCAGAAGCTAGCCCCTGCGTGGGCAGTTATATGTTTGGTCTAGGTAATGTTATTCCCCAGAGTTTCTGATAGATTTTGCCCCTGGGTGGGGGCTTTTGTTGTCATGAGAAGTTATGAGAAGTCTTGTCGATGCTGCCCCTGCGAGGGAGCTTTCAAGTCTACAGTCAAGGTTCCCAGGGTGCTTCTGCAGGCCCTGGAAGACATGTCTTTCTGTTTGTAAAGTTTTTTGTACATATAATTTGATAGTTTAGCTAGTTTTACAGAGAAAAAAAAAAATTAATTAAAAATAATTAAAACTAAATTAAAAATTAAATTTGATTAAAAAAAACTAAATTTTAAAAATAACAATTATTTAAAAAAAAAAAAAATTTCCGCCACCCCCTCAAGCAAGGTTGGTCGTGCGGGCGCAGAGGCAAGCTGCTGGGAATCGGCCAGCCACCCCCCAAGCGGGGTTGGCCGCGGGCGTGAGCGAGAACGTCGGCTGCACGCAACTGCCTCCCCGCCCGCGCCCGCAACCAACCCCACCCGGGTGTAGCGGAAATTGTTTTTTTTTATTTCTTTTAATAATTGTTATTTAATAATTTTTTAATAATGGTTGTTAAATTGTGTTTTAATAAAAAAAATTAATTGTTTTTTTTATTTTATTTTTTCATTTTTTTTATTTTTATTTTATTTTGTTTTTTTAATTTTTTTTAATTTTATATTTAATTTTTTTGTTTTAAATATTTTTTTAAACTTGTTTTTTATTATTTTTTATTTACTTCTTTTTATTTTTTGGTTTTGATTTTTTTTTCCTAATTCAATTTTTTTATTTTTTATTTTATTTTTATTTTTTTGTATTTTTATTTTTCCATTTTTTTGTTTTAATTTATTTAATTTTAATTTTATAATTTTTATGATTTTTTTTTAGTTTTTTAATTTAATTTTTTTAATTTAAATATTTAATTTTTTTTCATTTTATTTTTTTTTTAGAATTTTTATTTAATTATTATTAAAAGTAATACACCCTATCATATTCTCCTTATAGAAGCAGGTCTTTCCCCTATTGAGAGCCTAGCTATGATTAGGTTTCTGTTGTACAAGCACAAACTCAATAACATAGACGATTATAGACTTCCTAAGCTAGCTTTAAATTCTAGCCAAAACCACCTAAGGCTCAATCGGAGGTGGCATAAAGACACAAGGAACTGGTTAAACTATTGGGATATCAACGAGAATGATGCATTGCAAAACATTAATAACATTAAAGATATTGTTACTTCTAAGTTCAAAGAAAAAATGTTGTGTGAGAAAGATTTAGTGGCCAAAAGAAAATTAAGTTATTATAAGAAGGTCATCAACCCCACCCTAGAAGATCAAAAGTATCTCTCTATTTTAACTAGCTCAAAGAAGAAAATTAATATAGCGAGGATTAGAACGAATTCTCATGAGCTCCATAGTGAAACAGGTCGTTGAGCAGTTCCTAAAACACCATAGATGGAAAGGATGTGCCATATATGTGAGAATATGAACATCGAAGATGAAAACCACTTCCTCTTAGAGTGCCCCACGTACAACCACATTAGATCTCAGTTTCACAATCTTTGTTACAACACTGACCTTCCTAGCCTTTTACAATGTCAAAATTATAGTGAGCTCGGGAGGCTTCTCTCCAAGTTTTTTGGGCATAGCAATAAAATCTTAAATCAAAATAAATAATTTGTTTCATTAGGTCTGATAGACCAATGTTTGGTTTTAGCGAACGTTAACCACCATCATCATCATCATTTTATTTATTTAACTTAAAAAAATCTTTATGGATGTATTTTTTTTATTAATATTCAAGAAATTTCCTTAAAATTTATGTTTTTTGGAAATATTTTCATTTTTTTAATTTATTTTTTTATATTTTTATTTACTTTTAATTTTTTTTATTTTTACAATTGAATTTTGTTTTATTTTTACATTTTTATGAATGTTTATTTAGTTTTTTTATATATTCTTTTATTATTCGAGTTTTTTTGTCATGTTTTTTAATTTTTTTTTATGTTTTATTACCAACATGAAAATCACAAACATTTAAAAAACATATCCATACTTAATACATTACAAAATTTAAAGTGTAAAAAATAAGTCCTCTAAACAAAAAAGGTTGACGGTGCATCAACCATTTTCAAAATCAAAATTAAATTCACTAACATTTAAAAAAGGTGTTCATACTTGCTACGTAAAAAAAAATTAAAGTGTCAAAAATCAACCCTCTAAAAAAAGGGGTTGATGCTGCATCAACACTTTTCAAAATCAAAATGAAAATCACTAACATCGAAAAAAAAGGTTCATACTTGATACATGAGAAAATTTAAAATGCCAAAAATGTGCTAAAAAAAACGTTTATTCTAGTATCACCACTTTTCAAAATCGGATGATTTTTGTTACCTCTAAAAAATAGGTACCAGTTCACTTTCTCGTTTGATCGGTAATTATGTTCACAATACTCCCAAGCCTTTTCTAAGCCTAAGCCTAGCCAAAATCTTGGCTCCTCAAAAGCTTTTTTTATGAATTATGAGGTTCTATTTATAGCAAAGGGTGGGGTGACCCTTGACCTTTCCTTTTGTGACTCTTTGACTACCCTCATGACTCTTCAACTTCTTTACAAATAACTCATTACATAACATGATGACCTTTCACATTCCACTAATGACACTTGGAATTTCACTTACAACATATTTACAAATAATATTACATTTTACACATGTACCCATGTAAGACAAAATAGGCTAGAGACAGTCTAACAAGATAAAACACTATGACTCTGAAGTTTGGGGAAAGACCAACTCGGCAACCTCCACTTGGTGCTTCTCGGTCACATATTGATGCCAAGATTGGTATTGTGTGATGATGTCCCCAAACTGCTTGATGGTGTCTTTCTGATAGCGGACTCTTGCCTCCATAGCATCTGGGTATATGGTCTTGGAACCTGTATCCAACTCGTCCTGAAGCATGTGCAGCATGGTGTTGACCATGACCAGACCACCAATGTACTTTTGCATGTTATGTGTGCTCAGCTCCAAGTCTTCCCTGGTGGCCTCTCGCCTTAGTTGCTCCATGTACTCATCGATCTCTAGTCGGACTTGGTTCTTGGGTCTAGCCTCGGTGAGGGAACCGATTGATGGGATCATGTTTGTTCTCACCATGACATCTAGACTGTTATACAACCATGCATATGAGGCTTGTATGCTGCTAACGAATGGGACGAGCTACTCATAGTTCTGGATCAACATCCGAACCTTTGTTTTCTCCAGCTCTGCGTGTGGCTTCATCTTCTTCAACAAGTGAAGCGGGGCCCCTTTGTATCGCATTGTCCACTCTTGCACATGGACGATGGCGGCATGTATGTTCCTAAGAGTTTGAACAAACTCTTTGATCTGTTGTTGTAAGCCATGCACAAGGACAACTGCTTTATGCATTGTTCCCAAAGACAGCGTCGGATTGCTTACAAGACTAGTGCCTGGGCACATCTAAATTTGGAGTGTCTCAAATGGTTCTCAGTAAAGGGAGACCTCACTTATATTCTATATGTATATATAATGGGTTGATTCATTCACCTAAAGGAGTAAGACATGAATTTTTGGTAGTTCTTCACATATACAAATCTCATAAATATGCATAAAACAATGGAGGCCGAGTAGTTCAAGGACTTACAGTTTAATAAGCTTTTGTACAGCAATAATAGAAGATAAGGAAAATGAGCAACTCATCATATGCAGCTTACAACATCAAGAATTCTATGCTTAACACATAGAGCTTGCAGTTTTAAGAATTCCTACACTTATTTGAGTTAGAGGCAGATATATTGGATGAAGGATGGACTGAAAGTTATGATTCATATAGCGTGGATTTAAAGATATAATTTCAACAACCCATACAGGCACACGCATTAACAATGTCGATACAAATTAATCTGTGATATAGTTACTGGGACTTGCATTAACATAGCGATACAAATGAATCTGTGAGGAAGCTCAAAATATTTCTAACAGTTATAATGCATGAATTCAGAGAAGAAACATGAACATAAAATGGTTTTAACAGAGGGATAACATAATGTAATACTTGAAGGGGGAATCACCACCATTTTCTTTATATTCTGAAAGATCTATATTACAAAGCCATACAATCTGAAAATTACATGTAGAGTTTTCTTTAGCATTTTTGAACCTTTGTTAAGTGTTGTTTTCCCCTATTTATCTGGAGAAGGGAGCATGGACGTCCATTACAGCGAAAAAATCTTTGGTCGGGTATCAATTGTCAGGTTGACTAACTGTCTCGGTCGGGATGGCTCTGTGGCCCAAAAGCATTACGAAACATTAATTGCCTCATTAAAGGGAAGCACCTTACAGGAAAACAAATCAGTGAATCACATAAAAATGTCAACAAAACATCTTCGTGCTCATCCTATGCTCATTCCTGCTTCACGCTGTAATTTTCTCACGGTATGGCCTCATATGTTGCTCAGCTAACTCACGTAGCTTCTATCGTTACTAATTGAACCATTCATCCATTAAATTTAGAAATTGGGCACTATCAGTTTCATGTTGCAATACTAAAACCAGGGACTCCAGGGCAGTACTTCGTTTCCCCTCTGTATGGGAGACCATTTTGGATAATTAAATCCTCCCGAGCTACTAAGTCCCTCTTTACTCCCGTCAGCGCCGACCCTAGTTCTATGTCATAATGGGCCTCCCTAGATCAACCCATTTCGGGTTTGAATGCACCATTTGTTTTCTTAAAAGCCACAGCTACCGACCCATCATGTCTTTAAAGCTATGCAAAACACTATTTGGCGCCCTGATATGCTTGATAATGCACTCATGGTGTAATAAGGACTTTCCTATGCTGGCCCTTATCACTAAAACCTCACAAAACAGGCGAGTTCCGATCCCCTTTAGCCCCCTTTACTTCAACCCCTTTCTGTAATTTTCTTCATCTGACCAGGGGCTTGAACTAGGTGTTTAGCCCGAAGGAGCTAGAGCCTTTAAAATCCTGTCTGAGGGCCTTTTTCCTTTAATACATGAAATCTCGCATACTAGCGGAAATCAAGCACTCATGGTGTAATAAGGACTTTCCTATGCTGGCCCTTATCACTAAAACCTCACAAAACAGGCGAGTTCCGATCCCCTTTAGCCCCCTTTACTTCAACCCCTTTCTGTAATTTTCTTCATATGACCAGGGGCTTGAACTAGGTGCTTAGCCCGAAGGAGCTAGAGCCTTTAAAATCCTGTCTGGGGGCCTTTTTCCTTTAATACATGAAATCTCGCATACTAGCGATTTCCGTTGTTTGCCCTTTATATTTCCTTTTGACCCCTGTGATCGCCGACATGCGGGGTCGGGCCCACCGAGAGCATCGCATATCGCAATCGGGAGAGGAAGCCTCTTTACCTTCTTTCATAGCGTTGGCCAACTTGTCCGGACATGAGATCCTTATAAGGTAGAACACATGAAATATCGCATCTGGGAGGATCCCCCGCATATCGCAATAACAAACTGGAAGGGACTTCGGTGGAGGAGAAACTTTGACCTGTGCAATCGCCGATCTGCGGGATTGCTAACATCATCAGTGCCACATGGCACCTCTTGAGTGGTGACACGTGTCGCCCGAAAGTGCCCCCATAGGACCCTGAAAACGCCGAATCAACATACCACGTTTCTTTCGTACTACCACGTCATGCTAACGTCAGTTGCCCCGTAGATTCCTAGGACCAATAGGATTCTGCGACATGGCCCCCAGGAGAAGAGAGAAAAGGGCCCATCCACCCTTGGTTTTTCCGTGAATTCCTTTGTTAAATAGAATCGGCCCCTCCCAACACTTTAACACTAAAGCCCAAATTCTCGGTGATTTTGCGCTATCGGCCTATTTCGCCCCCGCAATTCCTTAAGAATGGTCCATTGGGTCCATTGATCGTCGATTCGTTGGTACCACGGGATTACGGAACTATGAGATTGCAGGACTACAAGATGCGGGATCACAAAACTGCGGGATATGGTCGATATGCAATGAACTCCTAGGGTGCGAGACTGCACGGTTCGATATTGCAGGACTGCGGAATCTGCCCACCGCTGATCGCCGATTTGCTGTGCCCGGGGCCTTCCGATAAGCTCTTCCTTTTCATTTCAGGGGCAACAACACTCCTAATCTTCAATAGGCCATATCTTCTGATCCAGAAGTCCATTTTGGGACTTCCATATACCGTTGGAAAACTCGTTCCGAACACTATGCAATGGAGAGGTTCCGATTTGGCTTTAAGTGCTCATGCGGCCTGGAAAATAGCTTCAAACTTCACTACTCTTTGGAAACTTTGATCAACTGAAAACTCATAATGCAGTGAGTGACAACATGCACAGTGACTAAATTGTCATAGAGCTTCTGCATGGTAGTCTCAAGTGTTGATACTTCAGCGAGTATTTCTTTCCTCATTTCTCCCATTGCAGAAACTACACTCTGCTCTTGAAGTTGTTCTTCCTCTTGCATGGCAACATGCAAGTTCTTTGCCATTTGTTCATTCTCGGCCAACAGGAACTTAACATTTGAGCTTGTTGCTCCTGCATAGGCCAAGGTGGCATCGACAAGGGCAGTTGGATGCTTCCTTATGTCTGGCACTATCACCCTTTCCTTGATGAATGCAGGTGATGCATGATCATCCGAAAAGTGCTTCCTCCGCGACTGTATAATCCTCTTATGCAACTCATCAAATGATAGATTGTACACATCCATGACCAGATCATCATCAAGGAGAATTGTTTCTCCTTGCTCGCTCGAGACTGGTTCTGACACTAGAGGTGGTGAAAACTGAGAGATGACCTCTGGTGCTCTCAATATGAGGTTAGTGTCTTCATTTTGTGGCTCTTGTTCCAACTCCATGTTTGTCACTTCAATCAGTTGCTTAATATCTTGAGCAAGCTCAACATAGTTACTAATCAAACGAAAACTATTACATCAAAACGGGTACCCGAGCCCAAAAATCCCAAAAAAACATTAAAAAACAACCCAAAAATAAAAAGTGTTGATTCTGCATCACCAATTTTTTCAAAGTAAATTTTCAATATGTTCTAAAAATAATAGTAAAAAACAATAAAAGCCATTTTGTTTGGTGCAAAAAACACTTTCAAATCAAATAGTGTTGATGCCGGAATAACGCCTTTTTTTTCAACGTACATTTTCAACATTTTTTAATAATGACGTTAAAAATAAAATATCGTGACTCTGAAAAACTTTAAATTTCCAATGATTTTCAAGCATGACATTAACATTAAATATCTCGTCTTTGAAAAGCCTTAAAATTCCAACGATTTTTAACCATAACATTAAAATTAAAATATCACTTCTTTGAAAAATCTTAAAATTCCAACAATTTTCCAGCATGGTGCTAAAAAAAAAATTTATAATTGTTTTCAACCATAACATTAAAGATAAAATATCACCCCGGGATGCAGGTGATTGAAAGGACGGGACGGGCGATTAACCGCGGACACATGCCAGCAATACGCAAAGGACTAGTTAACACATGGGGGCAGGATCATTATCAGTCGCGCGGGAGTGGGATGTATGGCATTCAGTAGGAGAGCATAAATGCTCCGTTCACCTTAGCACGCAAGCCAGGGTCCGGCTCCTCAGCTCCCATGAAGGCCGCAGTAATGGCGGGAGGGCCTCGAGGTGCAGGCAGGTATGATATATACGGTTGTGGGTTGGGCTTCACGGCGCAAATTCATGGTCTGTTCACTGTGCAAATTCATGGTATGTTCATGCAGCCTCTGGAGCTGCGGGCCGCTCCAAGTGTTTGCCTTTCTGTTTGGGCTAATCCCCCGCCTGCTTTTGGTCTCCCCGTGACTGTTCTGGAACTCAATTTAGCGTTGAGCTCTATTCAATTTGGCCCTGCAATCATGGTTCGGCCTCGACAGCGAATGCTCAGCCGTCGAGGCACCTCCCGTGGAGGATCTTCGCGCCCCCCTGTCGACGAAGACTCTCCCCATTGCTGCCATTGCCATTGCCATCGCACTCAAGGTGCAAACCCCCTTCGGTCCAGTCAATTCCTGAATACCAGCACTCCTGAATCCGCTTCTTCGCCCGCCTTTGGCTCTGCCATTTTCAACTTCAACAGTTCTTTGAACTGTCCCCGGATCAACGCCCATGTTTCGGTGCTCTTCATTGAGGAGACCCCTGATGAAAGCGATTCTAGAGACAGTCGGGGGACGATGCCAGCTGATGGCTCCGCGAAAGCCATGGAGACTCCCTCTGCAGATCCTGTGAATGTTTCAAAAAGCCCTCTTGTTGGTCCCTCGGGAGCTCAGGAGGCGATGATTAGCCAAAATGAAGATGTCAAGATGGAGAGCGTTCCAACAGCGGCGGAGGTGGTGGAATTCGGGTGGTGCAGGGTAGTGGAGGAGGATCCTGAAGACTAGATGCGACTTCTTACCAGGTCTCTACGGCCCGTTAGTAAGGGCATTCGGCCACTTTTGTTGTTTTTGGATATGTTTTTGGATATGTTTTTGTAACAAAAATGTGGTGTTACTGTCTCTGTGTCAATGCTGATGGCAAATTGTCTATCTCTGGGTTTTGAAATTTTTTCTTTGTGGCTGGGAAAGTGTTTGGTTCCCCTGCGCGGGATTAATTTGATGTTCCACTGGCGCCCCTGCGTAGGTTGGTTTTTTGGTCTGGTTAGTCCTCGGAGACTGTGGTCTCAGCTGTTCCGAGCTGCCATTACTTCCAGGCAGCTGATTCTTTTTGCTTTGTAATGATGTAATTGTTCTCTGATTATGTATATAATAGAATAGTTAAAAAAAAAAAAAAAGGATAAAATATCACGACTTAGAAAAACATTAAAATCTTGACAATTTTTCAACCATAGAGTTAAAACCAAAGATTATGACTATAAAATAATCTTAAATTTTCAAAATATTTCAAGCATGACATTATGGAAAAAAAATTATGACTAAAAAAACTTTAAAAATTAGCATCTGAATGGAAGAGTTATTATACCAAGAGTAATTTTTTTTTAATGCTAAATGTATAGCGATTTTGAAATCTTGGCCTAAGACAAGTTGATGCATTGCAAAAAAAAATTAAAAATCAACTATAAAATTGACACGCAGTGTAGGTGAGCTCAACCCATTGTAATGAAAATTTAAAGACCAGCCATGAAATTAACAAATTGTGACGCAGACTCTATTCATTATTACGAAAAAATTTAAATCAACTATCAAATTGCACATAATGGAATCGGGTTGCTAGACAAGCATCGACACGGACCAGGCCCTTGTGTCTTTATGCCACCCTCGATTGAGCCTTAGGTGGTTTTGGCTAGAATTTAAAGCTAGCTTAGGAAGTCTATGATCATCTATGTTACTGATTTTGTGCTTGTACAACAGAAACCTAAGCATAGCTAGGCTCTCAATAAGGGAAAGACCTGCTTCTATAAGGAGAATAGGATAGGGTGTATTACTTTTAATTTTCAGGTTATAAGTTATAAAACGCTTCTGGATTTGCTCAATCTTTCTCCATGATTCTCTGGAGATGTTGCAACCCCAAACCTCACAGCCATATAAGATAACAGGAGTGACTAAAGTTTCAAAGAGGAACTTCTTTTTATCCCACATTACAAGGTTTGCTATTTTACAATTATTTTCAAGACCAAAGTAAGCTTTCCACCCCCCATTAATCATTTTCTCAATGCTATGGTTCCAGTTGAGCTTGTGATGAATATCAATTCCTAGGTACTTGTAAGAATACACTTCCTCCAAGTTATTATTGTCATACATAAAATTAGCGTACGTGTTCTTGGATTTGATAATCATAACTTTTGTTTTGTCAGTGTTAACAGTCATACCCATGGTAGAGCAGAAATATATATATATATATATATATATTGTAAAATTAAAATTAAAAAAAAAAAAAAAATTAAAATTAAAATTAAATATATTTAAATTTTAAAATATAATTAAAAAATAAAATAAACTTTTATATATATATATATATTAAAAAAAAAAAAAAAAAAACAAATAACCATGCCTCGCCCCCCTCCTCTCCCCACACTCGGCTCTCCCCCTACCTCCCCCAACCCCCTTCTCCCCCCCCCCCATCCACCGCTCACCCCCCTCCCCTCCCTACCCGAGCCCCCAGCCAACGGCCCAGATGGAGAGGGGAGGAGGGTGAGCAACAGGTCGAGGGGGAGAGGGGAGGCCCGAGGGTGAGGAGGGGTCGGGGCAGGAGGGGAGAGGTCGAGAGGGGGAGAGGGGAGGGCTAAGGGTGAAGAGGAGAGGGGGGACAGGTTAATTGATTTTTTTTAATGTTTTTTTAAGGTTTCTTTTTAATTTTTAAATTTTTAAAATTAATTTTTTTCAATTTTAATTTAATTTTTTTTAATTTGCTTTGAATTTTTTTATTTTGTAATATGTTTTGAAAAAAAATTATATATATATTTTTTAATTCTTTTGGATTTTTTTTTTAATTTTTTTTAATGTGTTTTTTTTTTTAAATTAAATTTTTTTTTCTGGTATGTTATTTCTTTATTTTTATAATTTACGTAAAAAAAAAAAAAACAAACTCTTAAATTTTTATTTTATTTTATCTTTTATTTTTAATTTTGTTTATTTAAATTATTTAATTTAAATATTTTTTATTTTTTTATTTTAATTTATTTATTTTTAATTTAATAATAATAATAATAATCTTAATTTTTTTATTTTAATTTTTTTGTAATTATTTTAAGTTTTTTTTCCTAATGAGGTTTTTCGTTTTTATTTGTTTTTTTAACTTAAAAACGATGTTTTTTAAATTTTTCTTTTGTGATTCAATTTGTTTTTCTTTAAGTTATATATATATATATATATTTAAATCATTTTTTAATTTATTTTTTTATATTTTTTATTTTGTTTTTTTCTTAATTCAATTTTTTTATTTTTAAGAGTTAATTTTGGTTTTTTTTTTATTTTTATAGGTTTTTTTCCCTTTTTTATATATTTTTTTGTATTTGATTTTTTTGTCATGTTTTTTTTATTTTTATTTTTTATGTTTATGTTTATGTTTTTTTTGTTGTTATGTTTTTTTTTTTTTACTAACATGTTTTATTATTTTTATTTTTGTCATGATTTATGTTTTTTTTTTATGTTTTATGTTTTTTTTTTTTACATTTTTATAGATTTTTTGTTTTTTTTTTATATATATATTTTTTGTATTTCATTTTTTTTTGTCATGTTTTTTATTTTTATTTTTATGTTTTATTTCTAACATGAAAATCACCAACACTTAAAAAAAAAATTATCCACAATTAATTCATTAGAAAATTTAAAGTGTAAAAACTAAGCCCTTTAAACAAAAAGGGTTGATGCTCATCAGCGCTTTTCAAAATCAAGATGAAAATCACTAACAAAAAAAACAAAAAATTGTTCACTTGATACATAAAAAAATTGAAGTGTCAAAAATAAGCCCTCTAAAAAAATGTGTTGATGTTGCATCAACACTTTTCAAAATCAGTATGAAAATCACTAACATTTAAAAAAAATGTTCATGCTTGATACATATAAAAATTTACAGTGGCAAAAAAATGCTCAAAAAAAAAAGTATTTTGAATCACCATTTTTCAAAATCGAGTGATTTTTTGCTACCTCAAAAAAACGAGTACTAGGTCATTTTCTCGTTTGATTTGGTAACTATGTTGCTCCAATCCTTCATATGTTCACCCTCTTCTTCAGCTGCAGGTTGTTCCGACTCCACCTGTATGGGTGTTGTTTGCTCCGTCATTGCGCCTTGCCTTTCTTCTTCCTATTGTTTCTACTTCTCTTCTCTCTCTCCTCCTCAGCGCCTTTTCTTCCCTCAACTTCTTCTCTGTCTCCTGTAGCTTCAGTTCTGCTTCCTTGCAGCCTCTGCTTTTCTCTCTTCCTCCACTATGCTCTCTTTATCCGTTGCTTCCTCTTTGCCTCTACTACCAAAGCTACTCTCTGTGATAGGATCTGCCATCATCTTGCAACTTTGCTCTACCTCTAGGTTCTCGACAATCTTTCTATTTCCCTTGTCCTGCCCTGGATTGTTGCCTATTGTCGATGTTGTTGTTGCTTCCTGTGTCGCTGCTATCTGTAGATCATCTTTCCAAGTTGTTGCTATGCTGACTGGTTTATTGAGCCTGGAGGCATTATAACAGTACCTCCAAGGGTCTTCCTCCACCCAATGAAATGTCTCGTGGATCCATGGAAAGTACACTCTCACACAGTGGTCCTTGCAAATACCGTGAGCATCATACGAATTAAAGTCTTTGGTGCCAAACTCAAATCCCAATATCTCTTTAGCGTCAGCTTCTGCATCCTTCAAGCTCTTAATCTCGTACAATCTGATCTGCAAAGGAAGAGCGAGCCATGGCACTTTCTTCTTCCTATGCAGTCCTGTTGACAACCCTGTGGAGAGGTCATAAGAGACCTCTTACATGACCAGCTTGTCAGTGGCATACCTTGGTAGAACATGCGAAGGCTTATCTCCACCAAGCACTCTAATGAAGGTGCCACCTGGTGAGGCATACCAATCTACAATGTTAAGAATCGTTTCCATTGCTTCTCGAGACATGCATGGTGGAACCTGCTCAAAGATAAGCTTGTACAACGGGATAATGAAATGGTCAGTTAACCTTGCAATATATGTTGACGGCAGTCTCTTTTGGTGTCCATGTCCAGCTCATGCCAGGAAACTGTTGTTGGGCACAGATTGCATCCAGTAAGTATGCGAACATGTAGAATCTCGCTTGCTCATCCTTGGGTGGATTTTGAGCCTTAACCACATGGGTTTTCAACTGATGATCCAACAAGTCCGACCAGTTGAATGGCCTTCCATCACTCACCAACTGATCCAATAAGACTACCCAACCTTCAGGAAAGGTTTCTGTTCTCTTGACCATATATTTTGCATGCGAAGATGATCAAGAACTGATAAGCCTTCCCGAGAGACTTTGTCTTGTAAACATGATTGGGTGTCTGCCTAAACTTTGATGGCTCTTTCACCCAGCGCTTGACTATATCCCTTGTGTTCACATGGCTATGGGTGGCATAGAAAAGTGTGTCCATGCGCCTCACTGGCTCAGGTAAATGATACATCTGCTGAAAGTTCTCCACCCTAAAAGTGGCAAACTCTATCCCGTTGGCACTGCTCAATGTCATAGTCTCTTGATCTGTGTGTGAGATAATCCTGTTGATAACGTTCGCACATGGGAAGGCGGGGTACCTGCATACAACCTTGTATAAGCCTAACCGTTGGATACTGATATATACCTGTCGGTCTTCTAAGTCTTCCTTGAAGTCCTCTGCAAAAGTATCTTTGATTTGTTGCCATGTTAGCTTTGTGCCCTTCTCAATGAACAATTGAGTATCCGCATAAACTAGTAGATCAACTAATATCTGCTCAACTGCTTCCCGAGTACTGCTCTCGGCGGTTTCCTTTGATGCAGCTCTCTTTGATGCCATATTAACTATAACTGCTTGAGAGATGCTCAACAATTGTTGTAGCATCCTACTACTACCTCAGTTCCTTGATTCATAACCTGAAGCCTGCTCCAAATTGTATATGACTTTTTTGTGGGACAGAGAGGACACTCATGGCAAGAAAATGTCAGCTTGAAAACCAAAGCAACTTCAAGACAAGATCAAGCAACAAATCAGGCTCAAGATGGGAAGGACTGCGCAATTCTGGTTGGCAGAGGTCATAGGCTGACTATGGGAACTGCGCATTGCATAGTCCCAGCAGTCAGTCGAGAAGCTTGCTGACTGGAACTGCGCAATGTGCAGTTCAATCTGGGCACAGGCCGGGAGAGAGTAGCCAAGTTGGGAGGCTGGCTCTTGAAATTGCGCAGTGTGCAGTTGGAACCAGGCCAAACAGTCTCTGCGCAATTCCAAAAGCCAAGGCAGAGGCCTTGAGCTCCCAGAATGCGCAGTGCATGCAAGGATAAACAAGATCCGAGCAAGGGGAGCCCACATCTGCCCAAGGGGAGTGTGAAATCGAGCAGATCTGAGGGATAGTGTGATGTTGAGTGCATATCTGACTAATTGATGATGCGTGCAAGTAAAACAAATGCAAGAATCAATCAAACTGAAGGAAAATGAAGCATGTGAAGGGAGTCACCGCAACGGCGACCGTTGGTGCAAAAATAAGAAAATACATGCAACACTTGGGAAAGGCAATCTAGAACTTGAAACAACACTTCTACAAGCTAAAACAAGTTAAAACACAAACAGTGGTTCAAAGAAACAAGTGAAACATCACTCTCACAAGCTAAACAAGCAAAAGCGATAGAAAAAATGGCAAAAGACTATAAAAAGTGACGACGATCGCACCAAAGGTTCCTTGATCTCCTCAGGAATGCCAGAGCTCCAAGATCGAATGTGCAAATGAGCTTTGGCGACGTCGATTAAATAGATTTGGTCAATTTAGGGTTTATGATGTGAAAGCCAAAAATCAAGGAAAAGGCAACACTTGGCGGTAGTTTCCGAAATAACTCAAGTGCCTCCTTCGGACTGCTAAAAATAAATCTCTATTTTTTAGGGAAGCTTTTTCTCTTTTTCCTTTTTTGCTTTTTCAAGAAAAACTGTCATGCATTGCCCGTAGAGATTGCGCAGTTATGGGAGGAACCAGGCAACTCTTTGGTTCATGCATTGCGCAGCGTCTGAGCAAAAAGACTTCTACGCAATTTCTGAGCTAAGTGGCTCTGGGTTGCCTGTCATGCTCTGCGCAATTTCCCAGCTCAAGGCTGGCTATCCTCTGATGCTGTGCAATTCTTGAGCTCAAGGCTCACTGTCAACTTGGACTGCGCAATTCCTGAGAGCAAGGCTAGTTGCCCTCAAGGATTGCACAGTTCTCTAAGGCAAGCCTGGAACTGGATGAAAACCAAGTCAAGATATCAGCTTGTGGGTTAGACAGTAAACCAAGTAAGCAAACACAAACCAAGATGCAAAGGATAAGGCTCAATCAAAGCACAAGTACCTGGATCAGTGCAAGATGAGCAACTGTAATTTAGAAGGGAGGCTCCAAAACAAAGCATAGGCAAAATTTTGGAAGGTGGTTGTAGCCGCTACAACACGCTGGAAGGAAATAACTAAAGGGATGATGCAGCTCTGAAACAGATCTCCAACTCAAATCACTGTAGCAACTTTTACCCCTGGTAAATGTTTTTTGAGACTTGAATATAAATTTAGCAATAATTACACTGGCAATAATTTAACAACAATTTAGCCAACAAATTTACCAAATCTGGCAAATTTTAAATTGTGAGTCCCTAAAATTCACCAAAATACAAATTGTTTCAATAAAAATACACAAATATAATATGGACATTTTAAAATAGTTCATTTGGAGATTTAGTAAGAAAGAGCTGGGTGGAAATAACTAAAGGGATGATGCAGTTCTGAAATAGCTATCTCCAATTCAATTCACTGTAGCCGTCATTACCCATGTTAAGTGTTTTTTGAGACGTGAATGGCAGATGGGCAGGCAAGCTCAGTCAGAACAGGGGCCAAGTATCTGTGTGGTATCCCCATAACACAAGGAGAATATTGCATGCTTGTTTGTTCTATCTTGATTTTATATTGTAATTAATCTACTTACAGTTTGAGCTTAGCCATGAAACCCAGCAGACACAGCTTCTATTTTTCCTGCCTAATGTTTAAGGTCCAGCATTTATCTTTTTTCACCTAAATAGTCCCCTTTCTTTTATACAGATACTGAGAGACGGGGTAATGGGCATTTATCTTCTGCCAGCTCTTTTTGCATGGATTGAAAATTCCTTAGTGGGGAGAATGGAACTCCCAAACCATAATGGCCACATAGGTTCCAATAGAATTTGACTCTTGAGCCTTCAATGTTTCCAGCTCAAAATTATGAAAAAAATACCAAAAAGAAATGCAAGGAGTTGTCTATCTCCTAGTGTTGGGAAAAGACAAGGATTTGTGTACCATTGTTTTAAAGCCTCAATGCAAGGCGAGGCCTCACTGTAATGAGTTGCACCCAAAATTTTACATACTTGCATGCAGCAAGGTCCCATTGATTGCTTATTTTTTTCCGTTGTACTCCCAACAAAATCTGAAAATAAATAAATAAAACGCAGAAGATTTAAGGAACACAAATTCTTCTAAATATTAAAAGAACTTGAGGAGGAAGCTCACCTTGATTGGCTGCAAATACCTCAAGAGTTACTTAGGATTCAATGAGTCTTCTTGTCCATAGATGTTAGATCACATCCAATCAATAGTGGTGCCTGAAACCATGAATTCAAAGAAATAAATCTATGACATTATATTTATGCTTGCATGCATGAATGAGTGTTCCATAAATAAACATGAGAATAGATGTCTAATCACCTTCATCAGAGCCCAGACACTGAAATGTGAACCATATTTCTCAGCGATCATGCCGCCATTTCATACTTCCAACATACCTGGATCTGCTCCAAAGAAAGCAGAGGACAGCAATAATGAAGAGTTGGAATCAAGAAAAGGAACTGAATGTCCACTTGCAATAATGTATTTAATTGCTTTTTATTTTTATTTATTTAAATATTTAATTTTTATAACCTTGACATCTCTTTTTCTTTAATCACTCACTCAAACTTCAGTTTATTTTCCAATTCTATTTTATTAGTTGGTTCTGGGTCTTACCTGAGCTTGAAGAGTTAATCCTACGCTGGTCAAACCTTTGCAAATAAAGTAATGGCCTGTACCTTATTTGGTCCCTCATTCCTGCTCTGGCCTTTTCTGGTGACCTGGTCTTTTCAAGTTGGAATAACCTTATCTTTTAGGTCAGGACAAATAGGTGACTACCATAAGACAAAATTGGGGCTATGTTAAACACACCCACTGATCTAGATTCTTAAATAATTGTATCAACGTGCAAGATCTGTCCACAGCAATTTACACAATATACATCATAGCATCCAAAATTTAAGGCTCTGTAGGGCAAGCTATGAAATAACTCAGGCAATAAAATCTAAAATTCTAACCACCAGTTCAAGCACATGAAGCCGCCAGGCAGCAAAAGGTGGCAGCTCATCAGAATTATGTTTCTGAGGCCAGCCAATGTGAGGTTCCTCTGGAGTCAAGGGCTTCCTTACCTTTTGATATGGCCAGAGGTGTGCAAGGGATCATGTCATTAGTGAGCAGGCACTATGGTTCATGATTCATCGCGGTGGCTATGTGACCAGCTCTATCTTCTCTCCCTGATTGCTCAGCCATCGCGTGGTTGTTGCCATAGGTACAAACCTTCTCTGGATTACTAATACCAGGCTAGGAAGATGTATGGTGGGATCTAAGTTTCTAACACCTACACAGGGTTTTTGCCTTTCCTTCAAAATTCTAGTTATTGGAAAAAGTGTTCAAGATTAATCGCCACCTTGGGTGCTATCTAGCATCATCATCAACAAGAGCCTTGATGCCAAATGGAAACTTTGAAGCACTTGCAACCAATCTCTCCTCTGTAGTCACAACAGAGAAACAGATCAATAAACCTATTTTAAAAACTGCTCTTCTAAAAAATATTGTTACAGAAAGGAAAAGGAAAAGGAAACAGATCAATAAATCCATTTTAAAAACTGCTACTTGCAAATATATTGCAATGCAAAGGAAAAGCTAAGGGAAAGACGGTGTACATTGCAATCACGATTTGGCTCTGCCCAACAGTGATCTATATGCACAAAAACCAAAACCAGACAATCGTGACAATTCCCGAATTTATGACTTACTTGCCCCAGTTTAGGGAGACCAGTTGATACCAATGCATAAGTTGTAAATATATACAACATTTCATTAGATTCTCGTCAGTAAGCAACCATAGTTCTCCCAAAAATAGATAGTAGTTGAAAATGGATTTAAAAAAAGCAAACATTGCAATACCTGTTGCTCGTATAACATTCTCATTGATGCTGCAGTTGAAGCAATTGCTATGGCCAACACCGTGTAATTCGTGCACCTAAAGAGGCTGCCCATTTTCATAAATAAAAAAATAAATGACCTGTAAGTATGTCCCTGCAAAGACCCAAGTCATAGGTTTTTTGACTTAATCACCTTGGAATGGCCGCTGTAAACGCGTCGCTGATGGCGATGAATGGAGCATCGCTCTTCTTAGTGGAGAGGTCAACAGACGGCAGGCAGATTCGAGCAAAATGCATGGCAGGGGTTAGTAATTTTGCTGCTGTTTCGATCTCTTTCGCCATGGCCGGGTCCCCCTTGTCGAAGTGGATCAGCAGACTGCATGATCTCCCCATTTCGTTTGGCTGCGAGGTTTCGGGGTTTCCAGCGGCGGCAGATCTGAAGTGCGGTAGCCTAAAGCCTGTGTTCGATGGGAAATGCGGAGAGCACATCAGATCCGGCCTGGATCTACCTGATCTAGCCAACATTCGAGAACAGCCAGATCCCAGGCAGCAGATCGGTGGCAACAAGCATAGATCAAGCAGAGGGTTTGTAGATCTAGACATGCACAAGGAAAAACGACCCAATACGAGGCCAGATCTGGAAGATTGTTTACAGCCAGAGCAGGTAACAACAACTCGTTTTCAGATTTTTATTAAAACCCCTGAGGGGAAAACCCGTTTAGTGTGGGTTCATGCAGGAAGCACCATCTTGCAGCTGAAACAGCAAATATGGGCAGAGACGGGATACCCAGTTCAGATCCAACATTTGGTCAGTGGTAGGTGGTCCCTCCAGGATAGTAGAACGCTGAAAAGCTATGAGATTAGTCCAGGAACAATCATTGCTTTAAACCTTAGGCTGAGAGGAGGGGCTCTGCCTCAAGGACAGCCAAGCTCCTCAGGGGGAGACAAGGGGAAAAAGGCAGCACCTCAGCACCAACCCAAGGGAGGTTCCTCCTACAAAAACATTTTACAGGGCAACAAAGACTCAGGGTCCTCTCCAGATCAAGGCGGATATACACCTAGGCCATACATAGTAGATCAGCTAGGGCAAACCCCAGCCCTTAACTTTGATTCTACAGGGCTTGATGATTTCGTTAAGTCCTATGAAACGCAGGCCCTAATCTGCCGTTTTAACAGTTTTTGGCCAAAACCAATGGATCTATTCCACTGGATCTTCACCAGTTGGACCATGGAATGTGATATACATCTATGCTCCAAGGGGTTTTTTATAGTAAGATTTGCTTCCAAGGAAGTCAGAGATACAATCATCAGTGCTGGGCCTTGGTTTTGGGGAACATCGGGGCTGTTTATGACCCCATGGTTTCCAGATTTCGATCCAAACAAAATGACTGTATCCAAAGTGCCGGTCTGGGTCCGCCTATACAACCTTCCCCTTCACTTTTGGAGTGAACGAGTACTGGAAGGCATTGGGAACAGCATAGGGAAATATATCAAAACAGATCTAGAAAGGATTGATGAAAGGGTCTACACTTTCACACGCATTTGTGTGGAAGTAGATCTACGTAAAGGGTTGCCGGACAACATAAGGCTGATCTACAAACAACAAAATTGGCTGCAAGCACTAGACTATGAAAACACCGCTTTCAGATGTAGGCTCTGTAGGCAGACAGGACACTTGCAAAGTACATGTCCAGAAGACAAGAAAGTAAACAATAAAAAGAAGCAGAAAGGGAAGCAGAGGAAAGGATGGCAATTCCCCCCCCCAGACTCAGAGGACGAAGAATCAGAAGCAGAGGAAGAAGAGACCCCCGCAGAGAATGCTGAGGTTTCTAAAGAAATGGAGACTCAGAAAGGAACCACATCAGACAACAAGGCTTCACAGTTTCACTCAAATCAGGCAGAGAAGGTAAGCGAGGATCTGAATATGGGAGGGATCAAAAGGCATCACCACTCAGACACTTCAGACTAAGACAAGGAAACAGCGTCACAAAAAGCAGAAACACAGTTAGTCATAGCTTCGATTGAGCCCACTCAAGGAGAGTGGCGCAAGGTCGAAAAGAAAAAGGGGAGAAAAACTTGAAGGGTGAGTCATTTACTCACTACCGGATTCCAGTTTTTCTGCCTTTTTCTCCCTTCTTCTCTCTTTCTCTTTTTCTTCTTCTAATGCAAGTTAGTTTTTGTAATGTTGCATGGGGTGCGAAAGCACTTGAGCCCAATGGGCATCTTACGGAAATGCTTCAATGCATCTGCTAGTGTAACTTTTCATTTTTTAAATAAAAAGTTACCGATTTTTTCCTTGGAAAAAAAAAGTATGTCCCTGCAAAGTCCAAACAGATCAAACAGAGAATTCAATGGCAGGTGGACGCATTAATGTAGATGGGAAGATGTTAAATCTCTCATTGATGTTGCAGCTGAAGCCATTGCTATGGCCAACACCATGTGATTTGTGCACCTGAAGAGTTTCCACGTATAGAGAACCGTGATTTCCTTTGCAGAGAGATTTGACATCATCATCTCTGCATTAATGCATCCATCTACCATTGAATCCTCTGCTCGATCTGTTTGGATTTTGCAGGCGCGTATTTACAAGTCAAATAAGTAGTATAGTACCTATGTGTCATGTTACAGAAAAAATATTTTTTTAAAGTTCTAAATATCTGTAATTTGAAATTTCTGAAAAATAGATTTTAAACCATATAAAATAGTCATACCATTTGTCTTTAAGTAATCAAAGTGAAATATACTAACTGGAAACTTTGAAAATTATTTTTAGACTCGTCAAATATTTGATTTGCTATATGTATATTTAAAAATTTTAAAAACCATGGTAAAATTGTTATATTTGATACAACAAATTGAAAGTCAAATCAATTTACCAAAGTAATTACAATATAATCTGTCATAGGCAGGTATAATACTAAACAACTATAGACATATGCATGTCAAAGGTACACAAGATAAATCGCTAACATTTAAACTGGACAGAAAAATAGAAAATAAACACAATCAATAGAGATGCTGAATGGTAAAAATTTGAGACTTCTAATTAAAATGAAAGCTCAAAGTACTATATTCACACTATTTCTACTCAAAGTACTCAAATTCCAAA
The DNA here is from genome assembly GCA_031772625.1 of Pinus tabuliformis. Lineage (NCBI taxonomy): Eukaryota > Viridiplantae > Streptophyta > Pinopsida > Pinales > Pinaceae > Pinus > Pinus tabuliformis. The sequence continues at coordinate 635,278,673 of CM062804.1, read as the reverse complement.
ACACTAACTTGAATACAGCTGTTTGCAGTAATTTACTGACTCGTATTGGACTAGTATCTTTCTTCTGCAATTTGCCAATGCAGAAGGGCCTTGCTGGCCGGGGGCTATTAAGAAGCAAAACTTTCCACAGGCTTCAAGATCTAAGATGATAGCAAATATATTCAAGTGTGCAGAATAGTACATATGGTATGGAACTCTCTACAGACTACAAGTAATCAGCAACCCTCAAAACTAAGGCTTTACTGACTACAAGAAAAGACAAGAAAATGATTTGGATCTTTATGCTTTACCAACCAGGAAATTTGTAAGGAATCCGTCAGTTGAACTATAGTCTACATCTGGCCAGATCTTTTGCAACTTTATTTGGCATAAGTAATCAACAGAAATCCATGGAAAGCTCAGAAGAGGAGCACTGAAATAACCATCTGGTTCTGTTAGTTCCCTGGCCTTCTTCACCCATGTTGGATAATAGGTTACATGGTACCATGCAGATGCTTTGGATTTATATTCAGAATGTTTGCAGGGCTCAAAATTATCACAATCTTTCTTTCCCTCAAAAATTAAACGAAACTCCTTTCTCAAAGCTCTATAAGCATGCTGCAATCTTTCTTTGATTTCACCCTGTCGCCTGCTATTATGCTTGGAGAGAGAAGAAATGTGTCCAGTGACCACTTCCCCCTCTTTTTTAACATTGAATTGGCCTAACAAAGCACGAAGTTGTTGATCATATAAACACTTGTAGTTCCAAGCTTCTTTGATATATTCCTCAAATCCAACAGCTTCCAAATCATTATCGTAAGGAAGTGCTTCAAATATATTCTCAAAATTAGCACCACTTTTCCATTTCTCTACCTCTTCCCCAAACATATCCTTGATTCTCCGATACAAGACACCCAAAATCTTCTCTGATTTATAAGAAATTAAGTCCTCTTTATCCATGAAATCTGGATATAGCTTAGGTTTCAGATCTTGAGGCATCACTGCTACTTTTCCTGTTTTAGGAAAATCAACAGCCATCGCTGCCAACTCTGCAAGTTTGAGACAATTTTCATCTAAGGCACCATAATCACTTTTATCTGCATAGACAACATGGGCATTACAGATAACACCCAAACTATCATTCACCATGTGTCGCACAAAAAAGTCAATAATGTCCTGCAAAGCATTATTTTGTTAGCAGATTATTTAAGCATAATCTTCAAAGTTCAAAGTTGTTCTTTATAACCAAAACCTCACTGTTACTTTAAAGAAGCAAAATATAAAGCAATATAGAAAGTAAAGACAGTTCTGACAAGATATTTGGATAACAGACATAATTACTAACTCATGCTACACAGGAAACACTCACATGTAAGCAAAGAAACCTACACACTCGGAATCGGACATGGGATGAAGAAATTAAAGAAACCTTAAATACAGAGAATCTGCCTAGCTAGCCATAGCGATCAGGCAGAGAAAAAGGAGCTCTGCAGATGGCCTGCATAGCAAATCCACTCATAGTACACAATTAAGATGATCATCCTAGATTAGATGTTAAGATATAATAATCTGAACACTAGAGATGTAATAGAATATTAATATGCTGATATGTGACAAATCACATGTGAAACAGGATGTCAGAGTTCAATATATTCTAACATCTTGGGGTATCACGTTAATTCAGTGCCCAACACTACAGGGTGTTACAAGTACACGTCTAATTTTTCAAACACCATTATATTTTAATTTCTGATCCTCCATTTGGAAAAAAAATCCACTCGATCTCCAATATTGTTAGTCATGTGCAACATGGTGCTACAGAGAAAATTGTGACAGCAACAGAAGAATGTTGGGTTTTCATAGAACTCAGAATTTGGCCAGTTGACACAGGTTGCAGTTGCGATCAGCAGACTGCCTGACAGAGAGAAATAAGCTCGGAGGTAAGTCTGGAATTAGAAAAGAGATGAATTGGTTGTTCGGTTGTTGTTAGGGTATTTTGTTTTTAAAGAAAATAGAAAGTATTTAAAATTTAATGTTGTCCAACTCCCAGAAGTTCAATGGACACAATTACAATGTATGGAAACAGAGGATAATAGAGATATTTGAATACCAGGAGTTAATAGAAGTCATGAAAGGTAAGGTGACAAAGGATAATTGTGAAAATGAGAAGCAGCAAAAAACATGGGAAACCAAGAATCAAGAGGCTGTTATGCTGATAAGTTTATTAGTTACTGATGATATGCTTCCCCAATTGTACGATACCACCAATGCATATGACACGTGAAGATTGCTGAACCTGCATGAAACTTCCAAGAAATGTAGGGCTCTCTAACTACTTTATTCCACAAAGCTGGAACAAGGGGATTCAATTTTGAGAATATCTGTTGCAAGGGAAGAATATCAGAGATCAATTACTTTCCATAGATTGGGAGAAAGATGAGAAGGACATGGTAGTAATTACTCTAAAGAGTTTGCCTCAGTTCTTTGAGGACTTTGTTGAGATATTGAATATTATACCTAAATCCACTGGTATTACTTTTGACAAGTTGTCAATCTAGTTGTTGCAGAAAAAGCATCAGATGAAGCAATTCAATAGTTCTGAAGAAACTTCAGAGAGTGCTTTTGCTGTCAACACAAAGGTAAAATCAGGCAGCTGCATAGCAGAGGGAAAAACAGTTCACAGTGCAACTACCACAGGCAACTTCAATCCTGATTCCTAAAACATTAAGTGTTACTGTTCTGGCAATTTAGGGCATATGAAGAGAAATTGCAGGAAATGATTGTAGGAAATGGAACAAAATAAAAAGCAAACTTACAAAAAGGAAGTGAATGTTGTAGAGCATGAAGAAGAAGAAGAGTTGTATGCTTTCGTTGTTTCTTGGGTGAGAGTTAAGTCTTCAGATGATTAGTTCTTTGACTCTGGAGATTCAAAGCATACAACAAACAGGAGGGACTGTGGTTTGTTTCCATAGTAAAAAAGGAATCCAAACTGGATATTCAACCTTACGTGATTGCAGGAAGCATTTTGTTGAAGGCTGTAGGGGACTGTGGTTTGTTTCCATTGTAAAAAAGGAATCAAAACTGGATATTCAACCTTAGGTGATTGCGGGAAGCATTTTGTTGAAGGCTGTAGAAATGTTAAAATTAAATTGTCCAATGGTTAAAAACGCACGTTCCAAATGTAATTTACATCATTAGTATAAATAGAAGTCTTCTTTCAATCAATGAATGAAGTAAAACCCACATTTGGAAGTCCTATTTAGAAATTACAAATGTTTTGTGAAGAGCAAAAAGAGTAATAAGGTGCTTGCATCAGAAATAAAGGAGCATGGATTGTACAGATCTATCGAAGTTGATATGGCAGAATCTTGTGCTTTGGTAGCCAGTCTTGATACTAGCAACAACTGTTTATAGCATCAAACATATGGACACCTAGACTTCCAATGTGTTTGTCTTTTCTACAAAACTAAGATCGTATACGGATTGCTTTCAATCTAGGGAGAAAAAGGAATGTGTGTAGCATGTTTGGCTGGTAAACAATGCAAGGCCTTTGATCAAGGTAAGACATACAAAGGTAAAGGGTGTTAAATTTCACTGAAAACTAAGCAGGCCCATCAAGATGGTTCCTATCTATGGTGCAAGGTATTTTATTCTCTTTGTAGATGATTTTTCAGAAAGCTGTGGGTTTTCTTTAAAAAAAAGGGTTTACCGTTTGATGCATTTGTCGAGTTCAAAAATTCTAAGGCAGAGATGGAGAATGAATCTAGTAAAAGAATTAAGGTATTTTCGTCCAATAATGGAGAGGAATTCACATCAGATGAGTTTGACATTTGCAATAGAGAAGGGATTCAGGGGGAGTTCATGACACCTTACACATCTCAGTAGAATGCGGTGGTATGGAAATATGAAAGATAATAGTGATGGAGAAGACAAAATGTGTGTTGCAGGGCAAGGCAATTCCAAATAAGTATTGTGCCAAAGCAGTACATACTAATGTTATAAACTAAAAGAGTCTTACAAAGTCGCTTCAAGGCATTGCACCTAAAGCAGTGTGGTCCCATGCAAAACCACATGTAAATCAACAAGGTTATGCTGCTTATGCTTTAACTCCTGAAGAAAAAAGAAGTGAATTACACCCAAAATGCAAGAAAATATTATTTATTGGCTGTAGTGATCAATCTAGGGCCCATAGGTTGATGGATAGTGTCCCTAATATAATAACTATCAGTAGGGATGTTTTATAGATGAGAAATCACCTCTGTTTTAGCCCATTCTAGTGTTGGAAAAAAAAAAGAATATTCACTGGTTTGAGGGTAAAAAATCTGCCTGGATGAAACAACAGTAATAGGACCATGTACATGCATCAAAAGATGATGTGCATAAAGCACATAAAGAAACTAAGGCTGAAATTGTTCAAGGAGCAGGGGATGTGTCTGATTTGAGCAACAAAACAGCAAAGCATATAACTAAACAGTGATGTCACACTAGAGGATGTGGGAGAGGATGAGCTTCCACATGCTAGACAAGAATGGCCCAGTTGGAGACTGATGAGGAAAGATATAACTTGCTCAACAACTTACACAAAACCTAGGTCGTCTTCTCTTGCATTACACAAGTGCTAAGACCCAAGCCCATCCCTAGTAGTAGCATTCATCTTCATGTTTGGATTTACATCGCAAACCCTGGTTCTTGATCCCTACAAGACTTCCCCAAGATAAAAATACAGAACAAGGAGTACATCAATAGTAAGTAACAACAAAGGCTCTCTCCTCCTCCCTTTATATAGAATAAGTGAGGAAGACCAACATAAAACATGGGCTAGGTCCACACAAGTGACCCTAGACTTAACAAGGCAATCCGACATGGAACACTCCACTAAACAACAATATATAAGTGTCACTCTAGGGGTTTACCCAAATCCAAGGTGGTGCACCCTCCAAGAATGATGCACCTTGGGCTCAATATCACTCCTCCAAGATGGTGCATTATCCAACAACTTGTTAAACCAATGCTCCCTCTTACATGGTGGTTCATTATCATCCGAATGTTGGAATGGGATCTAGACCAGCAATGCTACTAAGGTCTGTAGAATGTAGCGATGGTCCCTCAAGTATAAATTGATCTAAAGTAGGAAGCAAAGCCACTATCAATCTCTCTCTTAGTACCCCTAGCAAATGAAAGCACCATGAAAATGAAGTGATCCTCTATGTGGAAGCTACCTAGGAGGTGGTTGAAGAGTATGGGAACGAAGCCCGAGGGCCTCCTACATGTATAAGGCCAGTAATATTTAGTCATGGTACCTAAAGAAACTAGAGAGGGTTTATGACTCCTTGAATAGATAATGGAACTTCTCTCAGATCTCATAGTAGATAGGGCAGTGGAAGATGAAGTGCTTCTTTGTCTCAACCTCTAGAAGATGGCAAAATTGGAAGATCCTATCCGACCAGTGAATTTGGTTATCCGTCTCTACTTCAAGTCTATGTGAACCCACTCTAAATTAGTGTTCCATGGGGACACATCCCCTAGGGTGGGGTGCACACACCTCACGCTTCCCACGCACCTGGGACGAGGGATGCGTGGGGAAACGTTTCCTCGTGTCCCCCTTTTGGGGAGACGCAGGGAGAAGCAAGGGGAAACATTTCCCCAAGGTGGGAACATGTTTCCCCAAAAGGGATGCTTCTGGGTGCATCCCCTCAAAAGGGGGACGCCTAGAAGCACCCCTTTTGAGGGGGGGCACCAAGAAGCACTGATCTGGATTTAAACAGGAATGCAACAAATTACAGATATAACCATAAATACAAAGATGCAGTAGAAATAACACTTCATTTCATTAATTTCAAATACTAAAATATGCTTACAAACAAAATGGAAATAAAACTAACTCGAGCGATGGTAGCTTATCTCTCAAAAGAGATGTGGCGGCTACATGCCTTTGAACTGTGTTACAATGAGACTCGAAGGCCTATTTATTGTTGAGAAACAATGGAAAACCCTAAACATCCAAAAACCTAACCCTAGGAGATGAAGCGCCAAACTATGGGCCCCATTTGGGTAAATTGGTACATCAACTTCCCGAGGTCGTAACTTTGGCATACGATCTTCGTTTGACGCGCACAATACCTCATTAGAAAGATCTATCCGAGGACTACAAATTTTGAGTGATCAACATCGGTCATCGGTCCACTACCGATGTTGCTCCCGATTTTCCCAAAAAACGTCATTTAGGGCCTCAAAACAGCTCCGAAAGTTCAGGACCTGAAAAACTGCCAAAAATAGTAAATTGTGCTACAAATAAGGAAACTGAAAAACTGAAAGAAACAATGGTGGGGATCCAAGTGGAATAGGCGGGTGGCCACCAATATCCACCTGGATCATTCCTCCCCCCTTAGGAGGCAATGGTCCCCATTGCGTTGAGTTCCTCCATGAGATGAGGAAACTTCTATTGAACTTGGTCCTTGGTGAGCCACTTGCCCTGGTGAAGGAGTTGGCCTGCTTTGACAACTCAATATAGTTGGATCCTTTGCTATCGGGTGTTCTTGATCTGCATGTCCATGATCCAATCAATTGTGGCTTGCTCCATGCAATCTAGCTTTAACTCTGTAGGTGTGAGTTGTTCTGCAATGTCTGATGTGTCCAGCAATGGTGAGAAGTATGGTCAAAGGCGGTCCACATTGAACACTGTGTGCAAGCCAAGGAATGGGGGAGCTCAAATGCATTGTCACCCACGACCTTGGTAATGGTGTAAGGTCCATATCGGAGTGGTCTGAGTTTCCGATAGGCTCCGGTAAGGCATTCCTTCTGCAAATGCAACCAAACTTTGTCACCCACCTGAAACTTGTGTGGCACCCAATGTTGATAATGTCTTTGCTTGTACTTGGCATTTGATTTCTCCAGAATGTCATGGACCTGCTGGCGGATATGTTGGATGTGCTCAATGAAGTTGTTTGCCTTATTGACTTCCGACTAGACATGAGTCGAATCTGCCTGAGTAGCTGCAAATGGTATGGCCACATCAATGGGACATAGTGGTTGGAATCCCAAACCCACCTAAAAAGGGTTGTGGCCAGTCGAGCTGAGGAGAGCCCAATTATAGTTGTGTTGGACATAGGGAAGGCTCTCATCCCATGTGCGTGGATGCTTTGAGTTGTACATGCGCAGAATGTGTACGATCATCCTGTTGACTACCTCTGTCTAGCCATCAGGTTGGGGATATAGTAGAAGGAAGGCCCAACATGTAATCCATGGAGATGGATTCCCAAGGTCGACTAAGGGTAGGCAACAGAGTATAGAGGCCTTGCTTCTTGATGGTTGGTTTGGCAATGGCGCAGGCAGTGCAGGATCTGATGTACTTCCTGACATCCTATTGAAGATTCGATCAGTAGAAATACTTCTGCAGTACTGCCATTGTTTTCTCGACCCCGAAATGCCCAGCAGCCAGACTGTAGTACGCTTCCCAAATCATCTTGGCTCGCTCGCTTGAAGGAACACAAAGGTGTCCCAGGTGGCATAGTAGGGCATCCTGGAGGTGAAAATCTGGAACTTGCTAACCCTCCAAGAGTATCTAGTATGTGAGGCCGAACTCTAGGTCACTTTTGTAGAGAAGTGGCCAATCAGAAGTCTCGTGCCCACAAGAGTTGAGCACGATGGTTAACACCCTGATCGGTGGTCGGCTGAGGCAGTGTGCAACATTATTGGTGCTACCCTTCTTATACTTGATATTCAAATGGAACTGTTGCAGGTAAGTGGACCACTTTTGATGTCAATCGTTCTGCAACTTCCCTTGCATCTGTATGAACTACATGGGTCGGTGGTCTGTGTGGATGACCGTTTCCTTCCCCAAAATGTAATGCTTCCATTGTCGGCAGGCCTACACAATGGAATACATCTCTTTGTCATAAGTGGGATACTTCTGGATTGTGTCTGAAAGTGTCTCACTGTGATATGCCACTGGATGCCCCTGTTGAGTAAGGACTGCCCCAATAGCATAGTCAAAGGCATTTGTCTCGATCTCAAATGGTTGTTGCAAGTCTGGTAAAGTGAGCACTGGTGCAGAGCAGAGGCGATGTTTCAACTCTGCGAATGCCTTCTGTTGAGATTCAGACCAAAAGAATTTTGCTTTCGCTCCTCCCCGGGTGACTTGACTCAAGGGCCAAGTGATATGAGAGAATCCCAACACGAAATTGCAGTAGAAATTGGCAAGGCCCAGAAAGCTACGAAGCTTTTTCAGAGTGGTTGGGACTAGCCAATCCCGAATGACTTAGATCTTGGTTGGATCCACATGCACCCCTCGTTCATCAATAATGTATCCCAGATATTGAACCTGGGTCAGGCCAAAAGTGCATTTCTCCAAATTGACACACAGCTTGTGTTGCCACAGTGTTTGGAGAACCTGTCCGATGTGGTGGAGGTGCTCTTCCCAACTCTAGCTAAAGATCAGGATTTCATCCAAGTATACCACTACAAATGAGTTGATGAATGGCTGCAAGATGTCATCTATCAGCCTCATGAAGGTTGCAAGAGCATTCGTCAACCCAAAAGGCATAACCAACCATTCAAAAAGGCCCTCCTTGGCTTTGAAGGCAGTCTTCCACACATCGGAGGGTTCGATTGGTACCTGGTGATAGCCGGACTTCAAGTCGATCTTGCTGAAATATTTTGCCCCCTTCAGTTGGTCCAGAAGGTCATCAATCCGTGGGATCGGGTACCTATTCCAAACAGTGATCTTGTTCAGCGCCCGATAATCAATATAGAGTCTCCAAGTCCCATCCTTCTTCTGTACCAACACAATCGGGCTCCCACAAGGCGATGAACTCGGACGGATGTGACCTTTCTGCAGCAGCTCCTAAATCTGCCTCTTGATTTCGTCGTTCTCCAGAACGGAGCACCGATAGATTGGTCCATTGGGCAGCGGCACACCTAGGGTCAGATCGATGGAGTGCTTGACCTGACAGTGCACAGGCACCCCTATGGGGGAGGTGAAGATGTCCTCGTACTCCTCCACGACCTTGTCCATCTTTTGTTGCCATGTGGAGGGGCCTTGTTTGGAGGTCGTGGCCACTGTCTTCTTCTTTCCCTGAGGGCGTATCATCAAGAAAACAAATTTCCCGATTTTGGAAGTAAGCTTATTGCATTGTTTTGCAGTAACCAAAGAGATGGCGACAAGCAGTGCTACCTCTGGTATCTTATACAACTTATTTCCCAAAGTAACAATAGCAGCATGAGGCCTTGACTCATACACAGCATGTCACTTCCATAAGTATGGTTGGCCTAATAATACATCACAAACATCAAGGGAGCAACGTCACATAATACCTCATCCGTGAAGGGTTTGATGTTGTATGGAAGGCAACACCGCTAGCTCACGCGAAGATCTCGTCCTTGGTGAAGCCACCCGATGGTGTATGATTGTGGATGTGTTGTGGTCGGTAAGCCCGTCCGCTTCACGACCTCTGCCGAAATGAGGTTCTTTTGGCTCCCGCTATCGACAATGAACTGTAGCAGAGAACCCTTTACCCACATCTGGGAGTAGAAGAGGTGCTCCTCCTCCTCTGGATCTTCGGGTTCCTCCTTCTAGATCTTCGTGGTGGCAACGGTGGCGTTGAGCTTCGCATCGATAATCTGCTTCCCTTTGTCATTCCCCTTGTCGAGTTCTGACTCATAGTCGAAACATGCATCTGATTCCGAAGCTTTTAACTCGGCCACCAGTGACTGCTTGGGCTGACACTCACTTGTGTTGTGAGTGGAGCTCTTATGGAACTCACACCACTTTCCCATGTCCTTCTTCGGCTTCGCGGCGTTGTTCTTTGCTTGCGGCTTTGGCGGGTTGTCCTAGGTCACCTCGCCTTGACTTTGTCCTTTGTTCTACGGTTTGGGGGCACCTTTCCCTTGCTTTGGATTCGCAGATCCAAAGTCTCGCTTCTTCTGTTTAAACTTTTGCTCGATCTTGACTGCATATCGATATGTCGTGCCGAGCGAGGAGATGTCCAAGAATTCCATCTCGTCCTGGATGTACCTGTGCAAGCAGCCGCAGTACTTGAGAACCAAATGCTTCTCAGAATCCTTGATACCCAACTTCGTGCGAAGGGTATGAAAAACATTGGTAAACTCCGGCACATCTTGGTCCCTTCCCTGTCACAACATTGTCCACTTTATGTATTTATCCTCATAGCTCCTGACAGGGTAGTACTGCTCCTTGATGGCATCCCGGAATGAGTTCCAAGTGGGTGCGGCTGAAAACAGTGAATTCGTACTTTCATCCTTCTGCTCACAGTAGGTTTCCCACCAGTGCTTGACATGGGGGGCTGCTTTAAGAAGTGCAAAAGTGATATTTTCCCGGCTAGAAAAATCATGAACGGAAAAATATCCTTCTAGCATATTTAACCATTTATCTACAACGTCTGCATCTATCTGACCCTCAAATATGGGAATGTCAAAGTTAACTTGTACCTTAAAGGGTGTGGCGCTTCCAGAGTAGCTGCCGAAAGTAGATGCATCGCCCTTGGGTAGCCACTGAAGGATCTAGGCAAAGTTGTCCATCATCACGTTCCTTTGTCGCTCGAGGGCTTCTTTGATCAAGATTTTGATAGGATCTCCTGCCCCCTCGTCTTTCTTTTCATCCGCCATGGGAGGTCGTCAGGATTTGCGAGGCTGGTCTTGCAAAGGTTCGACCAGTTCAAGCCCTAACTCCTTATATCCCGACCTCGTTGGGGACATGCAAAGAAAAAACAGAGAAAGAGCAGACAGCTCTGATACCACTGATCCGGATTTAAACAGGAACGCAACAAATTACAGATGTAACCATAAATATAAAGATGCAGTAGAAATAACACTTCATTTCATTAATATCAAATACTGAAATATGCTTACAAACAAAATGGAAATAAAACTAGCTCGGGTGATGGTAGCTTATCTCTAAGAAGAGATGTGGCAGCTACATGCCTCTGAACTGTGTTACAATGAGGCTCGAAGGCCTATTTATTGTTGAGAAAAAATGGAAAACCCTAAACATCCAAAAACCTAACCGTAGGAGATGAAGCGCCAAACTATGGGCCTCGTTTGGGTAAATTGGTACATCAACTTCCCGGGGTCGTAACTTTGGCATACGATCTCTGTTTGACGCGCACAATACCTCGTTAGAAAGATCTATCCGAGGACTATAACTTTTGAGTGAGCAACATTGGTCTACAACCCATGTTGCTCCCGGTTTTCCCAAAAAACGTCGTTTAGGGCCTCAAAACGGCTATGGAAGTTCAGGACCCGAAAAACTGCCAAAAATAGTAAATTGTGCTACAAATAAGGAAATTGAAAAACTGAAAGAAACAATGGTGGGGGTCCAAGTGGAATAGGCAGGTGGCCACCAATATCCAACTGGATCAAGCACCCTTTTTGAGTTTGAGTTATATCAATTTACTATTCTAATCTTCAGACTTCAGTATCTACTATAGTCTATTTTGCTTAGTACTAATTAGATTCTAGAATGATGAATGATGAATTTAAATTTTAAATCAATTTACATTATAGAATGATGAATGATGAATTTAATTTTTAAATCAATGTAGATTCTAGAATGATAAATGATGAATATGGATCAATGTATTTCATTATTGAATCTCGTGGTGTATGGATGAATGATGAGTATGAAGGATATATGTATCGGTATAAATGATGAATATGGTTATTTAACTCAATTATGTATGGATCAACATATTTATGCTTTCATTATTGAATATGAATTTGAATTTTATATATATATACCCCGACATCTTCCCGTCCCTCCTAAATTTCCCTAAATTTTGAGGGTATTCCCACACATCCCCCCTATGTGTCTCTTTGCACCCGCACCCCCCTCGTCTTGGAGTCTTGGTGGAACATGGCCCTAAATTGGTCCAAGGGAATACGAAGAGAGTGCACCCAATGTCAAAATGTGTATGAAGGCTAGACAATGAATCTATCACTCGACTATAAGAAGTGCTCAACGAAGAAAGATATATTCGAACATAACCTGCTCTATGGGGTTGCCCAACTGACTTGTACAAACTGCTTATAAATGTCCTCTCAAGTGGTCTTGTTCAACCTTTACCATGTAGGTAAGAGGTGTCCAGTTGTATCCAGGGAGAATCTAATTCGAGAAAATCGGTCCATCAAAATACCCACAAAATCCAAAAGATCGGAGACCCTAGCAAACCAACAAGAAGCACAACCTGGAAGGCTAGCTAAGGCGATGGATTCCAACAAACAATAGGCCAAGCATGGATATTGGTCCCATTCCTTTGTCAAATTAATGAAACTCCAAATACGATGCAAAAGAAGACCAAAAAAGAATGAACACAATCTCAAGCTGGAAGGGTCAAGGATCAAACTCTACAAGGATGATCATTTGAGGGGCTATCTATTTGCATCTAGTGATGCATCAAAAGAGATGGGTTCACACTCACTCAGCTAAAGTCCAATCAAACCTTTGAACCATAAATAACAATGGGATTGATAAGGGTGTCCATGAGAAACATCTTGGCTAGTGTGTCCTACAAATAGTGTTGGAAACATTGTCCCTCAACAAAGACTAAGGATTCGTAGCCCTTGACCTACAGTTGAAGGGAATGCCTCAAACTAAAACAAGGCCCTAACAATAGCATTCCAAGTAATTATAGGTGATGGTGATCTCAATCTCCTCTGTTTGAAAAAGAAATGATTCAAGATGACCTTCTTCAACCAGTCGAAGATCATGACCTTGGTTTCACTCAAGTTGACTATCAATTGTTGAAGGTCACAAAGAAGAGCCAAATCATCTAGCTACCTCTACAAGCCCTCCAAGGATGAGGCCAAAGGGACCATGTCATCCATGAAAAGAAGGATAGATATCAAAACATAGTGGAGGAGCCACCTATAGATCCCAAACAAAGTGGTAGACAGGAAGCACCCATATTTGACAAGGGAACAGCGGTGGCAATGGCAGACAATGTTGCAGGGACGAGATTATGCGAGTGGTGCAGATGGCCTTGGTTTTGGGTATTGTATTGGGAATGGATTGCAGTTGGACTGTGTACAACAACGAAGGTACAGTGACAATCATACGGTTGCACTCGGGAATGTGGAGGGTGGTAGCTGCAAGCGGCAATAGTTACAAAAGCAACTACAATGGCTCCAAAGGTGGCAACTACAACAGAAAGAATCATATGATACAGACATGGGCGGAACGACGGTAGTTTGTGATGAGGCCAGATTTTACTGGCTCTAATACCAATGTAACAAACAGTTCCTAACTTCTTGTTTTTATTTAAAGACAGAATATATTTGTAAATGTATAAATGTATTTGTTACCCACCAAAAGTGGGTGACCCCATAGAAGAAATTTTCTCCTATATCTATCTTCAACCGACAACCAGTAGCCCCTGACAGCAACCAGTGTACCCGATACGTTGTGGCATTTTATCTATGCGCCCTGCATCAGTCATATGTCCCCTCACCCATCCATCGAGAGCATATGTTTGAAGATGGGCAATCCAACTCAAAAGGCATGTTTTCATTATGCAATCGGGTGCTTATGCTTGTTTTTCTTTGGGCATATTGGGCATGGATTATCGAGTGACTTGGAAGAAGGAAGGGTTTTGACTATAGTTTTGTTCCCTCACCTTAAATGGGCAGTTAATCCTCAATCCTAGTCCTATGGGATCTCCCCTATCAGCCTATGGCTTTAGGAAAGGCGCTACTTGGGAAACCCTGAGTTTGGTAGTGTGGTCATGTTTTCCCATTCCATATTTTTCACCCCCCTCCGCATATTACAAGCCCTATTTCATCATTTTGCTTCTTTGGATCCCACATGACCACTGGGTCCACAAGGTACTGGTACACCCCCTCCCCTTGTCCACATGTCTGGGTCAGACTTGGAAATGTTGCCCCGCAGGTTGATGCATCATGCAGCTAAAAGAACATTATAAGCATATCATGGCCGCAAGCAAGAAACAAAAGAAAAGAATATTATAAAATGCAAAAGATGGTCGAGACATTAATATAGCATGTGGGCAAAAGCCAAGCATGAGATCTACCCCTTATAATGGCCATCACCCTGGTTCCTAAGGCCCCATAAGTGCCCCTACATCATTGAGGAACCCATGCACGTCCCAACCCCTCGTAGGCGATGAACTACCACACCTTAAGGGGGTAATTAACTACTTTTATCATACAAAGAAAAAACAAGAAAAGGCAAAAGGCAAATAAAGAAGGGTGGAAAACAAAGGTCGAGGTAACTTATGCATCCACGATTGCTCCCTCCTACATCTATACACCCAACTATGTGGACATCCATCATCATTTCCATCCTTGAACCCATGGCATTTGGCCTTGAGACCCCCATGTCCCCATCCATTCATCATCATTCACATGACACCTATCAAATGAAGGATGTACAAAGGAATTGTCTTTCCCCTTAGGGTCTGGGAACACCTAATAGGGTTGTTTATTAGCCACTCCTACCTAAGGAGGTAACACTATTACGAGCTTGAAGCCCCAAATTTGGAAGGGAAACCCACTATGAAGTCTCAGTGTACCCTTGATTAACAATCTTGGTTCACTTAGATGCACTAATGAATTATTGTACCTGATGGTGTGGAAGCACATTGGATCTTATATGTAATTAGCAGGGGATTTCATCATGGGTTGGGCAACTTAATTGGGGCCCAAGCCCACCAGAGTATCATATTGACACCCCCGGGGGAAGCATTGAGAACCATGGGGCTCCATCATGTGTTATAGAGCATATCATTTCATGCCATGGGCACCTTTAGCACCCTCAACAGTCTGCTCATTGTCCCACATTGTTCACGAGATGATGCACATAGACCAATGTGCCCCGATCAGCTTAACGTACTATGGCAGTTGAACCAAGTCCCAAAGGAGGTTTGTCTTAGCCCTTGAGACACTAGAGGGAAAGCACAATCGTCAGAGCCCTCCGTATTGGAGCATTACAGGGTTTTCTATCATCAGGAGACACATGAGACTAGTTCTTGTGCCCCAAACCCAATTTGGGGCCCCATACGATGACTTGCATAGAGATTAGGGGGTCATCCCTTTGTTCGAGATTTATAGAGCCCTCTCCCACATTTGGGCACAAAGAGGACTCAACATGGCCCTCCAACAGCCCTACATCAGCATGATGTCATCAATTCGGCTAGCATTTGGATAGCTAATTCATAATTTGTGAAAGCTACTTGGTCAACTCATGACCAAAGCTTGGATTTTGCACATTTTTATAATGTTAGGGGGGCTTAGGCTAATAATTCGACCTCCAACGTCTCATATAAATAGAGCTCACCCTCATTTGTGAAGATTTGTCACCACACAATCTAGCAGGGCCATAAGAGGGGAAAACCTAAGGGACAACTACTAGACTAAGTGACAACAATGGGACAATGACCCACTGTCACCTCAGTCAAGGTCCCCTGCTCTTTACGAACTTTCACCGATGGGAGGAGTCTTGGTAGGAAGGGATCACTTAGAATGAATAAATCAATGATTTGGGTGTGATATGATTCCACAAGGCCCATTCAAGGAGAGACACAATAATGGCTCAATGCTTCAAAGAAGTTAAACGCTCTCGAAGAAAGGCCTAGGAGGAGATCAAGACTTAGGGTTTGAGATTTATGATCATAATATGTATTCTTAAAGATCAAGACTCCAAGTGATTGGATAGGACCTCTCAAATAAGCTCAATGTGACAATTTAACACTTCAAAGGGATTCTTCACTTCCTTTGAGAGACCTCGGAAAAACATGCATTAGACCTAGGGTTTTATGAATAATCATGGGAAGAAATACTTCCAAGGTACTCTCTAGGTAAAGGCAAGGGAGGAAAAAGGGCTTCTTATGATTTATTCCAATGAATACTAAGCTCATACAACCTTCAAAGAAGTCCTTGAGAGAGAGACCTAGGTTTTCCCTCTTAGAGTGGCACCCAGGGCAAGAGATTTTATGAATGAAACTCTGGCAGGGATGCCCACCTAACTTGGAGCATAGGTAGCCTAGACCCTAAGCTTGATGTGTGGGCCCTCGGATTCCCAAAAAATCACCTCCCTAAAATTTCATTACAAGCCCTAGATTTTTGCCCTACCTTTAAGGGACCAAAATTTAGGAGGAGAAAATGTGGAGAAGAGAAGAGTTGATCACCAAACTTCTTGGACTAGTGCCTAGCCCTTTGGGCTATGGAATCTTAGATGACTTAAAATTGGCCAAAATCGTAGTTAAGGAGGCTAAAGATTGATGCCCTAATAGCCAAACTTTAACATTTACCCACTCAAGATTTATGGAGTTGTATAGATGAAAGACAAAACTAGGAACATTCATCATTTGCCATACAACGAGTAACATATGCAATTGCCAACCAAGAAACTTTCCAAAAATGATTTTCAACAAATAGGGCACAATAACATTAACCTAGCTACAACAATTCCATACATTAGACATAATTCCAAGAAAATATTCAGCAAGCACTTACAAGATGAGAATGTGATATGTCCATCCACAAATCATGAGATAGCTCCAAAGAAGATCAAAAATGTCAATTCCAAATGTCAAAATGCATCAAAGAATTTCTAATAGTCTCCGAAGAAAAGTCTTTCTTTTACAAGAGAAGAATCCAAGTGATGATGATGAGTTCACACAAATGAGACTCTCTTCTATTTATATGAGTCTCTCTAAATCGAA
This sequence comes from Pinus tabuliformis, assembly GCA_031772625.1. Taxonomy (NCBI): domain Eukaryota; kingdom Viridiplantae; phylum Streptophyta; class Pinopsida; order Pinales; family Pinaceae; genus Pinus; species Pinus tabuliformis. Next base: position 635,262,000 of record CM062804.1, on the reverse strand, counting down.
TTAGCCTAATGAGCCCCCAAAATTATAAAATAATGTGCTAAAAACAAGTCTTGGTCACAAGCCGACCAAGTAGCTATCACAAGTTATGAATTAACCATCCATATGCAAGTTGAGTTGATGACATCATGATGAAGTAGAGCCACTGGAGGGCCACGTTGAGTCCTCTAAGTGCCATGATGAGAGAGAGGACTCCAATAAAGATGAATTAGGGGATGGCCCCTAATTTTCCATGCAAGTCATCATGTGGTGCCCCATAGTGGGTTTGGGGCACAAATGTTGGTCTCATGGGTCTCCTGATGAAAGATAAGCCTATAAACTGCTCCAAATGAGGGCTCTAATGATGGTGCTTGCCCTCCCAAGTCTCAAAGGTGAGACAAACCTCCTCTAGGCCTTGGATCAGTTGCCATGATCATGCTAAGTCGATTGGGGCACACTGGTCCAAGTGCATCATTTTGCAAATAATGTGGGGCAATGAACAAACTGTTGAAGGTGCTGAAGATTCCCATGGCATGAAATGATCCTCTAACACATGACAAAGTCCCATGGCTCTCAACGCATCCCCTAGTAGTGTCAATATGATACTCTGGTGGGCTTGGGTCCTAGTTAGGTTGCCCAACCCATGATGAAACCGCCCGCCAATTACATATAAGATCCAATATGCTTCCTCACCATCAGGTACAATAATTCATTAGTACATCTAAGTGGACCAAGCTTGTTAATGAAGGGCACATTGAGACTTCATAATGAGCTTCCCTTCCAAATTTGGGGCTTTAAGCTTGTAATAGTGTTACTTCCCTAGGTAAGAGTTGCTAATAAACAACCCTATTAGGTGTTCCCAGCCCCTAAGGGGAAAGACATGTCCAAGGTACATCCTTCAATTGATAGGGGTCGTGAATAATGATGAGATGGATTGGGACACAGGGATCTTAGAGCCAGATGCCATGGGTTCAAGGATGGTAATGATGAGGGATGTTCACATAATTGGGTGTATAGATGTAGGAGGGAGCCATCATGGATACATGAGTTACCCAGCCTTTATTTTTTCACCCTTCATTATTTGTCTTTTGCCTTTTTATGATTTTTCTTTGTATTACTACGCAGGGCTTTAGGAAATAAGAGTATGTTGTGTGAGATAGGCAGCAACTATTACCCCCTTAAGGTCGGGCAGTTCATCGCCCACCAGGGATTGGGGATGCATAGGTTCCTTAATGAAGTGTGGGCACTCAAGGGACCTAGGAACCAGGGTGATGGCCATGATGAAGGGGTAGAGCTCATGTCAGGCTTTTCCACACGTGTTATTTTAATGTCCCGACCATCTTTTACATTTTATGATATTCTTTTGTTTTGTTTCTTGCTTGTGGCCATGATATGCTTCTATCGTTCTTTTCGCTGCATCAACCTCCAGGGCAACATTTCCAGGCCTAACCCAAACATGTGGACAACGTGAGGGGGATACCAGTGCCTTGTGGACCCAATGGCCGTGTGGACCCAAAGAGGGAAGATGATGAAAAAGGGCTTGTAATGTGCATAGGAGAGTGAAAAGCATGAAATGGGAAAACGGGACCGTGCCACCAAAATCCAGGTTTCCAAAGTAGTGCCCTTCCTGAAGCTATAAGCCAATAGGGGAGATCCCACGCGACTAGGATTAAAGATTAACCCCCCACTTAAGGTGAGGGAACAAAACTACAATCAAAACCCTTCTTCGAAGTCACCCAATAATCCATGCCCAAAGTGACCAAGAAGAAACAAGCATAATCACCTGATTGCACAATGAAAAACATACCATTAGTATTAGATTGTCCACCTTCAAACATATGCTCTCAACAAATAAGTGAGGGGGCATACGACTAGCTCGGGGAGCAGAGATCAAATGGCACAATATATTGGCTACATTGGTGGCTGTCAGGGGCTATTGTCTGTCGGCTGAAGGCAAATCTAGGAGAAAATTCTCTTATGGGGACACCCACTTTTGGTGGGTAACATCTGGCTCTTTGTAAAGTGCACGAACCATGTACTCAAACAAGAGGTCATGAGAACACCAGCAATCCTCTGGGACTGTAAACTTGTATCCTGCACATCGCAGAGAATATTGGAAGCATCTATCCTAGGTGTACTTTTATCGCCCATGTTTTCTTCAAATAATAAAACCATACATAAAATAAAATCTATTCTATGACGTAAGTCTAATCTAAATGCATCTATTCTAGCCTGAGAACATGATATGATGGTAGTAGTTATGTAAAATCAAAATTCAATGCATCCTAGTCTAACATGCATGCTACATTATGCAAGTGCTAAGTATAATCATATAGCCAATGTAACCAGCATATCATTAGATCAAGATCATATTTCCTATCCCTATGATCAATTATGATATACATTTGAAAGCAAACATGACAATCATGACACTCATATGCAAGGTCACAAGGGTGGGAGGTGGGAAAATAAAGCAACCATGAATCATGTAAAGGAACAACGGACAAAGGAGGGGAACATGAGTCAGGTCTGCACCATCGGGTCTTTCCTTTAATCAAGAATATGGAGAAATCAATGATCAAACCCCATAACTTTTTCTCAAAGGTTCTTTTATTCATGAAGTTCCCTTTTATATCCTCATGCTCTGGCTGAGAAGGATAGGAGGGAAAATAAGGCAGGTAAGGGAAATTAGATCAAGTTGACTATTGCAAGGATCATGTTGAAAAGGGGAGACCACCATGTGTTCATTATCTTTAAAACTAAGGCCCAAGGATTGCTCAAAAGTGATCATCGTTTCTTGATGACATGTAATACAAAGCAAATCAAGATCCTTATCAAGTTCATCGTCAACATCATAAATGGGGTCTCTGTCAAAGTGGCAACTAATAACCTCTCATTTCCCTTCTAAAACATGCAAGTAGTCTTCAATGTCAATTCTCAAAGGAGACATGGGATCACCTTTCTCTTCAAGGTGCTCAAAAGGCGTATTATTAAGAATAATATCCTTGACAGAAACAGGGCTAGCCTCAACTTCACTTTCCACAAATTCCCCTTCTTCATCGATGTCATAGATACGATCTTTGTCGAAATGATGGCCCATAATCTCCCATTTCCCTTCTTCAATATGCAAGAAATCACTAATGTTCAAGGGATTAATGGGATCATCCTTCTCAAGTTCTTTGATATGTACAATGTCAGAGATAATGTCCTTGAAAAAGATGGGGCTATCTTCAATTTTACTTTCTAAGGAACCTTCTTTATCAAACTCTTTATCTTGCTTCGATTCATTATCTCCCTTAATATCTTTATCAATGATCTCATCTTGATGATCGAGAAAAGGATCCTCTTCTTCCTCACGATCCTCTTTATGTTCAATGAAGGCTTCTTTTTTAGAATCAATATCTAATGTGGGGCAAGCCTGGTCCTTAGTTCGATAATTCTCTAGAAAGTTACCAAAGAATGCTTCAATTGATGAAATACCCTAGGATTGCAATTATACAACCATCAGTCATGACCTTGAAGGGTCCTTATGAACAGCATTATGAACACATCATGATGAACCACATCAGCTTTTGTGGTATATGTAACAAATCTCGCCACATGATCAATAGCAGAAGATGGATCACCATCAAACTTGGGCACCCTGAGTATTGTGCATAAGGTGACACAGTTCGGGTACCCAAGAATGTTAGCGATGTCCAAGGCAGGTATTTTATCAAGAGAAGACATCCTACTAGGTTACACATATCAATCATGTAGGAGTCACCAGGGTGTATTCAAAGATGCCTTGAGAGATGTTTGCTTCACCCTACAAACATTGACTTTGGGGTTCAATGAAGAACAAGGGCTCCGTTCTTCCAATGGAGTCGCCAAAAGAGGGTCTATATGGTTTTGAAAGAGCCACTTCTTTAAATATTAGACCAAGGAGGCAGACTTGCTTCCTCCCCGACAATGGCGCCAAAAATGTTACCACACAATATAGCAGGGCCCTAGGAGGGGAAAACCTAAGGGAAACTACTAGATTAAGTGAGAACAATGGGACAATGACCCACCGTCACCTCAGTCAAGGTCCCCCGCTCTTTACAGACCTTCATCAATGGGAGGAGTCCTGGTAGGAAGGGAATCACTTAGAATGAATAAATCAATGATTTAGGTGTGATATGATTCCACAAGGCCCATTCAAGGAGAGACATAACAATGGCTCAATGCTTTAGGGAAGCTAAACGCTCTCCAAGAAAGGCCTAGGAGGAGATCAAGACTTAGGGTTTGAGATTTATGATTATAATATGTATTCCTAAGATCAAGACTCCAAGTGATTGGATAGGACCTCTCAAAGAAGCTCAATGTGATGTTTTAACACTTCAAAGGGGTTCTTCACTTCCTTTGAGAGACCTAGGAAAGACTTGTGCTAGACCTAGGGTTTTATGAATAATCGTGGGAAGAAATACTTCCAAGGTACTCGCTAGGTTGAGGCAAGGGAGGAGAGGGGGCTTCTTATGATTTATTCCAATGAATACCAAGCTCATACAACCCTCAAAGAAGTCCCCAAGGTGAGCGAAAAAGACCTAGGTTTTCCCTCTTGGAGTGGCACCTAGGGCAAGAGAGTTTACGGATGAAACTCCGGTGGATGCCCACCAAACTTGGAGCACATGTAGCCTAGACCCTAAGCTTGATGTGTGGACGCTCGGATTCTCAAAAAATCACCTCCCTAAAATTTTGTTGCAAGCCCTAGCTTTCCGCCCTACCTTTAGGGGACCAAAGTTTAGGAGAAAATATGGAGAAGAGAAGATTTGATCACCAAACTTCTTGGACTAATGCCAAGTCCTTTGGGCTATGGAATCTTAGATGACTTAAAATTGGCCAAAACCGTCCTTAAGGAGGCTAAAAATTGATGCCCTAGCAACCAACCTTTAACATTTACCCGCTGAAGATTTATGGAGTTTTATGGAAGAAAGACAAAATTTCATCCACTAGGAGCATTCATCATTTGCCATACAATGAGTAACATATGCAATTGCCAACCAAGAAGCTTTCCAAAAATGATTTTCAACAATTAGGGCACAATAACATTAACCTAGTTGCAACAATTCCATACATTAGACATAATTCCAAGAAAATATTCAACAAGAAGCACTTACAAGATGACAATATGATATATCCATCCACAAATCATGAGATAGCTCCAAAGAAGATCAAAATTTCAGCTCCAAATGTCAAAATGCATCAAAGAATCTCCAATAGTCTCCAAAGAAAAAGTGTGAGTTCTTTTACAAGAGAAGAATCCAAGTGATGATGATGAGTTCTCACAAATGAGACTCTCTTCTATTTATATGAGTCTCTCTAAATCGAATTAGCCTAATGAGCCCCCAAAATTATAAAATAATGTGCTAAAAACAAGTCTTGGTCACAGGCCGACCAAGTAGCTATCACAAGTTATGAATTAACCATCCATATGCAGTCGAGCTAATGATGTCATGATGAAGCAGGGTCATTGGAGGGCCACGTTGAATCTTCTAAGTGCCATGATGTGAGAGAAGGTTCTGATAAAGATGAATTAGGGGATGGCCCCTAATTTTCGATGCAAGTCGTCATGTGGTGCTCCATAGTGAGTTTGGGGCACAAATATTGGTCTCATGGGTCTCTTGATGAAAGATAAGCCTATAAATTGCTCCACATGAGGGGTCTGATGATGGTGCTTGCCCTCCCAAGTCTCAAAGGTGAGACAAACCTCCTCTAGGCCTTGGATCAGCTGCCATGATCATGCTAAGTCGATCAGGGCACACTGGTCCAAGTGCATTATTTCGCAAATAATGTGGGGCAATGAACAAATTGTTGAAGGCATTGAGGATGCCCATGGCTCTCAACACAATCCCATGGCTCTCAACGCATCCCCTAAGGGTGTCAATATGATCCTCTAGTGAGCTTGGGTCCCAGTTAAGTTGCCCAGCCCATGATGAAACCACCTTCTAGCTACATATAAGATCCAATGTGCTTCCTCACCATCATGTACAATAAATTCATTAATGCATCTAAGTGAACCAAGCTCGTTAATCAAGGGCACATTGAGACTTCATCATGGGATTCCCTTCCTAATTTGGAGCTTTAAGCTTGTAATAATGTTTCCTCCCTAGTTAGGAGTGGCTAATAAACAACCCTATTAGGTGTTCCCCACCCCTAAGGGGAAAGACATGTCCAAGGTACATCCTTCAATTGATAGGGTTCATGTGAATAATGATGAGACGGATAGGGACACAAGGATCTTAGAGCTAAATGCCATGGGTTCAAGGATGGTAATGATGAGGGATGTCGACATATTTGGGTGTATAGATTTAGGAGGGAGCAATCGTGGATTCATGAGTTACCCGGCCTTTATTTTTCCACCCTTCATTATTTTCCTTTTGCATTTTTATGATTTTTCTTTGTATTATTGCTTGGAACTATAGGAAATAAGAGCATGTCATGTGAGATATGCAGCAACTATTACCCCCTTAAGGTGGGGCAGTTCATCACCCACCAGGGGTTGGACGTGCAGAGGTTCTTTAATGATGTGTGGGCACTCAAGGGCCCTAGGAACTAGGGTGATGGCCATGATGAGGGGTAGAGCTCATGTTTGGCTTTTGCCCACATGCTATTTTAATGTTCCGACCATCTTTTGCATTTTATGATGTTCTTTTCTTTTGTTTCTTGCTTGTGGCCATGATATGTTCTTTATCGTTCTTTTAGTTGCATCAACCTTCGGCGCAACGTTTCCAAGCCTGACACAAACATGTGGACAAGGGGATGGGGATACCAGTGCCTTGTGGACCTAGAGAGGGAAGATGATGAAAAAGGGCTTATAATGTCCAGAGAGGAGTGAAACAAGTGAAATGGAAAAATGGGACAGCGCCACCAAAATCGGGGTTTCCCAAGTAGTGCCCTTCCTGAAGCTATAAGAAAATAGGGGAGATCCCACGGAACTAAGATTGAGGATTAACCCCCCATTTAAGGTGAGGGAACAAAACTACAGTCAAAACCCTTCCTTCTTCCAAGTCACCCAATAATCCATGCCCAAAGAGCCCAAGAAGAAACAAGCACAAGCACCTGATTGCACAATGAAAAACATACCTTTAGGACTGGATTGCCCAGCTTCAAACATATGCTCTCGACAAATGGGCGAGGGGACATACAACTAGCTCAGGGAACAGAGATCAAATGGCACAATATATCAGCTACACTGGTGGTTGTCATGGGCTACTAGTTGCCGACTGAAGACAAATATAGGAGAAAATTGTTATGGGTCACCCACTTTTGGTGGGTAATAAGATCATCAGCACGCTTGGGATTTTCGACCTTATTGGCTAATTCACACTTTTTCTTTAGAGAGCTTTTGGAGTATCTTGGATGCACTTTGATGTTTGGAGCTGATTTTTTATCTTGCCCTGTAGCTACTTCTTGAATATGGATGGATATATTGCATGATTATCTTGTAAGTTCTCTTGTTGATAAAATCTTTCTTTGAAATTGTCTAATGTATGTAATTGTTGCAACTAAAGTAAATGCTCTTGTGCCCTAATTTTGTTGAAGAAATTTTAGGAAGCTATTTGGTTGGCTCTTGCATATGTTATTCCTGGTATAACATGCAATGACTGTTCCTACTGATGAAATGTTATTTTCTTCATGAAACTCCATATTCTAATAGTAGGTAATTGTTGAAGGTCAGTAGCTAGGGCATCAACTTTTGACCTCCTTGAAGACAAATTTGGCCAATCTAAAGCATCTAGGACTCCATTAGCCCAACGAAGAAAGCACTAACCCAAGCCATTTGGTGATCACACTCTCTTTTCTCCATAATTTCCCCTCCTAAAAATTTAGTCCCCTCTTTTTGGGCTGGGGTATAGAGCGAAATTCATTAGAGGGAGTTGGTGGATTCTGAGAGCATAGTCTTCAAGCTTAGGGTCTTATCTACAAGGTCACAAAGTTTGGGAATCATCTCTCAAGTTTTCATCCATAAAAACTCTTGCCCTAGGTTTACCCTAGAAGATAAACCCTAGTCTGCATTCCTTTGAATTGGGGACTTCTTTGACGGTTGTATGAGCTTACTATTCATAGGAATAAATCACAAGAAGTCCTTTCCTCTCATCGCCATGACCTTGGGAGTACCTTTAGCCATGCCAATTCATAAAACCCTAGGTCTTGTGTGAGTTCCTTCTAGGTCTCTTAAAGGGAGTGAAAGCCTTTTTGAGCTTCCATATTATCATATAGAGCTTAACATGAGAGGTCCTATCTCATCACCCAGTACCATTAACCATAGAACATCTATCAAAGGTGACTATTTATCTTACCGGGACTCCTCCCATCGGTGAAAGTCCAGAAAGAGCAGGGGACACTTGCTGTGGTGACAGTGCGCCATTGTCCCATTGTTATCACCTGGTCTAGCTCTTTAGGTTTCCCTTCCTTAGGGTCTGCTAGATTGTGTGGTAACAATATTGATAGATAAATAATTGATAGAATGATGATGGTTCAACAACACTCCTGACGATTTACTTATAGCATTGACTGGTCATGAGGTGAAAGGGTACATGCCCCTTGCTTTTCATTTAATTAATTAATTTATTATGTTGATGTTTATTATTATGTTTATAGCAGTTACAAAGATTATGTTAAGAACAAAATGAAAGACAGCATCATACAGAAAAGAAGCGCAGCAAATACCAAACTGAAACAATGTTGAAAAACAATATACAAATACAATTGCCAGAATGTTTGTAGTCATCTCTAAGAAGAACAATGTCTGCAATACTCATTCGCAAAAGGCCCATAAGAAGAGAATGAAACAAATTTTTATAATAATTTTAAAACCCTGCTAGGAAAATACCATAAGATGCAAGAATCCTAACCCTAAGATGAAGTTATGGTTGACTGTGACAAAGCTGAAATGTATGGTTGACAAAGAATCCTAACCCTAAAAGTTATGGTTGACAAAGCTGAAATGTATGAAAAAAAGGGGAGCCTTGTCGAGACCATAATTTTTTGCTCATTTCTCAATTTTAGGACTTATTTAGCTTGTTTGAAAGTGAATTTGCAGACTAATCCAAATGCCCTTCTTAAGGCATAAAAATTTTGAAAAAATGAATGTGAAGGTGCTAAAAAATGCACCAAAATTTTGAGGCCCTAAAGATGCCAGTGTGAAGACAATTTCTGACGTGGTCTAGGATGGCCACTGTAATATCCCCAAATAGAGATACAAGAAAAATAATAATATTTCCAAAACGAGGGCACAGCAGAATCTGAAATTTTTTTGCATATAAAAATAAAAAAATTAGAAATATGAAGATTATTTGTTGAAATAAACACAAATCTGAAATTGTCCTGTCAAATTTATCTCCAAATCGACCTCCAAGCCTGATGAATGATTGCAGCCCACAAAAGATGATATGCTACAGCCTCACAAACCGAAGCTCTTCCACTGAAACACACCCTGCTTACTAGGGGGGTGCCCAAATGTCTCTTTGAAACCAGGGATACTCAAGGTTGTTGGATCTTAAGCCCAAAATTGCAGCAGCATAGAATAGAAAACTCACGACATACAGCTCACAGCTACCACAGCGACCTTCTCCTTTTATCAACTATGGATGTCAAATTATCCATGCAAGATTTTGTCTTCAACCCATGGGCATTAGAGAAACTCAAGCTGATGTGCAGGTGTGCTTTGTCGACTTGAGGACAACCCAAAGTAAAGTGTTCAAGCGTTGGAGTTAAGAGAAGGTTTCAAGGAGATGTGCATTGTTAACTTACTAGTCTTCTTGGAGTTCTCTTCCATGCATTTCATTAACTGATGGTGAACTAGGATGAGATGGCCATGCGTAGGGCTAAGGGAGTACGCTTGAGTTCAACTGAAGTAGAAGTGGAGAAAGCAAGCATGTGCTCGCCGCTTAGTCTAGTGGAGATACTCTGGATCTAACTCATGTCAAACTGTTGTGAAATGAGAGAGAAAAATGCATGCGCGTAGTTAACTGGACTACACTCTCAGTTATCTCCCGAGTCCCCATGCATGCATGCATTGTAGTTAACTCCAAGAAAAGTGTCAAATCATTCCTAAATCAGTGCATGCATCCCAGTGGTCTTTAATTTACTTATGCATGTGCTCAAAATAACTCCCAGTCGCACTCAATATTATCTATGCGCGCTAATCCACATGCATGCATCCTAACCCAATGTGGTTCTATATCCTTTTCCTCTCGGGAGCCAAGGAAAGGACAGCCGATTCGCTTTTAGTTTTCGTGGTTTGCATTGGGGACATTACCGCCACCTAGATCAACACACTTGGCTTCTATGTATAAGTTAAGATAAGATATTTTTATTAGTTTCCAACAAGTGACACAAAAAATTGGTCAATGAGACTAAGTACAATCCGCAACAAGAATCTGTGGGACTACAAAGGCTACTTCAAAAGCATAATGTAAGACAATCTAACAAAATACATGAGGCATGAACATGTGCAGAAACAACTAAAACACAGCAAGGGCAAGGTAAATAACATGGTGAGAAACCTTAAGAGGCACGAGGCCCTGGCTCAACATCAACATCAGAAAAAGGAACTAAGAGTATATGCAAAAGGAGAAGGGACTAGAAGTTAAACAAGTAAAGTAGGATGAGGATATGTCTAAAAGGAAAGTCCTAAAAGTTATTTACAATATTTACAACCACTTCCCATTTGTGGACATATGCACACTTTTGACTTTGACTATGAAATCTCATCAACAATACTAGGGTTGACTACATTCAAGGTAATTAGAAAGTCTTAGAAATTCACAAATGCCTCCTTGTCAAAAAGGAAATAATTCAACATAGACTCTAAAAGTTTGCCCTGACTTTAATGTTAAAAACTTAGTGCTTCAATTTTCAACCAAAAAGGAATGAATGCCTTTTATATGGTATCTAGACCCTTTATTTTCTAGTGACAAGAATAAAAATAATGGAAATCCCTGATTGAATCATTTATGCAGCCATAGCTATGCAATGTCTGACTAAACAATGCCAGCAAAGCCAAGGAAGACAAAATTGCTATACCTCATTTTTAACAGGCTCTTTTGATCCTTTCACTTCACCTGCATTATAGTCCATTGGCTCCCAACTCTCGCCACTTGGAGGCACGAGGGTAGAGTCCCAAGAAACAAAGTAAATATCATCATCAAGATCACTTCCAGAAGCTTCATTTGGATGTGGCCTATGCCCATTCTGTGGGAAAACCAAGCAATCAACTAAATGATGCAAACTAGGAGCATCTACAGCTTCTAGAATCCGAACATCACCTGGATGCAGGCAAGGGTTCTTGGCCACAACCACCTTCCCTCTTACAATTGTTGAACTTGTTTTCCTTTCTCCAGAGCTGGAGCCATGTTTGAGAAAGCAACCCTCCAAGGGTGGCCCTGAAACTTTGATGAAACACTGCCCATATTCCAACTCCCCTATTTCATCCAGACAACCCATTAACCATCTACCTTGGGGGACAAAAATCCTACATTTTGTCAAAAGCTCTTCTAACTGCACAGCTCTTATACAAGAAAGCATGTCTTTTAAATGAGGTTCGCTTTGGGATGTAAAACCAGCACTAAGCATTATGGCAGCAGTGTTTTGCAAATCTCCTGTGCATGATGTTGTCAATACATCAAATGCCACTTCGACATTTTCAAGCATCTGACTGAGCTTTTCAACCATTGAATATTGTAAATTTTGAAAAGCACTGTCAGGCACCAACAAGGATGACAGCAAAGTAATAATCTGCTTATTCAAAAAGCATGGCAGGAAACGTGTCCAAGTAATTATTTCAAGCATTGTATGTTCAGATTCAAATTTCTTCATACTCGGTCTCAATGAGAGCTTAAATTTGCATCCTGATTCTGCTGCCCAAGTTGCAACCACACCTTTGTATCCACCATACCTGATCTGAAAGGCTGAGGGAGGGTTGAAATTCAACTGCAGCATTTGAGCAACTTCCCTGGCAAGAACCGGTGTAATTTTTCCTATGCCATCAGAGAAGTCGTAACCTTTCCTTTTAATATCTGGAAGGTCCTCAACCTGTTTTGATGGAACTTCCACCGTGCAATAGGTGGAAGAAAAGCATTGACCCATCCTTGCCGCATGCTTGGCAACATTGTATTTAGGGAAGTTCCCCATCCACTTCTTAATTTGTTGGACTGTAATATCCTCCCCACTAGCAAAGAACCATGCAGAACGGTCTCTCAACTGATTTGCAGAGAATGCTAGAAACAAGTAGTAACGTCCACATAGCTGAAAACCTTTATAGAGTATTTGCTTCACTCGCTTAAAAATAGCTGTCCTATATGCAGTAGAACCAGAAGAAACATCTTTAACGATGGGTGCTATAGGCACAGTTAGCACCATCGAAGACATTGCTTGCATGCTATCATCCATGAAAGTTACTCGCAGAAATCGATCTGCAAACTTCTTGAAATGCCTTAAGACTCTGTTTGACAACTCCACTTCTGGAGGAAGACAATAAGCTTTTGTAGGAGTGATGACCAATCTCCTCACCTCAATTGTTTCCTCGGCTATCTTTGGGTTCTTCAGGAGCTTCAGGTTCTTTGAAATCCAGCTAAGAACAGCTTTAAATCTTCCAAAGGCGTCAAAAACTGGGTTGGTGTAGGCAAGCATATGCCTGAGTGCCAGGATACTCAACTTGGCTGGTGTCACAGAGGGATTTAACATATTATAGAACTCGGGAGTTATTCTGTGATAATTGACAATACCCTTGTGCACAAGAGCATTCAGAAGGAACATGGTCTCAAAATGAATTCTTGGGCGGTGTGGCAAGGTGAAAAAAAATACCCTTCTCGACACATACACATTTGGCTCCTGGTTAACCTTCAAATTACGAGAAGGGGACTTTTCATCTAGCAACCTATTCTGTCTGAAATAATCCATGGCCTTTTCCATTGTATAACCCATGCGAAGAGACAGGACAATTTTGTAGGCCAGGCATCTGCCCAATGCATTGTTAGGGGTGAAGTCCAAGGTTCGAATCCAGGGATCCTCATCATCCAACAAAGCAAAAGGGACACCCACATAGATATCATCGTCTGCGGTTCTGTAATATATCCAGGGAGGCACCCAGAGCTGTAACAGCATAACTACAGTTCCTTTCTCATGGACAATCCTCACATTCCTAATGTCTCTGACAAGAAATTCAATCTTAAAATCACATTTTATCAGTGTGTCATTGCCAAACAACTGATCCCGAACAAGGAAAATCCTGCACCTTCTATCAAATGGGTCCACATGAAAATCGACACCAGAAGTGGGTGCTCTCCAGGCTACTGAAAATTCATTGAGATTTAGAAGTGAACCGACCTCAAGCAGAACAGGAGAAAATCTAAAGGGGGGAGTTGTTCTTCTTCTGTGTAATCTAGAGGAGGTTTCAGCACCAACCTTGACCTTGAGAGGATGACCGCGGAATATGAGCCTCCCGCGATCACTGAGAGTTACCGCCACCTTCACAGCACTGGGAGCTGCAAACTGAACAAAGGCGTGGGGAGGGACCTTAGAGATGCCACTGTTCTTAACGAAGTAATTGTAATTGTCATTAGTGGAGTTTGTGAAATTTGGATATGTAAATGGTGGAGTCCATGATGTCTTCAATCTGCATCTGCAAACCACTCCAACATTGTTTTCTAGGAATTCTGTAAGCTCTTTCGCACTCACACCCTCTCCAAAGCCACCCAAGCTTATCTGAGTTGGCTCCATCCAATACTCAACAAGATCACAAACAATTCATTTCATTAAGCATCTTTTGTCAACCTCCAATCCATCACAATTCATCAGGGGTCACCCCTATATAAACCTAAGGAAAATTGTCATCAATTATCAGTCATCATGGGTCACCCATATATAAATCTAACACAAAACTATAAATATTACTATTGACCTAGTACCTGCTGAAGTAGGGAGTATCACTGAAGCAAGAGTACATATAACCAGCCAAACTGAAGTTATCTGACAGCAGACTGCTTGTCAGGCCTCGCCTTGCCTGAAATTCCAAACGTGTTCGCCATGTTAGATCGATCCATAATTGATAAGTGGCTTGTGAATTGATAAAGCAGGAGGTGGAATTCGTCCCGCAGGCGGGCAGCCTGGCTGTTTCAGCGGCCCCGTTGTCTACGGCTTGTTTTTCTCTTTCCAACAATCCGGAATTTCGAGGGAAATGTAATGTTCATGGTCGATCGAAAAGTGTAACTACCCCGTCCAAACTCGACCTCATTAAAAACTTTTTTCCAACGCAAAAAGGGGTGTTTTCCAGAATTAAAAGTACAATCCATATGATACATGATTTTCATTTTAGGAGAATTAAAATCACATTTCGTTTCATGTACAATTTCTATTTTAAAAGAATTAGAAATACATTTCATTTTACGAGAATTAAAAGTACATTTCATGCGATTTTCATTTACGGAAAACTTAAAATATATTTGACATTGATAAGATGCAGGTTATTATCTAAATATTTTTCAATCGAGTATTATATTATATTTTATCAAAATATTTGAAGTTTATTTGCAAAATGTTAATAAAAGAGAGTGAAACTATATTTTATAATAATTTTAAAATACTAATAAGAAGATTTATAAGATACAAGTATCTTAATCCTAAGGTAAAGTTATCGTTGAGTGTGATGTTGAGATACATAACAAAGTTATCGTTGAGTGTGATGTTGAGATACATAACGTTGAGTTGTACATGAGAGCCTTGCTAAGACCATAAATTTTTGCTTATTTCTCAATTTTATGATTTCTTTAGCTTGTTTGAAAGAGAATTTGCAGATTAATCCAAGTGCCTTTCTTAAGGCATAAAAATATTGAAAAAATGCATGTGAAGGTTCTAAATTGATCTGAAAATGAGATCTAAGACAATTAATAAGGTATTACATACTCATGTACATGGATTTGTCTATGACATTTTATGCAATGGATCGATAAGATTGCGAAATGCACAAAAAATAAAGCAGTAAACAAAAAACATAATAGACAACACATAACACAGCAAATTTAATGAGCAGTTCACCCAATACTCTTGGGTTACATCTCCTAGTCCAGCCTTCAGTGGTGGCCTCTCTATTATGTCTTCAAGCAAAGTTTTTACAACAGTGAGCTCAATTTGAGCCTCACACACAACAGATGCAACAACAAGAGCTTTACTTGAACCTCTCAATCTTTTCCAGAGTACACAGACTCCCCCAACGCTCTCTGTCTCTGTCCTAACTCTGTCTCGGCATTTGCCTGCAATACTACCCCCTCTATTTTCTCTTTGTCTGTGGCTTTTAAAGTCAAAACTGTGTTGCCTGTTCGTTTCAGGTTCTCGGCTCTCAGTCTCCCTGGCCTTTGTTCGCTTCAAATCCCTCTTCCAGCATTATACAATCATTGCATAACGCCTAAAGGGGAGGTGGCCACCTATTCTGTAACGTAAGAGTGCCTCGGGCCTCTAGAACTCCTGAAACAGCCACTCTCTATTTAACACAGTGAAATGTATTTGAAATTGAGAAAATCCGCCAAAACTCTATGTATCGGACTTCAAAAGTCCTTAAATCCACCTTATTCTCCTATTGGGTCCACCTGTAAGTCGCCATCGCATATCGAAATGGCCCGTCCCTTTGTATTTTGGAAATACATTAAAAACTACGAAAATGCATTAGAAATGGCTTTCCTCTGGACTTGAAACTATATGTAATAGCCTTAAGGTACCCTTTCGGGTCCGGCTTATCGCATCGACGCTTTCTCCTTCGCATTTCGTTTAACAAACGAAACTGCGAAAATACATTAAAAATGGTGTTTGACGGATCTCAAGATCCATATATTATGGCTTATAATGTTATCGGGTTTGGTCCATCGGATCGCATATATGCATATGTACATAAACCCCCGCTCCTTTGTATTTGCTAATTGCGATTTGGTGATGCAACATGGGCCATCGATCTGCACGCTTGATCAACGGTCCTCATTGACCCCACCAGTCGCCATCGCATCTCCTATGAGGTCTACGTCGATTGTCATCACAAGTCTTATGTGGATTCTACCAATATCCGCCGATTGTGATCCGCTGCTCAGATCTGGACCGTTGATCGGCCAGATCTGACGGCTACTGTGAATTACATTGTTCCGCCTCCGATACTCTGTCTTTTCACGAGTTTTTGCCTCTCGCTAGTGTTTTTTGCCATTCTAAAAGGTTTTCTCATGCGATCTTCTTTGGTCTTTGGCATGATTTTTCGAGTTTTTGAAGACTTAGAGAGTGTTCTTGGATCCATTTGGATCATGCCTTCCCACTGAAAAGGCTTTTGGACCAACAAAAACTGGTTTTCAAGCATCGCTCAAGTGAGGATACAGCTGCCTCACTTGTCCAATCTCTATCCATTTGGCACTACTGGGTTTTGAACCTTTGAGCCTAATCTTAAGGTACTCCACGTCCCCTCTGGGCGTAGTCCTCACCTTCCTGTCCAAAACTGTATCTTCCTGCAGCTCATTGAGGTATTCAAGCAACGGATCACCAATGGAAGGCAATTGACTTTGCTCTTCAGGATCTTCAATTAATGAAGGTTCAAACAGTCTTAAATTTTCTGCATTTACTACTGAATAAATGTGCATGTATGCTGGCAAATCAAGGTGGAAAGCGTTCTCGCCAATTTATTCAACCACCTTAAAAGGCCCATACCTTATTGGCTTCAGCTTCTTTCCTTCACCTTGCATTTTGTCCTTGTTGATATACAACCAGACTTGATCGCCAACTTGGAAGTTGTGCCCCACCCGGTGTTTATCATGCCTTGCCTTGTACTTGGCTTGGCTCTTTTCCAGTTGTTCCTGCACTGCCTGGTGAATTTCTTAGATCTGTTCAATGAATCTAGTTGATTTGTCCACATCACTATGTCCATCAACTACTATGTCTTTTTCAAAGACAAAATCCAAGGGAGACCTTGGTATAAAACCAAAACAGGTCTCAAAAGGAGATCTTTGTGTAGAATAATGTTTAGCACGGTTGTAAGCACGTTACACATAACGTAAATGTTCATTCCAAAGCTTGGGATGCTTGCTGCAATAACCCCTGAGCAACTGGATCACTGTCCTGTTGACTACCTCTGTTCGGCCATTTGTTTATGGATGAAAGGTTATGCTTTTCTTCAGTCTGGTGTCCATCAATTCCCACAGACTTGACCAAAACTTCCCAACAAATCGGGAGTCTCAATCAGATACTATGGAAGTGGGTAACCCAAAATGCACCCAGACATGCTGAAAGAACAACTTCGCTGTTTGTTCAGCTGTAATCTACTTATTACAGGGTATTAAAATACACATTTTGTTGAACCTATCCACAATAACATATAAATAGTCATGTCCCTTTCTAGATTTTGGCAATCCCCCAACAAAGTCCATGGAAACACTTTCCCAAGGACGGGAAGGAACTGGAAGTGGAGTGTACAAGCCTAGTTTTCTATTGTTGGGCTTGCTTTTAGCACACATGGTACACCCTCTTACATATCTAGAAACGGTTTCATGCATTTTTTGCCAATAGCAGTATCTTTGCAGCTGCGCAACTGTTTTACTTACACCAAAATGACCTGATATCAGAGAAGTATGTGCCTCCTTAATTATGTTAACTCTTTCTATTTGTGGAATGCATAGCTTTCCTAGATGATACAAGAGTTGGTCTTTAACATAATAATCCAATTCTTCTACCTTTTTGCCATTACTTAAAGCTGCGTATACATCTTTAAAGTCTATATCTTCAGCATATTGTTCAATGTAGCTTTCATGCATTACTGACTTATGCTTAAGTATAGTAGATGCATTTATGATTGGTTTGGACAACATATCTGCAACTTTATTGTGTATGCCCTTTTTATATCTGATGACTAAATGAAACTGTTGTAGGAAACTCATCCACCTATAGTGTCTTGATTGTTGCAATTTAGTTTGTGAGTGCAAATACTGAAGTGGCTGATGATCAGTATGTATAACTGTTTATTTGCCCATTAAGTAATGTTTCCACTTTTTTACACTCTGTACTAATGCATACAATTCTTTATCATATGTAGGATAATTAACTACTGCGGAATTAAAAGTCTCAGAATGGTAGCATATGGGTTTACCATGTTGCATCAACACTGCTCCCATGGCATAGTCGCTGGCATTAGTTTCGATCTCAAATGGTTGTTAAAGATTTGGCAATGCTAGTACTGGTGTTGTACTAATTTTTTCTTTCAAGGTGTCGAAGGCTTTCTGAAATTTGCCTCCCCACTGAAACACCTTGTTCAATCATGTTAAAGCATGTAAGGGAGCTACAATTAAGGAAAAGTTAGCAATAAACTTTCTCCAATATTGTGCTGCTCCTAAGAAGCTTCTACCTTCTGTAGCAGACTTGGGTTTAGGCCAGTTTACAATGACTGCAACCTTAGAGGGATCTATCTTCAATTCACTAATTCAAAGATGTTTTGCCAAATTCACATTTTGGTAATTTAACATAGAGATTTTCTTTTTTCAAAACATCGAGAGTCTTCTTTGCATGCTTTAAATGTTCTTCCATGTTTTACTGAATACAAGAATGTCATCTAGATATACAATTACAAAATCATCAATAAAAGGCCTGAGTACATCATTCATAACTCGCATGAAAGTGGCAAGAGCATTAGTTAGGCCAAAAGGCATAACTAGCCATTCATATAACCCTTGCTTTGTTTTGAAAGCAGTCTTCCATGCATCTTGCTCTGCTACTCTAACCTGATGGTAACCACTACGCAGGTCCAACTTGGAAAAGTAAACAGCTTCCTTCAACTGATCCAATAGATCATCAATGCGAGGAAGGGGATAATGATTCTTGATCGTTATTTTATTCAGTGCTCGGTAATCAATGCACATCCTCCACGAACCATCTTTCTTTCTCACCAACACGATTGGAGATCCACATGGTGATGTGCTTGGTCTTATGAACCCTTTCTCGAGCAGCTCTTGTACCTGCTTCTTGATTTCTGCATTCTCTAAAGCGGATAACCTGTACATTCCGATGTTAGGCAATGGAGCATCTTGCTGCAAATTAATATCATTTACAATTTCCCTTTTGGGTGGCAGACCTTTTGGTTCTTGAAATAAAATATCATATTTTGAAATAACTTTTTCTAAATCAGCTTGTTGTTTAGCATCACAACCTTCAAATACATTGGTTTTATCAGGTTTCTTTTCCTTTACAACCATCAGTAAAAATTGCTTGCATGAATTTACAATTCTTTTCATCTGCCCTGAGTTTATGAGAGTATAATTACTCTAGAGTTTATGAGCTCTCACAATATATTCAATTCCATCTTTAACGAGTTGATACTTATTTTCAGCTCTATAGAAAATGGCTTTTCTATCATACAAGTAAGGACTTCCTAAAACAATTCCACATATATCCAAGGGAACGATATCTAACTCAACCTCATCTACAAATGTTGACCCAAAATAAAACCTAAGTTTACATTGTCTAGTCACTTGTAGCTTTGCTTTATCACATACCCAACCTAATGGATATGGCTTCTTGTGAGGTGTGGTTAGTAGTCCCAATTTCTTTACAATTGCTTTAGAAATTAAGTTTACTTGTGAGCCACTATTAAACAAAGTATCAATCTTTTGATGCTTGGAAATAACTCTAATATGAAAAAGCTCATGTCTTTTCCTCTCATTTTCTTCACTGTCAATAGTTTGGGCAGAATTACTAGTAGATGCTTCAGAATTTTTACCTTTTATACCTGTGGGTGCGATTGTTGCTTCATCACCTGAGTCCGACCCCAAATCTTTCTGTATAGCAGCAACAGTCTTCTTCTTCTTGCCATCGAACTTCTTGGGTTTCAACTCCGGATGCAGAGACCAACAATGTTCATCATCATGTCCATCCTTCTTGCAGTGAGTGCATGAAGGGCCTTTTATACAGAATTTGCCTTCCTCTCTTTCCATTTATGCTTCCTCTTTTCCTTGTTTTTGCTTGGAGTGGGTTTTGATGATTCCCCAATCTCTAGGTTCACATTCTTGCCTTTAGCCTCTGGATGGGTAGGCTGGACAAATACCTCATCTATGATAGTAGGGTTAAACATGAGAATGGTATGCCTCAAATAGCTGTGTAGACCACCTATATACTTCAGCAAAGTTTCAGGTGAGTCTAAATAAATGCCTAGAATCAAAGCTCTTTTTCTAAATTCTTGGGTGTAGCTTTGTACACTTTTCCCTTTTAATTGGTGAAGAGTTTGCCAACTCATCATAGCTTGCTACATATAAGCTAGTGGATAGAATTGTTTTTTAATTGCAGAAACAAATTCACTCCAGATAGAAAGAATTTTACCATGCTTCTTCAAGTCAGCTTGTGTCCTGCCTTCCCACCATACCAAGGCAGTTCCTCCAAGGCGTAGGCTAGCCAGCTGAATTTTACTCCTGTCTGAATCAATATTCTGCACCCTGCAATACACATCAATCTGTCTGATCCAGTTATCTAGCTTCTCTGCATTTAATTCTCCATCATATATTGGCAAATCAAATTTAACATCTAATTTAATCAAAGATGTTTTCTTCTTTTTATTTTCAGGGCTATCAGGAGGTGTGGATAGAGGAGCCTCTTTTCCTTTCCCTTTGCCTTCAGAATGGCCATCTATAAGAGATTCTTCTATTCCTTTGTCTTGTTTGGAAGTGGAAGAATCTTCACTTCGACCTTTCTTAAATTCTCTATACATTTCTTCTACCATGGCTCTCATGGTCATGAAACTGTCCATGAACTGAGAGTCTGATTCCAAGGGATTTTCTTCTGCCATTTTCCTCCTAGGATAGACTCTACCAATTTCTGGGTTAGTTTCAACCAATTCTTCTTCTCCTAGTTTGATCTTTGACCTAGTTATCATTCACCAATCCAGCACAAGCTTGTCTAACCTTAGTAAACCTAAAGCTTTGATACCACTTGATCTGAAAATGAGATCTAAGACAATTAATGAGGTATTACAGACTCATGTGCATGGATTTGTCTATGACATTTTATGCAATGGATCGATAAGATTGCGAAATGCACAGACAATGAAGCGGTAAACAAAAAACATAATAGACAACACATAACACAACAAATTTAATGAGGAGTTCACCCAATACTCCTGGGCTACATCTCCTAGTCCAGCCTTCAGTGGTGGCCTCTCTATTATGTCTTCAAGCAGAGTTTTTACAACAGTGAGATCAATTAGAGCCTCACACACAACAGATGCAACAATAAGAGCTTTACTTGAACCTATCAAGCTTTTCCTGAGTACACAGACTCCCCCAACGCTCTCTGTCTCTGTCCTAACTCTGTCTGAGCATTTGCCTGCAACACTGCCCCCTCTGTTTGCTCTATGTCTGTGGCTTTTAAAGCCAAAACTGCGCTGCCTTTTTGTTTCGGGTTCTCGGCTCTCAGTCTCCTTGGTCTCTGTTCACTTTTAATCCCTCTTCCAACATTATATATTCATTGCATAATGCCTAAAGGGGAGGTAGCCACCTATTCTGTAACGTAAGAGTGCCTCAGGCCTCTGGAACTCCTGAAACAACCGCTCTTTGTTTAACACAGTGAAATGTATTTGAAACTGAGAAAATCCGCCAAAACTCTATGTATCGGACTTCAAAAGTCCTTAAATCCACCTTATTCTCCTATCGGGTCCGCCTGTAAGTCGCCATCGCATATCGAAATGGCCCGTCCCTTTGTATTTTGGAAATACATTAAAAACTGCGAAAATGCATTAGAAATGGCTTTCCTCTGGACTTGAAACTATATGTAATAGCCTTAAGGTACCCTTTTGGGTCCGGCTTATCGCATCGGCGCTTTCTCCTTCGCATTTCATTTAACAAACGAAACTACGAAAATACATTAAAAATGGTGTTTGACAAATCTCAAGATCCATATATTATGGCTTATAATGTTATCGGGTCCAATCCATCGGATCGCATATATGCATATGTACATAAACCCCCACTCCTTTGTATTTGCCGATTGCGATTTGGCAATGCAACGTGGGCCGTCGATTTGCGTGCTTGATCAACGGTCCTTGTTGACCCCACCAGTCACCATTACATCTCCTATGAGGTCTCCACCGATCGTCGTCGCAAGTCTTATGTGGATTCCGCCGATATTTGCCGAAGGCCACCGCCGCTCAGATCTAGACCGTTGATCGGCTAGATCTGACGGCTACTGTGCATTACTTTGTTCCACCTCTGATACTCTGTCTTTTCATTGATTTCACGAGTTTTTGCCTCCCGATAGTGTTTTCCCCATTCTAAAAGGTTTTCTCATGCGATCTTCTTTGGTCTTTGGCATGATTTTTCGAGTTTTTGAAGACTTAGAGAGTGTTCTTGGATCCATTTGGATCATAAATAATGCGTCAAAATTTTGAGGCCCTAAAGATGTCAATGTGAAGACTATTTCTGAGGTGGTCTAGGATGGTCACCTAGATCAACACACTTGGCATCTATATATAAGTAAAGATAAGATAAGATATTTTATTAGTTTCTGACAAGTCACCAAAAAGATTAATTGTCCACTCTGGTTGGACAGGAAGGGTCGGAGAAGGGAAATCATTCTTAGGACTAAAGAGTTGGGTGGAAAAAGGGGAGAGCTCTCCTTTCCTGGTTCTCTTGTAGCTAGATAGCCTAGAACTACGAGAATCTCTAAAATGGGATTTCAACTCAACACCTTTTTGGAAGAGTTTCTCTTTGGATAGCATAGTACGATGAAAGTTGTCAAAGGGACTAAGTACAATCAACAACAAGAATGCATGAGATTACACAAGGCTACTCCAACAACATAATGTAAGACAATCTAAAAAAATACATGAACGTGAACATGTGTAGAAACAACTAAAACAAAGCAAGGGTAAGGTAAAAAACATAGTGGAAACCCTAAGAGGCACAAGGCCCTATCTCAACATTAGCATCTGAAAATGGAACTAAGAGTATACGCAAAATAAGGAGAAGGGACTAAAAGTTAAACAAGTAGGATGAGGATATGTATAAAAGAAAAACTCCTAAAAGTCATTTACAGTATTTAGTATTTAGAACCACTTCCCATTTGTGGACATATGCACACTTTTGACTTTGACTATGAAATATCATCAACAATACATCAGTTGACTACATTCAAGTTAATTATAAAGTCTTGGAATTTCAGAAATGCCTCCTTGTCAAACAAGAAAAAATTCAATATAAACTCTAAATTTTTTCCCTAATTTTAATGTTAAAAACTCAATGCTTTAATTTTCGACCGAAAAAATAATGAATGGGTTTTATATGGTATCTAGACGCTTTAACTTTTAGTGATTGGGATAAAAATAATGGAAACCCCTAATTGAATCATTTATGTGGCCATAGTTAATCAAATGGTGCCAAAAGTAAATTAAAACTAGTAATTACAAGATTAAACAAATATAGCTCCTAACATATTGCAATGTCTAAATAAACAATGCTAGCAAAGCCTAGGAAGATAAAATTGTTATACCTCAATTTTAACAGGTTCTTTTGATCCTTTAACTTCACCCGCATTATAGTTCATTGTCTCCCAACTCTCGCCACTTGGAGGCACGAGGCTAGTGTCCCAAGAAACAAAATAATTATCTCCATCAAGATCACTTACAAAAGCTTCATTTAGATGTGGCCTATGCCCACTTTGTGGGATAACTAAGCAATCAACTAAATGGTGCAAACTATGAGAATCTATAACTTCTAGAATCCAAACATCACTTGGATGCAGGCAAGGATTCCTGACTACAACCACCTTGCCTCTTACAATTGTTAAACTTGTTTTCCTTTCTCCAAAGTTGGAGCCATGTTTGAGAAAACAACCCTCCAAGGGAAGCCCTGAAACTTTTATGAAACGTTGCCCATACTCAAACTCCCCTATTTCATCCAGACAACCCATTAACCACCCACCTTAGGGAACAAATTTTCTACATTTTGTGAAAATATCTTCTAACTGCACAACTTTTACACAAGAAAGCACGTCTTTTGAATGAGGTTCAGTTTGTGATGTAAAATTAGCACTAAGCATTATGGAAGCAATGTTTTGCAAATCTCTTGTGCATGATGTTGTCAATACATCAAATGCTACTTCAACATCTTCAAGCATTTGGCAGAGCTTTTCAACCATTGAATATTATAAATTTTGAAAAGCACTATCAGGCACCAAAAAGGATGGAAACAAAGTAAAAGTATCCTTATTCAAAAAGCATGGCAGGAAACATGTCCAAGTAATTATTTCAAGCATTGTATGTTTAGATTCAAATTTCTTCATACTTAGTTCAATGAGAGCTTACATTTTCATATTGGTTCTGTTGCCCAAGTTGCAACCACACCTTTGTATCCAATATACTTGATATGAAAGGTTGAGGGAGGGTTGAAATTCAACTGCAGCATTTGAGCAACTTCACTGGCAAGAACCAGTGTAATTTTTCCTGTGCCATTAGAGAAGTCGTAACCATTCCTTTTAATATATGGAAGGTCCTCAACCTGTTTTGATGAGACTTCCACCATGAAATAGGTGGAATAAAAGCATTGACCCATGATTGTGGCATGCTTGGCCACATTGTATTTAGGGAAGTGCTCCATCCACTTTTGAATTTGTTGGATTGTAATATCCTCCCCATTAACAAAGAACAATGCATAACAGTCTCTCACCTGATTCATAGAGAATGCTAGAAACAAGTAGTAACTTCCACAGAGCTAAAAACCTGTATGGAGTATTTGCTTCACTTGGTTAAAAATAGTTTTCCTATATGCAGAAGAAACATCTTTAATGATGGATGTTATAGGCACAGTTAGCACCATCAAAGTCATTGCTTGCATGCTATCATCCATGAAAGTTACTCGCAAAAATCAATTTGCAAACTCGTTGAAGTGCCTTAAGACTCTGTTTGACAACTCCACTTTTGGATGAAGACAATAAGTTTTTATATGAGTGATGACCAATCTCCTCACCTAAATTGTTACATTGGTTATCTTTGGGTTCTTCAAGAGCCTCATGATATTTGAAATCGAGGTAAGAACAACTTTAAATCTTCCAAAGGCATAAAAAATTGGGTTGGTGTAAGCAAGCATATGCTCGAGTGCCAAGATACTCAACTTGGTTGGTGTCACAGAGGAATTTAACAAATTATAGAACTCAGGTGTTATTTTGTGATAATTAACAATACCCTTGTGCAAAAGAGCATTCAGAAGGAACGTGGTCTTTAAATGAATTATTGGGCGGTGTGGCAAGGTGAAAACAAATCCCCTTCTAGACACATACACATCTGGCTCCTAGTTAACTTTCAAAATACAAGAAGGTGACTTTTCATCCGACAACCAATTTCGTTTGAAATAATATGTGGCCTTTTCCATTGTATAACCCATGCGAAGAGACAAGACGCTTTTATATGCCAGGAATCTACCCAATGAATTGTTAGGGGTGAAGTTCAGGGATCCTCATCATCCAATAAAGAAAAAGGGACACCCACATAGATATCATCACATGTGGTTTTGTAATATACCCAAGGAGGTACCCAGAGTTGTAACAACATAGCTATTATTCCTTTGTCATTAACAATCCTCACATCGTTAATGTATATGACAAGAAAATTCAATATTAAAATCATATTTTATTGGAGTGTCCTTACCAGAAAAATTGACCCCAAATAAGGAAAATCTTGCACCTTCTATCAAATGAGTCCAAATGAAAATCGACACCAAGAGTGGGTGCTCTCTAGGCCATTGAAAATTCATTGAGATTTAGAAATGAACCGATCTCAAGTAGAACAGGAGAAAATCTAAAGAGGAGAGTTGTTCTCTTTTTGTGTAATCTAGAGGAGGTTTTATTACCAACCTTGACCTTGGGAGGATGGGCATGAAATATGAGCCTCCCGCGATCACTGAGAGTTAACGTCTCCTTCACAACACTCGGAAGTGCGAACTAAACAAAGGCATGGGGAGGGACCTTAGAGATTCCATTGTTATTAACGAAGTAATTGTAATTGTCATTAGTGGAGTTAGTGAAATTTGGATATGTAAATGGCAGAGTCCAGGTTGTCTTCAATGTACATCCGCATACCTCTCGAACATTATTTTCTAGGAATCCTATAAGCTCTTTTGCACTCACGCCCTCTCCAAATCCACCCAAGCTTATCCAAGTTGGCTCCATCCTATACTCAACAACATCACAAACAATGTGTTTCATGAATCATTAACCTTCAATCAATTATCATTCATCATGGGTCACACCTATATAAACCTAAAAAATAATTGTCATTAATTATCAATTGGCATGGGTTGCCCATATATAAATCTAACACAAAATTATAAATATTACTATTGACCTAGTACCTATCATAGAAGTAGCGAGCTTAGATTTGATCCCAAACCAAAATGTAGCAATGAAGTAAGAGAGCATATAACCAACCAAGCTGAAATTATTTGACGATAGAGTGTTTGTTAGGCCTCGCCTTGTCTAAAACTCTAAACATGTTCACCATGTTACATGATAATTGGTAAGTGGATAGTGGATAGTGATTTGATAAAGCAAGAGACAAAATTTGTCCTGCGGGCCATCTAGTTGTTTCAGCGACCCCCTTATCCACTACTCATTTTTCTCTTTCCAACTATCCAGAATTTCTAGGGAAATCAAATGTGTAGATTTTCCTGTAGATTCACAACTCATGTAATGTACTAAAACAAAAGGCAAGAATCTATTGTACTCTTTAAACAACGGAAACTAATGATCGATGAAAACAATAATCGACAAGAGGAAGATAATCAAATACACATAAGACAATTTTTTCTCTGGGGAAAGCCAATGCTCAAAACCCTGACTATCTATTGCATTAATCATAAATCTGAGTGATAATACAAAGCTTGTTCTCACTAGAACAATTCCTGCACAAGTATGATCAACTCTCTGCCTCACAAGCCCGCTCTAGCCAACACTTAGCCAATTTTGTTGCCTTCCAAGCCCCTATTTCCTTGCAAAATTCCTGTGAGGATCATCCCATATTTAATTGGGAAATCCTTCCTCCATAACTGTGCAATCCAAACTAAGGTCCTTCTCTGATTGCATGCATGACCTGTACAACTCGGATAATTCTACAATTGATAGTACATTGTCCCTGCACTCTAGTCTCAACTAGGTCTTTCTTTGAATTGACATGCATGAGTTTCTCAGGAGGGAATCTTTAGTTAGCTAAAGTAGGACTGAGGATGCACCAGTGCACCAACTCACTACTAGACCTCTACTGGTTCCACAAACAGTTAGAACTAGTTTAACTGTCTATAACTCAGTCAAACTGAGTTATCTAATTAAAACTCAAATAAACTCATACTGGACCCCTAGGGAGAACATATACATGACTACAGAAAGACTTCAAACTCGAAATTCCTAAGCTAATTAAGTTAATTAAACTTAATTAACTATTTACAAGTTGCTATGAGAATAGAATTTGATTTTAATTCTCAGTTTAATTCAAGGACAAATAAAACTAGAATTTCTTATTGCCATTTTTCAACAGAATGATCATCCATGTATACAAAGTGTAACCACCCCACCCAAACTCCACATTATAAAGTGGCGATAAATTCTTTTTTCCAACCCAAAAAAGTGGGTATATCATTTCGTGACAATTAACGTACATTCCATATGATGCATGCATAATTCTCGTATCAAGAGAATTAAAATATATTTCATTTCATATGATGCATGAATTATTCTCGTATTAGCGAAACTAAAATACATTTCATTTCATAAGAATTAAAAGTGCATTTCATATGATTCATGATTTGAAATAAAAATAGCTTTCATTTAATCATAATAAAAAATGTATTCTATATGATGTTTTTTCTTTTCAAAATAATCAAAAAATATATTTCATTTTGTACCATGCATAATTCTCATTTCAAGATATTTCAAAATGTATTTGATAATGATATGGTGAATACATTTGATATTGATATGATGCATGATGTATATTGGTCAAGTTGGTGTCATTATCTATACATATCAATCAATTTTCTATACTTCTATAATTTTACTAACCATTCATTAGAAATTTTAATTTTTTTATCAAAACATTTATCAAGCACTGAATCAAAGTTTAAATTTTTTTATAAAACATCAATTACAAAAAAAAATAAAGTTTAAAAATATTATTGGACTTAGAGGAGATTAAAAACTCATTTGGTATTCATCTTCAATGATATGATTTTCAACCAACTATAAATCATTTTTTGAAATAGAATTACGGTGACATTGAGCTCTTCGTAAACATGTTTGAAAGAAACTCCCTAAAACTACCTTGAAATCTCCTTCAAATTCTTAGCCAATGGGGATAAACTGGTATCATGTGTTGTCACTCCCAGAAACAGCCTTGGATTGCTTACAAGACCAGTGCCTACGCACATCTAGATTTTGTGTGTCTCAAATGATTCTCAGGAAAATGGAGACATATATATATATATATATATATATATATATATATAGGGAATGGGTTGGTTCATTCATCCAAAGGTATAAGTCATGTATTTCTGGTACTTCTTCACATATAAAATTCACATAAATATGTGCATAAAATAGTGGAGGCTGAGTAGTTCAAGGACTTACAGTTTAATAATCTTTTGTAGAGCAATGAGAGAGGATAAGAAGAAAGAGCAACTCATCACATAGAGCTTAAAGCATCAAGAATTCTACCTTTAACACATAGAGCTTGAAGCATTAAGAATTTCTACACTTATTTGAGTTACGGGTAGATATAATGGACCAAAGAGAGACTGAATGCTATGATTCATGTAGCGCAATTTTAAATATATAATCTCAATAATCCATACAGGCACATGCATTAATAAATCAATACAAATGAATCTGTGAGGAAGTATGAAATATTTCTAGCAGCTATGATTGCATGAATTCAGAGAAGAAACATGAACATAATGGGTTTTAACAGAGGGATAACATACTATAATACTCGAAGGGGGAATCACCACCATTTACTTGATATTATGAAAGATCTATATTATAAAGTCATACAGTCTGAAAATAACATGTAGCATTTTCTTTAGGATTTCTGAACCTTTGTAAAGTGTCACTTCCCCCTATTTATCTGGAGAGGGGAGCGTTTGAACATTCATTACAACAAAATATCTTCTGTCGAGTCTCAGCTGTCAGATTGACTAGCTGTCTCGGCCAGGGATGGCTTTGTGGCCCAAAAACATTACAAAATATTAATTGCCTCATTAAAGGGTGACACATCACAAGATAACAAATCAATCAATAATCAGATGAACATGTTAATAATTATCGCCATGCCCATCCATGTGATCGTCGCTGCTTCAGATTGAATTTTGCTCACGGTCTTGCCTCCTGTGTTACTCAGCTGACTCTTGTCGCGTCTGCCTTTACTGCTTGAACCATTCATCCTTCAAACCTTGGAGTGGGCACAATCAGTTTCATATTGTAGTACTAAAGCAGAGGACCCCTGGGAGGTACTTTGGATTCCCTCTATATGGGGGCACCATGCTGGCTAATCAAGTCCTCTCGAGATACTAAGTCCTTGTTTACTTCTATCATCATCGACCCTAGTTCTATATCATAGTGGGCCTTTCTATATCAGCCCATGTCGAGTTTGAATGCTCCATCTCCCTTATTAAATGCCACAGCTACCGACCCACATCGCCTTTAAAGTTCTACACTACCTGGTCGTGGCAGTAGGGGAGTGGAATGGAATGGAAGTGAGGGTGACGTAACCAGGAGGATGTAACGTTCAGTTGACGTGGAGCCAAGTGATAGGTGGAAAAGGGCGCGGGATTTTGGCGGGAGAGAGTGTCAGGATGAGTGTTTTTCAGAGTGGGGCATGAGTGGTAAGTGGTAAGTGAGGGGGGTGCGAAATAATATGAGAGGGACACGTAGCGGCGGGGCCCAGTAGGGAAACCAATTTTTTGGACCCCCCCCGCTGATAAAGGGAAACATGCAAGGTTGGGGGGTCGAAAAGGCCTGGGAGTCGTCGATTTTAGTGGAGTCAATTTGGGTTGTCTAGAGATGGGGGGTGTTTAATTAGTATGTGGCCTTCGCCTGACCTTTCTTTTTCGCTGAAATCCTTTGTTAAAATGGTTTTCGTCTCCTCCCGACGCTTTACACTATATCGAGACTCCTCCACTTCGATGTCTTTTTAACCCCAATCCCGTCCAGAATCGTCGATATTGTGGGACCTCCGATGTTGCTAGAAGTCAGATATGTAAGACCTCCCCACCGCCGATAAGCCGATAGACTATGCCCCGGGCCCTCCGATTTGTGATTTGTGATATCGACGATTGGTTGATCACAAATGTCACCGCCTTCCCTTGCTGTTGTTTTAGAAAAACCCCGCTTGTGATTTGCGATGAACCTGACCCTTATCCATTTTTCCTTTGTTTTCTAGCTTTGAAAGGGTATCTTCAATCTGCTCTAACTTCTGATCCAAGAGTCTGTTTTTGGACTTCCACCTACCATTGGAAAGATTATTTTGAACATTATCCAGTGGAGAGAGTCTGATTCAGCTTTGAGAGCTTCTGTGGCTTGGAATATGGATGCAAAAATCTATGTTCTTTGGTACTCTTTGTACAACTGGAACTCTATTTTCAGAAGGTGACAACACCATGGATTGGAGTTTTTCCTACATCCAATTTGTAGTGAAAGCCAAATCCCCGTAAATATAAAGTATGGTAATACCTTTGTTAATTGGATATTCATATGGAAAAGAAAAGCCTTTAATTCCCTAAGGTCATCTGTTTCTTGTCCCGACTTAGCTTTTGCAGTGAAGAAACGAAAATCTAGTAGAAATAAAACATAACCCAAACTGCATGTATATCGTGGCCCTTGACAGGCCCCATCAAAGAAATTCCAAGCATACAACCTATCCATTGAAAGTGCTTGCACAACTCTTTGTTTGTAAATCAACAATAGGGCCAATACCTAAGCATAGATTTGAAAATATGGGATTGATTTATCTTCAAATAAACTAAAGTTGAAAACCAATCATATTCACCAAGTGATTAAGAAGTGAATTTCGCTAAAAGGATTTAACTCTCTTCATATATTCTAGTCTTGAAAATTCATATCCATAGTCTCTTTAAGCCACAAATCGTAAAAACCCAACAAAATGTCCAAATACTTCCAAGCTTGTATAAATAATGTACAAAGCAAAAAAAGATGAGTAGTAGTCTCCTCATTTGTTTTACACATTCAACACCTTCCTAGGGAAATTTTGTTCCTCTTTTGAAGCATTTTCCAAGTCAATACTTTATTACTGAAATTTTCCACATGAACAATATACTCTTGGATGGAGCCTTGACCTTTCATAATTTTGAATACCACCATCTAATCTTAGTCAAGCTTCGCAATGTAATCACCCTAGTCTAATTCATTTCCCATACTAACGTATCAAGGTCCTCGTTCAACCTTATATGGGGTCTTCCTCGTTCAAACATAAATTTCTCCCTTCCTCAACTCATCTCATCAATCAACCCTAATTCTTGAGTTAACAACCAACCTTGGGACATATGGTGGTTTCAGATGGATTATTGACCTTATTTAGTGTGCACCTCCCCAACTCCTGCAAACTTAAGACTATATTTTTAGCAATAAAGGCCTCCTGACCACATCCCATGATTGCATCAATTCATATTCACCCTTATGCCCTATTTCCAATAATCCATGCTAAGTATTTAACAATCACAAGGAAGTTTGTTCATCCATGGATTTCATTGATTACACCTATATGAATACTTTTCCTCTCCATTCTTACACAATTCAAAGTGAATTTGGTGCAAAGTATTTTCTATGATGACCCTTCTTTAAAGAGTATGTTTGTAAGTAAATTCCATGGGGACTTTGTAGCAAAGGACTAGCCAAACAAGCGAATATATTTGAGCCCCAACCCCCCTAAGATTTGGGTGTAGCTATTAGCTTTCATCTAGTTAGGTGAAATCCCTTATACTCACTTGTTCCTTTCCATAAAAAGCTAAAACAACATTTCTTAATCCTTTCAAAAAATCCCTTTGGGATGTGCACTAAAGTGTGCTAAAAGATTGCAATTACCTCTAATACACATTTTACAAGAACTAACTAGCCCCCTCTATAGAGCCACCTATTGCACCATAAATAAATGCAATTTCTAATCCTTGTTAAAAACCATTCCTAGCGAACTTTACCATAATTATTGGATTTTAGAGTGAAACCAAGTTTACTCAATTATTAATATCAAGATGCTAAAGAGGAAAAATTATTTCCATCTTATATTTTGAGTGTCATCCAATCTCGATGTGGATAAAGCATGTTTATTCTCATTTATCTCCATATTAATAGAAATACAATAAAATTATAAAATATCTTTTAAATCTCGGCCTTCAACATCATACCAAAGCAAAAAAGAAATACATCATCAACAAAAGGAGATGTGTTAATAATTCACTCCTCCCCACCTTGAGGCATGAAAGTTGTCTTTGTCTCTTAGCTTCTTTTATTAAATTCTGTTATCCACCAATAACAAGAGTATGGCGATAGAGGTAAACCCAACCTAATTAATATGGAAGGCTTAAAGAATAAAGAGGTAATCCCATATATCAACACAACAAAGAGAATAAAGGAGACACACCCTATAATATATTTTACCAAAGGAAGAGTAAAGCTTAAATGAATCAACAAATGCTGAAGATACAACTAGGAGACCTTGTCATAAGCTTTGGATAGGTCCAACTTGATAATTATAGTAGGAGACTAAGAGAGCTTGATAGTGTGGAGACCCTTTCAAGCAAATCTTATGGCTTCATAAATTTGCCACCCATCAAAAAACACAAACTACTAAAGGGGGAAAAACCTAGATAAGATAAGATAAATATATGTCCAATGAATGACCACAACAATAGGTCAATGGGATTGAAATGTGGGAGTGCAAGAAAAAATCACGAGTTGAAAATAATATAAATGAAGAAAGCTACATATGTATAAGACCAGGACATATGTATAAAGCTGTGACAAAGGTACAATGATATGAAACACTAAGCGAGTTTGGACGACTCAAGAACCTTTAAGAGAGAGAATGAGAAAGAGAGATTGGAAAATGAGGTTAATGATGTCAAGGTCTCTTTAGTCTGATGAGTGAGTACGATGGGGGAAAACAAAGCAGTAGCTCACTATTAGAGTTCTCTAGAACAATTAGTGTAATAGCCCTAGTGAAAATTCCATGTAATAAATGTTAAAAACAATAACCACGGATGAATGGGACACTTATTCCAAGCTGAATGTTGGGCAAGACATCCTAGGGGGTGTTCATTTGGTTGTTTATGGCTAAGGAAATTGGCAAAGGCAAAGGCTAAGGCATTAAAAGGCATTTTTGCACAATTATTTATGAAAATAATGGAAATTAGGAGAAAAATGAGGTGAAAGGTCACAGGTTGCATGTGAGGAGAAAATGAAGGAAAATAATGAAAATAGAGGCCTCATTCATAAAAAGGATTTTGAGGATCAATTGGTAACATTTTTTTCAGTTCAGTGTTGGAGCTCTCTCATTTTTTCTCTCTCTCTCTCTCATACTCTTGGATACTTAGAGTTTTCTGGGAGAACTCTCGGAGGGTGTGGCATAATTGGATTCTTGGAGCAAGAAGGCAAAGGAAGAGTAGGAAAACACAAGAAGGCATCGGCATCAACAGATACATTAGAATTACTTGTAGGTACCAAGTTGCATGTATGATTTATTCACTAGTTTGGACATGCATGGCATATGCATGTGGATTCTTGGCCATGATCTATCATTAGCATGGAGGATTTCCTGGATTGACATTAGATTGCCTAGCCTTGCCATTTCCTGGATAGCCATGGTGATTGTGGTTTTATTTTCATTGTTTTGTTTTGGTTGGTTCTCATGTTTCCTTCGCTTGGATTGAGTTATTAGTTCTTGGAGCCTTGGTTGGACAAACTCTCTGGAGCCCTGTAACAACGTGGGTTGAGTTATTAGCCTTGGAGCCTTGGTTGGACAAATTCTCTAGAGCACTTGGTGGGTTGAGGTACTAGTCCTGGAGAATTGGTTGGACAAACACTCTGGAGCTCGATGACAACTGTGGGTTGAGTTACTAGTGCTGGAGCCTTGGTTGGAACAAATGCTCAAGAGCCCTGGATGGCTAGGATGGAGACCAATCTGGGGATGATTTTGGTGATGTCTATCCATGAGGTGGAATCCTTGTTTGATGGGTTGAGGTGGAGGGCATATGGAAGTCCAGGATGAGTTTAGATTGACGTGCTCTATGAGATCCCACATTCATGCTTGGAATATTGCACGGGGGTGAATTACTAAAGAGAGATTTGGCTCAGTCATTCTACGGTAGGGTGGAACATGGTAGTCCCATCTCTAGTTGGTTCATTGCATTCATTAATGAGAAATCCATTCCCTTGATTTTCATGTGTAAAGGTATTGATGTATTTATGGATTTGATGGTTGATATGTTTATTGTATTTATGCTCCTATTATGCTGGTTATATGCACATTTTATGACAACATCTATGTATGGTTCTCAGCATGTTTTTACTTGTATGTGAATGGATAATGTGCCTATGACCTAATAGATGATAATGCAACAAATGGCATGAGGGAACAATGGTTCATAGTGATTCTTAGATAAGTATGAGATCCCTACACTTAATTATGTTGTTTACACTTGTAGATTACATGTCGATGATATGTTTGATGAAATGCCTGTCATGGCTAGTAGGGATCCAATCAAGGTCTTGAACAAGTATTTGCTTTAGTACTTTCATTTCCATGTTACTTTATTGATTTGAAGAGATGGATTAGTTTTGGGCAGTGTCCTGAGCTTTAAGCCTGAGAAAGTGGCTTAAATCTTGGGGTCGTTGGCACAACACTGACAATTTTGGTCCACAGTCGCTGGTAGGCAAGCCTGTGAGAGAGACTTTAGGTTGATGGTCGCTCCCTTGCCCATAACATGAGAGCGACTATGGCCTAAGAGACCTAAAACAATAGTGCGACATAGGGACAGGCTGACTGAGTGGATGACTTGTCTTATGAGGGTTTGTTGATGTTGTTGGATCTCTGTATGGTGTCTTTCCGTTGGTTCCACTTCCTTAATGTGACTTAGGAGGTTGAATCATATCGTAGTGGCCTCTCGTCACATGTTTACCCCGGCTGGCCGGTTGCTTGGGTGGACGTGGGAGGAGGGCGTTATAGTGTAGTATCATAGCATGGTTCACCCCTCGGACTGGATGGGCTATGTGTTGGTCATGCATGCATGTCAATTGCATGTGTGTCTCTTGCACTTATATACTTGTTGCAATGGCTTGATGTTGGATCAGGGGTGTAGTATGGTTATCATGGAGAATTTATTATTGATTTCATGAAATTTATTTGAAATGAGTATGTGACTGACTGTGTATGGATTTTGTTTCACTTACATGTTGATTTCATGGTACCTACTTACATCTTTGTATGTTAGGTTACATTCTGAATATTTTGATTACATGCATCAGTCTTGTAGGCTGATTACAAGAACTGATCGAGTATGTTCGACTACATGCAGTTATGTGTATTTGTAGTTGGTTTGGCATTGCTTATGCATACTTCTAGTGGCATGTGGAAATGTGTACAATGGAATAATGGTTGTTGTCATGCATGAGGTCATAGCATGCATTGTTGATATGGCCTTGCATTGATGATTGGATCCTATTTAGAGTGATGTTTATGTGTTGATATATTTATTGGTGTATTTCTATATGTTGCTATGATTATGTTATGCATGTATCACACTGATTTGGTGATCTTGCAGACAATGTATCCTCCCCAAGCTACACTAAGGTACGTTGGTTTATTGTAATTGGTTTATTTGACATGCTATTCCTTGTAGGAAGAAATACCAAATGGCTAGCAAGATGGTTGACTATAGAGACTCCCTACGGATCCGAAGAGAAGTATGGTGTTGGGAAGTCTTCGAACTTGGAAGTGACATTGGGAAGTTTAAAGGAAGAGATCATGAGTTGTAAGGCGGATAATGAAAGAAACATGCAGTCACAGGAAAAGTAAGCATAGGTAAATGCAATCATACTTCAGAGCATGTTAGATTTGCAGCGACAAGGATCGCTCTAGATTAGTCATGAGTGTGGAGTAGTAGTATCCTCTTTGCAGACAAAGACAATCCCTCTAGCCCAAGAGAGTGGCTCTAGCCGCAAACAATACAATATAATGTAAATTTCCGTAGATTAGAATCGAATAAGAGGGTCTACCTCTTATAATGCTAATCCACTTGATGGTGATCTTGCTTCCTTGCTCCAGCTTCCTTTTGTTCAAATACCTGAAACAAACATGCAAGAAACAACAACAAACGTGATAGCATAAAATCGAATTCAATCTACTTAAAAGTTCAAGGAGTTCTAAGCTATCAAATGTAATATTACACACGATATAGGAAATAAACCATTAGTTGTATTAATATAAACTTCAAAGAGAAATACAACCGAAGCCTTGACGTTGCAGGTTCCCTTTGGCGTGTTTGGGTTCCAGCACCACTATAAGCATCTCATGATTCACCCTCAAAACAATGGAAGTTCAAGGCCTCTTCCCCTTTGCTCCAAACCAAACACTACAAGCTTATTCTCCCTTCACACACAAACTAGAAGGCTAAGGTTCTCAAGATGGCTATCAAGATTTGCAGATTATTTCAACCCTTTCATTAGCTAGTTGAGGTTGTAAAATGAGGAGTTTATATAGCTTTGATAGAGGGGAAATGGATCCTCTTATGGTGGGAGAGGCCTTATCCCTTTTGGTTTGTTCCATTTTAATAGGGGAAAGGAGCCCAAACAGTCTCTCTCGGCTCTATCTTGCTCAACCATTTACCAGACTTCCATTCACGAAGCTTCTAGACCTAGAAGCTTCGACTCCATTTTTAAAAACTTGCCAAAAGAGGGTCGGCGCGGGTCATGAATGGCTGACCAGCGCCATTCGGCGCTAGGCCCAGTGTTAGACTCTGCAAATCGGCGCAGGGAAGAAACTGAGTGCTAGCGCTAGTCTTGAAAACTGAGTTTGAAGGAATATTCTTGGGAAATGATGTAAGAGGGAAATGTTCTGCAGATGAAGAGGGATGTAGGGACATGTTCTTCATGGCAGGAAAGCACATGAGGGTCACTGTAGAGGTCCTCCAGGATCGAGGAACGAGGAGTATAGGGACAGTGACAAAATGTTGTGTAACAATGAGCAGGAGGTAAAAACTAATGGGGCATATGGAAACAAGTCTCGTAGTATACACAGGTTGAATCGATCAAACACCATCCGAGATGGCAGATTGTGAAGCAACAAAACTTATGGCTTGTTGACTTTTAATGTAAAATACACAAAAGGTATTTGTAATAATAATTATATATATATATATAAATGTACAAGTGATGTTCAATGTTATAATGAGGGCCTGCTTTCTTTATATACCTAAGCAGACGTCCCTTAATGAACGATCATGTCTTTTAGGGACACACCTCTTCACTAAACTAATCACTAATTAATCATTGTTTTGATATAGCGTTATTATCTATATTTACATTATTTATATCTATTTTTTATTCATAACATTGCCCCTTTCTTCGAAATCCTTTGTCCTCGAAGCTTAATTGCTAATAATTCCTTCAGTTGACCGCATCACTTCGACATGTGTAATCATTGACAGTTTTCTTAAATTCGAACAATCGCCTTCACTTTTCTCACGTCATTTTTGATAAATGTGTCAGCCACTAGTACCTTAACAACTATAATTCCCCGATGTTATTATTTTGGGACTAGGGTTTATTTTATTTTTTTTCTTATTTTTCACTTCTGGTTCACGGATACCCGGGTCAATGGGTAGCCGCTACATCCAGAGTTGTTCAACACTGAGTGGACGCACCCGAAGGCATCAACACCCCTCGGCCTATTTACTGACCTAACCCCAAGAGCTTTCGGGATTCGACCCTGTGACCTCCCATTGGCGAGGCACTTGATTTGACCAATTGAGCTAACTCTTGGGGCTTGGGACTAGGGTTTATATATATATATATATATATATATATATTTTTATTTATTTTATATATATATAATATATATATATATATATATATATATTTTTAATTAACTAATTAAATAATTTAATTAATTAATTAATTATATAATATGATTATTATAACTTTATACTATATACGCACTCAACTCCACGCAAATGTCAAGTCACGTTTCCACGCATATGTCAAGTCTTGTTTTAATTTGACCAAACGTTGTGACCCTTGGCAGAGTGCGAATTTTGTCAGCCGACAACATAAACAGTAAGGATGGGACGACAAGGGACTCGACAACAGAGGCGCGTTTGGGCCAATGCAGAGCAATGTCGGTCAAATGAAGAGTGATGGCGAAAGATGGAGGCGTATTCGAGCCAATAAAGAGCAACGTCGGCCAAATGAAGGGTGATGGTGGAAGATGGAGGGAGGGTTGTGCACTGAACATGGATTAATGTACGAGGTTTACGCAGACTGATGCTTGTTAATACATATCCGTTGTATATGACCCATTCAGGTTGGTGATCAAGACAATTAGATGGATGTAAATGGACTATCTGATTGTATTTAACTGTTAGATAGTGGCCTATATGCTCCTTGTCTGCTGCATGGAAAAAATCCCCTGCTAGCCTTGCCTTTCATATATTCACATAATAATCACGACTATTGAAGTCAGTGCTACACAACTTTAGGTTGTGTCTGTTCATTATGCATACAAGTTGCTCTCTCACATTTTCTGCAGAATTGAGGGCTCTTGTATTGATAAAAATATTGTAACACCATGTTGGATCCTCATTATTCTGCTTATAAGCATGGTACACATTTAACATCGTCAAATGATCTCCATCAATGTGCGCAAATCGAGCTTTTGCTGCATCTGCAGCTTCCTGAGCTTCCCTAGGCCGCATAAAGCAATTGTGGATTGATAGTATTGCAGTGATGGAAAGAATTTCATTGGAGCAGATGAATTTTGGACTGACAAATAACATCTTTTACATTTGAGGATCGAAAGGATACTCACTCATTAGATCTCCCCATTTTGTTAGATTTCCATCATCATCTAAAGCACCCAAATAATTCAACTTTTCTAATGCTCTCATCAGATTTTCTGGAGCAGCTTTATATATATTATCCATACCTTTTAAACCACAATATTTAGCTTATCATTGGGTACCTTCTTACCATTGCTTGTATAAAAACTCTTTAAGATGCTTCCTGGTGTGTCTTGGATTTTGTTGTGACACTCCCTTGTCCCATCTGTTAAATCACGGCTTACCTCTCTTTCACCTTCATTCCTATCAGAAACAGGGGCTGCACATATCTCATGAAAAAAATTATGATCAATCTCGACCTTTGGTGCAGTAATAATTGAATTGTCTTCACACACCATGCCTGCTTTCTCGAAGGAATTTACATTCTCCACATCTTCAAAAGCCCGATTTTGTTCTAGAGCACAGATGGTAGTTTTTCATTGACAACATATTCTTCATATTCTTGTTTCGTTTTTTCACTGTCGCTATCATCTTCCTTATTATCAATTTCTGCATAACTTTTCTTAAAACATGTTGTAACTTCTGCACATGATATTTTTAAATGCTGAAATGCTTCTTGAATTTTACTAAACTGCTCCATGAATTCAGGACGTGAACGTAATGGAAATTTGTGTGGCAAGCAATGTTCAGAAAGTTAGATGATTATATTTTGCGCCATGGCTTTGATATCACTGAAGCAACAAAACTTATGGCTCTTTGACTTTTAATGTAAAATACACAAAAGGTCTTTGTAATAATAATTTATTATATATATAAATGTACTAGTGATGTTTAATGGACAATGAGGGCCTACTTTATATACCTAAGCAGGTGTCCCTTAATGAACAGTAATGTCTTTTGTGGACACACCTCTTCACTAAACTAATCACTAATTAATCATTGTTTTGATGTGATGTTATTATCTATATTTACATTATAGATTATTGGACAAGTATGATTCTAGTTCTGATTCAGATAGGCACTATGATCGTCATCGGTATCATCTTTACAGGAGGAGTGATAAGGGGTATTTGCCAGATGAATTTAAGAAATAAAAGCCACGGGATGCAGAGGCATGGTTGCTTGGCATGAGGAAGTTCTTCAGGTTGCATGGATACTCAAATAACATGAAAGATAGAGTAGTTACCTTCAGTCTCAAAGATAAAGCGGACATTTGGTGGGAAAACGTGAAGAATGTCAGGTGTATTCATGAGGAAGATTTGTCTTGGAGTGAGTTTGAGTTGTTATTTAAGAAGAAGTACTTG
This sequence comes from Pinus tabuliformis, assembly GCA_031772625.1. NCBI lineage: Eukaryota > Viridiplantae > Streptophyta > Pinopsida > Pinales > Pinaceae > Pinus > Pinus tabuliformis. The sequence continues at coordinate 635,221,655 of CM062804.1, read as the reverse complement.
TCCGAAAGGTACTTTGATGACAGGGCAAAAGAATTTTATGAACTAAAGATGGGTTCCATGACGGATGATGAGTACATTAGCAGATTCTTGAAGTTGCTGAGGTATGTGCCTTATCTTACTGAGGAAAAGGCCAAGGTTCAGAGGTGCACTAGTGGATTATTGGTTTCATTCAAATATAGGATCGAGTTCGATGAGCCTAGATCATTGGAGGATGCCATTCAAAAGCTAAGACATTGCTATGAATAATCGAAGCGTAGAACTGAGACTAAGTAAAACTAGAGAGGCAATGTAAAGAACAAAGGCAAACAGGATAAAAAGCAAGCAAGGCCAGAGGGTATAGATTACAAGGAGAATGTTGCACCGCCTAATAATTTCAATGCATTAGATAGAGGACAGAGACATCGGCCTGAGGAGCAGAGTAAGGAGCTTGTGTGTTATTGGACTCGTGGTAAGGACCACCTTAGGAGAGATTATCCACAACATCAAAGTGGTAGACGTCAGATATACAGTGCATAGGAGGCAGAGACTGTTGGAGATGTATGCCAGATTATTCCCCGTATGTATGCAACCGTGGACAACAAGCAGGTAGAGCATCAGACATCTATCATTGAGAAGGACGGTAAGCTCTGTGATCAAGTTATTTCTATTTTTCTTGACCCTAGATCTAATTATAGCTATGCTAGTCCTGACTTGGTGGATAAGTGTGGTTTGAATAAGGATTTGCATGCAGAGTCTTGGTTAGTGCAGCTGGCTACAGGTATGGAGAAGCGAGTTCATCATTAGGTAATATCTTTTGAATTTTATTTGAATGGTATGCCTATCACAACACATTTGAATTTTTTACCGTTGGGTTCATTCAATATGTTATTGGGCATGGATTGGTTGTATTTACATAAAACCAAGGTTCACTGTTATGACAAAGCTATTGAGTTTGTTGATGACAATGGAGAACCAAGAGTCTTGCAAGGTAAGAAGAAAACCACATCAGTTAGGATGCTGAGAACTATGCAAGCAAAGCGTAGCCACAAGAAAGGGTGCAAGCTATTTGCAGTACATATTTCTAGTGATAAGGGTAAGGAGATTAAGGATGTAGATGTGTTGAATAAGTACCCGGTTTTACAGCAGTTCAGGGATGTATTTCCTAAGGACATTACAATATTACGACCTCATAGGGAGGTAGAATTTTCTATTGAGTTAGTGCCAGGGGCAGCTCCAGCATTGAAAGCACCTTACAGGATGAGGACACCTAAGTTGGTTGAGTTAAAATTGCAGCTGGAGGAGATTTTGGACAAGGGATACATTAGGCCAAGTGTATCATCTTGGGGCGCACTAGTCTTGTTTGTGAGGAAGAAATATGGTACCCTCAGATTATACATTAATTACATGCAGTTGAACAAAGTGACTATCAAGAACAGATACCCTTTTCCGACGATTGATGACTTGTTTGATCAGTTGAAGGGAGAAGTGGTGTTCTCGAATATTGACTTGAGATCTGGATACCATCAGGTACGCATCAAAGAGGATGAAATATACAAGACTACATTAAGGACATGTATGGGAATTATGAGTTTGTTGTGGTTCCATTTGGCTTAACTAATGCTCCAACTATATTAATGTGTTTGATGAATAGTGTGTTGCGTTCATATTTGGGTAATTTTGTATTGTGTTCATTGATGATATACTGGTATATTATAAAAACGAGGAAGAGCATGCTGAGCACTTAGCAACAGTGTTGAGGTTGTTAAGGAAGCATCAATTGTATGCTAAGCTCAACAAATGTAGTTTCTTTCAGACCGAGGTACACTACTTGGGACATGTTGTCTCCAAGGAGGGAATTCCAGTGGATCCAGAGAAGATAAGGGCCATCATGAAGTGGGTAGCTCTTAAGAGTGTGGATGATGTGAGATCTTTCATGGGTCTGGCAGGCTACTATAAGAGGTTCATCAGGAACTTCTCACAGATTTCTTATCCTGTCACATCATTGCAGAGGAAAGGTAAGAAGTTTGAATGGACTGAGGAGTGTGAGGATAACTTTGAGCAACTTAAGAAGTTGCTAACACATGCACCAGTACTAGAGATTGAAGATTTGGACAAAGAGTTTATAATATGTACAGATGCTTGCAAGAGAGGGCTTGGTGGAGTCCTTATGCAGGATGGATAGGTGGTATGTTATGATTCCCAGAAAATAAATGAGCATGAGCAAAACTATCCCATGCATGGTCTTGAGTTGGCAGTGATTATACATGCATTGAAGATGTGGAGACACTACCTTCTTGGTAGGCGGTTTGTGCATATGAGTGATCACATTGGGTTGAGGTATTTGTTTGACTAGCCGAATCTGAATTACATGAAGGCTAGATGGTTGGCCACGATCAATGAGTTTGAATTCGAGATCAGATACATTAAAGGCAAGGAGAACCGAGTGGCAGATGCAGGCAAGGCAATAGGATGTCAGATATATGGAGATTGTGCACAGGTTGCAGCAGGGTGATAGTACAAGTACACATACAGGTCATGGTACAAGTATAGGTGCAGGTGGAAGTACATGTATATGTAGTGGTATAGGTACAGGTGGAAGTACATGTACATGCATAGTTACAGGTACAGGTACAGGTATAGTGGCAGGTGTACAAGACTTGGATTATTGTCTTACGACAAATGGATTGGTTAGGTTTCGACACAGGATATATGTGTCGGATAACAATGAGCTCAAGAAGGTGATCTCGAGGGAGTTTCATGCGAAACCATATTCAAGTCACCCAGGTTATTAGAAGACATTCACGACGGTGAATAGATATTACTATTGGCCGAATCTGAAGAGGGATGTAGCAGAGTTTGTGTCTAGATGTTTCGATTGTCAGCGAGTGAAGGTAGAGTGCAAACATCCAGGTGGACTGCTACAACCGATCGCTATCCTGGAGTGGAAATGGGAGGTCATTTCCATGGATTTCATCACAGGGTTGCCAAAGACAGTGAAGCAACATGACTCGATCATGGTCATTGTGGACACATTGACAAAGGTTTCACACTTAATTCCAAAGAAGTCTACATTCTCAACTAATGATGTGGCATAGGTATTTATCATAGATGTGGTTAGACTACATGGTATCCCGAAGAAGATTGTGTCAGATAGGGATGCGAAGTTCACTTCCAAGTTTTGGAAGGAGTTATTTGCAGGTTTGGGCACTGAGTTTGCCTTCAGCGCAACTTATCATCCATAGACAAATGGACAGACGAAAAGGGTCAACAAGATTTTAGAGGATGTGTTGAGGATGTATGTGATGCATCAGCAGTTGAAGCGGGAAGAGTATCTCCCTTTGGTCAAGCTTGCATACAAAAATGATTATCAGGAGTCATTGAGGATGAGTCCTTTTGAGGCATTGTATGGGCGGAGTTGTAACACTCCCATCAGTTGGAGTGATCCAGTTAGCAAGATATTGATTGGACCATATATGTTGGCAGACATGGAACATGAGATGCAGGTGATCAAGAAGAATCTTAAGGCAACACAAGATAGGCATAAGAGCTATTCTGATAGGAATAGGTTGTTCAAGGAGTTTCAGGTTGAGGAACAAGTGTACTTGCGCATCAAAACAAACAAGATCTCCTTATGGATTGGATCATGTGCCAAGCTGGCACCATGGTTTTATGGACCCTTCAGTATCACCGAGAGGATTGGGCCAATAGACTATCAATTTTCACTGCCTCAGACAGTGAAAGTCCATGGTGTTTTCCATGTTGCATTTCTTAAGATGTATGTTCAAGATGTTGATCATGTGATTGACTTGTTTTTATTGTAGGTGGAACTGGATGGAGAATTCTAGCCTGGGCCTCAATGTATATTGCAGAAAAAGGTGCTCATGCTCTAGAACCAAGTAATAGAGCAAGTTAAAGTGCAATGGAAGCACTTTGGGCCTGATGAAGCTACATGGGATATGGCTGATCAGATGCGGGCTATGTATCCTTCCTTATTTACCGGTTGAGGAAAACCAGCTTGATATGGTGGTTTGGTAGTTGCTTTATGGCGGTTTAGTATTTACTTATGATGGCTTGGTATATGCTTCAGGGTGATTTAGTATTTGCTTTATGTTGGTTTAGTATATTCTTTATGGTGATCAATATATGATTTATGATGGTTGATATATGTTATATGTTGTTTTTGATATATGCCTATATATGATGTTGGTATATGTTTGATATATGTTTTAGTATATGATTTGGCATATGTATTTGGTATATATAATTTTGATGATGTTTCTATATGTACACCCGTGTATGGATGTAAATACCATAACGAGTTGTGTTATAAAGCTCCACGATGCGGTATGGGCGTTATGTTATTATGCTATCATGTGGCTATGTTATCATGATGTTATGATTTCATGAGTTTGTCTTGAGCAGGACTTCATTGTAAACGTTGAACGAGCTGTGTTATAAAGCTCCACTATGAGGCATGTTGTCCTGGTGTCATGATGTTATGTCTTGAGCATATATTTCCTTGTAAATAATGCATTGAGATGTGTTATAAAGATCCATAAGTAATTTGTCTTGTTTCAGTAGGTTGCTGAGGTATAGGTGTGATTGAACACCGAGGACGGTGCCCCCCAAGGGGGAGGGTTCTGTAACAACCCTCATGAAAATTCCATGCAACAAATGTTAAAAACAATAACCATGGATGACTGAGACACTTATTCTAAGCTAAATGTAGGGCAAGACATCCTAGGGGGTGTTCATTTGGTTGTTTATGGCTAATAAAATTGGCAAAGGCAAAGGCTAAGGCATTAAAAGGCATTTTGGCACAATTATTTACAAAAATAATGGAAATTAGGAGAAAAAGGAGGTGAAAGGTCACAAGTTGCATGTGAGGACGACAATGAAGGAAAATAATGGAAAATGAAGAAAATGGAGGCCTCATTCATAAAAGGGCTTCTGAGGATTAGTTGGTAACCTTTTGTCAGTTCAGTGTTGGAGCTCCCTCATTTTCTCTCTCTCTCTCTCTCTCTCTCACACACACACATACTCTTGGATACTTAGAGTTTTCTTGGAGCACTCTTGGAGGGTGTGGCATGCTTGGATTCTTGGAGTAAGAAGGAAAAGGAAGAGAAGAAAAGTGCAAGAAGGCATCGACATCAACAACTACATCATAATTTCTTGCAGGTACCGAGTTGCATGTATGATTTATTCACTAGTTTGGACATGCATAGCATATGCATGTGGATTCTTGGTCATGATATGTCATTGACACGGAGGATCACCTAGCCTTGCCATTTCCTGGATAGCCATGGTGATTGTGGGTTTATTTTCATTGTTTTGTTTTGGTTGGTTCTCATGTTTCCTTAGTTTGGATTGAGTTATTAGTTCCTGGAGCCTTGGTTGGACAAACTCTTTGGAGCCCTGTAACAACTTGGGTTGCGTTACTAATCCTGGAGCCTTGGTTGGACAAATGCTCTAGAGCCTGGAAACAGTTGTTGGTTGAGTTAATAGTCCTAGAGCCTTGGTTGGAACAAATGCTTTGAAGGCCTGGATGGCTAGGATGGAGACCGATTTGGTGATGGTTTTGGTGATGTATGACCATGAGGTGGAACCATTGTTTGATGGGTTGAGGTGGATGGCCTATGGAAGCCTTGAATGATTTTTGATTAATGTGTTTTATGAGATCCCACATTCATGCTTGGAATATGGCACATTAGTGAATGTATGAAGAGAGATTTGGCTCAGCCATTCTATAGTCGGGTGGAACGTGGTAGTCCCATCTCTGGTTGGTTCATTGCATTCATTAATGAGAAATCCGTTCCCTTAATTTTCATGTGTAAAGGTACTGGTGTATTTATGGATTTGATGGCTGATATGTTTATTGTATTTCTGTTCCTATTATGCTGGTTATATGCACATTTTATGACAACAACTATGTATGGCTCTCAGCATGTTTTTACTTGTATGTGAATAGATAATGTGCCTATGAACTAATAGATGATAATGCAACAAATGGCATGAGGGAACAATGTTTCCTAACGATTCTCAGGTAAGTATGAGATCCATACACTTAATTATGTTGTTTACACCTGTAGATTACATGTCAATGATATGTTTGACGAAATGATTGTCATGGCTAGTAGGGATCCAGTCAAGGTCTTGAACAAGTATTTTCTTTAGTACTTTCATTTCCATGTTACTTTATTGATTTGAAGAGATGGATCAGTTATGGGCAGTGTCCTGGGCTCTGAGCCTGAGAAAGTGGCTTAAATCCCAGGGTCATTGGCACAACACTGACAATTTTGGTCCACAGTTGCTGGCAGGCAGGACCGTGAGAGCGACTTTAGGTTGTTGGTCGCTCCCTTGCCCATAGCATGAGAGCGACTATGGCCGAAGAGACGTAAAATAATAGTGGGACCCAGGGACATGTTGTCTAAGTGGATGACTTGTCTTCTGAGGGTTCTGCTAATGATGTTGGATGTCTGTATGATGTGTTTCCATCGGTTCCACTTCCTTAATGTGACTTAGGAGGTCTGTTGGGTCCCTATAATACTAGTGATTACCCCATTACTATTGTAGTTATACCCCTTATTAATATTGTTGTGCCCCTATTGCCCCCATATTGTTATTACTGTGCCCCATAGAATCCCTCTATTGTTATTTTTGTGGCTTTATATTATTATTGTTAGGTCGGCTGGATTATATTGTGACTCCTTAGACTCCTATATATAGAAAGGAGGTTTTGTCATTTGAATCATCCAAGAATTGTTAATTTATGTAATGTAAAGGAGGTTGCCCCCTCGAAGAGGCTGAATTCTAAGGTGTCGATCTATCTTTTCTATCTTTTCTTGAGCTGGTTTCATAACATTTGGTATCAGAGCTTTGGATTCTAGGGTTTCGCTGCTCCAAACAGGTCATCGTGGCATTTTCGCTATAATTTTTTTTTTTTTCTGCGACGTTTTAGAAGTTGAAAAAAAAACCCATTTGAGAAGAAATCGCGTTGAACCTTGGTTCCAAATTTCAGAGCTTTTTGCACTATATTTGCGGAGATATTATCTGAGGAAGTTGGTCTTTTTGCAGACTCCTGAATTACATTCCAAACAGGTGACCTGGGGAAAATCGTCATAACTTTCTCTCGGGGGATCAGATTGAAATTTCGTAAGAAGGTACAGAAAGAGGACGAACTATAGTTTCTTGTATGCATTTTTCAGATCCAAAGGTCAAAACAGTGACTCGTGCCATGTCGTACAAGTTCGCTCTACTGAACTAGTCTATAATCAAGTCACTGTGGGAGATTCCGCATAACTCTTGCGTGGAGAATCCAATTTGGGTCAGACTTGTGGCATTGGAAAGAGGACACAGAGGGCTACTGCAAGTCACAAATTCAGAACTAGATGATTGAAAAGTACAGAGATACACCAGAGGCAATATCAAGCTCCTACAAAGTGAAAAAAGGTGTGTAGATTTTCTTAAATTTTTGCTTAAGATCGGTTTGAAAATTATTTTGAAGGAATTATTATCGGTAACTGATGGCCCAAGGAAAGAAAATGCAAACACCTAGTAAGGAACCTGAAAGCTCTAGCATGACTCATGAAGAAGAGGAAGAAATGCTACATGATATATCAAAATTACAAGAACAAGTGCAACAAATGTCACGCTCACAAAAGCTAACAGAAGCTAAGATAAATGGCATGGACTCTAAGATAAAGGGGATGGAAGCTAAGATGGATGATTGGAAGACAGATTTGAAGACTGACATGGAAGAATTGAATATATATTTGAACACAAACTTGAAGACATGCATGACAGATATGAAGATAGATTTGACAAATTTTCTACAAGAAATACTTACTAATGGTGAAAAGGTAGTAAAGGAAACTCATGCTGCGAACAAAAGAAATGTTAATCATGATATCATAGACTCTAATGTTGGATCGAAGACCCACCATATTCCAAAAATTGATATGAGGAAGTTTGATGACAAGGATCCCGCAACATGGATATTACAGATGGAGCAATTTTTCGATCTCAATAATGTGCAAAACACACAAAAGGTACGTATGGCAACTTTATATTTGGAACCAAATCAGTTTGTATGGTATAAATGGCTTTGCTCTCGTAAACAATTTATCACTTGGGCAATTTTTACGAAAGAATTGATAGCACATTATGAGGATACAAAAAGCAACACTTTTTTTAGCCAATTGATAAGTCTCAAACAAAAGGGTTCAATAATGGAGCACATTGAGGAGTTCCAAAAATTGAACATAAGGGTAAAAGATATTCCAGAGGAGCATAGGATTGATGTGTTCATAGGGTCTTTAAAGGATAATATCCAACATGATGTTCGCCTTTGGGAACCTGATTCACTAGAGAAGGCATTCAGGTTAGCAAGAAAAATGGAAAGCAAAATTATGGCAACCAGGAAGCATACCACTCACAACTATAAAGATGGAATTGTTGTTGCCCCTAGTCTTCCACAACCTATAAGGTTGACAACACAACAATTAGAAGAAAAAAGAGCAAAAGGGCTTTGTTACAGTTGTGATAGCAAATACACTAAAGGTCATAAGTGTGCTGAGAAGAAATTATTCTACATAGATTGTGAAGAGGAAGAAGAAAAGGAGCAAGAAAGGTCAAAGGAAGAGGATATACTCCAGGAACAAAGCCTAGATGAAGAACAAATAAATCCAACCATATCTTGTAATGCATTGGCTGGAATTACCACTCCTCAAACCATCAAGATAGAAGGACAAAGCAAGAAGAAAAAGGTAATAGTGTTGATTGATTCAGGAAGCACCCACAATTTTATTCATTGTAGGGTAGCAAAAGAATTGAATTGCTTCCTATATCCAGCACCAGAGTGTCAAGTGATGATTGCAAATGTAGGAACAATAAATTACTCTGGAAAGTGCCATAATATCAAGCTATCCATGGGAGAATATGTATTGACTAGCCCCATGCTTTCCATTCCAATGGGAGGTGCTGATGTTGTACTAGGAGTCCAATGGCTACAATCCTTGGGTACAATAGCTTTTAATTTTCAAGAACTTTTCTTCAAATTTTCTGCGGAAGGAAAGGAGTTGAATTAAGGGGTATTGCAGGGAAACCAGGAAAGATAATCAGCTCTAATGGTATGACAAAACTTCTAAAAAAGGAGCAAAGAGGTGTAATTGCACAATTATGTTTGCTAGATGTTTCCACATCAGAATCATCTATTTCTCCAGATCTCCAAAAAGTCCTGGACAATCATTCCAAGGTATTTGAGACTCCCAAAGGTCTCCCACCTATGCGTGATCATGATCATGCTATTCATCTGATTCCAGGAAGTGTTCCTCCAAACATCAGGTCGTACAGATATCCCTATGTCCAAAAGAGTGAAATTGAACGTATGGTTGCAGAAATGCTAGAGGCTGGTATAATTCAACCGAGTCAAAGTTCTTTCTCTGCTCCAGTAGTATTGGTGCACAAGAAGGATGGATCATGGCGCATGTGTCCGGATTATAGGGAGCTCAACAAGCTCACTATTAAAGATAAGTTCCCCATTCCTGTCATTGATGAATTACTGGATGAATTGCATGGATCAATTTACTTCACCAAGTTGGATCTTAGTTCAGGATATCATCAAATTAGAATGAAGATTGAAGACATTCTGAAAACAATATTTAGAACTCATGAGGGTCATTATGAATTCTTGGTCATGCCTTTTGGCCTTACCAATGCACCTTCAACATTTCAAGGTTTGATGAATTCAATTTTCAAACCATTCCTTAGAAAATTTGTGTTAGTATTTTTTGATGATATACTAATCTACAGCAAGTCTTGGAAGGATCATGTTGAACATGTTGACAGGGTGCTACAACTATTGGAGGAGAAACAATTATATGCAAAAAGATCCAAATGTTTCTTTGGAGTCCAGGAGGTGGAATATTTGGGTCATATTGTATCTCATGAAGGAGTTAAGGTAGACCCTAGCAAAATTAAAGCCATTAAGGAATGGAAAATCCCCACATCCATAAAGCATCTGCGAGGATTTCTTGGGTTGACAGGGTATTATCACAAGTTTGTTAAGAATTATGGGAGAATAGTAGCACCTCTAACAACATTATTGAAGAAAGATGCATTTTCATGGACTCCAGAAGAAACAAAGGCCTTTGAACATCTTAAAGAGGCAATGTGCCAAGCACCGGTCTTAGCTACACCGGACTTCACAAAAACCTTTATTGTGGAATGTGATGCTTCAGGAAATGGAATTGGTGCTGTTCTAACGCAAGATGAAAGACCCATTGCTTTTGAAAGTCGTCCAATCAAGGGAAAGTTTTTAAGAAAAGCTATTTATGAGAAGGAAATGTTGGCAATACTCCATGCACTTAAGAAATGGCGACCCTACCTAATGGGAAGACACTTCAAGGTAAAAACGGATCATGATAGCCTTAAATACTTTTTAGAACAAAGATTATCCTCTGAAGAGCAACAAAAGTGGGTCACAAAGATGTTGGGTTATGACTTGGAAATCATCTACAAAAAAGGGAAGCAAAATGTGGTGGCAGATGCACTCTCAAGAAAGGATGAGGATGTGGAAGCATTTTTGTGCGCCATTTCTATTATCCAACCAGATTGGATAAACGAAGCAAGGGAGGAATGGAAGAATGACGAAGAAGTGTGGGCACTTATTCGAAATCTACAACAAGATTCCAGTACGTCTGATACATTTAGCTAGCAAAATGATTCGTTATGGTACAAAGATCACTTATACCTCTGTAAGAATTCCCAGCTAAAACAAAAGATTCTTATGGAATTGCACACTTCTCCCATTGGAGGGCACTCAAGATTTCTAAAAACTTACCATAGGGTTAAGAAGGAATTTTTTTGGGATGGCCTTAAATCAGATATTCAAAAGTTTGTGGCGGAATGTTTGGTTTGCCAACAAAATAAAGTGGAAACAATTAAGACACCGAGTCTATTACAGCCTTTATCCATTCCAAGCCAACGTTGGGAGGAGGTCTCAATGGATTTTATCACAGGTTTACCCAAGTCTGAGGGAAAGAGTGTCATCATGGTGGTAGTTGACAGACTTACCAAGTATGAACACTTTTGTGCATTATCACATCCATTTAAAGCCAGTACAATTTCTACTGCATTTAGGAAACAATTCAAAAGGTACATGGAAACCCAAAGATTATTGTAAGTGACAGAGATCCCATTTTCACTGGAAATTTTTGGACAGAATTATTTTCTTGTCTTGGTACTCAGTTAGCTCATAGCTCATCTTATCATCCTCAATCTGATGGGAAAACTGAGATAGTAAACAAATGTTTGGAAGGATATCTTCATTGCTTTGTATCTGATAAATAGACACAATGGGTCAAATGGTTGCCTCTGGCTGAATGGTGGTATAACACTTCCTTCCATACAACAACAAAAATGACCCCATTTATGGCACTTTATGGGTATCAACCACCATCCATCACATCATATTTAAGAGAAAATTCTAAGGTTCAGGTAGTGGAACATCACATCGAACATCAACAACAAGTCCTCCAACTCTTAAAGGATAACCTCGTGTTGGCACAGAATAGAATGAAACAACAGGCAGATCAACATCGCAGTGAAAGAAGTTTTGATGTAGGTGATTGGGTATTCCTATGGCTACAACCATATAAGCAAATGTCCCTCAAGCAAGCTAAGAAGGATAATAAATTATCACCAAAGTATTATGGTCCGTACAAGGTGTTGCAAAAGATTGGTACTATGGCATACAAATTGGAGCTTCCTGCAGCTTCTCAATTGCACCCAGTTTTCCATGTTTCATGTTTAAAGAAGGTTATAGGCAACAAGCTCCCAGTTCAAACAATATTGCTAGAACTTGACGAGGAAGGAAAAATTATATTGGAATCGGAAGCAGTCATAGAAACAAGAACTCGATAGCTACGAAATCGATCAATTTCAGAGTATCTTATCAAGTGGAAGAACTTATCCGCTGAAGATTCCACATGGGAGGATGAGAATTTTGTGCAGAAGTATCCAGAACTACTCAAGCGTTGAGGACAACACTTTTTTGAAGGCGAGGGGCATGTTGGGTCCCTATAATACTAGTGATTACCCCATTACTATTGTAGTTATACCCCTTATTAATATTGTTGTGCCCCTATTGCCCCCATATTGTTATTACTGTGCCCCATAGAATCCCTCTATTGTTATTTTTGTGGCTTTATATTATTATTGTTAGGTCGGCTCGATTATATTGTGACTCCTTAGACTCCTATATATAGAAAGGAGGTTTTGTCATTTGAATCATCCAAGAATTGTTCATTTATGTAATGTAAAGGAGGTTGCCCCCTCGAAGAGGCTGAATTCTAAGGCGTTGATCTATCTTTTCTATCTTTTCTTGAGCTCGTTTCATAACAAGGTCAAACGTATCATAGTGGCCTCTCGTCACATGTTTACCCTGGTTGGCCGGTTGCTTGGGTAGATGTGGGAGGAGGGTGTTACAATTAGGGGGTTCATGTTGTATGATCTTAGGGAAAATGTATGAGTGAGGGATACTCCTAGCATTCGAGGTCGATAGAAGAAAACTCTAAATGGATCTCTAGTTGCTTCTTTGGTTCCAGGGGGTAGTTTGGTAGGAGATAGGTTCTCTACTCTAAATATGTCTAGAGATGATCTCTCTAATGCTTTTGAGAACATGTGGCATGATGGATAGACCAATACCTCCAAAATGTTCATGATAATATCAATTGGCCTCCCCCTAAGAGAAAATTAGGGTCTCATCATTCCATTTTTTAGTGCACTCTAGAACTCTTATCCATCATTTGTTGCTCCAATATGATGGAATAGTAAGGATGTATGAGATGATTGGTCTAGTCATCCAAAGTTGGGGCATGGTGTGCAAGAACTTATTTTTGTGGCTGAATATCTCTCCGATGAAGAAGGCTAAGCATCTCTAGCCTTAGTACTATAAGAAATTGGAGAGGGATCCCTCTGAGTCCCTAGAGAGGCAGTGGTAGTGTCCTCTGATCTCCCAGTATAAGGTACACCAAAAAATAAGGTGCATCTATGTCTCCAAGGGTATGAAAAAGTTGTTATGTGGATGCATTTGAGTTAATCATCAAACCATGAATTCGTGGGATAAGAGCCAAGGGTGTGTTTTATTAGTAAAATGATGAGTAGAGTTGGGGGTAGAGTAAGGCATATTTCCTTAAGGATTGAGCAAAGTATCATATATTTAGCGATGGTTGTGTCCTCATGTAACTCAAAGTGCCTCTCCGAAGTATAAAAACTTTCGTAATAAACAGAATTAAGTAAATATTTTATTAATAATTGAATGATGTTTAGATTTTTGTGAGAGGCCCAGGCTATATACTGCCTTAGGTGCCTCTTGGTGAATGGGCATGATCTTTGATCATGCCCTTTTGCCTAATAAACTACAACTAACTAATTTTTACATAATATTAACAAATTTTTACATAAAATTCCCTTCCTCTCGAAAGAATGCTTTGTCCTCAAAGCATACGTAACGACGGATGTTGTTGACAAAACGCTTCGGTCTCCCAAGAAGCTTCTTCTTCGAGTAAGTCCTTCCACTTGATCAAGTATTCCTTGTTTGTACGACATCAAAGCTTTCTTTCTCTAGTAGATAAAATACCTTCTAGTTCTAGAATGACCCTTCCCTCATCATCCAGGGATGGAAGCGTTGTTTGTGCTGATTGATGGTCGCCTAGTGCCCTTTTAAGGCAGGAGACATGGAAGACGCTGTGAACACGACTTTTCTCTGGAAGGCTTAAACCATACGCAACTTGGCTGATCTTTTTGTTGATCTAATAAGGTCCATATAACTTTGGTGCCAATTTGTTTTTTCCTTTTTGTTTTAAGGACAATTGTTTGTATGGTTGGAGCTTGACAAACACCCATTCTCCGACTTCAAACTCTCTTTTGGTTCTGTTTTGGTCTACTTGTTGCTTCATACGATTCCTCGCATTATTCAAGTTTTCTTTTAGTATTTGGACGATTTTTTGGGTTTCTTCTAGTTGATTTTTATCAGTAGGTAGATTTGTCTGGACAATAGCTAGATCCTTCCATTTTGGGGGTTCATATCCATACAAAGCTTGAAATGGTGTCATTTTTGTTGACGTATGATAAGTATATTTATACCACCACTCAGCGAGATGCAACCATTGAGCCCACTTATTTTGTTTTTTCTGTAGCTGGCAACGTAGGTAGGCCTCCAAACAATTATTGACAACCTCTGTTTGTCCATCTGTTTGAGGGTGATAAGAGGAACTCATATTTAGGTAGGTTCCTATGTGGCTGAACAACTCCTTCTAAAAATTACCCTTGAATTTGGAATCTATATCACTCACAATGACTTTCGGAAAACCGTGTAATTTATATATATTTTTGCAAAATATTTCAGCAATTTGTTTAGCTGAGTATGATTTCTTTATTGCCATAAAGTGAGCATATTTGGTGAGTCTGTCGACCACTAGGAAGATCTTGTCCTTACTTTCAGATACGGGTAATCCTTCAATAAATTCCATAGAAATTTCTTCCCATTTCTAATTCAGAATGTTTAAAGGGTGAAGTAATCCAGGTGTCGTAATATTTTCACTTTTATTCCTTTGACATGTGTCACACTCTGCTACATACTTCTGAATATCGCGACTCATGCCTTTACAAAAGAATGATTGACGTGCATTGGTCCGGCTGACAGTGAATCATGTGACTCCTTGAGTATCTTAAATTCAAACTTGAAATTTGCATTTATATAGATTCTTCCCTTGCACCATAGAATATCATTCTTCCATTCAAATTTTGAGTTGTTGGGAAGGTTATTGATTATTGCTGTTATTTCTAGATCCTTGGCATACTCACTTCGAATCTCGTTAAGCCATTCAGGAACAACAACCGAGATTGCAAGTAGTGTTGGTTCTTCGTCTTTCCTGGATAGGGCATCTGCTACTACATTGTCTTTTCCCCTTTTATGTAGTATTTCCATGTCAAAGGCGACAATTTTTTCAATCCATTTTTGTTGTTCTCCAGAAAGTGTTTTTTGTTGAAGGAGGTGCTGGAGACTGTTACGGTCTGTTCGAATGGAGAACTTACTTCCCAAAAGATATTGCCTCCACTTAGCTAGTGTGTGCATTATAGCAAGCATTTCTTTATTGTATGTGGACTTGAGGCGTTCTCTTTTATTGTGCTTCCTGCTTTCAAAAGCTATTGGATGCCCTTCTTGAATTAACACTGCACCTATACCGAATCCGGAAGCATCACACTCGATGATAAATGGTTTAGAAAAATCTGGTGTTGCCAATACCGGGGCATTAGACATAACTTCCTTTAATTTTTCAAAACACCTTCCTGCTTCCTCATCCCATAGAAATGAATTCTTCTTTAAAAGGTTTGTCAGAGGCGCAGTTATATGTGCATAGTTTTTAATAAACCTTTGGTAATACCCAGTCAAACCTAAGAACCCTCTTAGCTTGGATACATTAACTGGTTTGGTCCATTCCTTTATAGCTTTGATTTTATTAGGATCCACCTTTATGCCTTCATGGGATATAATGTGTCCAAGGTATTCTACTTCTTCCTTTCCGAAGGTGCATTTGGATTTTTTTTGCGTAAAACTGATGCTCTTTTAGTAGTGTAAAAACTTTATCCAGATGTTGTAAGTGCTCCTTCCAAGTTTTACTATAAATTAAAATATCGTCAAAGAATACTAATACAAACTTCCTAAGATGTGGACGAAATAATTCGTTCATAGTTGCTTGAAACATTGCTGGTGCATTGGTTAACCCAAACGACATTACTTTAAATTCATAATGACCTTCGTGTGTTCTGAATGCTATTTTTGGTATGTCCTCCAACCTGATTCTGATTTGATAATAGCCTGACCTTAAGTCCAATTTTGAGAAGAATTTTGCGCCATGTAGCTCATCCAACATTTCGTCAATAAAGGGAATTGGGAACTTGTTTTTAATTTTTATTCTGTTTAATCCTTTATAATCAATGCATAACCTGAATGAACCATCCTTCTTCCTTACCAATACCATTGGCGCAACATACAGACTTTTACTTTTCGAGATGATCCCACACTTTAAAAGGTCTTGGATTAATCCCTCAATTTCCGTCTTTTGGTGATGTGGATATCGGTATGGCTTGATGTTGACAGGGTCTGACCCTACTTTGACTTCTATTGTATGCTCAATTTCCCTCTTAGGAGGCATTTTCATAGGTAGGTCTTGAAATACTTTTTCATGCTTCTGAATTAGATCTTGTATTTCTAGTGACTCTTCACTGGTCATATTTGCAGATAACATTTCTAATTGGTGACATTGTACTACATAAGCGGGTGCTCCTTTTCGATTCATCTTCATCATCTGAGATGATGATACAATTTGGTTCTCTGGTGCTTGGAATATGTGTAATTTGTACCTCTGACCTCCCCATTTAAATCTTATGAATTGTACTTGATGGTTGGCAACATAAGTGCCTAGAGTTCGTAGCCATTGGATATCTAATACTACAACTACTCCACCTAATGGTATCATGAAGAACAGAGATTCGAAATTAAAGTCTTGAATCTGCAATTTGACCTTATGGAATTTCCCTACTTTTTCAATCTTCTTACCATCAACTACCATCACCTTCATGTTTGGTAAGGGAAATGAAAAAATATTGAGTCTCTTTGCCACGGTTGCATCTAAAAAATTGTGTGTGCTACTAGAGTCAATGAGAACCACTACATTGTTCTTATTTATATGTCCTTTCAACTTTAAAGTCTGAGGTTGTGATATACCTATCATAGTTGATAGTGACACTTGTGGAATACTTCCGTCATCTAATCCTGGTGAGAATTCTGGGGCATCTTCTGTTTCTTCTATGTCAGAATCCTCATTGTTTGAATCATTAGTTGCTTCACAATTATATAGGTTCTTTGATTCTTTTCCTTTAGCACATTTATGTTTGGGGTCCCACTTCTCACCACAGCGTTTGCATTTGCCTTCTTTTATCCTTTGTATTTCCAGATTAGATTTTTCACCTTCATGACGATGTGGTGGAACATATCTTGTATTATTTGAATCCACAAACTGGGGTACTTTTCGTCTTGAATATACTTTTTCCGGTTTTGACCACAGTACTTGTTCAAATTTCTTTTCAGCAGTTTTTTCTTTTCGTCTTGCTACTTCTATTGACTTAATGTAATGAAGGTCAAGTTCTACTTGTAAATGAGTTTTAAGTCCGGAGATGTATGATTGAACTAGACAAGATTCTGATAACCCAAGTACTTGTGTCACTAAGGTCTCCCATTCTTGAGTGTACTCATCCACAGTTCCTTTTTGTCGTAATTTGATGAGTGATGAAAAAAAATCTTCTTCCCTTACACCTTGGAATCTTTTAAAGAATGCATCTTTAAATTTCCTCCAATTGATGGCGATTGTCGTCTTCTTCCACCACATATACCAATTATATGCTTCTCCTTCCATTTTTGTGGATGCATGCCTAAGATTTTCGTCATCATCATTGATGTCATAAATCTCGAAGTATTCTTCTGCTTTATTTATCCATGCAACACTGTATTTTTCGTTTCCATCGAATTTAGGCATCTCGACTTTTGTCCTTCGCTGATATGTCACTAATGGTTGAGCGAAAAAAGGGTGTTGATTGTTAAATGTATCCCAGAGTTTCTTATTTGAAAAAGTCGCGTTACTATTTCCTTGGTGGTGCGTCGCTGTTTTTTTGGAGATCCAGCTTTTTCTTGAGAATCTATTGGTTTTGTTGAGTCTGATGAATTGTGCTCTTGATTTCCTCCATCTTCTTGGAGTAGTTGTTCGGGTGTAATATCATTCTTTCTACACAAGTGGTTCAGCAATGCCAATGTCTGGTTTTGATTCATTTCGGATTGGATATGGTTCTGCCCCATCTGTAGTTCTATTCGATTTGTCGTATCCTGAAGCCTCTTGATATTGTCAGAATGCCCATTAAACTTATTCTCGAAATCAACTAATTTTTTATTGAAATCGTCGGAGTGGCTAGTAATCTTATTCTCCAATTCAACCAATCTTTTATTGAAATCGGCCATTGACATTGACATTGAGCGAGTTTATGGGGGTGTAAATTTGTCTACTAGCTTAAATTATTATTATTATTATTTTAATTAATTAATTTATCTATATATATATAAATTAAATTATATAGCATATAATTTTTTAACTATATAATATATGTATATATATAAATAAACTATATAATGTATATAATATATGTTATATAATATATATCTATATTATATATATAAATAAACTATATAGCGTATATAATATATGTTATATAATATATATCTATTTAATTTAATATATATATTATATAGCTAAAAAAATTATATGTTATATAATTTAATTTAAATATATATATATATATATATATATATATATATAATATGAAAATTTAGTATTGAATTTAAAATATTTGATCGAAATGAAACGACATAGACACACCCGAGAGTCAACTGCCACGTTGGTTGGCAGCATACGTCGGCATATAACACGGCGAACAGCGGACAGTGGGGATGGCGCTGGGACGGTCAAACAACGTGTGATGGGAAGACTGGCGCAGATGCACAGTGGGACGGCGCAGATGCACAACACTAATATTTAATAATAAAAATATTCTTGCGGCTTCTGTCTCTGGCAGTAGAATGGCAACGAACAGTGGTGGGGGGGAAAACGACAGTGTATGCAGCGATGACGATGGTGGCATACGTCGGGGAAAACAAGACGCGGAGGGTAGATTGACAAGGTTCGACTGTCGAAATGTCGTGGAATCAATATCATTGGCAGTGGGAGAAGTTAGTAGCAGGGGAGACAAGCGATGAAGAATTGTGTTGGTGGCGGATTGAATTAGGAACACAGGTGACAGGGATTTTACAGGAATGAAGGCGGAGTTAGTAGATGATGTCGGATCTCTGGAACAATGAAAGGATGGAATGATGGAAAGGGTGGTAGCTTGAACGACGGCTGGCAAAGGGAAATAGAAGGGACGCGGACGGTGCGGGGGTATGGTGTAGGGTATGGTGTAGCGAATAGGGAGAATAATGGAGAATGAAGTAGATGGTGAATGAACTGTTGGAGTTTCCCATGTGAGTGAAACCAGAACAAGGAGGATTCGATGCCTATGATACCAGATGTAGTATAAAAACTTCCATAATAAACAGAATTAAGTAAATATTTTATTAATAATTGAATGATGTTTACATTTTTGTGAGAGGCCCGAGCTATATACTAGGTGCCTCTTGGTGAACGGGCATGATTTTTGATCATGCCCCTTTGCCTAATAAACTACAACTAACTAATTTTTACATAACACTCTCCTAAAAAAATTGTCTTTCACAATTTTACCAGATCCTCACTTTCCTTGTTTCTATAAGCCCCCTTTTATCTCTTAAACTTACGATTGCTAGTTTGACGATCCTCATTACAATAAGTCTTATAATCATTTTACCACCTCAATTATTAAATTTGCTCTTTAATCCTCTTAAGAAACTTATTGTCACTTCACAAGTACCCTTTTACATACTCTCCTTCACCTTATGTCTAAACATAAACTACCATGCAAGCTATCATAATACCCTTCAACACTACAAATTTTCCCTAAACCATATATAACCTGTTTTAAACTCTTATATCAATCTACCCTAAATATAATATATTTTAAGCTTTAAATAAACCTCTATTTTTAATATCTCAAGTTTTTTCCTTAATTATCATGAAAGAAAGATTTTCTTATTATGCTTTATGCATTCATGTCTATTAAAGTGTTCCTCACATTTATCATAAATCTTTCTCTTTTAACTTATTTGTTTATAACTTTTGGTAAAGAAAAGGATTTATTGTTAAAATGGAGAATTTTATTATTTATATATATATATCTATATATATCTATATATATATATATATTATTCTTTAGAAATGGAATTATGCAGGGGGTGATTTTGGACAAATCAAAGGTTATTATACCTTCC
Source organism: Pinus tabuliformis (assembly GCA_031772625.1). Lineage (NCBI taxonomy): Eukaryota > Viridiplantae > Streptophyta > Pinopsida > Pinales > Pinaceae > Pinus > Pinus tabuliformis. The sequence goes on along the minus strand of CM062804.1, from coordinate 635,201,665 downwards.
TATAGCAGTATATTATAATTACTTTATCAAAATAGTGTTTGACTTTTAATTAGTTTGGAAAACTTTAAAAAGAATATATAAATTTGATTAATTTTTTTTATAAGAAAATGAATATTTAAAAATAAAAGGCTAATCCCCCAACGGGGGTGTTAATGCGAGGGGGGTGGTGTCCTTGGGGGTGGTGCCTTCCAACCCCTTGGATGTGATATGTAATTAAGGAAATGTGTATGTGACTTGAGTTCAGATGTATAGACACGCAATGTTGACAATTGGAAGATGTTATTTATTGCAATGCAATGGAGGGAGTTGTTTCCATTATTGAGGGTTTTTCTGGAGGTGATGGGTGGACCTCATCTTCATGTTGTACATTTCTCTTCCTAGTTGAGCTAGTGAAGATCTTGGTGTTCAGATTTCGGCCTGGAATCAGTGCAACTAGGGGCGAAGGCTTTGGTTGGAGAAGGTGGTGGAAGCCCTGGACAAGTATATTGTGTGTTTCAGCTTAGTCTTCAGCTCTGGATGCTTTGAAGGCTAACTAGTGGGCGTCTCTTTCAATTGCAGTGCTCGTTAGGGTATCTTTTCTTGTCTCTTTGTATTGTTTAGTTTTCATGGTTGTCTTGTTGCATAGTTATGTCGACTCTGATATCGAGGTTTTAAAATCTGTGTCTGTGACACCCCAATCACCTTTCACCTTTATAAATGTGGCAAATATTTTGAAAAAATAATATAGGGACATGGGCTAAGGAAAAAGGGACATTTGATTTTAGGATTGAGAAATTTTTTCTACATGGACATATTTTGTTGTTTTAGAACAAGCCTTAGAGGCTGGCACATGGTAGGCAAAGGGGTAAAAGGCCAAATGGCATGAGGTTGATTGGCCTACAAGACTGTGTTGGCACAAATGATGACAAGGCCAACTACCACAAAAAATTTTGGAGACAAAGGACATATGGGATACCTTTCATTGGTCTAGAGGGTCTAGGTGAGAATGGGCACTAGCTACCAGCAGGCAAGATCTAACAAGAGAAATTTGGGGGGGTGATGGGCAACAAAATGAAAAAAAAGGGGGAACTAAAACTAGAAATGCACAGACAAGGAGAGAAATACGAAGGAAAGTGGGAACGAAATTGGAAGATCATAAAGAAAGGAAGGTGACAAAATATATGCATTATGGAGGTTGCAAGTGGCTATTATTAATCAAATATTTGCCCTGTACATTGAGAGGAGTAAATAGACATAATCAGACAACCATAAGGAAATTATGGCAAAGAGACTAGCGCGGATAGAGTTGAGATGTAGTTGTGGCACTAACGTAGAATTATACAAAGACCGAGACTCCCTAGCTAAAGGAGGATGATTATCGGGTAATCTAAGAAAACAACAAAAATCGTAAAGGTAGAGTTGGGGTGTAACTATGGCACTAGCATAAATTTATACCGTGATTGAATACTCCCTCAGTTGAAAAAGAATAAGTGCAAGGTTCCCCAAGGGGTTGACATATCCATGTAGACAAAGTCTGCCTTCAGAGGTATAATAGTCAGTCGAAGCCTAGAAAGCTAGTGTCCTCGCTCATAATCATTGGCGAAAAGCATCCTTTAAGCATCACGAGCTACAGTGACAAAAAAATTTCGGTGGAGGATTATGTATTTAGAGCCCCTCATTAGTTGTTGATGGGTGGAGGTTACATACCTCTGGAGTCCCAAAAATAGCATGTGGTTAAGTACTCTTTGCTTGAAGGGTGGAAGTGGACAAGCCTCTAGAACACCTAGTATATCTAATAATTGGGTCCTTGAATAATCTTCTCAATGCTCGAAATCAAGGCTTGGGGGTGACAACTACACAAAAAGTTGGGTTGCAGTGAGTCTATGGTTGGTAGGTGAGTATTCTCCCAAGCTTGATTGCCCATGTGCATTTAAAGAAAGAAAATAATGTGTACAGTAAGCCTCTACTAGATTTAACCAAATTGTGTGTATCTTGATCAAGCCTATATGAATAAGATGTGAGTACTAAAGTAATAGGTACAAATGATGGGTCATGTTGATTTATGTAGGCTTGGAACAAAGTGTTGGCATTATGATGCATGTGTTGTACTTGATGGCAACCCTCTTATCGCAGAACAACTCACTTATATATAACTAGATGAATCTACAGAAGAGATATCAAATGTGACAGAATACATGGGATGCAGGGAAACTCAAAGGAATCAAGTTCAGATGTAATGTACAATGGCAACTCATTAAAATGATAGTTCTTAGTATGGCAAGTTAGCTTTGCCATCAAGTCCAAAAGGGGAGATTGTTGGCATTATGATACAGGTGTTGTCCTTGATGGCAACTTACTAAGATGACAGATCATAGTTCAGGCTCACAAAATGAAGAAAAAGAGATATACGCAAGTTACCCTTGATAAACCACATATACACACGGGTTAGCCGACCAAAAGGTGTGTATATGTATACACGCACTTTCATGCAAGGGAAGGAGCATACATTGGGTTTTGGTCCATGGAATTTAGTCCTTGGTATTTGGACCTATGGTTTTGGACCATGGTATCTCGTCCGATGTCTTGAACCCAGGTATTGGGTCCATGGTATTGATTCTCTATGGTTTTGGACCATGGTATTGAATAAGGCCTAAGACTATAAAAGGAGGAGAAGATCATTAGGCAAGGGCACTGAGAAAGTCTTGAATATCTGATGAAATATGAGATCCAATATGCAGGTTATGGGTTCATGATGCTTTGCTTGATCTAAGCTAAGGAGGAATCTCACCGGTTGATGGAGAACAAGATCTAAGGATAGATCGGGATCAAATGGTTTGGAATGAATCATCTCTATATGGTTTGATTATGCTTATTCTAGATCTGTATACTGACGCATGTAATGTTCTGATCTGGGTATAACTTAAGTTTGAAAAAGTTGCAACTCATGAATGAATATTTACAGATGTATACGCTGGTTTTCCTTGATAAGAGCGCATACATACGCAGGTTATATACATCTAAGTTGCGTATATCATATACACTATGATATTTGAAGTTACAAGTGGTTCTGGTAGTTGATGCAAAGTCTGAGTTCTGGTGACTGTTTATTGGTGTCAGTAATTTGCATATTCAGATTGGTTGATTATGTTTAGCTTCAGTGTTGATGGATGAGATCTATAATGGATCAGGATCATAATGACTTATCTTTATGTGATCTGATGGACTAGATCTGGTTGCTAACATACGTATTATCCTTGTATATGTAATAATCTGGGTATGTCTGAAGTCAGGAAGAGCAGTGAAGCTATAAGTAAGTAATTAATGACATATACGCTAGTTCACTTTGGTGAAGTTGCATATACACGCTGGTTCGGCTCTTCCAAGTAGCGTATGCACTTTGATGCATGATTTTTGATGATACAGTTAGATTTGAACATTGTTGTAGAGTTCTGTGATCTGCTCTGTGTTCTGGTGACTGCAGTTTATTGAAAGGGTTTCAGTTATTCAGTATTGAGTGATTCAGAGATTGATGATGCTAGTGTTGATTTATTTTGTGCTTCAATGATATTGATGGGTCTAGTATGAAAATTGGATGAAACGTGGCCTTCAGATTATGGTGTTTTGCTTCAGGAGTATCCAGTCTGAAAATTTATGAAACGTGGTACCTAGAGGAAGAAAGAGAAGGTTGTAGCCTTCCGTAGGTCGGCACCTACGTACTAGTACATCAGCTAGTACAAGAGCTAAGGGGGTGGTAGCTCCCTTCCAGTAGCAGCTGGAAAATGAGTGAAGGTTGGAGCATTCAGTAGGCCAACACCTACGTACTAGTAAAAAGGATAGGATAGTACAAGAGCTAAGGGGGTTGCAGCTCCCTTCCAGGAGAAGCTGGAGAGTGAGAGAAGGTTGTAGCCTTTTGTAGGTAGAAGCCTGTGTACTGGTATAAGACTGCACCAGTACAGAAATATTGTAAAAAGAAGGTTATTATAAAAAGAAGATAGAGACGACTTGCAGCAGGTGGTTTTCACCCACGTTGGGTTTCCACCTTACATCATGGTGTTCATGTGTGCTTCTTGTGTGTGATGATTTACTGTTCATATGGTTAATAAAGTTCTGATGCACTAAATAAAGATGAACATTTAATGGATTAACTGAATCATAAGTTTACTGGATATATGCTGGTTGCATTAGACACAGTTGCGTGTACACGCAGGTTCCCTTAACTGAAGTAGTGTATATGAATCTGAGTATGGAAATGAAAAAGTTTCTGATTTGATAATATTGATTCACCCCCCCTCTCAGTATTATTTCCAACACAAAGTATTTTTTTCATGTCTTGTGATGTATAGTTAGCACTGTGAAAAACGTATGATGCCTGATGTATTTTTTATTCATGTCATGTGATGATTGTAACACCCTCCACCCACATCTACCCAAGTAATCAGCCAACTGGAGTAAACATGTGACGAGAATATACTATGATATGATTCAACCTCCTAAGTCACGTTGTGGAAGTGGAACCAACGAAAACACACCATGTAGAACTTCAACATCAACAATAAGACCCCTAGGAACCATCCCAACCTTTCTGCTAACTAGCCCATGGGTCCCATTGATTCTTTAAGCTATTAAACCTCTGGAATCTCCCATTCTGTTATCACAAAATCAAACCCTGATAGGCTGCTGATCAGGAAGACTTTGAGTAACTCTTTCAAACCTACTTTTGGCTGAGGCTTAGCCTCCCCAACCTGAGAGGGCTCTCTCACAAGATTAAAGATATTGATATTGAATAAGATGGCTAACTATAAGAAATGAACCAGTGAAGAAGGTTGAAACACAATTAGAAAATACCCATTGGGCTTATGGAGTCAAATATGCTTCAGTATTGACAATAATGTTAGCTTTACATAGAAGTCAGGGCATAAGAATTCAACATATGGAGAATATATCAGAAATGCATAGGACCACACAGTTTATAAATGTGTAAAGGAAGTTAGAGCACTATCAGTTATTTATAAGTAATCACACATTCATACCACTGTAGATAAAGAGAGAAGAACAACACAAGACATTTTGAACATTGAATCCCTTCTGATTCCTGAGAAGCAAAGCCAAGTACTGTATTACTAGAAACAAAGTATTACACCAAAGCACAATAAGAGAGTTTCTTTGAAAAATCTTCAACCCTTTGTACATTAGATCTTCTTCTATATATAGAGCCCTTTACATAACTAAGATTCCTCCTCCAGCATGAGGGGAATTCGAATTCATCCTACTATGACACATATTGATACTTAAAACTAACTATTAAATGCAAATGACACCTAACTAGCAGTCCTAGAGACCTAATACAACTAGGAGTGTAACTGCTTATCATGATTACAACAACTTATCTAAGAATTTAAAGAATTTTTGACAACTTGCAACCTCAAGAAGTCAAATTTTATGAAGCCTCCCACATGGTCATTTGACTGCTGAAGACAAACCCTAGAAATTAGGGAACATGTTTCCTTGTTTTTAGGTTTAAGATCCCTGAAAATGGCATGTGGGACAGAGCCTTTATCTCCTCATCCATGACACATTTTTCGAAACTGAAGGAGATTTTTGTATTCCATTATGTCTAGAACAAAAACCTCTCTTGGGTTTTTAAAAAACTTCTCCAGCTGTCCAGAATCTATCCTTGAAAAACACGTGTCAAACAGGAAAAATCTGTTCTTTGAATTTTGGTTTCAAAGAAAGCTTATTATCTCCCAACTGAAAACACTTATGAAGAAAGTGAGATAGGTTATTGTATCTGGAGAGTTTATGAAGAGAAACCTCCTTCAGAATTCCAAAATACCTTTTCATGTGACCAGAAACTGATCTTGAAAAAGACTGCTAAAACTAGAAGACCAAGCTTGACTTTCAGCAGTTTCGTAGCACAAGTTTAACCATAAATTTCTCCCACCTCAGAATGAATTTGAAGAAACTGAAAGAGGTTTTTGTATTTTGGTATGTTAGGAAGAAAAGCCTCTTTCAATTTTCAAAATTGAGTTCTCAGCTGCTCAGGACCCCTTCTGGAAGTTGACTAGTAAACGTAGAAAGCAGAGTTTTTTATGCTGAAACAGGCTTTTTCAGGGATTTTGTAGCGCGCTACGAAAACTCCTAGTTTAGTGATTTTGTAGCTAGTTTCAAAATTTCTCCAAAAATGATGTGAGATATGACTTCTAAACACCTGGTAAGGCTTCTAAAACATGGAATGAGGCTGTGAAACTTTATTTGGAAAGGAGATATGACCTTAAAAGACATCTAACCTTATGACCTAACCCTTAAAGCATGAAATGACCTAGAGACCCTTTAACACCATGACTAGAAGAAGGGTTTGTAAATGAGAATGACACTAATTGTGATGAGATAACTGAAAACTTATAAGACTATGACTAAAAACAAGGCAACTTTCCAAAGCTTAGAGACAAAGATTTTAGGGTGATAACACATTCTATGGGCATACCAACATCTAGGGAGCTGTGGACGGTCCCACAAGCCTGCATGCCTGCGTCCAGGGACTATTTCCAGCAAAACTCTACCAGAGTTCGAGGAATTTAAAGCACTTTTCAATCCTAGAATTTCTACCACTGCCCATAACTTGTTGTAACTTCTAGAATCCATTAAGCACATGATGACAAGACTAATAAACCAAAAACTTACTCCAGGACTAGGCCTGACCATCACCAACTGAGACTGACATTCTGTCAAACACTCGGCATCAATGCAATCTACAGGTGTAAAAAAAAGATCTAAGCATAGGGGTCTCATACTTATATGAGATTCGCTATGAGGCATTGTTTTCTTATCACTTTAGCTGCAGTTTAATCCATTAGGCCATAGATACATTGTTCATTTAAATACAATTAAAAACATGATGGGAGCCATACATAGCCACTTTCATAATACATATTCAAAACTAGCATAATAACAACAGAAATACCAAGGAAACAACAACCGTATAATCCACATATAAACCAATATAATATTCATGAGATAACAAGGAGGAATAACCTCATATTAATGACGCAAAAGCCAACCTGGTATGGGACTATGACGTTCCACCCGACTGTAGAATAGCTGAGCCAAATCTCTCTTCAGCCATTCGCGCCCGTGCCATATTCCAAGATTGAATGTGGGATCTCATAAAACACACCAATCAAAACCATCCAAGGGTTCCAGAGGCCATCCACCTCAACCCATAAAAAAATGATTCCACCTCACGGTCAAACATCACAAAACCATCACCAGATTGGTCTCTACCCAAGCCTTCCAAGGCTCCATAGTGTTTGTTCCAACAAACACTTCAAGGACTAGTAACGCAACCCACATCTTATTTTGGGCTTCCAGAGCATTTGTCCAACTAGGGCTTCCAGGACTAGTAACTCAACCCACAACTTTTTCTGGGCTTCTAAAACGTTTCTCCAACCAGGGCTTCCAGGACTAGTAACATAACCCACCAAGGGCTTCCAGGACTAGTAACACAACCCACCAAGGGCTTCCAGGACTAGTAACTCAACCCACCAAGGGCTTCCAGGACTAGTAACACAACCCACCAAGGGCTTCCAGGACTAGTAACTCAACCCACCAAGGGTTTCCAGAGCGTTTCTCTAACCAAGGCTTCCAGTACTAGTAACTCAACCCAAGTTTTTATAGGGCTTCCAGAGCGTTTGTCCAACCAAGGCTTCTAGGACTAGTAACTCAACCCAAGTCGTTACAGGGCTTCCAAAATCTTTGTCCAACCAAGGCTCCAGGAACTAATAACTCAACCCAAGCTAAAGGAAACATGAAAACCAACCAGAAATAAATAAATACACCCACAACGCCATGGCTATCCAATAAATGGCAATCCTCCATGCTAGTGACAGGTCATAACCAAGAAGCCACATGCATGCCAAAACTAGTGAGGAAAACATACATGCAACTCGGTACCCGCAAGAAAAACCTGTTGTAGCTGCTGATCCCGATGTCCTCTTGCAGTTTCATGCCCTTTCTTTGCCTTCTTTCTCAAAAAATCCAAGTATGCCACACTATCCAAGAGTGCTCCAAGAAACTCTAGGTATCCAAGAATGAGAGAGAGAGAGAGAATAATGATAGAGTTCCAAAACTAAACTGACCAAGCTTACCCATTGATCCTCATAAGCCTTTTTATTAATGAGGCCTCTATTTTATTCATTTTCAATTATTTTCCTTCATTTTCCTCCTCAAATGAAAGCTGTGACCTTTTACCTTTCTTTTCTCCTAATTTCCTTTATTTTCATAAATAAAATGCCAATTAATGACTCATTCCTTTCCAAAGCCTTTGCCATTGTCTTTGCCAATTTCCTTATCCATAATAAACTGAATGAACACCCACTAGGATGTTTTTCCCACCATTAAGCTTGGAATACGTGTCCCATGATCGTGGTCGTATATGTTTTTACATGGATTTTTAACCAACGCTGTTAGAGAACCCTTCCCCTTGGGGGAACACCGTCCTCGATGTTCAATGACACCTATAACCAACAATACTGCTGGAAAAAAAAATATATACTACCCATGGAGCTGTATAACACAGCTTGTTGCAGTATTTACACTGACCATCTGCTGAAACATGACATACATATCGTTTGTTGGAGATTTATTGTTAGCCCCCTAATTTGCTCTCTTTTTGCCATTTTCCCCTTCCTAAATCATAACCATTTACCGTTGTTTTACCTCTTTTATACACCCTCATCTTGCACCAGTCCAAGCACGGTGACATATTTCGTATAAACTTTATTTTTCATACTCTTAATTTAACTTAACATTAATTAATCATTTATTACATGATTTCTTACTTTTAATCACTCTTTGTAACTTATCGATATTTCCAATGTTATTTGGTAGTTAGAGTACTTACCGTGATCGCTGATCCTAGTGCAGGACTGGATCTTGCACTGTTGCCAGCACAACAAATCCTTGCAGCAGATCCGAACCTCCTTGATCACCACCTCGTTTTGAGCAGCTTCAACCATGACAGCAAGATTGATCCAAAGGCAGCTGAGATCGAATCTGTGAAGGATGAAAGCTGGAGATTGGCTATGGCCAGTTTTGCTAACTGTCTAATTTTGAAGGCTGAAAAGCTAAATTCTGCGTTTGGTTATGTAATCGGTTGAATGATCTATTTTGGCCTTTGGCCAAAGATCTATATAATGTAGAATGTAAATAGGACTAAGGGGAAGTTTTTGATAGTAGAAGAGAACAAAGACATAGCTAGAGAGGCGGTAACAGATTGATGTCTTTTGTTATCGCCCGAATCTAGGCTGGACGATGTATTAATGTATGTACCTGCCTCAGTGAATTAATAAAAGGGAGATCCACCTCATGTTTCACAAATTGTGTTTCTGTATTTGAGCTGATGAATTGATTAAGGTACTGAGCAACATTTTTATTTAAAGGGGAAACGCGTTGGTTGGTTAGGGCCCAACCAACCTAGCATGTTTACCCCATTTCCCGTTTTCCTGTAATTTGTATTTACATTGTTAAGTGTGATTTAATTTTAAGCACATGAATTACTGTCTGAGTGAAAGCAAATTCATTGTGTGAAGTAGATAAATTCCCTTTCCTGCACTTGATTTCAGATTGGTTTTCCTCCACCTGGTCCAAGCAAGAGAAATAACCCTGCACCAGTGCACGTTGATATGGTATCTCCTTTTCTGCAATTCTGTTTGATTGATTTTCCCCACCTGGTCCAAGTAGGAGAAATGAACCTGCACCAGTGCACATTGGTGTGATGCAGCAAGCCTTCTTAGTCTACTTCCCACAATCTTCCTTCTTTCATTAAATGCTTATGATAGGATAAATGTATATTGATTGTTTCTTTATTCCTGCACTATGTTAAGATCAGAAACATTCAATTTTTATGTGTGCAATTTTATTTAACAGTATAATAGCACTTGCAATAATTAAGCACTCATTTTAAGAATTAAATGCTAAGTGCAGGAAGCTCTGATCCGGTGCAAGAACTAGTTTCTTGCCACGAGATCTGAGTGCTTTGAACCTGGAAAAGTTCAAGCCCTTGCAGGAAGAAAAAGCCTTTAGTAAAGACACTATTTATAGCTTTTGCATAAATCTCTGTTCTTGCACTAGTGCAAGCAGATTGTGATAATACAGGACATATTAGTGCAAGAAGAAAATCTCTCAAGGAGCAGGTTTAAGGGCCCATCTGATGACACTGATAAGTGTCTCTACTAAAGAAAAACACACACTCAGTAGTTAAACAATAATTAGCTAGAGTGATTGCCCTTTATCTTTAATTCCCTCTTGCAAATGCATTCTTCCTTGCTCTAGTCTTAGATTATTTTGATGGTTCAAGTTGCCTTTTTCTCTTTTTAATTTGATTCTGCAATCTTTTATTTATAGAAAGTATGGATTTATATTAGGAAGATTCATACCATCTCTGGCATTGCCTGTGTTTCGTCTCTAAGTTTATGGATCCCCCGGGTTGACAAATTAAGTGTTGTGGAGTTTGCTTAAGTGTAATTCCCGCACTCAACATTTTGGCGTCGTTGCCAGGGAGGCGATTTGATTTGGTAAGAATTTTCTGATTATACAATAGAGGTAATTTTTCCTTTATTTTTGTAGTATTTTTTGGAAAAGCTTCTTTGAAGGAATTTTACTGGTGTTAATTGATTTATGACAACATTTTTTTATTAGAGGTTGTTTGTTATTTTTCTTTCTTTTTTTGAAATGAATGCCTAGAAAAGGTAAGGGTTCGAAGCCCACTAAGGGTCGAAAGAATTCTGAAAACAATTCTCATATTGGGTCTCCTTATGTAAGCAGGAAGCCCAATCCAATTCAAACCCATCACGCAGGAACAGTCCACCTGGATTCTGGTGACAACAACTCAGGTGTGGTTCAACCTGTTGAGAGCGGTTCAAGTGAAAGAGAAACAATGGTGCACCATGAAGATCATTTGGAAGGGACTGGTGAAAACCAGGTAAGTGGAGAATAATCCACTTTTGTGTTTCCAATTGTGGACCCTGATACTGTGGCGCAAATGAAGAATATTCCACCATCAGCTCTCCCTCATTTCCATGGTAAAGTTCATGAAGATCCTGACTCTTTTCTATTTGAGTTTGATATTCTGTGTAGAAGTTATGATTATTCAACTGATGCTCAGAAGTTAAGATTATTTCCTGTTACTCTCAAGGACTCAGCTCTACGCTGGTTTATGGGGTTAGGAGGAAACACTATAACCTCTTGGGATTAGATGAAGAGAGTGTTTTTGTCTAAATATCAAGAATATTGCAAAACTCGAGACATGCAAGATGAGATTTTTACAATCATACAGGATGATGATGAAACTCTTGAAGATTACCTAGAAATATTTCTGTATATTTTAGAAAGGTCGAAACTTAAGTTTGATCCCAGTACTATTAGAACCTTGTTCTTAAGAGGACTTACTGATAATGCTAGAAATAATTTAAATATGTTAGGACAAGGTGATATTTCTCAGCAAACTTTTGAACAAATTTGTGAATTATGCAGGAAATTTTCAAGAAATCAGTATAGATCCTATAGAGGAACTCGAAAAAGAAATAGAAAAACTGAATCTACTGATGCTATGATTATTGGACTAGAAAATAAAATGGAAAACATGAAAACTGATATAATGAATACTGTTACCAAACAGTTGGACTCTTTAAAATTTCAACAAAAACTCATGAATGAACAAGAGTCATTATGTATTTTCTGTCCTAATTGTAGAGACAAGCATCCTCCTAAAGAGTGTCCTCTTAATTTGAAAGAAATTAATAAGTGTGCTATTTGTGCAGAAGACCATGTCACAGAAAAATGTCCCTCTATACCAGGACTTAAAACTGTATTTACAGGGGGACAACCTGAAGCTAAATACTTGTATGCTATGGGAGCAAGAAGGAATTGGCCTCAGGTAGGTGCAGGTATGGCTTCTGAATTTTCTCCACACTATTTTGGTTATAATTCACATGCATATTCTTATCCTAACACTAATCAACAGTGGCAGTATGGGAATCAATATCAGCATGGGCAACCTTCTCAACCATGGCAACAAGGTTGGAGAGGGCCAACTCATTCTCCATATTCCTACCAGCCACTTATGCAGTCATATCCATCTACGCATACACCTTATTCAATGCCTCAACTTCCAAGTTAGTCTACTCCACCGTTGCCTTTACTCCACCTTTTCGATCTCCTCAGTTACCTGATCAACCTATGCCCAATCCTAACAATAATAAAGCAGTGCAAATGATCTATGTAACAAACCCACCTTTACCATTTGGGTACGAGCCTATTTGAGTTGGGGTTCATGATATTCAATTAAGATCGGGAAGGACTGTAACATCAGAAAATCAGAAGCAACCTATAGTGATTGTTGAAAAGAAAGGAGAAGAGGAAACTCTTAACCATTCTCCGAAAGCTGTCACTAAGCAACCCTTACCCTCTGAATCCTTGCCATCTTCTTCCAACTAGCCTCCCTTCCCAGAGAGGCTAGTAATGGAAAGAAGTGAGCCTATTTCTGAGACTAGCTTGGCATCAGAGCTTCAGAATCTTTTCATTAAGATACCTTTGCTTCAAGCCATCAAAGAGATCCCAATTTGTACCAAGATTATTAAGGAAATCTGTCTCAAGAAACCCAAGAGGAAGAGATTGGAACCCAAAACCATTCAATTTGTTGGTAGGGCAACAGAGTTGATGATGGGATGTGTGTCTATGGAAAAATATACTGATCTCAGAAACCCTGTTGTCTCAGTTCACATTGGTAATGTCCTTGTCTCTAATGTTCTTATAGACCTAGGAGCAACCATTAATGTCATGACTAAGCAAACCATGGATCAACTTCGGTTATCTCATCTTCGCCCTACTCCCACTGTGCTTGAATTAACAGATAGATCTAAAATTGAGCCAGAAGGAGTATTGGATGATGTGATCATCTCATTAGATTCTTGGGAATATCCTGCCGATTTCATTGTGCTTCAGCCAAAGAACCTAGTAGGAGGATACCCCTTGATCTTGGGTCGACCATGGCTTGCTACGACTGATGCATATATTGGATGTCGTTCCAGTGATATGTATATTTCGCATGGAGATTCTAGGAAGAAAGTTACCTTATACCCCCCTGCTAGATCCATTCAGGACCTTCGAGATACTTTATGGTTGGATCAAAGCAGTGATGAGGAGACTCAGCCCATTTCCCTTATCCATCATTATACTGGGTCTTCACAAGAAGATGAGATTCAAGATTTCCTGAATAATCTAGACACTATGCCTAATTTTGAGCCATTGAGCCAGATTTTCAGCCTAGATTTTCAAGATAATCATGATTCTCATTCTTCTGTACCACTGCATTTGACCACTCCCTTGAGTACTCCTGAGCCTGATACTACTCTTGTTGAGATTAGCTCTGATAAATCCTTGCATATTAGTTCAGACTTGGACTCATCTCAGCAGGAGAAGCTTGTGAATTTGTTGCAAACCATCTTAGTGCCTTTGCTTGTGGCTATGAAGATATGAAGGGTATTCCTCCTTAAACTTGTACACATCATATCTATATTCAGGAAGGAACCCGACCTGTCCGACAACCCCAAAGGTGAATGAATCTAGCTCTAAGAGATATTGTGAAGGAAGAAGTACAGAAACTCTTGGATGCCAGTTTTATCTATCCTATTTCTGACAGTCAGTGGGTCTCTCCATTAGTGCTAGTACCTAAGAAAGATGGAAGATGGCGTATTTGTATTGATTATAGAGAATTAAACAAAGTCGCTCTCAAAGATTATTTCCCTCTCCCTTTCATTGACCAGGTGCTTGATACCCTTGCAGGAAAGAAATATTTTGCCTTTTGGATGGCTTCAGTGGCTATAACCAGATACAGATTGCACCCAAAGATCAGGATAAAAATACTTTTACATGTCCATTGGGTACATTTGCTTATAAAGTGCTTCCCTTTGGTTTATGTAATGCCTCGGCTACCTTTCAAAGGGTAGTCCTAGCCATTTTTGCTGATCTAGAATTTGTAGAAAATTATATGGATGACTTTTCTGTGTTTGGTGATTCTTTTCAGGAAGCTCTCAAAAATCTGGAGAAAGTACTTCTTTGTTTTCAGGAAGCCCATATCGCTTTGAGTGATAAGAAATGTAGATTAATGTGCAAAGCAGGAGTGGTACTTGGCCATTTGATTTCTGGTAAAGGTATCCAGGTTGATCGAGCAAAGATTGAAATCATTCTACATCTTCTTGCACCCAAAACTCAAAGGGAAGTAAGAGGTCTTTTAGGACATGCTGGTTACTATAGAAGATTCATTGAAATTTTTTCTAAGATAGCTGCCCCTCTTTTTCGATTTCTAGCTAAGGATAGTGAATTTTCTTGGACCATAGCTTTCCAACAGTCTTTTGAAACATTGAAGGAAAAGCTAGTACATGCACCAGTTTTGAGAGGTCCTAACTGGTCCCTACCTTTTCACATTTCCTCTTATGATTCAGATTTGGCTATTGGCGCAGCTTTAGGACAAGAGGAAAATAAACAATCCTATGCTATTTATTATATTAGTAAGAATTTGTCTTCCGCTGAATTAAATTATACAGTTATAGAGAAAGAGTTTTTAGCTGTAATTTTTGCAATTAATAAATTCAGGCACTATATAACAGGATATGAAGTATTTGTACATACTGATCATTCCACGATTAAATATTTGATGAACAAACCATTGACTAGCGGTAGAGTGATTAGGTGGTTACTATTGTTGCAGGAATTTAATATTACTATTGTTGATAGACTAGGAAAATCTAATGTTGTAGCAGATTTTCTTTCTAGATTAGATAATCCTGGAGAAGCAAATCCTGTTAATGATGATTTTCCGGATGAATATAGTTTTTCTATGTCAACAGATTCTCCGTGGTTTGCTAACATTGCTAATTACTTGGTTACTGGGAAAACACCACCCAACTTGTCCGCTTGTGAAAAGCGGAATATTATTCAGAAAAGTGCTACATACTCTTGGATTCAAGGAGATCTCTTTTACACTGGTCTAGACCTGATTATCCATAGGTGTGTGAGAGAGGAGGAAGTGTTTGACATATTGAAATCCACTCATGATGAACCCTATGGAGGCCACTTCGCTAATAAGTGGACTGCATATAAAGTATTGCGTGCTGGTTACTTTTGGCCTTCCTTATTTAATGTTAAATTGGAAACTAGGGCAAAACTTCATGTGGGTCATCTTATTCATGGCTAATAATATTTTTATTAGACTCCTCTCGTTGAGAGGGGTATTATTGTTCTAAAGATCATCCGATTCCGATAAGTATTTATGGAGATATGAATTTATTTTGATTATGGAATTATTATCAAGTCGACCTACAACTCATGTAGGCTCAGAAGCCCAAAAGTCGCATCTATTCAAACATCATCAGTTGTGTATAAATACAGGATGACTTTTCCTCATTTGCACTCACTCATCTCATCACATCTCTCTCTCTTTCTACTGCGCAGAAAAGAGTCTCTTCTCTATTGCGTAGAAAAGGGTCTCTCCCTCACACATGTGAAGCCGGAAGCTGCAACTGTAGAAGTAAAGTTTGACCTACGTGGACTAGAAGATATCCTCATCTATACTATGCTGTAGTTTCATCTGAACCTCCTCTGAAAGTCAAAACTTTTGGTGGTGGAATCAAGTCAATTCGACGGACGGTTTGCAAGATATCAACTGCCCTAGTTTAAAGGAAGTTGTTGAAACTGAAGCTACAACTGTAGAAGTAAAGTTTGACCTACGTGGACCAGAATATCTCCTCATATGAACTATGTTGTAGGTTCATCTGAACCTCCTCTAAAAGCCACAACTTTTTGTGGTGGAATCATGTCAATCCGACAGATGGTTTGCAAGATATCGACTGCCCTAGTTTGAAGGAAGCTGCTGAAACTGAAGCTGCAACTGCAGAAGTGAAGTTTGACCTGCGTGGACTAGAATATCCCCTCATCTGAACTTCACTGTAGGTTCATCTGAACCTCCTCTGGAAGCTGCAACTTTTCATGGTGGAATTAAGCCGATACGACGGTCGGTTTGTGAGATATAGTCTGCCCTAGTTTTGATGATGAAGCCGCTAATGCTGATGCTGTTGATCTAGGGTTTGCTATTTCTGATATAAATCAGATTTATTGTACTATTTCTCTCTGCTGAATTATTGAAGATAAAAGAAGATTTGATCAAAGGGTTTCCCCACACATTGTGGGGTTTGTCCCTGGCTAGCCGCCACATCTTGTGTCTCTTGTCTTGGCTTGTTTTCTGTCGATCGTTTAATGTTCTATCTGCACTTTACTTTATGCACATGTGATTGCTAATCTGTGGAATATAATAAGAAAAAGAAGTAAACCATTATAAGCATAGAACATACCATAACTTAGCATTTAAGGATGCCAAACAATATGTCAGGCGATGCGATAACTATCAACGAGTGGGCCAACCTAACTTAACATGGTATCAGAGCTGAGGTGAAGACAAAGCCCGAGCAAGAGCAAGAGCAATCACCGAAGAGAAGATAGGCAAGGCTATCCTAGAAGAACAATGAGTGTTGGACCATGTGAGAGGCAATATTGTTGAGCCTCCATCAAATGCACCTGTTGCTGCCTAGAACAAATGGAAAATCGAAGAAGTCAAAACAAAGAAGATCATCCAGGACTCTATCAACAAGCACTTGGTGGCCTACATCTCTGACCTGAACACCTCCAAGGAAATCTACGATAGACTGGTGAGTTTATTTAAAGTTAATGATGCAAATCAAGTTTTGTTTCTTAGAAATAAGCCGAGGGAAATCAAGAAGGGTAAAGATGAGAGTATGCAAGCATACTTCTTAAGAATCACCAAGATCAAGAACGATCTCCTATCTATTGGGGAGACTATTACTGATAGGGAAATGGCACTCATGACTCTTGGAGGATTACCATCCAAATGGTACATGTCCAAGACTACTCTTCTGAACAATCTTGTAATTCCTGGTTTCAAGGAATTAATGGCTAGATGCATTCTAGAAGAAATAAGGGTAGAAGAGCAAGAAATGGCCTTGCTTAAAGGTGCTCCTGCTGCCTTTTCTTCTCATGCTAAGAAAAAAAATAATTCCGAGTCTAAATCGAAAAGAAAGGCTGGACCTAAGGGTGAAAGAAAAGGACGATGTTACATTTGCAATAAAGCAGGTCACTATGTAAGGGAATGCCCTGATAGAAAGGACTCCCACTGTGATGATGATCAAAATCCATGTCATGGTAATCGAAGGGATGGAAAATTCAATAGCAAAGGTAAAAGGAATGCTGGAAATCTAGGAAAAGGACAACCATTTAAGAAGGCTAGAAATTCTAGGATGTATTAAATGCACCTGACCTCCGAAAGAACCTGGTGTCCATCTCGGCAATGGAAGACAAAGGCTACAAGGTAACCTTCAACGATGACAAGGTATGTGTATCGAAAAATAATGTTAAATATGCCTTTACTCTTGGGTTTCGTATTGATTCATTATATCAGGTCGATGAAAGTCAGGTAGGTGTCATGTCTTATGACAAATCTCTTTAGTCCGAACTTTGGCATTGGAGGTTTGCCCACCTTCATTACAAAGATCTACCCGATGTAAGACATATGGTAACAGGGATGCCCGAGTTACGAGTAGAAAAAGAAGGTGTATGTTCAGGATGTGCCGAAGGAAAGCTCAAAAGGGGACCATTCCCCTCAAGCCTAAGCAAGACCTCCGATATATTACAATTGGTTCACTCGGGCATACCTGAGGTTGGCATTAAGAGGGAGACTACTACACCACATACTCCAGAGCAGAATGGTGTGGCACTGTATGATTGTGGAAGCTGTCTCTATGGGTAGATGATGTAACAATGCTTGATGTGGAAGAACCGATGGATCCTATTTATCCACCTGAACCTTCCTCTTCCAGGAAGAGGCCTTCATGGCTTAGGGGGCTACTTGATGATGCTGAAGGAAATGCTGCACCCCGAGGAACCTTCCATGAAAGTAAGAAACCTAACAGGGATCAGGGATACCTAACCATCATGAGCACAATCATACAAAATGAGCCTTCATCACTCTCAGATGCCATCAAGCATCGAGTATGTAAGGATGCTATGACCATTATGGAGAATGATGTCTGGGAAGTAGTTCCCAGACCCCAAGACAATACAATTGTTACTTAAAAATGGCTTTACAAGATAAAGCTGTAGTAGATGGAAGTACGAAATAGTATAAGGCTCGATTTGTTGCTCGTGGTTTCTCCCAGAAGGAAGGTATAGACTATGATGTGATATTTGCACCTGTTGCCAGATATACGACCATCTGCTTGATCATAGCCCTTGCGGCTTCACAAGGATGGAACCTACATCAGATGGATGTCAAGACCGTGTTCTTGCATGGTTCGATCAAAGAAGAGATCTATGTGGAGCAACCCGAAGGATTTGAGATTTATGATTGAAAATCTCATGTATGCAGGTTGAAGAAGGCTCCCTATGGGCTGAAGAAAGCATCCCGAGCATGGTATGTGAGGATCGATAGCTACTTGATGAAGTGGGATTCACTAGGAGTGAAGCCGATCCTAACCTTTACTTTAAGGTTGAAGATGACAAGCCTCTCATACTGGTGTTGTATGTGGATGACCTCTTTCTAATAGGTGCGTACCCTCTCATTCACAAATGTAAGAGGGAGTTGGCTTCTAAATTTGAAATGAAGAACCAAGGACTTGAAGTGTGGCAGAAGCTAAGGGAAATTTTCCTATCTCAAGGAAAATAGGTGGTGAAGGTTCTGAAAAGTTCTGGTATGGTGTATTGCCAGCTTGTGACTACCTCGAGGATCTTAACTTTTAGAAGTTATATGGTAGTGATGTCAGACCATATTTGGGAAATGCCTCTGATTTTCAAAAACTCATTCGCGTTGATGTTCTTAGTGAACCTCCGTCCGAACATATGTTTTACAGTTAGCATTGTGAGCTCATATTTGGTTGAGCCTCACTAGATTAGTGCTAAGAATCTTCTGAGATGTCTTCATGACACAATCTCTCATGGATTGAGATACACTGTCAGAAATATGAAACTGCATGATTATTCGAATGCTGATTAGGCAGGTACTGTGGAGGATCACTGGAGCACTTTTTAGTGCTGTTTCTCTTTGGATTCTGCTTCGATATAATGGATGAGTAGGAAGCAGAAGTCGGTTTCCATAAGCACCACCGAGACTGGATACATATCTACAAGTATGATCTCGTATGAAGCTGCCTGGTTGGGGAAGCTCTTCAGTGAGCTGTTTGAACACATACCACTATGATTCTCTGTAAAAACCAGAGGTGGGATTCGATTATTGAGGAATCCCGTATTCGTCGATAAACATCATTTGGGATATGGTAAGTTGATGAGCAAGGAGGCTCCATCGCATTAAGATGATGTATAGGTCGATACACCTTGTCAAAGCCCCGAGGAAAGATCTAATTTGTGATTTTCCCAAACGACTTGGAGTCGTCAAGAAACCCTTGTACAAGGGTCTTTCATGTTGCAGACATTAAGCTCTGGGAGCTCTGAGGGCTTGCAGTTCTTACTAGAGCAACATACGACCACAGGGTGACTCACCCTATCCTGGTGGTGCACACTAGAACAAGATGATTTACTATTTTGTGGGACAAGATGATTCGCTCTCTTGTGGAACAGGATGATTTGCTCTCCTGTGTAGTAGGATGATTAGTTCTCTTGTGAGTTCTGGATTGATGTGTTCTCCATGGAGATTGTAGCAGGATTGATGTGTTCTCCTATGAGGCCTGGATTGATGTGTTCTCCATGGTGATTGTAGCAAGATTGATGTGTTCTCCTGTGAGAACGAGATTGATTAAGTTATCCTGTTGAGACATCCTACCCATGCAGTTTGGGACTCATGGGAAGTACCTCTCATCTGATCAATGAGCAGGGAAATGAAGTTAGGGACCATAGTAGTACTGATGGACACATTGTTGTATCTACCATACTCTCTACACTAGGATGACCTCCATTGATCTGGGATCAATAAGACTAGTCCGGGAATAGTGGTAGGAGTGGTACATTCTATGACATTGACTTCGGGTCGATTGTTATTGGTCTGGGACTAGTGGTACGCACTCTGAGACTGAATTTGAGTCAGTGGAGGATGTTATTGGTCTGGGACCAGTGGTAAGAGCTGTACTCACTATGACATTGACTTCGGGTTGGTTGAGACAGGTCTGGGACCAATGGTACATACTCTGAGACTGACTTTGAGTCAGTATGATACATCCTCGGTCATTTATTCTTCTTCATAATTCAGAAAAAAGCAGAGCAGAGCATAACAGAGTAGAGCAGTATAGATCAGTACAGGAAGAACAAGACAAAGCAGAACAGGCAGAATAGAGTAGAGTAGGGCAAAGGGTCAGGCTGTACATTTGATGGATGAATAGTAGCGACCGACATACAGATTGCAGATGAAGTTATCCCTAGTTGAGAGGGAGTGTTAAATTGGAAACTAGGGCAAAAATTCATGTGGGTCATCTTATTCATGGCTAATAATATTTTTATTAGATTCCTCTCGTTGAGAGGTGTAGGATTGATCTAAAGATCATTCGATTCCGATAAGTATTTATGGAGATATGAATTTATTTTGATTATGGAATTATTATCAAGCTGACCTACAAGTCATGTAGGCTCAGAAGCCCAACAGTCGCATCTATTCAAACATCATCAGTTGTGTATAAATATAGGAGGACTTTTCCTCATTTGCACTCACTCATCTCATCGCATCTCTCTCTCTCTACTGCGCAGAAAAGAGTCTCTTCTTTACTGTGCAGAAAAGGGTCTCTCCCTCACACATGTGAAGCTGGAAGCTGCTGAAACTAAAGCTACAACTGCAGAAGTAAAGTTTGACCTACGTGGACCAGAAGATCTCCTCATCTATACTACGATGTAGGTTCATCTGAACCTCCTCTGAAAGCCGCAACTTTTGGTCGTGGAATCAAGTCAATCCGACGGATGGTTTGCAAGATATCCACTGCCTTAGTTTGAAGGAAGTTGCTGAAACTGAAGCTGCAACTGCAGAAGTAAAGTTTTACCTACGTGGACCAGATGATCTCATCATCTAAACTATGTTATAGGTTCATCTGAACCTCCTTTGAAAGCTGCAACTTTTGGTGGTGGAATCAAGTCAATCAGACGAACGGTTTGCAAGATATCGACTGCCCTAGTTTGAAGGAAGCCGCTGAAACTGAAACTGCAATTACATAAGTGAAGTTTGACCTGCATGGACCAGAAGATATCCTCATCTGAACTGTGCTATAAGCTCATCTAAACCTCCTCTGGAAGCTGCAACTTTTGGTGGTGGAATCAAGCAGATCTGACGGTCAGTTTGTGAGATATTGTCTGCCCTAGTTTTGATGATGAAGCCGCTAATGCTGATGTTGCTGATCTAGGGTTTGCTACTGCTGATATAAATTAGATTTATTGTACTATTTCTCTCTGCTGAATTATTGAAGATAAAAGAAGATTTGGTCAAAGGGTTTCCCCACACATTGTGGGGTTTGTCCCTGGCTAGCCGCCACATCTTGTGTCTCTTGTCTTGGCTTGTTTTTTGTCGATCGTTTAATGTTCTATCTGCACTTTACTTTATGTACATGTGATTGCTAATCTATGGAATATAATAAGAAAAAGAAGTAAACTATTATAAGCATAGAACATAACATAACTTAACATTTAAGGATTCCAAACAATATGTCAGGCGATGTGATAGCTGTCAACGAGTGGGCCAGCGTAATCAAACCAATGAAATGCCTTTCTGCCCCAAAGTTATGATTGAGCCATTTGAAAAATGGGCTATTGATTTTATAGGGCCAATAAATCCAACGTCATTAAGTAAAATGCATATTTTGGTTTGTACAGATTTTGTTACAAAATGGGTAGAATATAAAGTTGTTTCCTTTGCTACAGAAAAAGTTGTTGTTTATTTTCTTTTTACTGAAATCTTTACTAGATTTGGTGTGCCTAAAGAAATTGCTTCTGATAATGTTCGACAATTTATTTCTAATCTGGTACAGGGTGTGATGGAGCAATACAATATCTAGCATAGGAAATCCATGTCGTATCATCCGCAAGCAAATGGCTAGGTGGAATCCACAAACAAAGTGATTGAGTCCATTCTTACAAAGACAGTAAATATGCATCGGAAAGACTGGCTGAAAGATTATGAGAAGCTTTGTGGGCATACAGAACCACTTGGAGAAATAGCACGGGACATACACCATATGAGCTGGTATATGGCAAACAGGTTCTATTACCAATTGAATTCTAGATCAAAACTTTCAGAACTGCAGTTTAGTTAGGACTAGATCTCTTTGAGGCACAACAACAATGTCTTCTCCAATTAAATGAGTTAGATGAATTTCGTAGGGATGCTGTTCAACATAACATACTAATTCAGTAGCGACGCAAAAGGTGGCATGACAAGTCTATTCAGAAAAAGCAATTCCAACTAGGTGATTGGGTGCTCCTTTATGATTCTAGATTTAAAATTTTTAAAGGAAAATTCCATACACGTTGGATGGGACCTTATAAAGTGATCCGAGTATTTGAGAATGGAGCAGTAGAAGTTAAAACTATTGATGGACAAAATTCAATATTCTTGATAAATGGACACAGATTAAAGAAGTATTTTCAGCCACTTGCTAGGAAAGATTTTACATAGCAAGTCCAACAACAATTCGGGACGGTAGTGGTGAATGGTAATACCAACCTTTTGAAAACATGAACTCTTCTTCTTCTTAAGAAAAAAATAAAAAATAATATATATATATATATATATATATATTTGTAATTATGAAAATCGGTTCGCTGACATGATTGCAGAAGGATCAACCTGAAAACCAGCTTGCTGGCAGGAAGATAAAAAATTTCTAATAAAAAGAGAATGTTGCTTGATCTTTAGATATGCTAGCGACCACCAAGTAAAAGCAGGTTCAGTAGAACCAACCTTTATACAATTAGGGTAATTAGCATGGATATTTTTATTCAAGTAACGCTTAGTTTTTGCTACAGTTATTTTTCTTGCACTAGTGCAGGCAGACCTTCGAGAAAATTTTATGCCTTTCTTCATATTCCACTTTCGTAATATTCCCTCAGTTTTATTCTTCAATCCCAAAATGATTAACCTTCCCATATTCTTCTGAATTTACCCTGTCCGTTTCGTAAAAACCCCACTTTACCCTTGATTTTTTTTCCTATCCCACTTCTGTTTATCCCCTCTTGTGGTACTATTCCTGGAATCCCTGTAATAGAATTCCTTCCCATTTTGAAATTTCCCTTTTCCCACTTCTTTTTTCCCTCATGAATTCATTGCAGGATCTCGCGCACAAAGAGCAAAAGGATATGCTCTGAAGCATCAAGAAAGGGCGAAGCAAATTTCCAGTATAAGTTGAGGAAGCCATGTTGGAAGTCCAGCCTATATTTTACTTAAATTCCCTGTTCTTTTTTTTTCCAGATATTATGCTTGCACTAGTGCAAGCATGTCATCCTATATAATAATGCAAGCAGAATGGTACCAGCAGAATAACATAGTTTAAGCGGTGCAAGCAGACCGGTGCAAGCATGCACCCTATCAGAAACATAGTACAATTTGTTCTTTTCATAGCATACGTCATAGGAAAGTGGTCATCATGAAAGTTTATAAGAAGTCCTTTCACTTAGTCGATGAGTACTTGTGCTATCATATTAACTAGGAGAAAATTATTTAAAGTACAAGGTGTTTTTAAGTTAAGAATCATGATCATTTTGTAATGAATGCTAAGTTCTTTTTTGAATTATGAAGGAGTGCGGAAGTGTTTAACCATTGCTTGGATATAATTGCCCCTTTCCGCCATAATCCTAGATGTCCTTCACTCGTAATGATTACCTCACCTAGCTGTTAAAACGCCGCCGCAAGTACCAGTTCGGCATGATCTCAAAGATGTCGCGCATCCACGGCTATTTCAGTGGAATGAATGGGTGATAAGATGGAAGGGATGGTGGACGGTTGGATCCCTATCTATAAGAACCAATTTTCCCGGTGTTGCATGTAAATTCTTGATTGTTCATAACTATTAAGCAGCGATGCCGCCTGTTCGAAGCGAACCTTCGTCTCTCAGTAGGGTAGAACAAACTGCTGAGTATCGCAATAGTCTTGCACTATTGCGAGACTCGGGCTTTCTTCAATTCTTGCAAAAGTTTGACGGGCACAACAGTGAAGTGGCCTTACAGTTTGCCAAAAGTTTCAAAAATGGCTGAGTAAAAATTGGGCCTCTAAAATTTGAGGTTACGGAAGAGTTTATAGCAGCAGCGATAGGCTTGGAAAATACTGGTGAGCAGTGGTTTAAAAATCAGAAACTAGAAAGGAAGCGATGGTAGCGTTTCGTTGTCGACAAGAAGACAAAGGTAGATTGGAAGGAAGGAATTCCGTGCAGTGCCCTGCTAGGACAATGGTGGGAGCTCCTTTTCATCCTACAGAAATTCGTAACATGTGAGGGAAGGTACTCCCTCACTTTTGTGTACCATTTTAGGATGTTGTAGCATTTCGAAGCCGCCTGACACGTCCGGTGGAGGCTTAATTTCCTCCATTTTTTTTAAGAGCTTGGAAAAAATGGCCAAGGGTGTGCGGGACAGACGGGCAGACCAGGCCGACAAGAAGTTATATCACCACGAATTGATAAAGATTTTGGTCCAGAAACAATTAGAAGTTAAAGGCATGACCTTGGAGGCGCTGTTAAAACAGCTACATAAAAAGACAACTGGTGGAAAGGAGACAGAGGAACCCGCTAGCACAAGTAAGGGTCTGAGTAAGAATTTAAAGGGGAGTCCTTTTTGCACCAGTGCAAAAAGGAAATGACCTAAAAAATCAATAGAAGAAAGGGCCCCATCTCCAAATAAGAAGATAGCTAGTGCACCTGTTGAAGAGACTCCTTCTACGCCACCAGTACAGGCACAGACCCCCGAAGAAGACAACCTGTCAGTCCTTGCGGATGCAACAAAATTTGTAGAGATTGAAGATGACACTCTGTTGGCCGATTTCATTAAAAGGCCCCGAAAAAGAATGAAGAATCTAGTGCAGGCAAAGAACCACAGTCCCCACAGGACGTTGAATCCCCTTCTGCACCAGTGCAAGAAGAAGAACCAAAAGAAGAAGAATTTCTTAATGTAACCATGAGGGATATTGAGGTCCCTGAGGAAGACACAACCCTTGTCGAGACAAAAGAAGAAGAAGATTTGGTAACTCCTGCTGCTCGGATAGTTGAACTAGAGCTTCAAGTGCAGAACTTAGAACAACTCATAGCTAAAGCATAGGAGGATAAAGAACAGAGTAAAGAAGAATTAACTATGGAGATCTAGAAAAAGAAAGGAGAAGTTAGAGTTTGGAAGTACCGAGCTGTGTGATGTTTCAAGCGACTTAAAAAAGTGACAAAGAAACTAAAGAACATCAGAAAGAAGAAGTCTGAAACATTGCATGCCGATGTCAGTATGTCAGAGCAGGATTTAGCTGGAATGCTCAAAGTTTTGAAGGTTTTTTGCAAAGGTAAAGAATTGTGGCAGGACACACAACAACTTAGGGATGGGAGGATGTTAGCCCCCTAAGTTGCTCTCTTTTTTCCATTTTCTCTTCCTAAATCATAAACATTTACCACTGTTTTACCTCTTTTATACACCCTCATCTTGCACCAGTCCAAGCACGCTGACATATTTCTTATAAAATTTATTTTTCATACTCTTAATTTAACTTAGCATTAATTAATAATTTACTACATGATTTCTTACTTTTAATCACTCTTTGTAACTTATTGACATCTCCAATGTTATTTGGTAGTTAGAGTGCTTACCGTGACCGCTGATCCTAGTGCAGGATCGGATCTTGCACCGTTGCCAGCACAACAAATCCTTGCAGCAGATCCGAACCTCCTTAATCACTGCCTCGTTTTGAGCAACTTCAACCATGATAGCAAGATCGATCCAAAGGCAACCGAGATCGAATCTGTGAAGGACGAAAGCTGGATATTGGCTACGACTAGTTTTGCTAACTGTCTAATTTTGAAGGCCGAAAAGCTAAATTCTGTGTTTGGTTATGTAATCGGTTGAATGATATATTTTGGCCTTTGGCCAAAGATCTATATAATGTAGAATGTAAATAGGACTAAGGGGAAGTTTTTGATAGTAGAAGAGAACAGAGACACAGCCAGAGAGGCGGTAATAGGTTGCTGTATTTTGTTATTGCCCGAATCTGGGCTGGACGATGTATTAATGTATGTACTTGCCTCAGTGAATTAATAAAAGGGAGCTCCGCCTCATGTTTCACAAATCACGTTTCTGTATTTGAGCTAATGAATTGATTAAGGTACTGAGCAACATTTTTATTTAAAGGGGAAACATGCTGGTTGGCTAGGGCCCAGCCAACCCAACACGTTTACCCCATTTCCCATTTTCCTGTAATTTGTGTTTACATTGTCAAGTGTGATTTAATTTTAAGCACATGCATTTATGTCTGAGTGAAAGCGGATCCGTTGTGTGAAGTAGATAAACTCCCTTTCCTGCACTTGATTTCAGATTGGTTTTCCTCCGCCTGGTCCAAGCAGGAGAAATAACCGTGCACCAGTGCACGTTGGTGTGATATCTCCTTTTTTGCAATTCTGTTTGATTGATTTTCCCCACCTGGTCCAAGCAGGAGAAATGAACCTGCACCAGTGCCTGTTGCTGTGGTGCAACAAGCCTTCTTAGTCTACTTCCTGCAATCTTCTTTCTTTCATTAAATGCTTATGACAAGATAAATGTATATTGATTGTTTCTTTATTCCCGCACTCTGTTAAGATAAAAAAAAAATCACTTTTTATGTGTGCAACTCGATTTAACAGTATAATAGCACTTGCAATAATTAAGCACTCATTTTAAGAATTAAATGCTAAGTGCAGGAAGCTCTGATTCGGTGCAAGAACTAGTTTCTTGCCACGAGATCTGAGTGCTTTGAACCTGGAAAAGTTCAAGCCCTTGCAGGAAGCAAAAGTATTTAGTAAAGACACTATTTATACCTTCTGCATAAATCTCTGTTCCTGCACTAATGCAAGTAGACTGTGATAGTACATGACATATTAGTGCAAGAAGGAAATCTCTAAAGGAGCAGGTTTAAGGGCCCATCTGATGAGACTGCTAAGTGTCTCTGCTAAAGAAAAACACACACTTAGTAGTTAAACAATAATTAGCTAGAGTGGTTGCCCTTTATCTTTAATTCCCTCTTGCAAATGCATTCTTCCTTGTTCCAATCTTAGATTATTTTGATGGTTCAAGTTGCCTTTTTCTCTTTTTAATTTGATTATGCAATCTTTCCTTTAAAGAAGGTAGGGATTTATATTAGGAAGATTCATACCATCTCTGGCATTTCTTGTGCTTCGTCTCTAACTTTACAGATCCCTCGGGTTGACAAATTAAGTGTTGAGGAGTTTGCTTAAGTGTAATTCCTGCACTCAACATTTATAACACATCTCATTATGATATTTACATTCCACATATACTTATACACCTTTGGTTCAACCAACAAATAACCATAATGTTTATGGAGCTTTACAAATCCAGCTCAGTACAATGTTTACAATAATATACACGTATACACATATACACATTTGCTCAACCAACAAATAAAAGGATACATTGTCTGTATCAATTAACAAGGAAATCCATAGGCTCACATCTCCACCCTCAAAAGTAGTACTAGGATTCACCTCCTTCCCAGGAAGTCCGGAATCCACTGTCAAAGTCGAAGTTGTATCCAATATCCAACGCTACAATCCAGCGCCACTTGTCCTCTCAGTGAGTAGTTACCGGCTCATTGTTCTAGGGCACACACCTAATGTGCATTTGATTCCATATGGTAATGCTAATGACAAAAAGAAATCCATCCCCGACCTTCG
Source organism: Pinus tabuliformis (assembly GCA_031772625.1). Taxonomy (NCBI): domain Eukaryota; kingdom Viridiplantae; phylum Streptophyta; class Pinopsida; order Pinales; family Pinaceae; genus Pinus; species Pinus tabuliformis. The sequence goes on along the minus strand of CM062804.1, from coordinate 635,173,730 downwards.
CTTCTCTGCTACATAGTCCCTCGGGAAATCCGATCACCCCCGTTCGTGTAGTCACACACCTTGCAAGTTCTGTTGTCACCCTCATCCTGGGCAATCCATCCATCGACAAGGTTTCCTCACATAGGAAGGTCAACAACCAAGGCATATACCTGCCTCAAAACCATCATACTGGTCATAACATGCTCATGGAAATCAATGAACACTATTGGGTACCAATGTCCCACAATGGCCCTGTTCCTGAATACTTTACCAACATATTTCTTCCTGTTCCAATTTCTTTTGCTACTTCTGCTAATTCTTGCAGTCGTTTCGACCACCCAACCAAGAATTTCATACTTTCCTGTACCATGCACATAATTTCCATTAGATTCAAAATAAATTGAAATAACTTCAAATCATGCCTCATTGGTGGCCCATCAATAAGGTATATTTACAATTATATTCGCTTCCTGTCACAAGAAGTCAAACTAGCATATTTGACTAAATCATTGTGTATAAACATATCACATCAAGTTAGATCAAAACATAACCATCATAGACCAAAATCATAAATCACATGTAACCATCGTAAACCAGAATCATAGATCACATGTAATAATTATAGACCAGAATCATAAATCACATGCATAATAAAATTGAAATAAAATATTGATACTTATCCTCTAATCAATCCTTAGCTTCTGCCTTTGTCCTTATTTTGTATGCACTCCAGATCGATTTCCACACTCGAAAAACACCCAATCCTTTCTCCTCAACCATGTGCACATGCACATAGTGTGCAACACACACATACAACCACACATGGCATATAACACCATGCAATACACGCATCTACACCTGACATACAAAACATACACCTACACCCAATGTAGAACACAACACAATACATGCGCCTACACCTGGTGTACACCACCACACAATACATACACCTACACTCAACGTACAAGACAATACATACAACTATACCCGATGTACAACCCCACACAATACGTATACGTACACAAAATACAACATGACGAATACACCTATCATGATACATGACTACATAATGCACATACATAGTACCACATGCCCGCAACACAACTCGTACAACATGAACACAATACCACATGTACACTAGTACCATATTTACAACACGTATACAGTACCACTTGCACAACGTGTGCACAACATCACATGTACACGACACCACCTACACAATGTGTACATAACGCCACATGTACATTGTACCACCTGTACAACATGTACATAACGCCAGATGTACACAACACCACATGCACGACATGTACACGACACCACATGTACACAACACCATATGCACGACATGTACACAACACCACCTACACACATCACCATATGTACAACATGTACACAATGCCACATGCACACAACACTACATGTATAATCATGCACACAACACCATATGTACATAGTAACAAATGTACAATCATGCACACAACATCATATGTACATAGTACCAAATGTACAACATGCACACTGTTAGACTCCGTCTCATCTCAGAGATTGATTCTTCTTCAAAACATGGTTTTGAAGAAGAAATCATTTAAATGTTGCTTTTCAGATTATGTAATTCATGCTCCAGCTCTTCAAAAAGCAGCAAACTTCAAACTCCGGTCCCTGCACAAACACAATTTCAAAGCATCATCAGCAATCAGAGGCAAAAAGCTGTTTGTTGGACGATGGAATCTCTTTGGTTCATCATGCTTTCAACAGAGGCATCATGTGTTTTGACACTGCAGATATGTATGGGCCTTTCACAAATGAAATCCAAGTTAGCAAAAAGGTTTGCCCCGTGAGAAATTTCAGCTGGGTATAATAAAGCGGCAGATGACTCAAGAAGCAAGAAGCTATCCGACAGTCAAAAGTGGTTATTGGCGTTATTACAAGAGGAAGAAAGTTGCCTGACATATTTGGAGGGATGTCCATCGAGAGCAGTTTTATATCCTAGCCCTTTTTCTTCATTGCATTCTTGAATTAGTCAGGAGCATCTTTATTTAGTGGAACAAGACAGAGCCACGGTTGAATATCAGAACATTGTATAATCTTTCATTGTCAGAGATGAAAGTGTAGATGCTAGTGTCTTCAGGTAGGCTTTACGTTACGTTGGCATTACAGCCAAAGAATCACTCTGGCTAGTTTATGTGATCACGAGCCATGAAGCTGATCTGTTGCTTTTGTCTCATGAAAATGGCATCATGCCTTGGTGAATTTAGATATGGATCAGGGTGTAATGGTAGTTTTCCATTATCTGCATGGCGTTTGCTTTCATTCCTTCATCTTTTGCTGTGCCAATTGTAAAGGAACGTGAAGTCAAAGCAAAACACCAACAGATTATTAGCGGGGTTTCTGTTCTTACTTATTGGATCTCAACTTATTAGTGGATCATTTTTCTCAAACATTGAGCGGAGGCACAAACTTATGAGCCAGGAGGACTCGGGCACGCTACAGAGGGTGTTGCAAAATGCAGGTATATATTTTGGTTATCTTTATGGTGTTACAGCTCCATTGCAGTTGGATGACAGTGAAGAGATTCATGTGTGGCCGTATGGTTCAACTTGTATCAATTATTATGGAGGCAGATGCTGCAGGGAACCTAATAGAAGACTATGCATCTTGCCTAGAAGCACGGGCCCAAGATTTCCAAGCACCAGAAAATCCAAATGAGGACAGTGGCTTCTTAATTTTACAGCTTTTTATTAACAATCTAAGCCGACCTGCACCAAATGTTAGCCATCTGCTACTCAGATTTGATGTTGATGTTCCTGTGGAGAGGAGTATTTTGCAACCTAAACGGCATTATAGTTGTTTAAGGGTTATTCTCAATATTCTGGAGACGCTTTCGAAGACCGATATTAATGCTGTTCTTCATGAGTTTGGGTTTCAGCTTCTTTATGAACTGTGTGTGGATAGTGTAACTGGTGCCGCTATGGTAGATCTACTTCGCTCTGAAAAATATGAGTTCTTTTCATCTGGAATTGAACAAGCCTTAAACAAAACCAACAATATTCACAAGATGAAGGTGCTGGAGCTTCTTGATGTGATTCAATTTCGGCCTCCTGAAACTAGCATCAACTTTCCACAACCAGTACTGAAATTTAAGGATGATTTATTGGTTGACGAGACACTAGGAAATTCGGCAGTAGTAGAGAAGGGCGGAGTTTATTACTATTCAGAGAGAGGCTATCGGTTGATTGATCTTGCTGCTTTTCGGGATAAGCTTTGGCAGGAATATAGGCGGATAGAAGCCCAAACAGATGCTGTTATCCATGAAAGAAGGTTGGTTGAATTAAAGAATATTGTTCAGCAGTTGTTAAGATGGGGATGGAAATACAATAAAAATCTTGAGGAACACGCAGCTCAGTTGCATATGTTAGTTGGCTGGTCACAGCTTGTGGAGGTGGCTGTATCTAGACGCATGGAATTCATGGGAAACCGTCCTCAGACATTATTTGAAATACTTGATGCCTCATTGGGTGCAACCACAGAGCATTTTATCAGCATCAATGGACAAGACCATGATGATTTGGCGACCTGAAAGCAAGACTGGAATCTGGGTCAATGAGGTTACTGTGGGAGAACTAAGCCATTCGGCTTTAGGATTCTATGGAGGACTTTGGGGTCCAAAAGGAGATTCCATTCTAGCTCATGGATATGGTGGATCATTTCATCTTTGGAAAAACATTGGTATGTCATCTGAGCAGTGGCAACCACAGCTAGTTCCATCTGGCCATTCTGGTGCGGTAGTAGATCTGGGATGGGCAAAGTCTAACCAGTTTATATTGTCAGCCAGTCATGACCAGACAACACGTATCTTTGCCCCGTGGAAGAGGAAAAAGACTGGTGGCATTTCCTTCAACAGCACAATGGCATTAACACAAGTTGACAAGACTATTGTTATCTTACAACAATCAGTAGAAGACCTTTCTGAAACTATGGACATGGTAGTCAGAGAAAACGAGGCCTTGAAGGTTGAATTACGAGCTGTTGGGCACTTGGCACTCAAGCCCTTAAACGATAGCGAGCCTCTTACATGCAGCTTAGGAACTGCAACATTCAACCTTAAGGAGAAGGCACGTATAATCCGACCTCTTAGAGGTGGCTCTCAGATCACACAAGGAATTTTCTCAATAACACAGTGTTCGCAGTAAGCAATGCTGCAGCCCAGTTCAGCAAGGCAGCTCAGAGTTGTCGTTTTTGTTTTTGATGAAGAATTTGTTGCAGAAATTGAAAGGCGACAACAAGGGCAAGGCTCTCACAACTAAGGAGTACTAAATGTTTTCTTAGAGGGGTTGACAGGTGTAGTTTCAGTGCTATTCAAACGGCGCCAGAACAACATAATAGGATTCGATTCCTATTTCCCAGACTTTAATCAATGCTTCAACAAGATCTGCGCTCTATATGGCTGCCTTTGTCATTCAAGCAAACTGTATCATGAGTATGCCGCGTGGCATGTTTGTGATTCTGTACTTGTAGCACATTTTGCCACCGTCAAATTTCATGTGGTATTTTTAAGCACCAAATCCAGGTCCTCATTCACGCCACAAAGATATCAACCGCAAACAGAAAAATAGGAACTAATTTCCTATTTCAAGACCGCAGAAACCAAAAAGAGATGCGCTCCAGCATTTATATTTTTATTAGTCAATCAGAGGATTTTTAGGGACATGGTACTGTTTTATGATAGAAGGCTGTTTTCTTTTCGAATTTTTTGTAATTTCAGTTTCAAACAGCGCCCAGATTGTGGGTCAATCTGTTGTTTTGTTTTAGAATAGTTTATAAAAATAATGATTTTGTAATAAAAAAGTAAAAGAGAGAGGGAGGGGAGTTTTTTCTGAGCGCTGGGAGCTGCTGGAGAAGCAGAGAGCTTTTTATTGTACAGTTTTATGACAGAGAATTGAATGGAATTTCACAGCTCTGTTTGCTGAGATTCATGTGGTATGTTGATTTAGCATAAGTTTTTCCCTTGTAAACTGTTTTGTTTCATTCACCTCATGATCATATCTATTTGAGCAAATGAAGTGATTAGGTAGGAATTCATAGTATTATATGCTCCTCCTATAAGTTTGTTCAATTCTATGTTTTCTTCTGTTTAAGGAGGATTCGAAGTATTATTTGCCCTCCTTAGCTCCTCACCAGTCTTGCCATCCCATTTGAAACCAGATTTGGTGTTAAATTGCATGCCTACCTTGCCTCAGTTGATAACCTGTGTAGTCATTATATTTCTCTGTTTGAAGCTGTGATTTTGCCCATGCAGCCCAGAAAAGCCCCGTCATTCCATTAAAAAACCCCAAAAGTCATTAAATCAACCCCCCTTATCAATTTACTAGCCTAAAATCTTTATTCTTAATTGGTCAGCCTAATCATATTGAAAGATCTATCAAATCTGACCCGAGAGAGCCTTCTCATACCTCGTAGGGCTAGCTACGAGGTGAAATGGTTTGATGTAGCCTTGATGATTTACCTTTTCAGCCTGAGGTGAAATCTCAAGCGCTAACACACACAACACCATATGTATATAGTACCAAATGCACAACATGCACACAACACCATATGTACATAGCACTACATATACAGCATGTACACAACACCCTATGTACACAACACTGCATATCCAACATGCACACAACACCATATGCACACAACACTGCATATCCATCATGCACACAGTACAATATGTACACATCACCACATATCCAACATGTACATAGCACCATCTATACCCAACACTGCATATGCAACATTCACACAACACTATCTATACCACCCTGTACATAACATTGCATAAACAACATGTACACACACTATATATACACAACATCGCATGTGCACAACATCATAGATGCAACATGTACAACATATACAACATATGCACAATAGTAGTACCACACATCCAAAACCACACTGTCTCTACCAAGCAACCTTGCTTCTAGTGTCTTATCCATGCTTGTCCCAGCATGTCGCAGACCACACTACTTTCATTTCACTAATGTATCCCTCGGTATAGCCTGCCCATAACATAAACATAATATAATCACATAATATCAACTCATAACCACATGATACTGACCTCATAGATTTGTCAGGGCTAGTCTTCCCAATTGATTCCTCGTAATACATGAACCTCTTAATGCCATTCACCTACATAAATAATCATTCTTCCACAAGAATGATCCTTGGTGACCCTATTAGACAATAGCATATATATATATATATAAACATTAGCATAAAACAATCATGATCGTGTCAGACAATGATATTCATACATACACATATATACATATAAAAATCAACATAAAACAATACTGATATAGTCAGGAAATGACATACATACATACATATGTACATATAAACATTAACATAAGACAATCATGATCCATGATGACCTTGCCAGAAATGACCTTCATTCACACATACATGTATACATATATAGACATCAACGTAATCATGATCACAACGTAATTACTAGATATCATAAGGTCAAGGTTAAGAGAACTCCCTTTATGCGTGCAACACATGCGCAACATCGAGAACAACAATTCCCAACATAGCCAAGGCATATGACGCCTCAAATCCATTCAGCTTACCTTTCTTGATTACCTTTCCCGTGACTATCCTGCCATCATCCATTTACATGAATGGACCCTAACATCCAACTAGTTATCATACTCTTTCCTTCCACTGCCCTTATTCATTCACCAAGCTTCATCCAGGTCTTACCTTACCTATCAGGTAGCACAGAACTCTCCTTGAGCTCCATCAACTTCCTCCTTCCCCAACCAATTCCCAAGACTCTCAAAACATAAAAGCAAGACCAAGAAGCAAACAAGAGAAAACCTTGAAATCCAATAACAATACGACACCATAAACAAAGTGGCATGATCATGCACTAGATGCAAATAAAACCACAATCAAGCAAAACAAATCAAAAAAGACCAAATGCACAAGACTAACAACAGAAACCATGACTCAATCCCCATGGTTCCCAGTGCTTCCAAAGGAAATCTCAACTTGAGTATTCTTCAGAATTTCATGGCAGTCCCTTTTTCATGCAATCCCTTGCATCATATTTCCATAAACACATAATTGTCAGTGCATAAATAAACATAACAATACACCAATTACCTTATCTTGTTGTGCCAAACACATTGCTTTGTAACTAAACATGTCCATGCCATCTTTCAAGGGGCTCCAATTCCTTGACAGATCCACCTATAACTAGAGACTAACTAATATACATGTCAAGTACATGTTCATGAATCTAGCACATATCCTCATAATGTCAGACAAGATTAAGGTTAATAAGACTTCCCGTATGCAAAAAAATCATTCATTTTGAATTAGGGTTTCCAAACATAGCCAAAGGAATTCTTGCCCAATTCCTTTCTTCTACCTTTTACTTTGTTGGAATCGAGGCTTACTGTGTGGTGTCATTTCAACGAACTATTAGTTATATAAACACATCAACTATAACCTTGTCATGCTAATACCAATCATGTTTCCTGCAAGTCTTCACACATGTCAACCACACGTTCCAAATATCAAGACAATCATATCTATCAATTTGAAATCAACCTTTACCAAGACTAACAATTTTGAAAATAGTCAGCTCATAGTCATTAGACATAATACATAATGCTACCACTATCACTTACTTACACTCAAGTACATATCAGCTGTCTCGACACATATGTATTAGTGCAACCATCTTAAAATAATATCATTTGAAAACATACTCATATTATGAAATTCATCATACATTCAACCAACTTGCAAACATACCATGTTAAATAAATAAACTAGATGACATAATAGACACCAAACACTCAAAGACCAAACAGATTTCATATTCAAACAGTCAAGCACAAAGTATACGACATAAGCAAGTTAATACCTTAATGTATCTTAAGGGAGGCGATCTTGTTTGCATAATCAATCCAAATTAGAACGATATAAATTCACAACATGTCAACTCAACCACAAATAAGGTCATGATATCCATAATAGTCACTAACTAACATGTCGACATCATAAGATCATAAACATTTATCATTCATACATAATAATCTGCACAGTCAGTCTAGATTAGTATGACATAATATCGCAACATATTAACTCATACCTAAATGTCATAACCCTAACCATTCGCATAGACCAATCCAATGTCATAACATCAATATCTTAATGTAATAACCCTAATCATCAAGTTACTAACATCTAAAAACAACAAGTTATATATCATGCTCATTAACAACATATAACCTAATCATCAAGCTAACTATCATATAACAACAAGAAGTTATATATCATGTTCATCAACAACATATAACCTAATCATCAGGCTAACTATCAGATAACTACAACAAGTTAACGTATAACATACTCATCGACAACATATAACATAATCATCAAGTTATCTAACATAAAACAAAAATAGCAATGCATATAACCATAGGTTACTATCATTCTGTTGACGGTGCTGGACCTGCCAACATACCGGGGATCACCCTGGTATGAAGTCCCAACTAGACCTCACACCGTTTTGTGTGGGAGTCCCATCCGGTATGATGGCACGGTTGCCATTATCTTAAAGATTTGCCTCAAATCTTGCTTGTCAGCACAGGAGAGTGGTCTACTTTGTCTTTCGAGAAGAGAGGTTCGCGTGCCTGGTGATTGTAAGTGTCACTTGTGTCAATGGTTCTTTCACCGTAGAGGGAGAGGGTGGGAGTGAGTCCCAAGTCAGTTGGGATAAGTCCCAACTCTGCTAGGAACACACAACACAACATGACATGCACAACTTTCGATGGAACAATCGACACAGATGCGGAAGTCACAACACGCAAGGGAGGATAACACGTATAACACTTAGCAGATTAGTCCACGCGAGTACAATGGTTGTTATAGCAAGTTTTATGTGAAAAGTCTATCTGATGTTCGAGAGAGTAGTCTACACAGGCGATACAACGTTAACAACATATGAAACACATTTTCATTAACATATGTGTATTACAACAAGTGAATTAGTTCAAGTGTTAAACATAGCTTAAAGAAACATGCATTACAAGTGTTAAAGATTAGTCTTACAACAGTTACAATACATGTGTGAAAGCATGCTGGCCTATTAGCAGGCTTCTGAATTAAGTGAAAGTTCCAAGACAGATTGTTACACCATACATCACTAACCCTGTGTGCAGAGCATTGGAGCCACACTTACTCCTCAAAGAAAAGATTACAGACTCTCAAGGGTATGTGGGAGGAGCTGAGGTGAAAAGTATTTTGCATCTACAAATGAGGGGGTATTTATAGCCAAGGGTGAAACTGACACTTGTGTTTGTTCGACTACCCTCATGACTGTTTGACTTCCATGAATTTTCGACTTTATATGACTCTTCATACAATAAGTGGGTCTCTTGGACTTCCACGTTACATTACATTGATTGACAGTATAGCCCATAGTAGAGATGTGGACGACATGACTCATGACATGACTCGACATGATAGTGCTAGTACATTCATGCTGCTGCTGGTGTGCATGTCGAGTTGTAGTACTGCTCGGTGATGGATGTCCTCATGGTGTGTCACAACTTCACCTCCACATGACACAGTGCGCAAAGTCTTCAATGGTCGTTGGTTCGCTCGATGTTGCATTTGCACATTGCTCCTTGCTTGTATGTTGGTAAGCATGACAGGTTCATCCGTTCGTGTAAGGTGCATGGTCGTCTATCCATCTGTATGTGAACAAATCTTTCATGTTTTCTCATTCATCCATCTACGAACACATCTTTACATGTCTGCCCATTCATGATCACATCTCTTTGCATGCATCGTCTATTCGTTTGTTGGTGAAGCTGTCGTTCTGCATGTGCTCCCTTCGTTCATCCCATCCATCGTCGCGCCATGTTTGTTTATGTACCTGTATCTGCAGTCACTCATGAAGAGACAACATCAAATCCAAAAACATCCTAGTCTACCATGATGCATATCGTTTCGGATGCAGGTGACTGGGAGAGGTGACAAGGTTGCGAGGCGGGATGGAGGATTTGACCACTGCTAATGAAAAATATGCAGGAGTCACTAAGTGATGAGGATGGACAATCCGGATCGACAGTGTCTATCCACGGGGTCTGGCTCAGCTGGAGGACAAAACTGTGCAGTTTTTGGGAGGAACAGTCATGGATGCGGGAAGGTTAGGCAGGCAAAATCTGCGCAATTTCCAGAACGAGCAGGCAGCGAGATCTTGGTAGAAAAAACTACACAATTCCTGAGGAGAACTGGCAGTCAGCTACTGGGTCACTAGCAGCAAAATGCACAATTCCTGAGGGGAATTGGCAGTTGGATGCTGGTAGCTTGGCAGAAAAAACTGCGCAATTCCTGGAGGGAACTGGCAATCAACTGTTGGAGCTTGGCAACAAAAACTGCACAATTCCTGAGGGGAACTGTCAGTCGGCTGTCGGGAGCTGTTGGCATGAAAAATTGCGCTGATGCTGGGAGGTTGGTCTGCTGGTCACCTCTACGCAGTATCTGAGTTGAGCTAACTGCTGGGCAGCAGAGGACTTGCTCATGAAAACTGCACAATTTTCTTGGTGAGCAGCCGGTTGAATGTCGGAGGGCTGGCTAGAAAAACTGTGCAATTTTCCGAGGGAGACAGGGATGGGAACTTCGTGTTTATCCGGCATGTCTCAGCAACTTTCTCAGTCAGCGGAGTGAGCAAGGTCTGCAGCCTCTACGGAATTTTTGAGGGGAGTCAGTCCTGGGGTGGTTGTCGGGTCAAACTCTCCGGTTGACCATCATGAAAGTTGATTGATTTGCTTGCGGGTAACACAGCTTGAAATGGCATGCTTAGTGCTTCTGCGCCATTCTGGGTAATAGTCGATTAAGTTGATGGTGGGGTGATGGTCTGACTGTCAGAGGGGAATCCAATCGTCAGAACTCTAGCAAAGTGACTAAGTGTGTGAATGAGCAAACGATGCATATGTGATATTTCAAGCACACACTTACATGCCTTGACGATGAGACAAATCAAACCATCCAGACACACATGCTCAACATGGCTGACCGACGGTGTAAGTGACAAGCACAAGACTTGTGATTGATTATTGGTCGACCGTGACGACGCTTGCACGATAGTGTATGTGACTTCATGTGTGAGTGCGACAGATGTTTACATAGCGAACACAACAAGTACACATGAAGTGAAGACCTTGTGTATTATTAGAACATGGTCGCAAGCATGACATTGAAATCAACATGCAAAAGCTTGGGTGAAATGATCAAGCAAGGTGGGTGTGAAGACTCACACGAGCTCAAGTGAAACTCTCAAGGGAGGCTCCGAAATTGGGTGCAGGAAAAAATTTCGGAGGGTGGTTGTAGCCGCTATAACACTTGGCGACACACTCGTAGAACTCCAACTTCTCTGTTTTGGTTCATTGATAGCACAGGGCCTTGGTCTTTTGGGGAGTATTGAATTTCTTTGCGGGTTACTTTGGCTTCCCCACTTACCCCATGGACATACATGGTTCACCTTTTGCCAACTCAGTCAAATACAATCAAAAGTTCAACTTGATCACATTGTTTCGAATTTGGGAAGGGTAGTTTAGCTTGCGAGTTGAATAATTTCAGAGTATAAGTTTTCATCTCTAGTGTTCCTCTGCTGCCAGCAGGCCTGGATAATACCCCGAAGAAGTCACGTAGTAACACACGCATTGCTCCATTGCCAGCGAACCTGGTCAGTACCCCGGTGGAGTTGCATGCTTCACCTCTCTGTGCAAGAAGCCTTTCTCTTCTTTCGCCTTTGTATTTTTTCAAGAGGACTATGCATAGGAACGTATTTATTTTTGGGGCGGAAGAGGGATCCCGAATTATTGAGAGCAAAAGAGGTTGTTCCTTCAAAGAAGCATGTAAGATCTCTGACATAGGTTTTCTCATTTAGATTTTCCCCTTATCCATTTCTACTAGTTGGATGAGCTTGAACACACAGAGTAGAAGGTTGAGTATAAGCATGGGGCTTCGCAGTGTGGACACACGTTCATGGTTGGACCAAAACTTCCCTCGCAGATAGATCGTATTTTCTGTCAAGACTTCGTCGGCCAAAGGTTATACCCAAGCACAGAGAAGACGGACAAAAGACTGGCCAAGTGCTGCAGTGTCACATACTCTATTCAAAATCCAGAACGCAGTATTTGGCAGCACTTATTTCCGGAAACAAAAATAGTAAGGTATCAAGCAAACAAAACAAACGTAAAAAAAATAGTAAGCAGAACAAAGCAAATAAAAACAAATATAGTAAGAAAGGGAAAAAAAAATGAAAACAAGAAGCAGGAAGCAGACTATGTACATGGCACGGGGCACGACCCGACCTACTGGAAGTGATGCTTGAGATCTTGGTTGTTGACAGGAAGGTTGTCAACCCTCCCATCAAGTGATTGCAGATGGTATGTGTGTGGGCCAAGCTTCTCATGGACCAGTATAAGACTATCGGGTTTTGCTATTGGAACCTGGTGGTATCCCAAAATACCTTTAGGTGAAAATGACACTACTGCTTCATATACTTCATGCAACATAGGCTCTGATGATGGCACGGGTAGTTGCTTTTATTCCGGGAATGTTTCAAGTTTTTGAAATCAATGCACAAGCAGATTTCCCTAGATTTCTTACGTACATAACTTAAATTAGAAACCCATGTATGGTGACGAACTTTGTAAGTAATCCAAACATCCAACAACTTAGTCAATTCTTTATGTATAAGAGGTTCAAGCGACATATGTGTTTTACCCAACTTTTGCTGCAATGGCTTGGCTCCTCCTTTGCTTGGAATCCCATGTTGGATCATTTGCGTGTTGTGTGTACTCAAGTCATCATATACCCACGCAGACACATTCTGATACTGTTTGATCATGCAGACAAAGGCTTGCCACTGCTGCGGTGTGCAGTTTGAACCAAGACTGACTATCTTCAGATCATGATTTGTTCCCAGGTCGCTCTGTTCGTTCGTAGTGGTGGACCTGTGGGTTCTGCTATTTTTGGGCCCTTGACAACGGTTCTGCAAGTCATAGAGCTTGTTGAGAGAAACCACACCCTTGGGGATGGGGTTGCCTTTCTTGCCATCAACTGCAGTTTTCAGGGGCTTCTCGTGCTCATCTTCATCAGCTGTTTTGTCCTTGAAAACATCAACGTTGTTCATGGAGTGTAATATTTGTCGACCATCACCAAAAACACGTAGCTCAGTTATGTTATCAGAGACAGAAGGCTTATACAAAACTTCAACAATACATCTATCCCTAATTAGTGACATACCAGCAGCTGCGTTTGCCAAGGCATTGGCAGTTGAAATACGTATTCTTGGCACAATAGTGATATTAAATGCTTGGAAGTTAGAGATAAGTCGCCATACCTCTAGCTGGTAACTTTTGAGATGAGGTCACAAACAATGAATGGTTTTACGTACTTGTCGTACTACTGTTTCTGAATCACCTACCACTTTGAGTGCAACCACATTGAGGCTAATGGCTTTTTGTAAGCCCAACACGAGTGCTTCGTACTCAACAATGTTTTTTGTGCACTTGAACTCCAAGTGGCTTGAAATCATGTGTTTTCTGTTGTTTGGATTGACCAAGATGCACCCAACCCCTAAGCCGTAATGTGTGTTTGACTCGTCAAAATACATGGTACACAACTCATCTGTACGCGAACCATTTGACGCACTTGTACTACTTCTACTGCTATTGCTACTGCTACTACTAATAATGTTACAATGTGCTATACATGTTTCATTTCCATCAGTTGGGCAAGGAAGGAGGCCCAACTGTGTGTCAGGTGGGGTTAGAGTTGACCGTGCAGGATAACACCCCAATGTTGTTTCGAGGAGGTAGTTGCCAAACATGAGTTCTACGAAGGCCAATGGTTCATTCTCTTCGTTAAGGGGAGTGACATTGTGCTTCATATACCTCTCGAACACTACCTGTATTTGGTTGCATTTTCCCTTGTACAGAAGCCACATGTGCGACTAGTCTGTAGCAAAATATCCGTCTAGCTTGCTGGACCAGTCTCTGCTGAGTAGTAGACCGTATGCTTCCAGTATGTCCACAAAAACTATGTTGATGCATTGGTGGACTCGACCATCATGAGATAGTCAGATGATCACATCTCATAGTTCACCAATGGATGGTACCGATGTTCGATCAAGTTGGATGATCCGCGCGGATGTCTTGCTCCATTGTGCATTGATCCTTTTCACAATGGAGATCGACATGACGTTGGCTGACACGCTAGAATCAACCAAGCAGTTGTGAACATTGCAGTGAAAAAATTTAAATAATAGCAGGAATGGAGGGCAACCTGAGTTTTCTTCTTTCATCCGGAGCATGTTGAGCACAGTAGAAAGTGATCCGGGAGGTGTGCTTTCTCCTTGTTGGTAGAGGCTACGCTGTCCATTGTTGTCTGTCACAATGCACACAACAGGATGCCTTGCTGACTCTGGATCTTGGCTAACTCAAACAAACTGATGTTTGCCCGAGTTTTTTTCATGTCATTTGAAATGTTGTAGTCTAGAGGTGGCAGGCTCACCGAGGTGTCCAAGTAGGACTGATGTCCGTGTTGTCCGACAGAGTGTTCTGCAGTTTGCTGCTCATGGACGTACTCTTGTCCGCCGTTGTCTTCCCGAACTTGTTTTGTGTTTTCTGCTTTGGGGCGGTTGGGGGACCAACCTTCCTCATTAGCAGTCTCATCTTTTCTTGTACTTCCCCAAGTGTAAGGGGAGCCCCTTTACTCCTAATATTGTAACGATCATTTTGTCTTGGGGGCTGCTTCTTGGTGTTCATCTTAGGCATTGCTTGTGAGCACTGATATATGCCCAGAACTTGAGGCTTCATCAGGTGCAATACCTTCGTCCTTATCTCTGTCATCCAACTTCTCTCTGCATCGAATGTATGACTGTATACAAAGTTTGTGACTCACTTCTAGTCTGAAAAAAAGTTCTCAAGGTGATGTTATTCATGGAATGAATAGAAATTAGGGTCTACGGAGTGTTTGACATTGAACATAGAGCTCTGCATAGTTTTTTGAGCAAACCAGTTGCTGCCTGATGAGTTGCTTCCCTGTCTCTGTCTGGGCATATGGATGCTTGCAGATGTGTCCATTTTCCATTGTTTAAGCTCATAAACTTCTGTTGTCAAGTTCTTGACGAGGCAAGTGAGGGTTTCAATATCATTTGCTTCCTTGTCTCTACCCTTGCTCGCCATCACTTGGGACTTCCCACTCGTATCTTTGGAGTCTTTTGCTGGTTCATCATCCTTGATAACTCCAATCGTGTGCAGGTATTTCTCTATAGCAATAACATCATCGCAGTTTTCCAAAAGTGTTGGTTTCACAACTTGCTTGATGAACTGCGCAATGCTAGTTGGCAGTGCGGACGTGTAGTAATCAACAGTGATGGAGTCATGAGGTTTGGTGTCCGCTGCAAATTTGTTCAGTATGCTTGTAAACCTATGGTTGAAGTATTTTATCTTTTCTTTCCCCTCCATCTTCAAGCTTCCCAATTATTTCAGTAACATGGCTGGGGTCTTGTCATCAACAAAAATTTCAAGGAACATGTGTTTGAATGCACCCTAGTTCTGTATGGAGTTTGGTGGAAGGTTGTGGTACTATGCAGCTGCGTGACCGTCCAAGGTACATGGGAACAATTTACAAGCTTTGTTGTCATGCCATACCTCAAGGGTTTGCAGCTGCAGGTAGAAGTTATCCAAATGGTCTTCTGCCTTCACCGTGTTGTCAGGGTTGAACTTGATGTTCATTCTCTCCGCTCGCTTCAACATCTTGTGCAAAACAGCCGAGAGAGCCAATGGTCCCTGAGTCATCCATTCTAGATTTGGGTCAGCCATCTCTTCTTCTTCTTCATCCTCCTCTCTTTCAGAATCTGACGGTCCTGGCTCTGAGTCTGTTGGTTTATCTCCACCTCTGCCTCCTTTGCTACCTTCCCCTCCACCTCTTGTACTAGATTTTGATCCTAAGATTACAAGGGTGTATCATTCGCCTTGTCAGAAGACCGGAGGTTCCTCTCCATCTTCAATAGCTTCTACCAGACCTTCAAGTGTGGCAAGGATTGCTTCTTCCATTGATGATACAACAACCCCTATAGGAGTGGCTTTTAGCTTCCTTGATGTGTATGGGAGATGTTGTATGCCTGGGATCAGTGTGACTGCTTTTGCGAACTGGCGAGTGATGGGATGGAAAAAGCGAAGGTGATGATATAGAATCTCATGTTCAGCCCTTGGAGGCGAGGAGTAAACAACTTCAGAGTCGCACATAGGTGAGAGGGAGTGTGAGTTACTATCTTGAGCAGATGGTTGATGAATGAGTGTGAGAGGACGTTCAACCATATACAACTAGTGGCCCTCCTTCTAGCGCCAGAAATGTTGACGGCGCTGGACTCGCCAACATTCAGGGGATCACCCCAGTATGAAGTCCCAAATACACCTCACACTGTTTGGTGTGGGATTCCCATCCGGTATGATGGCCCTGTTGCCATTATCTTAAAGATTTGCCTCAACTCTTACTTGTCATCATAGGAGAGTGGTCTTCTTTGTCTTTCGAGAAGTGAGGTTCGCGTTCCTAGTGATTGTAAGTGTCACTTGTGTCAGTGCTTCTTTCACCGTAGAGGGAGAGGGTGGGAGTGAGTCCTGAGTTGGTTGGGAGAAGTCCCATCTCTGCTAGGAACACACAACACAACATGACATGCACATCTTCTGACGGAATAGTGCACACGGATGCAGCAGTCAAAACACGTAAGGGAAGATAACACGTATAACAATCAACAGATTAGTCCGTGCGAGTACAACAATTGTTATAGCAAGTTTTATGTGAAAGGTCTTTCTGATGTCCGGGAGAGTAGTCTACACGGGCGAGACAACATTAACAACATATACAATACATTTTCATTAACATATGTGTATTACAACAAGTGAATTAGTTCAAGTGTTAAACACAGGTTAAAACAACATGCATTACAAGTGTTAAAGATTAGCCTTACAATAGTTATAATACATGTGTGAAAACGTGCTGGCCTATTAGCAGGCTTCTGAATTAAGCGAAAGTTCCAAGATAGATCGTTACACCATACATCACTAACCCCGCATGTGGAACGTTGGAGCCACTACTTACTCCTCAAAGAAAATATTACAGACTCTCAAGGGCATGTGGGAGGAGCTGAGGTGAAAATTCTTTTGCATCTACAAACGAGGGGGTATTTACAGCCGAGGGTGAAACTAACCCTTGTGGCTATTTGACTACCCTCATGATTATTTGATTTCCATGACTTTTCGACTTTACATGACTCTTCATACAACAAGTGGGTCTCTTGGACTTCCACGTTACATTACATTGATTAACAGTATGGCCCACAGTAGATATGTGGACGACATGACTCATGACATGACTCGACATGACAGTGCTAGTACATTCGTGCTACTGCTGGTGTGCATGTCGAGCTGCAGTGCTACTGGGTGATGGATTTCCTCATGGTGTGTCACAGCTTCACCTTTGCATGGCAAAGTGCGTGGAGTCTTCGATGGTCATTGGTTCGCTTGATGTTGCATTCACACATTTCTCCTTGCTTGTATGTTGGTAAGCTTGGCAGGTTCATCCATTCACGGAATGTGCATGGTCATCCGTCCGTTCGTCTGTGAACACATCTTACATGTTTGCTCCTTCATCCGTCTGCGAACACATATTTACATGTCTGCCCGTTCGCGAGCAAATCTCTTTGCATGCATTATTTGTTCGTCTGTTAGTGAACCTATCCTTCTGCATGTGCTCCCTTCATTCATCCCATCCATCGTCGCGCCATGTTTGTTTGTGTACTTGTATATGTAGTCACTCATGACGAGACGACACCAAATCCAAAAACCTCCTAGTCTACCATGATGCATGATCGTTTCAAATGCAGGTGATTGGGAAAGGTGATAAGGTTTCAAGGCGGGATGGAGGCTTCAGGCACTACTGATAAAAATTGTGCAGGAGTCACTAAGTGATGAAGATGGAAAATCCGGATCGACAATGACTGCCCGCGGGGTCTGGCTTAGCTGGAGGAAAAAACTGTGTAGTTTGTTGGATGAACAGTCCAGGCTGCGGGGAGGCTGGGCACACAAAATTTGTGCAATTTCCAGAACGAGTGGGCAGCGAGAGCTTGGTAGCAAAAACTACGGAATTCTTGAGGGGAACTAGTAGTTGGCTACTGGGTTATTGGCAACAAAAAATGTGCAATTCTTGAGGGGAACTGGTAGTCGATTGCCAGGAGCTTGGCAGCAAAAAATGTGTAATTTATGGAGGGAACTGGCAATCAGCTGTTGGAGCTTGGCAGAAAAAACTGTGCAATTCTTGAGGGGAAATGTCAATCAGATGCCAGGAGCTATTGGCAGGAAAAATTGTGCTGATGCTAGGAGGTTGGTTTGCTGGTCACCTCTACGCAATTTCTGAGCTGAGCTGACTATTGGGCAGTAGGGGACTTTCTCATGAAAACTGCGCAATTTTCTTGGTGAGCAATCGGTCGACTATCGGGAGGGCTGGCTGGAAAAACTACGCATTTTTTTGAGGGAAACAAGGATGGGCACTTGGTGTCTGTCTGACCTATCTGCGCAACTTTCTCAGTTAGCGGAGGGGGTAAGGTCTGCATCCTCTGCGCAATTTTTGAGGGGAGTCAATCCCAGGGTGGCTTCTGGGTCAAACTCTTCGGTTGACCAACATAAAGGTTGATTGATTTTCTTGTGGGTAGCGTAGCTTGAAATTGCTTTCTTAGTGCTTCTGCGCTATTCTGGGTAACAACCGATCGAGTCAATGGTGGGGTGATGGTCTAGCTGCCAGAGGGGAATCCGGCTGTCAGAACTCCAACAAAGTGAATAAGTGTGTGAACGAGCGAATGATGCATACATGATCTTGCAAACACACACTTACATGCCTTAATGACGAGACGACTCAAACCATCCAGACACACATGCTCAACATGACTCACTGACGGTGTAAGCGACAAGCATGACACTTGTGATTGATTGTTGGTCGACCGTGACGATGATTGCGCGACAGTGTATGTGACTCTGTGTGTGAGTGTGACAAATTTTTACATAGCGAACACAACAAGTACACACGAAGCGAAGACCTTGAGTATTATGATAACATGGTCACAAGCATGACATTGACATCAACATGAAAAATCTTGGGTGAAATGATCAAGCAAGGTGGGTGTGAAGACTCACACGAGCTCATGGAGTGAACTCGAATGTGTGCAGTCATCAAGTGAAACTCTCAAGGGAGACTCCAAAAATGTGTGGAGGCCAAAATTTTGGAGGGTGGTTGTATCTGCTACAACACATTCATGACTATCCAACACATGTGCATATGACTACACTAATCAACTAGCATCTATCATGTATGTAACCATAACATCAATAAAATGAAAGACATACACATAACCATAATGCATATAATAGTCCTTAACCTACATACCTGCATGCCCAACATAAAAACCTGTATGACGACATGCTCTTGCCTAGAGGTCCAATGTTGCACTTCACTTTGATGATTTGCATCTCTTGCTCTATTTCAGCCAACAAATTAGCATCATAACATACAAATATCATCATGATGACCTAATTGCATACAATAACCTCACAATGCATGTATACCCTACCATACATCCATAACCATAACCATAACCATAACCATGACAATGCATGCATATGGACACCAACATGCATAACAATGCATATACACCCATACACTCATGACAACACATCCCACAGAAACACCATCAACCTTCACATGGATACATCACTACAACCATGATCAACACCATGCAAATGAAACAGGCAAATGGACTACAATCGTAAGGAACACATATGCAACTGACATGAATGCATGACCAACACACTTCCCATCCAGTCCAAGGGGCGAACCATGCTCTGATACCACTCAGTGGTATCAGATATGACCCAAAGAGAGCGCAACCCACTCTGATACCACCCTGTAACACCCTCCTCCCACATCTACCTAAGTAACTGGCCAACTGGGGTAAACATGTGACGATAAGTTACAATGTTATGATTCAACCTCCTAAGTCATGTTAAGGAAGTGGAACAGATGGAAACAAATCATACAGACCTTCAACATCAGCAATAGGACCCCTAGGAACCATCCCAACCTTTATGCTAACCAGCCCCTTGGTCCCACTGAGTCTTTAAGATATTAAAACTCTGTATGATCCCATGCTATAGGCATGCCAATGTCAAGGGAGCTTTGGATGCTCCCACAAGCCTGCATTCCTACGTCCAAGACTATTTCCAGCAGACCTATGCCAAAGTCTGGGGAATTTAGGGAACTTTTCAAGCCTAGAATTCCAGCGACTGCCCAGAACTTGCCGTGACTTCCAAAATCAATTAAACACATGATGAAAAGACTAATAAACCAAAAACTAACTCCAGGACTAGGCTTGACTATCCCAAACCAGAACTAACATTCAATCAAACACTTGGCATCAATGCAATATACAGGTGTAAACAACATATTTAAGCACAGGGATCTCATACTTATATGAGATTCGCTATGATGCATTGTTTCCTTATAACTTTAGTTGCAACTTCATCCGTTAGGCCATAGATACATTGTTCATTCATATACAAGTAAAAACATGATGGGAGCCATACATAGCCACTGTCATAATACATATTCATAACCATCATAATAACAATAGAAATACCAAGGAAACAACAACCATATAATCCACATATAAACCAGTATAATACTCATGAGATAACAAGGAGAAATAACATCATATTAATGATGAAAAAGCCAACCTGGTATGAGACTACCATGTTCCACCCAACTGTAGAATGGCTGAGCCAAATCTCTCTTTAACCATTCACCTCTGTACCATATTCCAAGAATGAATGCGGGATCTCATAAAACACATCAATGAAAACCATTTATGGCTTCCAAAGGCCATCCACCTCAACCCTTCAAAAAGTGATTCCACCTCATGGTCAGACATCACAAAACCATCATCAGATTGGTCTCTACCCAACCCTTCCTGGGTTCCAGAGTGTTTGTTCCAACCAAGGCTTCCAGGACTAGTAACTCAACCCACAACTTATTCCAGGCTTCCAGAGCGTTTGTCCAACCAGGGCTTCCAGGACTAGTAACTTAACCCACATCTTTTTTGGGGCTTCTAGAGAATTTGTCCAACCAGAGCTTCCAGGACTAGTAACTCAACCTACCAAGGGCTTCTAGGGCATTTGTACAAACTAGGCTTCCAGGACTAGCGACTCAACCCAAGCTGTTACAAGGCTTCCAGAGCATTTGTTCAACCAAGGCTTCCAATACTAGTAACTCAACCCAAGTGGTTACAGGGCTTCCAGAGTGTTTGTCCAAGCATGTCTCTAGGAAATAATAACTCAACCCAATCTAAAGGAAACATTAGGAACATCCATAAACAAATAAATAAACCCACAAAACCATGACTATCTAGGAAATGGCAAGGCTAGGCAAATCCACTGTCAATCCAGGCAATCCTCCATGCCAATGACGAATCATAACCAAGAAACTGCATGCATGTGCCATGCATGCCAAAACTAGTGAGGAAAACATACATACAACTTGGTACCCGCAAGCAAAACTCACTTTAGTTGCTGATCCTGATGTCCTCTTGTGCTTTCCTGCTTTTTCTTTCCCCTCTTGCTCCAAAACTCCAAGTATGCCGCACTCTCCAAGAGTTCTCCAAGAAACTCTAAGTATCCAAGAATGAGAGAGAGAGAGAGAATAATTAGAGAGCTACAAAACTTAACTGACCAAGCTTACCCACTCATCCTCATATGCCTTTTTATTAATGAGGCCTATGCTTTATTCATTTTCTATTATTTTCCTTAATTTTCCTCTTTACATGCAACTTGTGACCTTTCACATTCCTTTTCTCCTAATTTCCTTTATTTTCATAAACAAAATTCCAATTAATGCCTCATACCTTTCCAAATCCTTTGTCATTCCCTTTTCCAATTTCCTTAGCCATAATAAACCAAATGAACACCCACTAGGATGTTTTGACCACCATTCAGCTTGGAATACATGTCACATGACCGTGGTCTTATATATTTTTACATGGATTTTTAAACAAAGTTGTTACAATGATGAATTAACACTGTAGAGAAGTTATGATGCTATGTATGTATTTTATATCATACATAACATTATTTAGTGAATGGTATGGATAGGTTATCAACATCATCTATGTCACGGTGTCTAAATGTTGAGCTACTGTCATAGGAAGTTAATATATGACAAACGTATTTGACTTCATTTTCACCATGATTTATTACAACTCTGTAGTGGATTTTTGTGGAGTTATGAGTTATCTTCATTGTATAGCATAAATTTTCATTAAGTTCTCATAGCCCATCACAAATACATACAAACAAAACCTCCTTTGGAAAGACTCTACATGTAGCACAAGTTGCCTGCAAGGTAGAGTTTTTTTTGGCACAAGCATAATCAATGATTTCAACCATAATTTGTTGCATCAAGTTGACAATATTATATTTTCATCCTTGATTGAGCACTTTATCAAGAGAATCTCTATGTTTCCTTATTTCCATTGTGCTTGAAGTCCAAGGAAAATTGCACCATTTGGTCATAATGGCTACTTAAAGGCAGAAACCTTGAGCTGCAATATGTTGCGATGGTGCTTCCTCTCCTTCCAACCAGGCTTTGTCTATTCCCATCCTTGACCCAACAATGCTTCGTGGGAGCAGAGGTCCCTTTCAAGGCTTATGGTTGCCAAACATCACCCAACATCTAGGTAGAAGATAGAGGCAGATAAAGCATTTAAGATGACAAAGACATATCTTTATTTTGTAAATAATTTGCTAATATCCCATGAGAAAACGCTAGTGAAAAAGAATCATCTATAGTTATTTATTTATTTACATTTGCTGAAGGTTGTAAGTTATAAATTATAACCATCGATATCATGTTGCAAATCTCCCTAATTTAAGATGTAAAATATTTCAGTCCATTGCATCCTGACATGTCTTGTTTGTGTTAAAAAAAACTTAGGTCATTCCATTTTCTTTAATTGATTTTTTTTCATGTGACAGTCCTGCTCTTTGGATCAATGTTTAAACCTTAGCATTTGTTTACATGCATGATACCTTGCTAAACCAAAGTATTCCTAGGGGACAATTTGTTTCATGTATGTTTAGCCTTCAACGTTACATTTAATTTGCATAAATACCTGGCTAAGGGAACTTGAGCATATTATATCTTTAGGATTTATTTTCTTGTTAGAAAATTCTTAGTAGTCATTATAGAAAGACATTGGCTAAGTTGATATGACTTCATGTTGCATTCACTTCTTCTTTGAGGTGAATCTATATTGTCATCCAATAAAATGTTGAAACTTGCATGCATGTTAATGACCATTGCCTAATTGGGTAACATTATCACCATAATTCTTGTTTGTGCATTCCATGTGAGACTCTATCTTAGTTTAATATATAGTCGAGTGTTACCAGAAGTTACCATTTTACCAAATTACCTATGTGGGTTTTTAATTTGTTGAAATGAGTGCCCCCACATTTAAGTATTGAAATAGAAATGTTTCATGAATTACTAAAATAACAACCAATGGGACTGAAAGACAGTTCAACATGTAAGTTTCACCCAAGTATAGAGTGATAGATACTTTTCCCATTAATAATGAATTTGTAAAAATAAATAAATTAAAAGTTAAAAACAACAAAGAGAAGGTGAAAATTTTATATCCCATTTCCATGACTGTACACTGGAAATCAGATTAGTAGCATAACAACCTTTGGCTATAGAATTAGATAGGGAGGGGTCTCTTATAGGTTGTATTAGAACCAGGTTCAACACTTGGACCTGTTGAGCTCAATTGTGAAAGGAATGAACAATTAACAGTGTAAACCTAAAAATTTGAGGATCACTTTCAGCCGCATACTCCATTATTTCCTCATTCAAGTATTTCAACTTGATGATCCATTTAGCTTAAAGTGCAGAGTGATTTTTGGAATTTATGCTCAACCTTGGAGTGATCAAGTGTGACATTGATATAGGCTAGGGCAGATTATCTGGGTAGTTGAGACATGTTAGTGAGAACATTGTTGTTGTAGGGAGGGTTACATTTTTGTTAGGCAAAACTCAAAGTTGGGGTTATTCAAAATAGAGTTTGTGAGTCAATTTCAGTGATATTAACATGATTCTACTTCATCATATTCCCACCAGTTGTTATTTATATGGTGAACCTTGCAAATTGCAATAGCACAAGATATTAGTCAAAAATAAATCTAGCCTACTTTATGAGGTTTAGGATCAACTTGAATTGAACTTCATGGTAAGGCCATTTATTACAAGGTCTGAGTCAAGACCTTCAAAATAAATATGTGTTTCTCTGTCTCTTCTTTTAGGAATGAAATCGGGAAACAATAAGTGCATTTTTTTGTTTTTTGTTTTGATAGTAATGACCCAGTGACTAAGCAAGAACCAAGAGGTCTCATATTGACCATGGACAAAGTGAAAACTCCCTAAAGCTACCTACTCCTTGAGCCTAATCAATACAAGCTAAGCATGTCATTTTTTCAAACCGAACACATAGGGTGGGGGAGTTAACAACCCACATCAACCACTCGGCCTACCCTTACTTGACGACATTTCCTTTTCTTTTAAAGGTCAAGAAAGTCCAGGGGAAAAAGCACAAAGTTGGGTTCTTACTGATGGGTTTAAATTACTTTTGAAGCAACACTGCCTTTTGCAAATGTAAGTCAACTTTTTTCTTTCATTTTCTATTCAGATATGTGCCTCAAGTAACGTCCTTGTTACAAAGTACTATGATGTTGAGTGTCATTGAATACTGTTCCAAGTTCTCAAACAATATATCTTTTCAGTTTCAAATAGTTTAAAAATTTCAGCCCATCATAGAGTAATTCGTACTCAAAATGAATTTGGCTTGATATTGTTTCCCTTCGTTTCTTCAATTATGTGGATAATTCTTGCATGTGGAATTTACAATGAACTTTCAAATATAGTAGGACGCTACCCAACCATTGAAATTGACATGGTTGGTTAGAAGGGTAACCCTAACCCTAGGAGGGAATTTCAACTTACCCTTACCCTTACCTACCTCTTTCTTCTTCTAAGGTGAGGCCACATGGAAGAATGTAATATATACTTTTGCTACTTTAGGAGCTAGAAAAAGGGTGTGCACCCCTCAAAGGTACATGGAAATTATGTCATTATTTGTTTTGTGAAAAGCTAATGCTGTTAACATAGCTTCTGGGAGAGAGACTGAGACCTTTATGGAAGACGTGCACCCCACCTAGCTAGCCGCTTCAATATTTTATCTTTTTTTTTTTTCCTTCTAGATATTATTATTTTATTAAATAGAGTTTTGACTCATTTCCTAAATACTAACCTTTATCTCCTATGTAAGCATGATTGAAGGAGTAAGGAATAGACTGACTACTATTTCATTTCATTTATGTCTCATGGATGGTTGAACAATGCATACATATAGGGTTTTATACTTCAATTCCTTCTTGGGTGTTGGGTATAATGATGCATTTCCTTCTATCATGAACATATTTTATCCTTGTAAAATCATTTTTATTTCTTGTGATTTTCCATTATAATTTCTTTGCAATGGTTTGTTTCTCAATGTTTGGTTGCAAATTTGAAGAATCATTCGTTGGATAAATTCAAGATCTCATGCTAGACTAAGGATTATCTACTTTTGCAGTATTTTCAAACATTTTTTGAACCATAGGGTAGTGGATTTTTTACAATTTCAAACCTACATGATATAGGTTTTGGGTCATGAAGGATTCATGGTAGTGTACCCACTTGATCCCATGAGCCTAATGGATTAAAAGGGCATTGGAATTGTCCCTACCACCATAGTAAATCTTTGTTTGAATTAGATTTTGTTGGTAGCAGATATGAAAATCTTCTTTAAAATTTATTCATTGAGATATGTTGCCCCTCAAGTCAGCACGTGCTATCATTAATACATATTTGTAGATTCTAACATTCTCATCCACATACTTGGAAAGTACATGATAAAATTTGTCAACGTTTTGTGTAGTTGACTTCACCCTCTATCCATAAATACAAATTATTAAGGGCTCCCACCTACTAGCAAGATCAAGATAATGAGATTGTTGAAGACATGCCATATGAGGAGCATATTGATGGAGAGAGACTAAAAGCTTCAATGCCACCATCTTATGAAGTCAAAGACATGGAAATATATCATGATTTTGTGGTCATTTCCATCCCTACGATAGATCAAAATAATGTTAAAAGTTAAATACGAAATACACCATTTATTTGAAAAGTATCCCCTCATAGTTTTCATACATCATTCCCTTCCACAAATAAATGATTTCAAGGATTTCCACCTCGTTAAGTAAGGGAAACAACCCCTATATGGTGAAGATATTTTCATATTTGATGTATGTTGTAACAACCCTTGATTGATTTTCCAGGTAAATAAAATAAGAATGAGGTCATGGGACATGTATTCCAAGTTGAATGTTGGGAAAAACATAACAATGGGTATCACTGGTGATTAATTAATGGCCATGGAAATTGGCAAAGGCAAAGTGGCATTAATTGGTATTATATTTATGAAATAAAGGAAAATAGGAGAAAAGTAAGGTGAAGAGACACAAATTTGCATGAGAGGTAAATTGAAGGAAAAATGAAGGAAAATGAAGAAAATAGAGGCCTCAATAATAAAAAGGATCATGAGGATCAATTCACAACTTTTGTTGGTTAATCTTTTGTCAATTCAATTTTGGAGCTCTCTTCCTTTCTCTCATTCTCTTATACTCTTGCACACTTAGAGAAATATTGGAGCATTCTTGAATCATGCTTGGATCATTTTAGCATTCCCTTGGATTTGGATAAGGAAGGAAAAAGAAAAGTAGGAAAGTGCAAGGGAACAATTCTATCAACAACTACAGCTAAATTGCTTTTCATGTAACAGGTTGCATGTGTGATTTCCTTGATGATTTATGGATGCATGGTATATGCGTGTGATTGTCTGGTTATATGTTGTCATTGGCATGGATATTTTCCTAGATTGATAGTGGTTTTAGCCTTGCCTTGCCATTTCCTCGACAACCATGGTGTTGTGGGTTTTTCCACTTAATTGTTTTCTGATTGGTGCTCATAATTCCTTATGGCTATGGATTGGAACAAATGCTCTGGAAGCCCTAGAATAACTTGGGTTGAGTTACTAGTTTGGGAGCCAAGGTTGGGACAAACTATTTTGAGCCATTGGTGGGTTGAGTTACTAGTCCCTGGATCCGGTTGGACAAATGCTCTGGAGCCATGGAAGACTGTGGATTGAATTACTAGTTCCTAGAGCCCTAGACAACTTTGATAGAGACCGATCTAGTTGGTGTTAGTAATGTACAACTATAGAGGTGGAATCATTGGTTTAGGGTTGACGTGGTTGGCCTCTTTAATCCCTGGTTTGTTTTTTTTTTGGTTTATTCCATTAGATCCCATATTCATGGTTGGAATATGGCACGAGGGTGATTGGCTAAAAGAGAGGTTTGATTCAACCCAATCTATGGTTGGGTGGTATGTGGAAGTCCCCGCCTTGGTTGATATTTTCATATATTGATAAGAGTTATTATTCTATTGTGATCCATCTATGTTTGTAGTGATTACGTTGGTGATATTATGGTTGAGTTTCCATGATTCCTATGATGTTTTTTTTATGGTTATATGTTGGTTCTATGATGTGTACCATCTATGGTTCTTTTCATGAATTATTTATCTATTGATTGGTTGATGAATGTATGGACTAACAAGTGTTGTTCCAGCTATGTGGAGAGGGCATAGAGCCTTCTTGGTGATTCTCAAACAAATCTCATACCATTATGATCAAATATGCATTCATGACCTGTAGCTTACACGTTTTCCATGTGTTTAACAAAATATCTTCTGTGCTATAGGCATTCTAGGTCAAGTTCTTGATTTGAGTTTGAATGTTTTTATTTTTCCTCATGTAAATAATGATTTTGTAAAGTCTCAGGTAATTTTAGGCAGTGTTTTGGAGGCTGGTATGGAATTGTGGTCTAGATCTCAGGACCACACCCTCTGAATTGGGCAAGTTGGGTCACAACCACATGGAGGTAGTGTTGTGCATGCATTTGGAGGCCTATAACTACACCTAGGCTTTGTCATGCATGTGGTTGGGAATCTAGGTCAGTTAAAAGAGCCCCAACTTAGGGTTTTGTCACTTGGGGTGGTCCTTTAGCCCCTGCGTGTCTTGTAGATCTAAGGGATGTTGTGAGTTGTCAGTTTCTGGTCAGTTTATAGGCCCCACTTCCTTAACTAGAGCTTGGAGGTTGGGTCATGTCATAGGGAATCTTCCTCTCATGTTTACCCTGACAAGATTGTGAAATTGGGTAAGTGTGGGAAGAGGCGGTTACATATGTCCTTGTTCTCTCTGCATATTTTTTATGAAGGGCAGTGAAAGTAGATGGGGAAATTTTTTGGAGCTTCTTAAATTATTGTTGTTTGTGGGTGTAATGGATGTTGCATGGTTTGATAATGCTCACACTAACCCTATCTAGTGATTGATCAAATATTAGTGCAAAAATATAGACTCACTATGGCATCATTTTGGTGTTATACCTCATTTCCATGGGCCTATTTCAGATTGTTTTGCCAAAATATTATGTAATTTCCAACATATATTATTACTCAATGGTTGATTGGTATATTCATGTTGTAGCCACCCCTCCCACATTTACCCAAATTTACTAGCTTGTCAGGGTAAACATGAGATGAGTGTCAGTATGACATGACATGACCTCCAAGTTCTAGTTAAGGAAGTGGGGCTTACAAACTAAACACATACTTACATCCTAGAGGGACTACAGATCACTCAAGGGTTGGAAAACCACCTCAGGTTATCAATCCATGAGATGGACCCCTTTTCATCGACCTAACACCCAAACCACATGCATAACAAGGAAAGGGTGCGATTATAGGCCTCTAACCACACTAGGTCTGCTTCCATGTAGTTTTGGCCTAATTTCCCATGTTCTACGCCAACGGTACTAAGATCTAAGCCACTTTTCCAGGCTATCTTCCAAACCATTGCCCAAAACTTCCTAACTTTGTAAAATCATAATTCACATAATGACAACGCCAACATTCAAACCTAAATAAGGAACTTGACTTCCTATAACACACTAGGAATTTTGTCAAACATATGGAAAACATGTAAACTACAGTTCATGAATGCATATCTGATCATAAACTAATGGTATTCATCTAATAATCACCAAGAAGGCTCCAAATCGTCTCTAACTCGCTACAATAACACTTGTTAGTCCATGCATTCATCAACCACTCCATAACTTATCAAAACCAACATATATAAAATACATCATATAACCAGCATATAACCATCAAATAACCAACATAGAAACCATGGAAAACCATCCATAACATCGTAATCATAATCAATACAAATGCTCATAGATCACAATAGGAAACTGTCTCATATTAACATGTGAAAATTCCAACCAAGTCAGGGACTTCCATGTACCACTCGACCATAAATTGGGCTAAACTAAATCTCTCTTTTATCCAATCACCCCTCACCATATTCCAAGCATGAATGTGGGATCTCATGAGATAAACCAAAACAAAACCAAACCAGGGCCTCTAGAGGCCAAACCACCTCAACCCTCAACCACAGTGATTCCACCTCTATGGTCCGGAAATCACTAACATCAACCAGATTGGTCTCTACCCAAACTATCTAGGGCTCCAGGAACTAGTAGCTCAACCAAAAACCTTCCAGGGCTCCAAAGGGTTTGTTCCAACTGCGTCTCCAGGGACTAGTAACTCAACCCGCCACGGGCTTCAGAGCGTTTGTCCCACCAACGACTCTAGGAACTAGTAACTCAACCCAAGTTGTTATAGGGCTTCCAGAGCCCTTATTCCAACCCACAACTGTAAAGAACCTGAGATCCAGTCAGAAAAACAAGTAGAAGCAACCCACAACACCATGATTATCTAAGAAATGTCAAGCCAATGCTAAAACTAATTGTCAATCTAGACAAATCTCAATGTCATTGACAACACATAACTAGAGACCCGCATGCATATACCATGCATCTAGAAATTAGAAAGGAAATCAGACATGTAACACGTTACTTGCAAATCAATCCAACTGTAGCTATTGATACCACTGTTTCCTTGCACTTCCCTACTTTCCTTTACCTTCTTTCTCCAAATCCAAGTGAATGCCCAAGTGCTCCAAGAATGCTCTAAGATTTCTCTAAGTGTGCAAGAGTATGAGAGAATGAAAGAGAGCTCAACTAAAAACTATCACAAGGCTAACATTTGATTTTTTGATGTATTTTTATCATTGAGGTCTCTATTTTCTTAATTTTCCTTCATTTTTCCTCTAATTCCCTTATCATGCAAATGTGTGTCTCTTCACCTTCCTTTTCTCCTATTTTCCTTTATTTTCATAAATAAATGCCAATTATTTCCTTTTTCCTTTTCCAATGCCTTTGCCAATTTCCATATCCATTAATTAATCATAAGTGATGCCCACTATAACGCTTTTCCTAAGATTCAACTTGGAATACATGTCCCATGACATTGGTCTTATTTTATTTACATGGAAAATCAACCAGGGGTTGTTACAAATCCCTCCCCCTAGGGGAACAACGTCCTCGATGTTCAATTACACCTATGATCAACAAATGATTGAGAAATAAAACATACTACCCATGGAGCTTTATAACATACCTCGTTGTAGTATTTACAATGATATCCTGCTGAAGGACAAAACAAACATATGGCTTATTGGAGCTTTATAACACAACTCATTGTGACGATTACAACAAAATCCATATACATATACCAAAAACTCATTTGCTTGAACTAGAAAATAATTAAGGATATAACGACCACATTTTATTAGCCATCTCCCATATATCTTCATCGAGCCCAAAGTGCTTCCACTGCACTTTAACCTGCTCGATTGCTCTATTATGGGGCATGAGCTATTTCCACTACAATATGCATTTTGGTTATGGCTATAATTCTTCCTCTGGTACCACTTGCAATACAAACAAGTCAATCACATGATCAACATCCTGGACATATCTCTTAAGCAATGAAACATGGAAAGTATCATGTACTTTCAATGTCGGAGGCAATGCGAGTCGGTAGGGCACTGGTCCAATCCTCTCAAGGATCTCAAAAGGCCTACAATATCGAGGTGCCATCTTGGCACATGAACCAATCTTCAAGGAGCCCCTCTTGGGATTGATGCACAAGTACACATGCTCCCCAACCCATAACTCCTTGAATTCTCTATGTTGATCTACATAACTCTTCTTCCTATCATGTGCTGCCTTCAAATTCCTCTTAATAACCTATAGTTCCTGTTCCATCTTTTCCAACATGTTTGGTCCAATCAACACTATGTTCACTGGATCACTCAAGATGATAGGATTATTACAACTCTGCCCATAAAGAACCTCAAATGGACTCATTTTCAAGGATTTGTGATACCCATTTTTATATGCAAACTCCACGAGTGGAAGATACTCTTCCCACTTTCATTGTTGATGCATGACATGCATCCTCGACATGTCCTGAAGAATCCTATTGACCCTCTCTCTATATCCATCTTTCCACGGATGATAAGTTGTACTAAAAGCTAACTCTGTCCCCAAACCTACAAACAAATCCTTCCAAAACTTGGAAGTGAACTTGGCATCTCTGTTTGATATAATATTTTTGGGAGCACCATGAAATCTCACTATCTCCTTGATGAAAATCTGAGCTACCTCACTAGATGATTTCGTAGACTTAAGTGCAATAAAGCACACTATGATGGAATCGTGTTATCTCAATTTCCTCGGCAAACCTATCATGAAGTCCATGGAAATGAACTCCCATTTCCACTTTGGAATTGGAATCGACTGTAGTAAACCACATGGATGCTTACACTCTACTTTTACTTGTTGGCGGTCCAAACATCTAGCGACAAACTCAACCACCTCCTTCTTCAAGTTCGGCTAATGATATAACTTCTTAACTACTGTCAAAGTATTTTAATATCTTGAGTGACCTGAATATGGCTGGACATGAAACTCTCTCAAGATAATATTCTTGATCTCATTGTCATCTGACACATAAATCTTGTTCCTAAATATGACCTAGCCATATATTGTGAGATGATACTCCTCATCCCTATCACTTTCACCCTGCTGTTGTAACCTATGCCTCAATTGCTGATGCCTGTCATCATGATTCCCAACCTACAAGATCTACTCCTACAATTTTGTGCCACAAGAACTCATTGTTGCAATGTGATTCACCTGCACTCTCCTACTGAGAGCATTTTCAACCCTGTTTTCTTTGCCCTTGATGTACTTGATCTCGAAGTCAAATTCATTGAGGGTAGCCAACCATATAGCTTGTCTGACATTCAGTTTGGGTTGGTCAAACAAGTACCTAAGTCCACTATGATCACTCATCAAGATGAACCTCTTGCTAATAATATTATGCCTCCACATCTTCAAGGCATGAATGATAGCTTCCAAATCAAGATTGTGAGTCACATAGTTTTGCTCGTGCTTATTCAACTTCCTTGACTCATAGCATACCATATATCCTTCTTGCATCAGGGCTACACCAAGTCCTCTCTTGCAAGCATTTGTACATACCACACAATCTTTGTTAGGATTTGCAATCTTCAAGACTGAAGCATTTGTAAGCAAATGCTTCAACTAATCAAAGCTAGTTGCACACTTTTTAGTCCATTCAAACTTCCTTCCTTTTCATTGCAAAGATGTAATAGGATAGGAAATTTGTGAGAAGTTCCTGATGAACCTCCTGTAGTAAACTACTAATCCTATGTATGATTTGTGCTCATCCACTTTCCTAGGAGTTGGCCACTCCATGATAGTTTTAATCTTTTCTAGGTCCACTTCTATGCCTTCCTTGGAAACAACATGTCCCAAGTAGTGAACTTCAGTCTAAAAGACATTGCAATTTCTAAGCTTGGCATACAACTGATGCTCTCTCAAAAATATTAATACAACTTCTAGGTGCTCTGCATGCTCCTCCTCATTCTTAGAATATATCAATATGTCATCAATAAATACTATCACAAAATTGTCTAGAGAAGGACACAACACATTGAAAGTAGTTGGAGCATTAGTACGACCAAACAAAACCACCACAAACTTATAATGCCCATACCTAGTACATAATGTTGTATTGTAAAAATATTCTTCTTTGATGCACACCTGGTGATATCTTGATCTCAGATCAATCTTTGAGAATATTGTTGCTCCCTTCAACTGCTCAAACAAATCATCAATCCATGAAAAAGGATACTTGTTCTTGATCATCACCTTGTTTAGTTGTCTATAATCGATTCACAACCTAATAGTATCGTCCTTCTTCTTTACAAACAATATTGGTGCACACCACGGTGACACACTTGGACTAGTGTATCCCTTACCAAGTATTTCCTTGAGCTGCAATTTCAATTCCACCAATTCTGGAGTGCTCATTCTGTAAGGTGCCTTTGATGCTGGTGCTTCTCCTAACATCAACTCAATAGAAAATTCCAATTCCCTGTGAGGCGATAGCTATGAAATCTCTGTCAGAAATACATCCCGAAACTACTACAAAACATGATACCTATTCAATACTTTAGCATCCTCAACATCCTTACCTTTTTCACTGGAAATATGAAATGCAAACAATACACATCCTTTCCTATAAATGCACTTTTCCTGCATAACTGTAGCCATTATCACTTATGTAGGCTTCTTCTTTCCCTATAAGATTCTCCTTTCTCCATCATCATCCAGGCACTTAATAGCCTCATCATAACAATCTACCTTAATCTTGTGAATGTACATATAATCCATGTCCAAAATCATGTTGTATGAACCCAAAGGAAACACATTTAGATGTGTTGATGTAGGCATAACATTCAGCTCGAATGCATAAAATCTCACCCAATGATGAACTCTTTTCTTGGTCCTTGTAGCCAACTGCACAAACCAAGATTTTGCATGCACTTCTTTATTCAAGACACACTTACCCACTAAGTCATGACTGATATAACTATAGTTATATGTAGTATAAATCAAAATGGAAACAATCTGATCACAAAGCTTAACTTCCATCTTGATAATATATGCATAACGATCAACCTGCCTGTTAGAACCTAGATTTGCCTCAGGCTGAAAAGACAAGGTTCTAGGTCAACATTAAACCATGCTCAACCTCGTAGCTAGCCCTACGAGGACAGGAGAGGGCTCTCTCCGGGTCAATATTAGAAAAAGATAATCAGATAGGGCTTGAGATGACTGATTTAAAATCTAATATTAGGCTAGGTATGAAGTGCAAGGATTTGATTAGATTTTTGGGGGCTTTTGTTGGAAAAAGGGAAAGGCAAGTTTGGGTCCGGGGATGAGGCCATATTTTTGCAGAGTTCAGGTAGGGGCAAGATAGGCAGTAGTTTTGATGCTTTGGATTGAATGAATGGATGGATCAGACCAGTGATGGGCTAAGGAGGGCAAGAAAGTCTCAAGAGTCCTCCTCAAACATATGAAAACATGTAGAATTAAACAAAATATCAAGGCAGAGCATAACAGTCCAATGAATTCTACCTTAATCACTCATTTATTTAATTGCAGAAGACAAGAGAAGGGAAAACGATACACACAAACATCAGTGAACTTACAATTACTTAGAGAAAAACACCATCAAAACACAGAGCCACATGGATCCCAACAAGTGCTCCAAAACCCTGGTCTTTCCTTTTCCAAAATTGCAGAAATGAAATGTACAATAGAGTGCCAAGCAATCCCAAGTATCCAACCCTGAAAATGACTGAGAAATTACATGATATAGACAAGCCTAACTCCTTCCCATGCCTCTAGGGGTCGAGCTCATCATTCTAGGAGCTGTTTGAACCAATTTTAAACAAGGAACTGAAATCTAGGTAGTCAAACAACTTACCCCTATATGCTAGGAAACTGATTCATTCATTCAATTTTCACTTTTTAGTGAATGAATCCTCTAGAAAAAGTAAAAATGTGCCAATATTACATCATAGTTATCAAATTACATCATGAAAGGTCAAGAGTAACATCAAAAAGCAAAACTGGTCAAAACTGGGTGAATTTCTGAGCTGTACAGTGAAAAATAGGCAAAAATCCTCTATGCGCCGCGCCTGATTCTCTATGCGTCGCGCCACTTTGGAGCTGATTTTGAGGAACTTCCTAAAGTCCAAATTGAGCCCAAGATAGCTTGTTGGAAATCCCTACCTATCTACTTTCCAACCCAAGTCGAATTTCTGAATTTGGATGTCATTTTCCCCTCCAAAACGTCAATATCCCAAGACTGCTTCCTATGTGTCAAAATAGGGGCAGTGAGGTCATTTTTTGAGTGTTTTTGACCTCTTGAGGGCTCAAAACCAGCCCAAATTTCTTGGCCATGCACAAGAAACCATAATTTATCATGAAAAATCCAGAAATGCAATTTTTTTTGGATTTAGAGCCCTCTAGCAAAAGCGAGCGCCACGTGGCGCAGCGCATAGGGAGGCAAAACCTGTTTTTTAGTGCAAAAAATTTCAAAATGTCAAAAATTGCTCCAAATTTCTTGAAATTTGGGCTGGACCTTCTCTATCAAGTGTCATGCTGGGCTAAAGAGGCTTCGGCCAATATCTAAAGATGATCAAGCTCCTTTTGCCTCTTTTGCTTCCTTATTGCCTTCTTTAATTTTGCCTTTAGATTCCTGATTCGTGCCTTGCAAACCTTGTTCTGTGCCATGTAGTGGAAAGCCATGTGTCTCAACAATGCTTTGTCCCTATCAGCTTTGTCCAACAGTCCCTCTAAGTGGATGTTGACTCTCTCGAGCCAAGACTCCCGATCATCATGAATCTCTTGCTCCAAAGAAGTGAATTCAATCCTCCTCCTTTGGGCAGCTTGACGATTCTCCCTGATGTTTTGTAATTCCATAATTGCTTGCTGATATTCAAGCTACTTATTCCTTTGCTCCAAGTATTTTATATTCCACTTAGCCCTCTCCAAGTCAAGGGACAAGGCTTTGATCTCTGTCTGCTGCTACTGGATGATATCTCTAAGGTTGGCACTTTGCGAGCCCATGCCTGTATCGTCATCCTGAATGAGAACGAAGTCGGTCTCTTGTTCACCTGAAGGCCCCTCATCCTACATTGGCCTCTTGCCTTTGTCCTGTACCTGTGGTGCTGATGTCGGAAGCGATGCCCCTTCCATCCCGGGTGGAGATAACACTTGCTTCACTACTGCAAACAAATGTCTAGTGCCCCTCTGATATGTGATGAATACCGGCACACTAACGGTCTCATGGTGCTCATACTGATGAGAAGGTCCACCTGTATCATGCTTAACCTCTGATGGTCCCTGTGAAGCTCTGAAGAAGTCACGGGAGATGAAATCATCCCAAGTGATGCCCTATAATCCAAGCTGATGAACCACCACAATCTTGATGAGAGCAAAATGATAAACACTGTTAAGTTGCTGCTGAGGGGTTTTGTGCTGCACAAGGGTGGTCATCCTCTCTATGTTCCGGCATATGAAATAAGGAATGTTCATCATCCGTACTCGGGTGAAATGCATGAGCAACCTTATGTGATAAGCATATAAACGAGAGAACCGTCCTTCACAGCTGAAATACTTCATGATTAATTTCATTAGTGGAGCATATTCATCTTTAAGATATCTGAATGGAAACACTCTCTTCAGATGCCTCAAGAAACCAGTTTTAATATATGGCTCACAATGCTGTCGGTCAATCTTCTTCCTCTTGTTCCATGGTTCTCCAATGTTTGGTATGCCGGTTGCCAGTGAGATAGATTCTGGTGTAAGTGTGAAGGTGACACCAGCCAAAGTAACCTGATCTCCATGTAAATGCAGCACAAATAGACGAGCCAACTCATGATGAAAATGAACATTAGCCACCTTCTCACAAAACTCATAACATGACTGATGCTAAAAACAGGAGATGGCTAGAGGGTAGGCCTGTAATTCAGTGAGGGTGATTGGTTCTTCTCTGATATGTTTGCCACCTCTATGAGGCCTCCGGGGTGCATGTTCCTCCATGGGTGAGTCACTTTGGGTTTCCATTCTATAATTAGATGAATGACTGGATGACATGACTGCTGTACAAAATGCCTTGGAGAAAACTGATTGTTGATATATGAAGACTATGTTGGACTGCTCTTTTGTGATGTGCTTGACCTCTGCCACCAAGGGGAAAACAGAACAAGGCACTGTTAGGAGGAAGGAAAATAGTGAGGGATTAGGGGGTATTGGGATAGATTTTGTTGGGAAAATGTAGGAGGGTTTGGGATTTTATGTATGGGAATAGGGTTAAGGGTTTTAGTGGTTTTAGGGGGTAGGGAGCAATGAAATCAAGGAAAAATGGAATAAGGTTGAAAAGAAAATGATGGGAAGAGAAAAAACTTGGTGGCAGATAGTTGAAACCCTAGGCAGCCATTTTTATGTGAAGGCTTTGACAAGGTAGGGCTTGATTATATGTTTAGACCATCACCATCCATAAACCACCATAGCATATCACCAAATTATATGAAACATCAAGCTAGAGGCTCTACCTGGAAAATCTGTTTGAGTTATTGGTAATTTGGAGAAATTGTGAGCAGTTTCGGGCCTTTTGCTGTGTGTGCTGCGCAGCTCGCCCAATGCCCCGTGCCTTCCTAGTGCGCCGCGCCTGTTCAAAAATGCACTGTGTGTTCTCTCCCAGTGCGCCGCGTGCACTCTAAACACAGTTTTGACTTGGAAAATTGCAGTTTCGCCCTCTCACCTCTAAACTTCGACCTTCTTTGATCTCTTGGATGCAAATGGATGTTTAAAAACTATGAGAATATCTTATAGTGATGGATTTGATTTTTGTTTCTCACAAACCCACTTTGTAATGTTTTGAATTGGCACTTTTTCCACAATTAATACAACTCTGTCTTTTTGTTTCCTCCTTTTTTTTTGGCTTGAATGATGTTTTATTTTGGCTATTTTTGCAGGGATAGTGGCATGTCTTGACAAAGGAAGACCAAGGCTGCGCCTAGAGAATTCAACAACTGAAAAACTTTTGACAATTACATGGCAATTTATTACAAAAGAAATGACGAAATTTCTTCAAAACAGAGTTTTAAAGAAAAGTCATAGTCCAGCAATATGACGATGAAAATATTTGGAATGAAAACTTATTGAAGACATCCTCATGACCTGTGGGCATTATTTGAAATTCTGAAGACCAAACCCTAGAACTAGAAACTAAAAGACTCTTTTTTGACCAAAACACCATCTATGACTGTAAATGACTGAAATCAACTTTGATGATCTTTGAGAAATTTTTACGAACCCAGCAGGTACAACCATGAGGGAAATAGGTGAAGAGACCCTTCTGTCAGACATTGGTATGATCCTAATGGAATGCAAATGGAAGAGCTAAATGAGACACCTAAAAATGAAATGCAATAAGAGAAATGATCTCTGACGAAGGGATGACCAAACCGACTCTAACATTGGCTCCAATGGGGATGGTAGCTCCTTGGAGGTGCCAAGAACCGCAGTGCTTTGGGAGAGCAGACCAGTGCCTTATCCATTGGGTAATGGAGTCAATAACTCCAAAACACCCAAAAAACAATAACTTTGACTCAAGATTCATACTTGAACTGACTAATGCAAAACTAAAACAAGACTCTCAAAAGCTGAAACTGGACACTCAACTAAAACTATCTTTAAATTGACTAAAACAAAAAATGACTCAAGACTGACTTAACTAAAACAAGAACTTACAAAGCTTGTTTAAAGGTAGCAGTCCATCAAGATTCGAGGGTTTCAAATCATGATGACAACCACCTGGATACTAATGAAGTATGTACAATCATGTGTAATGAGCTTTCCAATGTAACCAATCCAGCAGATGGCTACATACCAAATTTCTGCTCTCACTTTTCTCGAGCAGGCGGAATGATGAACTTGTAGGCAACTCACAATAACAATTGAAACCAAGGCTTATGCTAACAAACCAGCCAACATTCATCTTCTCTGGTGCTTGTAACAAAATTACAAAAGGATCTTGAAAATCCTGAAGCACTAGCTTGTCTTGAGATCCAACAGCAAAAATACAAGTACTCCCTTCATTCTGATCTAAAAGAACAACTGGTTGCTGAGTGATAGGAAGGCACAGAGAGGTATAATTTTCTTCCATCTGAGTGTTAGCTGTAAATTCCTTGACTGTGAGAAATTCTGGCATATTGTCTCTCTCAAGTTCATATTCCTCAACTTCATGGCCTAGGTCATTCTTAAACAGAAAACAATCTTCAAGATCATCAAACATGACAGCCTTATCATCTTCATGAAAGAAAATATTATCTGTTTGCTAATAAATAAAGCTAATTTCAAGATTATCATTATTTTCAAAAGTGGAAGAAATTTCACCAACACTTTCTTGACCATGTGCACACTGCAGACCTGCATTAGCTTTGGCTGTAACCTGACCTTTCAAGAGTCAATCTATCTCATCTTCAGACAGAGGAGATAATACTTTCTGTTTTGTTTTGCTCAAGTGATTTTTGTCTTCTTGAAATAACATTTTAAAACATGAAAAATCTGAATGACAGTCCTGATCTTCTGAAATTTGGAAACATTGTTGATCATCTTCATATGACATGGCAATCAAATTATCCAAATTATCATTTACCACCGAATTATCAAAAGAATATTTTTCACTTACTTGAACAAAGGTTTCATCTTGTTTTTCATCAAATGACTGGATTACCTCCTCATGAAGGCTTTGTTCAACAACTCTGTCTTCTTCATACCAGATGATCTCAACAACAGAGCTCTCCTTCATGGGATTCAACACAAGGTAGTCTACATCATCACGATCTGAATCTAGATCTGAAATAGCCGACTTGAATTTATCACATTCTGAAATTGAAACTTGACTTTCCTGCATACTGTTTCTTCATTTATGGATAGATTTGAAATAAAACCTTCTCTTTCATAATTTTCCACTGTACTTAGATCTTGATCCTGCTGCAAATTTTCCTGTGCATCTTGATAAGTATCCTCTTTATGCTGCTGAAATGGATTTTCATACAGGGCTTCCATGATCTCATCATCCATGAAATTATCATCTAATATTATTTTTCAAGGCTTTCAATAAAACTATAAGCATGTTTTCAATAGTCCTGAACTAAATTTAATGATGGATAAGAGTCTTTATACCTTACAAAGAACATGGAATGAAAATCCTTTAAACAGTAAATACAAGCAGGTGGCAAACTTTCATACCAAGATTGGGCTTCACCTTCTAGAGTGGCCAGGAATATCTTCATCAAGCAATCTTCACGAAAATCAACCTTCAACTTGCGAATATGCATTTGAAATCTAACCAGATGTAAAGCAGCATCCTTCCTATCATCATCTTTAAACATAGGCAAATTCCTTGACCAATCTACCTTCGGAATTTTATTTGGAAAACCTGGAATGTGATCTCGGCTCATGGGAGCATACCTTCGAGCAAGAAAATCCATTTTGATAACAATTAATTCACCAAGAGATTCTTCAGGCTACTGGTTCTTGAAGGGTAGAGTCGCCATAAAAATTATGAACCTTGGGATTCTTCGACACTGGAGTTGCCAGGTGAATGATTTCAGCCTTGCTGTGTCTGATCGTTGTTCATCATCAACAATTAGATCTGAACTTGATTCATGTACTGGGGTGATTGTTTAGATCAGATGTTCAGTTTATAAACTAGACCAGAGTTTGACTGAAGTAGCTTTCATCTACTTTTGCTAATGCAAAGCAAGAGCGTTTCGAAGGCTACCTGTCTAACTTCAGGCTCCGTCTGTAGTCTATAAAGCCAAACAATGAAAATAAACCTTCTTCCCTAGTATGGTCGCCACTATGTTAGTGCCTAGATTTTCCTCAGGTTGAAAAGACAAGGTTCTAGGTCAACATAAAACCACGCACAGCCTCGTAGCTAGCCCTACGTGGACAGGAGAGGGCTCT
The DNA here is from genome assembly GCA_031772625.1 of Pinus tabuliformis. Taxonomy (NCBI): domain Eukaryota; kingdom Viridiplantae; phylum Streptophyta; class Pinopsida; order Pinales; family Pinaceae; genus Pinus; species Pinus tabuliformis. The sequence continues at coordinate 635,132,565 of CM062804.1, read as the reverse complement.
CTCCGGGTCAATATCAGCAAAATATAATCAGATAGGGCTTGAGATGACTGATTTAACAACTAATCTTAGGCTAGGTATGAAGTGCAAGGATTTGTTTTGATTTTTTGGGGCTTTTTGTTGGAAAAAGGGAAAGGCAAATTTGGGTTCGGGGATGAGGCCAGATTTTTGCAGAGTTCAGGTAGGGGCAAGATAGGCAGTAGTTTTGATGCTTTGGATTGAATGAATGGATGGATCAGACCGGTGAGGGGCTAAGGAGGGAAAGAAAGTCTCAAGATTCCTCCTCAAACAGATGAAAACATGTAGAATTAAACAAAATATCAAGGCAGAGCATAATAATCCAATGAATTCTACCTTAATCACTCATTTGTTTAATTGCAGAAGACAAGAGAAGGGAAAATGATACACATAAACATCAGTGAACTTACAATTACTTAGAGAAAGACACCATCAAAACAAAGAGCCACATGGATCCCAACAAGTGCTGCAAAACCCTGGTCTTTCCTTTGCCAAAATTGCAGAAATGAAATGTACAATAGAGTACCAAGCAATCCCAAGTATCCAACCCTGAAAATGACTAAGAAATTACATGATATAGACAAGCCTAACTCCTTTCCATGCCTCTAGGGGTCGAGCTCATCATTCTAGGATTTGTTTGAACCAATTCTAAACAAGGAACTGAAATCTAGGTAGTCAAACAGCTTACCCCTATATGCTAGGAAACTGATTCATTCATTTAATTTTCACCTTTTAGTGAATGAATCCTCTAGAATAAGTAAAAGTGTGCCAATATTACATAATATTTATCAAATTACATCATGAAAGGTCAAGAGTAACATCAAAAAGCAAAACTGGTCAAAACTGGGCAAATTTCTGAGCTGTACAGTGAAAAATAGGCAAAAATCCTCTATGCGCCGCGCCTAATTCTCTATGCATCGTGCCACTTTGGAGCTAATTTTGAGGCACTTCATGAAGTCTAAATTGAGCCCAAGATAGCGTGTTTTAAAGCCCTGCCTGTCTACTTTCCAACCCAAGTGGAATTTCTGAATTTGGATGTCATTTTCCCCTCCAAAACTTCAATCTCCCAAGACTGCTTCCTGTGTGTCAAAATAGGGGCAGTGAGGTCATTTTTTGAGTGTTTTTGACCTCTTGAGGGCTCAAAACCTGCCCAAATTTCTTGGCCATGCACAAGCAACCATAATTTATCATGAAAAATCCAGAAATGCAAAGTTTTTTGGATTTAGAGCCCTCTAGCAAAAGCGAGCGCCACGTGGCGCGACACATAGGGAGGCAAAACCTGTTTTTTAGTGCAAAAAATTTCAAAATGTCAAAAATTGCTCCAAATTTCTTGAAATTTGGGCTGGACCTTCTCTATCAAGTGTCATGCTGGGCTAAAGAGGCTTTGGCCAATATCTGAAGACGATCAAGCTCCTTTTGCCTCTTTTGCTTCCTTATTGCCTTCTTTAATTTTGCCTTTAGATTCCTGATTCGTGCCTTGCAAACCTTGTTGCGTGCCATGTAGTGGAAAGCCATGTGTCTCAACAATGCTTTGTCCCTATCAGATTTGTCCACCAGTCCCTCTAAGTGGATGTTGACTCTCTCGAGCCAAGACTCCCAATCATCATGAATCTCTTGCTCCAAAGAAGTGAATTCAATCCTCCTCCTTTGGGCAACTTGACGATTCTCCCTGATGTTTTGTAATTCCATAATCGCCTGCTGATCTTCAATCTGCTTATTCCTTTGCTCCAAGTATTTTATATTCCACTTAGCCCTCTCCAAGTCAAGGGACAAGGCTTTGATCTCTGTCTGCTGCTACTGGATGATATCTCTAAGGTTGGCACTTTGCGAGCCCATGCCTGTATCGTCATCCTGAATGAGAGCGAAGTCGGTCTCTCGTTCACCTGAAGGCCCTTCATCCTACATTGGCCTCTTGCCTTTGTCCTGTACCTATGGTGCTGATGTCGGAAGTGATGCCCCTTCCACCCCGGGTGGAGATAACACTCGCTTTGCTGCTGCAAACAAATGTCTAGTGCCCCTCTGATATGTGATGAATACCGACACACTAACGGTCTCATGGCGCTCATACTGATGAGAAGGTCCACCCGTCTCATGCTTAACCTCTGATGATCCCTGTGAAGCTCTGAAGAAGTCATGGGAGATGAAATCATCCCAAGTGATGCCCTGTAATCCAAGCTGATGAACCACCACAATCTTGATGAGAGAAAAATGATAAACACTGTTAAGTCGCTGCTGAGGGGTTTTGTGCTGCACAAGGGTGGTCATCCTCTCTATGTTCCGGCATATGAAATAAGGAATGATCATCATCTGTACCCGGGTGAAATGCATGAGCAACGTTATGTGATAAGCATATAGATGAGAACCGTCCTTCACAGTTGAAATACTTCATGATTAATTTCTTTAGTGGAGCATATTCATATTTAAGATATCTGAATGGAAACACTCTCTTGAGCTGCCTCAAGAAACTGGTTTTAATATATGGCTCATAATGCTGCTGGTCAATATTCTTCCTCTTGTTCCATGGTTCTCCAATGTTTGATATGCCGATTGCTAGTGTGATAGATTCTGGTGTAAGTGTGAAGGTGACACCAACCAAAGTAACCTGATCTCCATGTAAATGCAACACAAATAGACGAGCCAACTCATGATGAAAATGAACATTAGCCACCTTCTCACAAAACTCATAACATGACTGATGCTGAAAACAGGAGATGGCTAGAGGGCAGGCCTGTAATTCAGTGAGGGTGATTGGTTCTTCTCTGATATGTCTGCCACCTCTATGAGGCCTCCGGGGTGCATGTTCCTCCATGGGTGAGTCACTTTGGGTTTCCATTCCATAATCAGATGAATGACCGGATGACATGACTGCTGTACAAAATGCCTTGGAGAAAACTGATTGCTGATGTATGAAGACTGTGTTGGACTGCTCTTTTGTGATGTGCTTGACCTCTGCCACCAAGGGGAAAACAGAACAAGGGACTGTTAGGAGGAAGGAAAATAGTGAGGGATTAGGGGGTATTGGGATAGATTTTGTTGGGAAAATGTAGGAGGGTTTGGGATTTTATGTGTGGGAATAGGGTTTAGGGTTTTACATTTAGAAATTTGAGAAAGGGAATTTGGGATAGGGGTTTAGTGGTTTTAGGGAGTAGGGAACAATGAAATCAGGGAAAAATGGAATAAGGGAGAAAAGAAAATGATGGGAAGAGAAAAAACTTGGTGGCAAACAGTTGAAACCCTAGGCAGCCATTTTTATGTGAAGGCTTTGACAAGGTAGGGTTTGATTATATGTTTAGACCATCACCATCCATAAACCACCATAGCATATCACAAAATTGGATGAAACATCAAGATAGAGGCTCTACCTGGAAAATCCTTTTGAGTTATTGGCAATTTGGAGAAACTGTGAGTAGTTTCAGGCCTTTTGCTATGTGCGCCGCGCCTTCCCAGTGCGTCGCGCCCGTTCAAAAATGCACTGTGTGTTCGCTCCCAGTGCGCCGTGCCTCCCCGGTGCGCCGCGCGCACTCTAAACACAGTTTTGACTTGGAAAATTACAGTTTCGCCCTCTCACCTCTAAACTTCGACCTTCTTTGATCTCTTGGATGCAAATGGATGTTTCAAAACAATGAGAATATCTTATAGTGATGGATTTGATTTTTGTTTCTCACAAACCCACTTTGTAATGTTTTGAATTGGCACTTTTTCCACAATTAATACAACTCTATCTTTTTGTTTCCTCCTTTTTTTTTTGGCTTGAATGATGTTTTATTTTGGCTATTTTTGCAGGGATAGTGGCATGTCTTGACAAAGGAAGACCAGGGCTATGCCTGGAGAATTCAACAACTGAAAAACTTTTGACAATTACATGGAAATTTATTACAAAAGAAATGACGAATTTTCTTCAAAACAGAGTTTTAAAGAAAAGTCATAGTCCAGCGATATGACGATGAAAATATTTGGAATGAAAACTTATTGAAGACATCCTCATGACCCGTGGGCATTATTTGACATTATGAAGACCAAACCCTAGACCTAGAAACTGAAAGACTCTTTTTTGACCAAAACACCATCTATGACTGTAAATGATTGAAATCAACTTTGATGATCTTTGAGAATTTTTTATCAACCCAGCGGGTACAACCATGAGGGAAACAGGTGAAGAGACCCTTCCGTCAGACATTGGTATGACCCTAATGGAATGCAAATGGAAGAGCTGAATGAGACACCTAAAAATGAAATGCAATAAGAGAAATGATCTCTGACGGAGGGATGACTAGATCGACTCTAACACTGCCTATTATCCACTACTGCATAAATCCGAGGGATTCTCTAACCAAGCTATCCAACTTTTTATGCCTCATGTGTACTATAGATCTGAGGCTTGCCACCCTGATGTTATGGAAAATCTCTCCTTCGATGCTCTACACCACAAGTCCAACACTGTAAAGGCTTCCTACTATCACCTTTGATATGCTCCCCATACTGAAATCCATGTCCTCTATCAAATGCATTGAAATTCTTGTATGACATTGCATTCTCCTTGTTACCTACATCTTGAGGTCTTCCTCTTTTCTTATCCCACTTTATTTTAATCTTTTCATTCCCCTTCCAATCACACTTAGGCTTAGAATTACACTTAGACTACTCATAACAATGCTTCAACTTTCCAATGATCGAGGCTCATCATACTCAATCCAATCCTTGAATGCTAAAGGAAACACACTGATGAATCTTTGAAGCTTCATTTTCTCATCCTTAAGATATGGTACATACCTCAAGAGCTCTAGAAATTTTGTCATATACTCTTCATCTCAAAGATCCCATCTTTAGCTCATAGAACTCCTGAGTCTTTCCATCATAATATCTCTTTGACAAATACTTCTTCATGAAGAGTCTTTTAAACTCATGCCAACTCAACGCTTCTACCTTGATGCCTCTGACATGCTTCACATATTCCCACCAGATATCTTCATTTTCCTTGAGACTGAAAATAGTTATCCTAGCTTTCATGTTGTATGTATAATCATGCATCTCAAATAACTTCTTCATCCTAAGTATCCATGCTTTTGCATCTTTTGGTTTCTTTAGCTCTCCATCGAATGTAAGAGGCTTGGATTTTTGAACTCATTTCGGAAATTACCCCCTCTCTCTCCTCCTGTAAGGATGACAACAATGATGAACATGATGTATCTCTGAACTAGAACTAGAATATAAATCATAACCACTATGTCTACTGTCAGGGGTATCCATCCATCTGCTGCCTGTGACAATGTCATCCCTGTCTGACCTATGTCCTCCATGAGTGATGCCAACAGGCTGACATCCCTTCATACGCAAGCAACTATCAGAAGATTTTTTGTGTGCTCCTTCCTTAAACAACCCGGGACCTCACATCTTTCTTTCATATAGAACTATCAGACTTGGGACTTATAGTTATGTTCACACATCTCTATTGGAAGCGCTATAGATGCACTTTTTCATAAAAAAACCCACTTATACAACTTTATCAAATACAAAGGATTTCACGGGAAAAACCGCTCTGATTCCATAAGCTGGAATTAAAAATATATAAACACGCTTCTATAAATATTTCGGGTCCACCTCTTCCATATGCCTTATCACCTTTTCTTCGATCTCCGCTTTACACAGAAATTCATGGAAAAACCGTTCAAAATCTTAAGGCCGGTTCTTAAAAATATTACACCCGCATTCATAACTTGGTCGGGTCCGCTACACTGCTCCTTTACACTCTCGATCCCCGATTGCCCCGATCTTCGATCTCTGCTTATCGGATATTGCGATATCGACATTTTATTACATTATCCATCAACCCTTCAACTCTCCGATATGCGATTAGATATGAACCGTCGATCCTCTTTTTTGATCCGACGGTCTACGATCAATCGCATTATCACAATCGCTATGGTTTCGATAATTCCCGAAATGTTTCGCTGATGCGATAAATCGGTGCGATCGCCTCAAAGCCTAAGGTATGCCCCTTACAACGAAAGTTTGCCGATGCAATATGAACTGCTTTGCTCCATGCGCATTAATCTGGTTCGTTGATCTTACAGATCCAACGGCCACGGTGCCTTGATCCGTCTACTCTTTCTTGGGCTTGATCTCGCTTGTTTCGATGGATTCTACATTATAAACACAGTTCTCCTCCATACTCTGTTTTACACTGTCATTACTCCATATGACAGATAACTATGATATTTTGGATCGACGACTGGGTTTAAAATGAGTCAAACACTATTGTTAACAATAAGGACCCCACTTATGCTTTAAATGCTACGATTTACAATTTCAGGCATAAAAACAAAACAGAATACCTCATTTGTTCTGCAGGCTAATATATACAGAGACAAGCAAAGGATCTCAATAAAAATGGCCCATTAACACACACACTAAAACATTTATTCAATATAGTAATGTTTACAGAGTCTCACCCTCTGGCTTGACTACAACAATAAAAAGACCATGTTCAAGTCTTGAAATCCTCTCTCTCTCCTCTTTGGCTTCTCTTGAACCTCTAACGAGCTTATCTAAACTCTCTAGCTTCTCTCTCGCTAACCTCTCCAACCTCTAAATTATACAAAAAGATCACAATTTATACAAAAATGGATTCATGAACCAATTCTGGTTCAGAACCAGAAATCTCTCACTCTCTCCTAAAAAGTCTCTTCAACTCCACTACAAACGCTAAATCAAGCTTTCAAATTCCTCATATTCTATTCAAACCAAATAAATCTAACTGTTTGGCCTGATCTCCACACAGGAGGATCAATCAGCAACTATACCCTTTTTAATCATTTTTGATAATAAATAAACACTCTCACACATTTAAATAAATAAAATTAACTAAACTATTGTCTTCCAACCCCTTGCTAGTCACAACATGTGATCATGCCATCACATTGCTGACTAGACCTGAATGCTCCTACATCAGACTCCGAAAGTTGAAAGTTTCCATGACCTCCTGGTCATGTGTTCCTTCTGCTGATCATCTAGTATCCCAAACTTTACTTTGTAACTGGTCATCATTTTCATCATGTTGCTGATTCAATTCTTCTGCCACTGTCACTTCTATTCCTCTAGATTTCCAAATCTTATGTTGCTGCTGCCCTTTTTCCTTACTGATATAAATTCCTTTTGTTAAGTTCTCTTCTTTGCTGTCCCTCTTCTCATCTGATTTCATCTTCCACAATTTCTCAACTTCCTCTTTACAATTTGTCTTTAACTGAACTCCACTGACATCTGCCTGCTGTACATTTCTTTCCACCATAGAAATTATGAAATTTCTATCCAATTCTTCTTCACCTCTGCCATTTACAAACTGTTGTTTGTACTCTACAACTTCTCTTTCATTATCATCAAAGATAATCCTTTCCTCTATGTTATCAGGTTCATCTAATAACCTTCCCAGAAAAATACAAATTTCTTCATATTCAATAAGCATGTCATTTGCATATGACTCCTCCTTCCTGTATAAAACATAATTTCCATCACAATTGTCAGATTCAAAATAACTATGGTTTTCAATCTTCATAGGTAATTCTGCCATCAACTCTTTATACTGTCCTTCTGCATAAGTTATGAAATTGTCATCAATTTCCATTTCCATACTTTCCTCTGCATTATACAGTGTTCCTTGTTCTAACACAAGATTATCATTCAACAATTCAATAGCTAGGATTTCTTGGAGCATATCATTATGAAGTATATTTTCATCCTCTATACTTATACTATTGCAACAAAATGATGTTGTTTCATCTTCTCCTACATCAGAAACAAAATTCTAGTTTTCTAAAGCTTCTTCATGGTTTACAGGTTCATAAAAATAATCTACTTTAAAATCAAAAAATTCTTGAACTTCTGCATCTGTCAACATCATCATATATTCCTTCACAATTTCCATAATACTTTCATTTTGATTCTCTACTGAAGATATTTCATTCTGGCTATTATCACAAACTTTCATTTTCTTATCTTCAGCTTCTTTGATCATGACAATTTCCCTGTCAATACCATCATTCTCAAGATTATTAAATACATTCTCAAAATATATTCCTGCTTCAGCCATCTCTTCCAGTGATCTCACTTCTTCATCAACATGCATAAGCACATTGTCCAATTGCTGTTCATCACCTATCAAACCTGAAAACATACACAACATGTCAGTTTCAAAATTATAAGGCTCTTCATTTGAAGCCTCAGTGATCAGCTCCTCATGCTTCTCTGAACTATTCTGATAGTTCAATAAATTATTGAGAAATTCTTTCTCAACATCTCTAATTTCTTCCTCATCAAAGAAAACTTCTGGGACTGCAACTTCTTGACTATGCTTGTAAACTTCATCATAAGTTTGTAGAATACCTTCCTGTTCTACACAATTTCTTCCAACACTCAGTCTGTCCAAATAAGACAACAACACCTCCTCCTCTTCTCTGATAAGACTTTGATCTTTCAAAGATTTCCTTGGCTTAACTTCTTCAGCGAAGTTCTCTGTGTTAGCTTTCCTTCTCTTCACTTCACAAATTTTCAATGCATTTGTTTCCTTTCCTGTTTCTATTTCCCATTGGTCTTCTATCCATGCTAAAATTCCTTCAAATATGATCCAATAAGTTTTCACTAAGAGAAGACACAACCATTTGGCAATACCTTTTAATTTCCTCCACTAATTGAAGTCTTGAAAGTCCTTATGCACCTCCTTTTGTGTTTTTTTTTTGTCTCTGCCTCTTTCACCTTTTCATACACAGGTTCAAATTCATTAGGCCACATACCTGCAAATTCACATTTACAGAAATGATTAAGCCCAAAAATATGAGATCCTCTTTTCTATGAGGATGCTACCAGCACATTCCTCTCATTTTGATCTACATGGATCAGTTTTTCATCACTGTCTTCTTCCCCAAGGAGAGATCCTTTCTCTAGTTCACAGATGTATTCTACTCCTTCATCCTCAACTGTTCGAAGTATTAATTTCTTAGAAAACAATTCTCTGACAAGCCATTTAACTCTTCGTCCCACATAAAATCCTTGTTTCCATTTTTCTATAATTCCTTTCAATACCAGATTCTCCAAAAGACTGAGTTCTGCCTTCATCTCAACCAAATCTATGTCCCTTTCTTCTTTACTCATTCCTTTGAGTCCAACTACTTCAGCACTCTTTTTCCTTTGTTTTTGACTTTCCTTTGTACCCCTGTCATGACTATCAATAGTCAATTCCTTTCCTTCCTCTGGTGAACTTTTCTTGTTCACTAGTGAGCTACAACTAACCTTTTCCATTTCACCTGTAACAAGTCTCCTTCATGCCTCACCAAACTTTCCTGAGTTTAGCCTTTTGGCATCTATTGGTTCTTTCCTTGAACCTTTCACTGACTAACAATTCTACCCAGCACTCCTCTTGCTGGAATTGTTATCTCCTATCCACAATCACAATTTTGGAGCTGCCTCAACAACTTCTACCAACCACAATTGAAAGTTGTTCTCATCTCCTCTTGAACATTCCTTGCTTTAGGCTCTACATCTTCAATTGTTCACTTCCTTATTTCCTTCAGTAAATTCATTTACTGTTGGGTACTGTCACCTTTACTTATCTGAGAGTTCTTCTTGATCTATCTTCTTTAACATAGCTCATATGCTATGATGCTGGTACAATTCATTATATCTTTCAACAATTCCACTGCTTCCACTGACCTGCATAATCTTATCTCAAGATACATCAAAGCACCTTTCAATCCTGTGATATTTCCTTCAAAGATGTCTTACAACTAATTCCCATTCCATCAATTAAATCTTTGCCAAAGGATTCATCTGTTAACTATTTCATTTAGACTTTCCATTCAAAAGACTCCATACAGCCAACAACTATTTCCCATTTTACTTTTCATAATGGACTCTTCAGCTTTCAAGATCAATTAAGATTAGATTTGAATTTCAATTATTTTACCAATTCATGACAGACACTATCAATTCCTTCTGATAACCTGTTTGTAAGCAAATCCTGTTTTGCCTCTATAATTTCCAAAATTCATTCCTTGTAGTGGTTCTTCTTTTAGTCCTATTAAACCCAATCTCTGTTCTTTCAATCATCAATATCATTGCCTTCAACAATACTTTAAGCAATCCTCAATCATTCTCAGTTTTCACAAAATTCTTCAAATCATTTAAATGACTTCAATGCCACAACAAACCACTCTTCTATTCAACTTTAACTTCTAAACCTTTCATCTCAATCAAATCAATCATGCAATCAACTTACCTAGAAATTTCATTTTCCTGAAAGGAAAACATCTTCTCCTTTGAAATTTCAATCCCTTGTTGTTCTTTAGACATTCAAAACACATCTTTGCAAAATCATAAACATAAACATTCTTACCAAACCTTCCTCAGAAATTTACTGTTTCCCCATTCTGATATCAGTGTCCTTTGTAGTATGATCCCCATCTATATCAATTTCACTTCAGTGCAAATTATACATATGCTTAGATTACAATTCAATTTCCAAACCATTCTTCACAGAGCGTTGATCTAGCTCTGATACCAAAATGATGCTAGCAGGCTGACATCCCTTCATACACAAGCAACTATCGGAAGCTTTTCTGTGTGCTCCTTTCTTTAACAACCTGGGACCTCACATCTTTCTTTCATATACAACTATCGGACCCGGGACTTATAGTTATGTTCACACATCTCTATCGGAGGCATTATAGATGCACTTTTTCATTAAAAAACCCGCTTATACAACTTTATCGAATACAAAGAATTTCATGGGAAAAATCGCTCCGATACCATAAGCCAGAACTCAAAATAGATAAACCCGCTTCTATAAATCTTTTGGGTTCGCGTCTTCCATATGCCTTATCACCTTTTCTCTGATCTCTGCTTTACACAGAAATTCATGGAAAAACTGTTCAAAAGCTTAAGCCGGATCTTAAAAGTATTACACCCGCATTCATAACTTGGTCGGGTCCTGCTCCTTTACACTCCCGATCCCCTATTTCCCTGATCTCATATCTCCGCTTATCGGATATCGCTATATCGACATTCTATTACACCGTCCATTGGCCCTTCAACTCTCCGATATGTGACTAGAGCTAGATCGTCGATCCTTTTTTCCGATCCTACGGTCTACGAGAAATCGTGTTATCACAATCGCTATGGTTTCGATAATTCCTGAAAGGTTTTGTCGATACGATAAATTGGCGCGATCGCAATCGCAACTCCTTAAAGCCTAAGGTCTGCCCCTTATAACGAAAGTTTGCCAATGTGATATGAACTTCTCTGCTCCATGCGCATTAATCCGGTATGTTGATCTTACAGATCCAACAACCACAGTGCCTTGATCCGTCTACTCTTTCTTGGGCTTGATCTCGCTTATTTTGATGGATTCTACATTATAAACACAGATCTCCTCTATACTCTGTTTTACACTGTCATTACTCCATACGACAAATAAATATGATATTTTGGATCAACGACTAGGTTTAAAATGACTCAAACATTGTTGTTAACAATAAGGACCCCATTTATGCTTTAAATGCTACGATTTATAATTTCAGGCATAAAAACATAACATAATGCCTCATTTGTTCCACGGGCTAATATATAAAGAGACAAGCAAAGGACTTCAATATAAACGGCCCATTAACACACACACTGAAACATTTATTCAATATAGTAATATTTACAGAGTCTCACCCTCTGGCTTGACTATAGTAATACCCTATTTCAGCCTTGAAATCCTCACTCTCTCCTCTTTGGCTTCTCTCAAACCTCTAACTAGCCTATCTAACCTCTCTAGCTTCTCTCTCGCTAACCTCTCCAACCTATGAATTATACAAAAAGATCACAATTTATACAAAAGTGGATTCATGAACCAATTCTGGTTCAGAACCAAAAATCTCTCACTCTCTCCTAAAAAGTCTCTTCAACTCCACTCTTTTCTAAACAAACGCTAAATCAAGCTTTCAAATTCCTCATATTCTATTCAAACCAAATAAATCTAACTGTTTGGCCTGATCTCCACACAGGGAGGATCAATCAACCACTATACCCTTTTTAATCATTTTTGACAATAAATAAACACTCTCACACATTTAAATAAATAAAATTAACTAAACTCTTGTCTTCCAACCCCTTTCTAGTCATAACATGTGATCATGCCATCACATTGTTGACTAGGCCTGAATGCTCCCGCATCAATGAGACATGCTATCATATACCCCATTTGTCCTTTCCTCTTGTACATAATTGATTCTTGGTTGTCCCTATCTTTGCAAATATGACAAGCTATGAAGAATCACTACATTAACCTCTTCTTTCTTTTCTTGAGCTCTGGAAAGCCTTTACTGTGACTGAATTATCGTGTCATTATATGCCTTACAACTTTGATTTCTACCTTCAGACTTCTCAAGTTATTTGTTATCTCAAGAGAGTACTCTTCCCCATGTTTCTCAGTTGATCTATAAGGAGAGTCACATGAACTATAATCTACTATTCTTCTTTTCATCTCCGATCTTATTCTTCCTGCAAACATAACATGTTGGATAAACCAAATATAAACATAATTAAACATACCTTGGTGTGTTTTAGGGGAGGCTATCTCGTCTGCACAATCAATCCTTATTAGCACGATACACTTGTATATACACTCATAATGACACCAACATATCAACCCATCAACATAATCTCAATCATCATGCATGATGCCACAAACTGCAACACCAACTATATACATGAAAACCATAGCCACTACAATTCATGCATATGACTGACATGCATGCATAACAATCACATCAACAAGTAATATGCATGCATAACAATCACATCTAGCCCATCCAGTACAAGTGTTTGAACCTGATAGCTTTGATACCACCCTGTGGTATCAAATATCACCCAAATAGAACAAAACCCACTCTGATACCACCCTGTAACCACCCCTCCCACATTTACCCAAATTTACCAGCTTGCTAGGGTAAACATGAGATGGGTGTCACTATGACATGACCTAATCTCCAAGTTTGAGTTAAGGAAGTGGGGCCTACAAATTGAACACATATTGACATCCTATAGGGCCTACAGATCACTTAAGAGTTGGAAAACCACCCCAGGTGATCAATCCCCGAGCTAGACCCCTTTTCACTGACCTAACAACCCAACCGCACACATAACAAAGAAAGGGTATGGTTATAGGCATGCTTCCATGTGGTTATGGCCTAATTTACCCTGTTCTGTGCCAACAGTATTGAGATCTAAGCCACTTTTCTAAGCTATCCTCTAGACCACTGCCAAACACTTCCTGTAACTTTCCAGAATCGTATTTCACATAATGACAAAGCTAAACATTCAAACTTGAATCAAGAACTTGACCTAGACAACCTAGAACACACTAGACATTTCATCAAACATATGGAAAACATGTAAGATATAGGTCATGAATGCATATTTGATCATAAATCAATGGCTTTCATATGAGAATCACCATGAAGGCTCCAATCCCTTTGTAACTAGTTGCAATAACACTTGTTAGTCCATGCATTCATCAACCATTCCATAACTTATTAAAACACGTCAACAACCATTGATAGAATACATCATATAACCATCATATAAACAAAATATAAACCATGGAAAATCATCCATAACATCATCATCATAATCAATACAAATGATCATAGATCACAATAGGAAAATGTGTCATATTAACATGTGAAAATGCCAACCAAGTCAAGGACTTCCACGTACCACCCGACCATAGATTGGGCTGAACCAAATCTCTCTTTTAGCCAATCACCTTTGCACCATATTCCAAGCATGAATGTGGGATCTCATAGATTAAACGAAAACAAAACCAAACCAGGGCTTCTATAGGCCAAACCCCCTCAACCTCAACCACAGTGATTCCACCTATATGGTTTGAAAATCACTAACATCAACTAGATCGGTCGCTACCCAAGTTGTCCAGGGCTTCAGGAACTAGTAACTCAACCCACAACCTTCTAGGTATCTAGAGCGTTTTTTCCAACCATGGTTCCAAGGACTTGTAACTCAACCCACCAAGGGCTCTAGAGCATTTTTCCCAACCAGTGGATCCAGGAATTAGTAACTCAACCCAAGCTATTCTAGGGCTTCTAGAGCATTTGTTCCAACCCATAGCCACAAGGAACCTGAGCACCAATAAGAAAAACAAGTGGAAGAAACCCAAAACACCATGGATATCTAGGAAATGGAAAGGCATGGCTAAAACCCACTGTTGATCCAGGAAAATCTCCATGCCAATGACAACACATAACCATAGACTCATATGCATATACCATGCATCCAAAAATCAACAAGGACATCACACATGCAACCTATTACCTGCAAGGCAATCCAGTTGCAGATGTTGATCCCACTATTTCCTTGTGTTTCCTTTGCTTTCCTTTTCCTTCTTTCTCCAAATCCAAGTGAATTCCAAAGTGCTCCAAGATTTCTCTAAGTTTGCAAGAGTATGAGAGAATGAGAGAATGAAGGAGAGCTCAACTCAGAACTATCATAAGGCTAGCAACTAATTCTATGACGTATTTTTATCATTGAGGCCTCTATTTTCTTCATTTTCCCTCTAATTTCCTTGGCATGCAAATATGTTCCTCTTCACCTTCCTTTTCTCCTATTTTCCTTTACTTTCATAAATAAATGCCAATTACTACCTCTTGCCTTTGCCAATTTACATAGCCATTAATTAATCACAAGTGATGCCTACTATAATGTTTTTCCCAAAATTAAACTTGGAATACATGTCCCATGACCTTGGTCTTATTTTATTTACATGGAAAATCAACTAGGGTTGTTACGCCAATTTTGGTTAGGGGCCAAACAAAGGAGAACAATTATGGCATTGATGAGGTCATGTAATGGTCGCATTGGGTTTTTTATTACACCTAGAATGTTTATTTTTCTTTGCTTAAGTAGTGTGGGATAAATAATCTTATGAGAGAAATAAATTAGAGTATTTTCTTGCATCTACCTATCATCATGTGGCTCCATCCATACTTTCAACCATTTCTTACATTGTGTAGTTGTTATGAAACTAGCTCACCAAAAGATAGAAAAGATAGTTGAACGCCTTAGAATTCAGCCTAGTCGAGGGGGAAACCTCCTTTACATTACACAAATGAACAATTCTTGGATGATACAAATGACAATACCTCCTTTCTATATATAGGAGTCTAAGGGGTCATAATATAATCAGAGCCGACATAACAATAATACTGTAAGGGCACAATAATAACAATAGTGGGCTTCTATGGGGCACAATAATAACAATACGGGACTACATGGGCACACCAATATAATAAGGGGGTTGTACTAATAACAATAAGGGGTTATACTAGTAGTATAGGGACCTAACATGCCCCTCTCCTTCAAAAAGCGTTGTCCCCAACGCTTGAGTAGTTCTTGATGCTTCTGTATAAAATTCTTGTTCTCCCATGTGGAATCTTCAGCGGGTAAGTTCTTCCACTTGATGAAATACTCTGAAATTGATTGATTTCGTAGCTATCGGGTTCTTGTTTCTGTGACTGCTCTGGGTTCCAAAATGATTTTTCCTTCCTCATCAAGTTCTGGCAATATTTTTTGAACTGGGTTCTTCTGCAACTTTTGAATGAGTGGCCACACTTCTTCGTCCTTCTTCCATTCATCCCTTGCTTTGTTTATCCAATCTAGTTGGATAATAGAAATAGCACAAAATAATGCTTGCACATCCTCATCTTTTCTTGAGAGTGCATCTGCAACAACATTTTGCTTCCCTTTTTTGTAGATGATTTCAAAGTTGTAACCCAACATATTTGTGACCCATTTTTGTTTCTTTTCTAAAGATAATCTTTGTTCTAAAAAGTATTTAAGACTATCATTATTTGTTTTTACATTGAAGTGTCTTCCCATTAGGTAAGGTCGCCATTTCTTAAGTTCATGTAGTATTTCCAACATTTCCTTCTCATAAATAGCTTGCTTGAGATGTAGCCATAAAAATAACCAATCACCTACATCAAAACTTCTTTCACTGCGATGTTGATATGCCTATTGTTTCATTCGATTCTACACCAAATTGGCATTATCTTTTAAAAGTCAGAGAACTTGTTGTTGATGCTCGATGTGATATTTCACTGCTTGAATCTTTTTCTTATTGATATGTCCTTCTATCTTGAGAGTTTGAGGAGTGGTAATTTCTTTCAATGCATTACAAGATATGGCCGAATTCATTTCTTGATGCTCGATGTGATGTTTCACTTCTTGAACATTTTTCTTCTTGATATTTCCTTCTATCTTGAGAGTTTGAGGAGTGGTAATTTCTTCCAATGCATTACAAGATATGTTCAGATTCATTTCTTGATGCTCGATGTGATCTTTCACTTCTTGAATATTTTTCTTCTTGATATGTCCTTTTATCTTGATAGTTTGAGGAGTGGTAATTTCAGCCAATGCATTACAAAATATGGTCAGATTCATTTCTTCTTTCTCGATGTGATCTTTCACTTCGTGAACCTTTTTCTTCTTGATATGTCCTTCTATCTTGAGAGTTTGAGGAGTGGTAATTCTTACCAATGCTTTACAAGATATGGTCGGATTCATTTCTTCTTTCTCTGGGGTTGGTTCCTGGTATATATCCTCTTCTTTTGATGTTTCTTGATCCTTTTCATCATTAGGAGGCCTTTCTTGTACCATCTTTGTCCCCCCTTCCTTCAAACCTTCCATGTCTTTCTTCAAATCTTCCATGCCTTTCTTTCAATATGCTTTCATACCATCGATATCAGCTTTCATGGCATAGATACAACTATTTATCTTTTGCTTCTCTAGAAAACCATTTACCCTTATATTCAATTTTTGAAAGTCCTCAATGTGCTTTGCCATTGAACCCTTTTGTTTGACATTTATCGATTGGCTAAAAAAGGTGTTGCTCTTTGTATCCTCATAATGTGCTATCATCTCCTCCGTGAAAATTGACCACATAACAAGTGATTTACGAGAACAAAGCCCTTTATACCATGAAAATTGATCCGGTTCTAAATATGAAGATGCAATCCATACCTTTTGTAACAGTGGTACACTATGTAGATCAAAATATTTCTCAATCTGTAGTATCCAATTTACTGGATCCTTGCCATCAAACTTCCTCATCTCGCCTTTTCTTGATTTAAGGAGCTCAATCTTGAAACAAATATAACACTGTAATTTCGGCTCTTCCAGTTCTGAAATCGTGACCTGCAGTAGCCCTCTACGTCCTCTTTCCAATGCCATCAGTCTGATCAAAATTGGATTCTCCAAGGAAGAGTTATGCCATATCTTCCATGGTGACCTGATTATAGACCTTTTCAGAAGAGTGAACTTGTATGAAGTGACACGTGTCACTATTTTTACTTTTGGATTTGAAAAACATAAAAAAGAAACTACAGTCTGTCCTCTTTCTGGAACTTCTTACGAAATTTCAATCTGAGGTTCAGAGAGAAACTTATGACGATTTTCCCAAGGTCACCTATTTAGGATGTAATTTGGGAGCCTGCAAAAACCCTAATTTCATCAGATCATATATCCGAAAATATAGCGAGACAAGATCTGCAATTCAGACCCAAGGTTCACAACAATTTCTTCTCAAATGGGTTTTTTGTTTAGGTTCTGAAACTTTGTAGCGAAACAGTTATAGCGAAAATTCCACGATGACCTATTTTAGATGAAATTATGGAGCTTGCAAAAACTCCAACTTCCTCAGATCATATATCCTAAAATATAGCAAGACAAGATCTGAAATTCGATCCCGAGGTTCAGCGAGATTTCGTCCCAACTAGGTTTTTTTTTAGCTTCTGAAACATCACAGAATAATAGTTATAGTGAAAATTCCACGATGATCTGTTTGGAGCAACGAAACCCTAGAATCCAATGCTCTGATAACAAATGTTATGAAACCAACTCAGAAGATATAGTTGAACGCCTTATAATTCAGCCTCTTCGAGGGGGAAACCTCCTTTACATTACACAAATGAACAATTCTTTGATGATACAAATGACAAGACCTCCTTTCTATATATAAGAGTCTAAGGGGTCATAATATAATCAGAGCTGACATAACAATAATACTATAAGGGCACAATAATAACAATAGTGGGCTTCTATGGGGCACAATAATAACAATATGGGACTACATGGGCACAACAATATAATAAGGGGGTTGTACTAATGACAATAAGGGGTTAAACTAGTAGTATAGGGACCTAACAACAATTTAGACGGTGTTGTCATATGGATTTTTAGGATGGGAGTCTCACACTTTTGTTATGCATATGATTGTTTCCCTCTTGGGATGCATACTAATATGAAAGGTGGTGTCCTTACTAACACTATGAGGATGCACGTACAATGTTTGTTGGCTTTAATAAGAAGGTTGAATCCTTCAAAGTAACTAATTTTAATGATGATAATAGTCTTGACAAAGAGGTTGAATTTCATAACTCTGTCAGTAAGGATTGAATATTGAATGCTAATGATTATAGTTGCAAGATGATAACTATGAATAATTTTCATATATGCTCATGAAATTGAAAGTAAGATCATGTCAATATTGATTTAAATGTGATGTATAACTTGTAACAATCCTAGTGATGTGTGAACAACTAAAGGGTAACATGTTTATTCCAATTGGCAAGATAACCATTAATATGTATATTTGTTTTTCTATTCCTCATTAATGAACTAGTAGTTGGATGTGTGTTGTAGTACATGGGAATAATAGAAGAGTAGAAGGCTCAACTCAGGGGATTTGAAATTGAGCTCAGGAAATGCAAGGTAGAGATAAAGAAACTTGCCAAGTAACAACAAGAATTGACAGTGTTGGCAAGAAATTCATAAACTAATTTTTTCCTTGATTAAATTAGGAGAAAATTGTAACTCCACATCACTAGACAACTTGAATGAGTTAACTGAGGTATTATCACTCAGTAAGCTTAGTTAATTTGAGTTGAGGGCCTAACTTGAGTCATGTAGAGTGGTTCCTAAATTTTAGGAGCATAAGTTGAGTTTAATTTGAGTTGTAATAGTTTAATTCAATTAAAATGAGTTAATGTCAGTTAAACTAATTCCAACTGTTGGAGGAACTAGTAGGAGGTCTAGCAGTGGGGTGCAACTTCATATGTTTAACCAGTTAACTGATAAATAAACCATAATTAACTCATTTATGCATGAAATTCGAGTTACCCAGTTGAGATTGGAGTTCAAGGGTAGTGTACTATCAATTGTATAATTTTCTGAGTTGTATAAACAGTGCAAGTAGTCAGAGAAGGGCCTATAATGATTCCACAGTTCTAGATGAGGAATTTTCTATTTAATAGGGGCTAATTCCTTGAGAAATAGCGCAAGGAATTAGGAGCTTGGAAGGCTAGGAAATTGGCTAAGTATTGGCCTAGGCTTGTCTAGGAAGCAATTAGATAGATAAAGATAGTGCAGAGGTTGCTCGGGCTTGAGCAAAGCATTGTAATCTTCTCATTTTTTCTGATTAATGCAATATATATATAGATAGCAGGGGTTTCTAGCTGTGGCTTTCCCTAGGAAATCATTGTGTAATGTGTTGATTGAATTATTTCTCTTGCATGCTTCGTGATTTATCGATCGATTAATTATTTATGCTGATGAATAAAGTAGATTCAAGTCTTTTGTTTTAGAAAATTACATAAGTAGTTTGAATCTACAATGGATTTCTACATGGTATCGAAGCTAGATTTGTAGGAACTTCTACATGGTATCACAACAGGAATCACATTAGACCCAGTCCTTGAAGTCCTCATGTACAATGATAATTGAATAACTAATGAGAAATTAGGAGGCAAAGTTGTGGATCCCTAGTTCAGTGGGTTGTAGATGGCCAAACCATTGATAAGAGGGAAGATCCAGAAGACCCAATGAGCAGACTTCTTAATGGAGCTAGAAGGATGCTAGTAGGAAGATCAGTGAGCCAGTGTTTAGTCACACAAAAGGGAGTTGTGATCATGATATTGGAAAATTGAGGAGAAAAGAGATTTCCCATATGGAGATCAAGCTTCAGAGGGAGTCTAGTTTCAGAGGGAGCAACCCTATGGAAGCTAGTACATCAGGTTCTGGGGAGATCAATCTCATTATTACAGTAGTTGTAGCAGTAGTATGGAGGAAATAATAGAGAAGTAGCTACCGCTATATGAGTAGATCATATTTCACCATGCATGCAACTATACCTCCGAGAGTGAGGTGGGGCGATGTGAAGCAACAGTCCCAAGAGTCGCAGAAATTTGGGTAGGGTCCATTGAGGTGTTTTTGTCTCATGGATCATTACCTTGCTACGGGGGCCCACAATATTCAGTAGCAGGAGGATCAGTGTTAGTCAGATACTGAGGAGTGCAAAGGAGTGTTGACAACAGAGCAAGATGCTCAGTAGCAGAGTCCACAACAACACATTTTCCCCGGTAAACAGTTGCAGACCTAGTTGATTTTTTTATTTTTTTTGGATGCTTTTCAATTGCAGATGTTGCAATAGTAACAACAATAGTGAGAAGTGTTGCATGAAGTACATTCAAAAGGTTATAGATTGGGGTAGATGTGAACCCCTTTCTTGCTAAGAGGGAGTGTTGAAAATGCAGTGAGAAATTCCTCAATTAATTTTGTCTTTAATTAAATTAGGAGAAAATTGTAATTCCACATCACTAGACAACTTGAATGAGTTAGCTAAGTTATTATCACTCAATTAGCTTAGTTAATTCGAGTTGAGGGCCTAACTTGAGTCATGTAGAGTGGTTCCTAAATTTTAGGGGCTTAGATTGAGTTTAATTTGAGTTGTAATAGTTTAATTAAGTTAAACTGAGTCAATGTCCGTAAACTATTTCCAATTGTTGGAGGAACTAGTTGGAGGTCTAATAGTGGGGTGCAACTTCATGTGTTCAACCAGTTAACTGATTGATCAACCATAATTAACTCATGCTTGCAAGAACTTCGAGTTACCCAGTTTAGGTTGGAGTTCAAGGGATTCAAGGGAAATGTATTACTATTTGTATAATTTTCTGAGTTGTATAGATGGTGCATGCCAGGGAAAATTTTAAGAACCACCCTAAATTTATATGTATAATAAATGAGCATATCCCCATGATACATAGGAAAAATTGGAGGCGATTTTATCAATAATATAACGTGTATATATAATTTTTTTGGCAAATCTCTCACCAGATTATATTATCTTGTAAAGTCATGGCGAATCTTTCACTGAATTATAAAATCTTGTAAGATCTTGGAAAATCTTTCACTGAATAATAAAACATTGTGAAGTCTTAGCGAATGTTTTGTTAAAGTATGAAACCATATATGATAATAGGAAACTATGTTGCCAAGAAACGTGGGTGCGGGGACGGGGACGTGGACGGGGACGACATTTTTAGAAACAGGGTGCGTGGGTTCGTCAGGTAATATAATAATATTAAATTTTAATAATTATATTTTATAAATTTATAATTTATAATTAATAATATATATGAAATTTGAATTTGTATATTTTATTGTTGCTGTCCCCCCAGCACCTTTTGGAGGTTTTTGCCTATCCACATATTTCCAAAGTGGATATTGTGGACTTGCTGGAGACATTTTTTATTTTGCAAATTTTGGAAGACAATTTGAATCTGTTTAACAGTAATCACTCCAACGGAAACTAATCACTCCCACAGTCTTGTGGGTGAATTACTTCACTGTGGGATGGTAATATATGGCAGAAACAGAACTGAGAGATGGCTGTAGAAGGCATACCCTTTTCTCTACAAAGAAGATACAATACAACTAGCTGTTCTAACTTCTAACCATAACCCAATTCCTTCTAATATAATCTCAGATCTGTTATTACGATTATACTGGTGGGTTGTAATCACGGATTTCGATTTTACTGTGGGTTATAATAACAGATTTCGATTTACAAATGGATTAAGAGATTACAGTTTTTCGTTCTGAAGTTATAATCTTGAGTTTTTGGGAAAAAGGGAAGGAAATAATACTGCTAGATACTTATAGTAAAAGTACACACTACACAACAATATACAATAGAATTGCGGTTCTCTCAATTAAATTCACTAAATTGAAAATTCCTTTAGAATAGAAAAATAAATAGATTTTAAAATTCACTGAGAATTTTCTTGTAAAATCGTTATGTTATTTTTTAAACAGGCATGTATAACTAAATTAAGTTTTAACTGTTCAAAAAAATTGGGGATGCCCAAGTGTCCCAACCCACGCTGATTTAAAACATTCTGTCAGAATAGCTAAGCAGGAAATCCAGACAAAACAGAGGTTCCTGCAAAGTAGATATAGTAATGCACACAGACGATGGATAGCCAAACACTTCATCTGCAACAACAGGTCTGGTGCATCTTAAATAGTACTGATATAACATGAAAGTTGTTTCCTATTCAAGAATGACTCAATAAAAAATCCCATTCTCTTCCATTTAAATAGAGTATCAAACAGTGAAAACGATAGTATAACCCTTGGTGCAAGTATTGAGTAGCTCTGAATTGCTATACACAAATGCCCAGTTCCTCAATCTTATAACAAAATGGTGCATCAACTCTGCAATTTCTTTCCCCAGGTGGTCCCCAATGGAACACGGGATAACTTAAAACAGAGAACACGGGTCTAGACTCTACAAAGAACATGTAAATACCGTCCACTGCCGTTGAAGCTGCACGGTCCACTGCCCACTGCTGCCGGAAGCTGCCCACGGTCCACGCTGAAGCTGCCCACTGCTGCGAATCTGGTATGTCCCGGTGCTCTGCTGCCAAGAACAATCAGTATAGCGTATCATGGTATCTGACTAAGTCTATCAGATATTTCATATATGACATTTGCCTTTAAGATTTAGGGTTTTTTAACTTATTTTTAAAATTTCAATAAATTTTTTTATTTATTTTATTGAAGAACCCATTAGTTTTTTAATGAAGAACCCAAAGAACTCGAAGAACCCGAAGAACCCGAAGAACCCGAAGAACCCAAGAACCCAAGCACCCGAAGAACCCAAGAACCCAAGAACCCGTCAAAGGCTAAGAACCCAATTTTTTTTTGAAGAACCCGGTTCTTCACAGAAGAATCCGGTTCTTCTGGGTGCGTCTGAGAAGAACCCGTACCCGAATCCGGGACTTGGGTGCGGGAACCTGGGACGGGTTCGAGAACCCCACCCCCAGGTGCGGGTACTCGTGCAACACAGATAGGAAAACATATTCATTAAACTGTAATACTAACATACATGTTTGGAAAAAAGAAACATAATTTTCTCTTCCTACAAACAATGTTGCAAGTCTCAGTGGCTGTGTTTGTCAAGGTTTTTACTGTACAGTCTTTCATTTCCTTCTATTGGTTTTGATAATATTCCACAACAAAGTTCTTGTAGGTGTTGATATTGACCACCAGTTCTATCATGGTGGGAGAGATTAATTTTTTCTCTACCACTTTTGTCAAGCTACCACTTTTGCCAAGCTATCAAACTTCTTTCTTATTCCATAGACTCCAACTGCCAGATAAAAAAAACACATCAAGTTTGTTTACCCCAACAGGCCAACAAGTAGCAAGCCCCAACTATATAATATAAGAAAGTAGTAAGTATCCCAAAGGCCTGAAGGGGATCTAATGGAAGGAAGTGTCTATTGTCAGAAGCCTTCCAATCAATATATAAATATATAAATATATAAATGTAGATTTATTATTATTTTAATTGGAAATCTTCAATTAAATAATAAAATTTATTTACGTCTCTCCCAATCTAAATTTCTTATTAGCATAATTCATTACCTTCATACGTCTTGCATTTTTTAATAGCGTTGTAACATGTGGATTAATTTCCTTTTTGGTGCACAATCTCCGCCTTTTAGGACAATATGGTGCAGTGACCCAACTCCTATAGATCATTACGACAAACTAAGAATAACAGAGAAGATGAAAGGTTGTACAAACCAACATATTTTTCAAACAACTAATCGAACATCAGTACCTAAGGTTGTATGTCAAACCAACATTTTGTTCAAAAAACTAATCCAACATCACTACCTTAATTTTTTCATGAAGATATCATATTGAGAACGTTTGAAAAATGGTGGGAAATCTGGGCAGCTTCTATCTCTCTTCTGTGAGGGTGATGCTCTTTTCTGGGAGGGTGATGCAGAAAGTGTGATAAGATTTCACTGTTTTGATTTCTTTTTTGTTAAATCAGAAAAAGCTACTATCTCACTTCCGCGAGGGTGATGCGGAAAGAGATAAGATTTCATTGTTTTGAATTTTTTTTGTTAAATCAGAAAAACCAATATCAATGGAGATATTGGTATTTTTTACTAAATTTCATGAAGTGACTAAATGTAGCTTTAACCATTCACGTTAAGATGTTTTTTACAATATAATTTCCTAAGTCTATTTAATATCTTCATTATCATAAAAACCAACCTATATCCATCTTAATTCCACGTCTACCACTCTTAGAGGGATGAAATCTATTTATCCCTCTCAGCACTTAGTAGATCCGGAATTAAGATGGATCTAAGCTGATAGAATTTCCCCTTTATTACCATGGGTTATCATAAACCTGGAGCTTAAAAACTACTATTAGTAATTTATAAAAATTAATAAAATTAATAATTGATTTTTATTTTATTTTATTTATTTTAACCAAGTTAAAAATGTTTAAGTGACATTAAATTACAAGATCCATTTTTACTCTTGATCTACCAAGCCCAAAGAGGGATCAAATATTTTTTCACTCTATGCTAGTTTGCATATCAAGATATTTGATCCATCTCGGGGCTTAGTAGATCCAGAGTAAATATGGATCTATGCTGGTTTAATTCCCCCTTTAAATAGGCTACATTCCACGTGAATACCTTGGTCAATACCATGTGCCATATTTATTTTTATTAATACTAATATTAGGTTTAATAATGTTTTTTTGCATGGTATTAATAATAATTTGGCCCATGGTATTTGTCCTATAGTATTCGGCCCACAAGCTTCACCTAAATATAACACATTTTTTGAGTGTTCGTAAATATAAAGTGACTTATGGAGTAAATATAAAAAAATATTTTATTTGTTTACCATACCTCTTGTTTGGCCCATAGGATTCACTTAAATAAAACCTCTTTTTTGAGCCTTCTTAAATAGAAAGAGGGTTATGGACTAAATATAAAAAGAGGTTTTATTTATTTACCATACCTCCACTTTATTTATATTTTTATTTATTTACACCCTTGCGTGTTCGTAAATATAAGGTGACTTATGGAGTAAATATAAAAAAATGTTTTATTTATTTACCATACCTCTCATTTATTTATATTTTTATTAATTTACCATACCTCTTTTATAAATATGGTATTTGGCCCATAGGATTCACTTAAATAAAACCTCTTTTTTGAGCTTCTTAAATAGAAAGAGGGTTATGGACTAAATATGAAAAGAGGTTTTATTTATTTACCATACCTCTAGTTTATTTATATTTTTATTTATTTACCATACCTTTGGAGTAAGTGTAAAAAGAGGTTTCATTTATTTACCATACCTCCACTTTATTTATATTTTTATTTATTGAGACCAAATACAACCTACCAAACCACCTCCCAAACCATAAAATGGACAATTGCAAATGAATTTAACATTGCAAAGTAGAAAATTGGGCGATTGTAATGGAATATAACCTATTGGGGCCAAATACAACCTCCCAAACCAAAAAATGGGAAATTGCAAACAAATTTAACATTGCAAAGCAGAAAATCGGGCGATTGTAATGGAATATAACCTCCCAAACCAAGCGAATCGGGTCAAATGAGTCTTTTCATAGTTTATCCGCCCCTTTTTTTGGGGTAAAATGAAAAAATAATTATTTTTTAAATAAAAGTTGGGCTAAATATATGAAATGGGTGTTTTATAAAAATTTTGCTCCTCTAAAATGAAAAACCCCTTAAATTTCGCCCTTGGGCTAAAATTCACCCTGTGGTGCATGCAATCAGAGAAGGGCCTATAGGTATTGCGCAGTTCTAGATGAGGAATTTCCTATTTAATAGGGGGTGAATTCCTTGAGAAATAACACAAGGAAGTAGGAGATTGGAAGGCTAGGAATTTGGCTAATTATTAGCATAGGCTTGCCTGGGAAGCAGTGAGACAGATAGAGATAGTGCATAGGTTGCTCGGGCTTGAGCAAAGCATTGTAATCTTCTCAGATTTTCTAACTAATTCAATATACATATAACAGGGGTTTTTAGCTGTGGCTTTCCCCAGGAAATCACTGTGTAATGTGTTGATTTAATTCTTTCTCTTGTATGCTTTGTGATTTCTCGATTGATTAATAGTTTTTGCTGATGAGTAGAGTAGATTCAAGTTTATTGTTTTAGAAAATTACATAAGTAGTTTGAATATATAGGCAATTTCTATAGACAGATTGGAATTACGAACTAAAAGAAAACTTCCAGGAATTGACATGTCAGGTTCAACCCTTAGAGAAGGAAAATTATGATGGCAAAAAAAGGCCCTGTGAGACTGAGAAGAAAAGGAAACCTATTCAGTTTTAGTCTTATGGGGAAGAGCACCTACAATGAGACTATCCCCACAAATGAAAAATAAAGGAAACTGATTTTGTTATATATGTATATGCATGGTTGGTGGTTGAAAATGCCATGTGTATTGGATTTAGGACATGGAGTCAATTTTAGGACTACTTGATGATATTGTTATGTTGTCTTGAAACATTAAGCTTGTGATTAGTTATTTAATGATTGTTGAATATGCATGGCCATGATGTTTTGTTTTTGGTTTTCTGTTTTGATTGTGATTAAATATTTTGATGCCTTTCCAATATTGCTCTTATTTTTTCCTTTTACATTATCCATTGAGTTTATAACTACCCTTCAATTTACATACTTTTGGGCCTTGAAGAAATTTGGTTGAGGTGGTAGGGAAGTCACTAATTACAGGTGACAAACTGAGGAAGGGGAAACACACACATTGCAAATTAGGTATGAACAAGATAACATACACAAATGACAATATAATTTTTGGAAATTTGTCACATAACAACAAGGTGACAACCAAGTAGGATAACCCTAACAGACAATGAAAGGTAGTTATCTTAACCTTGATTTTAATTGTAGATGTGCTTGTGTATTATATACATGGTTATGCTATTACGTATAGATATGAAATTTCCATTTTGTCTGACAGGGCCGTCAGGGATCATTTGAATGGAAAGATGACTGCTCATGGATGGCATTTATTGAAAAAACAAATCACACTAAATTATTATTCTAATATCATGAGAATGTGACTGTCACATTTTTCCCATGCAAAGACTGTATACGTGGAAAAACAAAAGAGGCAATATGGCTTGGTTCACATAAAATAGAGATAGTGTGGTCTTTGGATTCTATGTTACAATGTGTTGAGTCATGCATATATGTTCATGTGTTATGTATACGTTGTACAATGCCATATGTATGTGTATTGTGCTATGTGTATGTGGCAATATGTTATGTGTACATTGTATTGTTCCATGCGTATCTGTATATGTATCTGTTATGTGTTTGGGAAAAGCAAGTATGGGAATATTTGGGCCTGCATGCTATATATTGTTTTCGAGTGGAGGTGGGATAACCTTTGGATTCCTAATGATAATATTTATGTTGGCAAAAGACTATGTGGTTTGGTAGTTCCCATAGTCATGAATGGGCTTATACACAATCATCATTGGGTGGAGGTATAAACCTATAGATTCCCTTTATGATTTAGGGTGGAGGTGAGCCTCTAGATTCCCTTTTTGCTTTAATAACTGATCCAACATGATTGTTGAGTTGGTACCTTGGCAGATAGTCTGGAGGGTACCTAGAGCATGGGAGTAGTATGAATGTGGGGTTGGTACCTTGGCAGTTAGCCTGTAGGGTACCTAGAGCCTTGGAGTAGTAGGGATGTTGGGTTGGCACTTTAGCCATGGAGGACATGGTATTGTCAGAGTGCTTTCTAGGTTAGGCAATTGACCCTGTGTGTGTACGAGAAAGAGGAAGTCATCGAATCAAGATATGTACTAGTGCTTCATTGATTGTATGAATATTTAAATTATGAATGTGATTCAGAACTCTGATATACAGATTTTTGAGAAAACTTGACGATATTTTTTAGCTTATGATGGTTTTGTTTATGAAATCACTTGGCTTTGATGTAGGAATTATGGATAAAAAAAATATATATTCCATGTTCACCGCAAGGATGAAATGCTAATAAGGTATAATTTACATTTATTACATATTCTTATGATGAGTCTCATGGAATTGATGTGTCCATGATGGAGGAATTGATATGAGACTTCTCAGCTCCAATGAACAAAGCTAGCTACAAGGGGAACAACCGCATTATGGAGAAGCTAGAGATTTAAGGAATAAGGCCATTGTGTGACACTAGCACCAATGGTGCCAACTAATTTCCATAAAGCATGCTATGACCTGTATGATAGTTTTGAGGCAAGGATATACCTTGGTTTTGAGACCCTTATGATGTGAGGAAGTCTTACCAAGAAAGGATCACTCGAGGGGTCGGGAAGCAAAGAAGGGGATGCTTTAATTTGGAAGGTGAGTAACTACATGGAGGGGCTGACCATATTACCTCATGGATTGGAAATAAGAGAAGGGAAGGCTGGAAAATAATTGGCTTTTAGTCATGAGCATAGTTGATTAGAATCAGAAGCACATTGGGGGCGTGCCCAGAAACAATGAGTCAGGAATTGTTCACTGATGGAACAAGAGCACAAAGATAATAATGTCATACATTGAAGGGATGCAACAAATACAAGTTGGATTGAATACATAAAGCACTAAAAAAATACAAAAGGGGCCATTAGAACATGCCTAAATTTATAAAGTGATATTTACCAAGAGGCTGGGTAAGCCACAATGAATATCACATGTGATATAAAACTTGAAACAAGTTGTATATAAAGCTCCATTTAAATTGTGCTGTGTACTCTAAGTAGTTATTATTATATTGTATATGGTCATTGAACACCGAGGACAGTGTTCCCCTAAATGGGAGGGGTTTGTGACACCCTGATCACCTTTCACCTTTATAAATGTGGTAAATATTTTGAAAAAATAATATAGGCACATGGGATAAGTGAAAAGGGACAATTTATTTGAAAGGTATTTAGGATCATAAAAGAAATGAGCTCAACTTTTGGTCGATCTTGATACAAGAGGAACCAGATAGTAGGAGCCTGGGGCAGCCTCCGAGCCGGTAGGAGGAAGCCAGGGGAGCGCGCAAAGAGACACAACCAACCTCGAGACTGCGCGAAGCTACAGAGCCATGGCCCAAGGAGGGGGACGCCAAAAGGAAACTCCCTTGCCACCTGAGCTAGCAACATTTTGGGATCTAGTTGCAACTTGCAATAAAAGGCCAACAACCAAAAACCAACAGAAGTTTGTGAAAAAATGGCATCCATCCCCACAGTTGCTCTGCCTACTAAAGAGCCCTGCAAAGCAGCTTTAAACCTAGCAGAACGAGGGCTTATCGACCAGTTCACAAGTTTATGGCCCTCGCCAAAAGCGGTAGAAGCCTGGGTTCAAAGGAATTGGCGTTCACTGGTAAAATAAGGAATAAAAAGCCATTTTGTTGGAAAAGGCTTCTTTGTTTTGTATTCGAAGCAACAGAAGACAAAAACCTAATATTCAAAAACATCCCGTATTTCATGGGGCCTCAGGGAAAATATTTGAATCAATGGACTCCAGACTTCGACCTGACCCTAGATGTGCCCTCGACTTTTCCAGTCTGGGTTAGATTGCCCCACCTTCCTCTTCACTGCTGGAACCCTAAATCCTTGGAAACCATAGGCAACAAGCTAGGAAAATACATCAACCGAGTAGAAAGAAGAGACCAGTATTCCTGTGCTAGAATTTGTGTAGAAGTAGACCTGGAGGAAGGTCTCCCTAAAGCCATTAAACTCACGGTGGCTGATTGGTCACACATACAAGTGCTAGATTACGAGCAACTACCATTTAAATGCAGAAACTGCCATGGCTATGGGCACTTTGCTAAGCATTGTAAAAATAAATTAGAGGATTTAGTTGAGAAAGAGAAAGGAGATCAATGGACTCAGGTCCAAAAATTAGGACCAACCAAGCAGAGCAATAGGAACAAAGGGAAAGCCGCCTCCTCTGGGAGGGTTGCTCCTCTAGAACTTAAAGCAGAAGGAAGTTCACTCCCTCCAATAGTAGACATATCGGCCAACCCCTTTTGATATTCTCAATGCACCAGAAGAACCCTAAGGTCCAACAGATAAAGAGATTGAATAGCAGGCAAACAACATGGAAGAAAGAAAAAGACAAGAGGAACCAGTCCAAACCCCAAAAGGTGCCTCTAGTTCCCCTACCTATGCAGATATGACAAGAAAGAAGACCCCTGAGACATCAGGATCCTCGGAAGATGAAACATCTGAGAGGCCCTTGAAACGAATGGAGAGGAAATCTCACAGATAGGTCAGAGAAGAAGAAGCAGAGAGAAAAAAAATGCAAGGCAGTGAGGCCACTATAGAGATGTCTATCGGCAGAAATACTAGAACTAGGCCTCCCAAGGGAGGTGCTGCCCCAACCCCTTCTAGTAAATAATGCGATTAGTCTCTTGGAATTGCAGAGGACTGGGGAACCCATCAAAAGATGAAGCAGTCAAGAGACTAGTAAAGTCAAAACTTCCCGAGATCCTCATGCTCCAAGAGACTAAAATAGAAGGAGAAGCCCTTCTGGAACTCAGCAAAGAAAAATGGAAAACAAAATCTGGAAAATTGATAAGTGCTAGAGGTACATGTGGCAGGTTAGCCACTCTCTGGGAGGCTGAAAAATTCTAGCTTGAGAGCTCCTTTTAGACGCATCACTGGATTTACACCGAACTCTGACACCTACCAAGTAAGATAAACACTGCTCTCTTTAATCTCTATGTTCCTGTACTCTATGTAGAAAAGGAACAATGCTGGAAAACCCTGACTGATTTTTTGGAAGCTTAATCCCTCAATAATATAATTATTGCTGGAGACTACAATCTAATCCTAAACCCAAAGGAAAAAAGAGGAGGAACCAGCAACAGGGACTGCTTCCTCCCCTTAGTGGAAAACCTAATTCAACAATGGGATTTAATGGACTTCAAGCCAAAAAAAGGGCTATACACCTGGACAAATAACAGGATAGGGGAGGAACATATCTCATCCAGGCTGGACAAATTCCTTCTTCAGAGTTCCTTCCTCTCCGAGAATATGATCATTTCCACAAAAATTCTACCAAAGTGGAACCTAGACCATAAACCCATCCTCCTTCTGATGGAAGAAGAAGAAAACTTGGGACCAATCCCCTTTCGGTTCATCCCACTATGGAAAAGCAGGGAAGGGTTTTTGGGTACAGTGAATAAGGCATGGTCCATTCATGTTCAAGGATCATCTAGCTATATTTGGTAGCAAAAGATAAAAGCCACCAAAACAACCATGAAGCAATGGATAAAAAATCCCACAGTCTCTCCCACTACCCAAAGAAAACAAAGCACAAAGCAAGTGCTGGATCTCCAAATGGGCCTGGAGACTCAAGACATAACTAGTGCAGAAATTCATAGGGAGCAAGAACGCCAAATCAACACCCTCTAGACATATAGAGAAGAGGAAGAATATTTGAGGCTCAAGTCACGCAATCTCTGGTTTATGTCTGGAGAGAAGAATACAACCTTCTTCCACAAGCAAATTCGTGCCTGCCTCTCTAGAAACCACATTGCTGAAATCGCCTCGTCAGATGGGACTGTTCTTAAAGGCACAACTCTGATAAAAGAGGCGGAAACCTCTCATTTTCAGCTACAGTTCAAAGAAGAAGGCGTGGATGATAATGAGGAAGCTCATGACTTCATCAAGCACGTTCCAAGGATGGTTAACGAGGAGGACAATGCAACTCTCCTGAAGCCATTCACTGAAGAAGAAATCAACAATGTCATATGGAAGATGGAACCAGACAAAGCCCCAGGTCCAGATGGATTCTCAATACACTTCTATAGACTCTACTGGGATATCATCAAGGCTGATTTGTACTGAATGATCAAAGGATTCCTTCAAAAATCCAAAGTAGGAGGAAGCACAAACTCCACCTTCCAAGCCCTAATTCCCAAAGAAGCCAACCTAGAGACATTCGACAGATTCAGACCAATCTCGCTTTGCAACGCGTCCTACAAAATTCTCACCAAGCTACTTGCTAATAGAATAAAACCTCTGCTGGACAAACTCATCTCTCCCAATCAAGGAGGGTTTGTCAAAGGAAGGCATATCCTGGACAATGTGATACTGGTGCAGGAAATCATCCATTCCAGCCACCAACGCAAAGAGCAAGGTATGCTCATCAAACTGGACATGGCAAACACCTTCGATAGAGTAAGACATTCCTTCCTTCTCCAAGTTCTTTCTGCATTTGGTTTCAGTTTTGAATTTGTTAATTTGATTAAAGCATGCATTGGAGAACCTTGGATAGCCCCTCTAGTAAATGGTAGACCTGCAAACTACTTCAAAGCTACAAGGGGAATCAGGCAAGGCTGCCCTCTATCCCCCTTCCTGTATATTTTGATGGTAGACTCTCTAAGCCGAAAGCTCTCTGATGAGAAGCTCAACGGGACACTTCCTGGCATCAGGGCGATACCCGGAACAACCCCAATCAACCATGCCTTGTTCGCAGACGACTCTATCCTTTTGGGAGGAACCTCTATTAAAATAGCAAGAGCCTTCAGCAGAGTAATCCAAAGCTTCTGCAGAGTCTCCGGAGCTATGGTCAATAATAGAAAAAGTGCAGTGTACGGCTGGGCTGTAGACCAACAATCTATTCTCAAGATTGCCCAAGCCCTAGGCTTCATCGGATATGTTTCTTGGGAAAAATTCAAGTATCTTGGCCTGCCTTTAACCTTGGGTACTAATAAGGCCCCTCAATGGATGGAAATTACCTGCAAAATCAAGGCAAAAATGACTACTTGGGGTGGACAGTGGCTTACCACAGCTGGGAAGCTCACTCTGGTCAATTCAGTCCTCTCATCCCTTTCTATCTACCAGGCCTCTTTCCTTTTAGCTCCAAAAATGATCACCGATCAGTTAGCAAAGCTGATTCAAAATTTTCTATGGCAAGGAGGAAAGGGGAACCAAAAAAAATTCCATATAGTAAGCTGGGACATAGTGAAAAGGCCAATACCTAAAGGTGGACTTCAAGTAAGAGATCCTGTGTTGGCCAATCTAGCAATGGGAGGAAAGATCCTTTGGAAAATCTTATCAAACCAATGACAACTTGTAAGTCAAGTTCTAATTAAAAAATATCTGCACAGACTCTCAATAAAGAACATGGATGAAGGAGCTTCACACAAAGGAACCACACTGTGGAAGTTGTGCAGCCAAGGCTGGAACTTCTTCAAAGAACAACTCTACAGAATTCCAGGAAATGGGAAAAGAATTAGACTATGGGAGGATAATATCATGGGTCTCCAACCCCTAATCCTGGCACCAGATATAGTAGACTTGCATAACTGGCTCACCCAAAAAGGTATCCACAATCCTGCTGACATTTGCACATGCGATTCAACAGGGAATTGGAGTAACTGGGATCTACATCATCCCCTTGATTGGATGCTCCCTCAACTTCACCAATCATTAGATAAACTCACAGGTCTAGCTCCTATGCCCCTGCATTTGAAGGACAAGTGGGGCTGGGGAAGACCGAAACTTACTCAGCTCGGCTGGGTTTTGTAGCTCTCCAAGAACAACAACATTAGATCCATACTACAAAACTTTGGCAACATGTTTGGGACCCATTTGGACTCAAAAAAATCAACTTCTTCTACTGGACTCTCATGCACAGAAGGACCCTCACTGGGGAAAACTTAGAGAAATAGGAATCGTAGGTCCACACATATGCCCTCTCTGCTGCAAGGACCAAGAAACGATCGATCACCTGTTCATTGACTACCCCTTTTCTCAAGAGGTCTGGTTGCAAGCAATCATGCGGCTCAGCGCCCAAATCCCTCAACAGTCTTCAGTGGTTAGTATTTTTGCATCTTGGAACATCATCTCAACTTGGACTAAAATCTGGAATGCAATCCCAAAATATATTTGCTGGGGAATCTGGTTGGCTAGGAATGAAGCCATCTTCAACAATAAACTTCAATCCACCAACACAGTAACTGCCAAGGCCAAAGCCTTGCTGCTGGAAACTTTTGAAAATAGACCTCATAAGTCAGACAATTCCCTACTCCTTGAAGAGCTCAACTAGCTAGGTGAGTCCCTGAGACGGGCAAGCATCAAGAAGAATATCCACTTGCCAAGCCATAATCTTGAGTGGCGTCTTCAGATCTCTGAGGCGGACGTTAAAAAATGGTGGAAAAATTAGGGAAAATTCACGATTTTCTTCGATGAAGCCTCTAAAGGAAACTCGGGGATATCAGGGGCAGGAGGAATAATTTACTCCACAGATGGACAAAAACAGGACAGCTACAGTTGGGGACTAGGTCAGAGCACCAACAACTAGGCCGAGATCCTAGGTCTTCTCAAAGCATGTCAACTGGCTCAAAGGAACACAGGGGAAAACCTTCAAATCTTTGGGGACTCTGAAATCCTGATTAAAACACTCCAACTCAATAGCTCTGCTCTAAACAAGACCCTAGAAATAATAAGAAAATTGACTCAAAACTTCACATCCTGCTCATTCTACCATGTCCCGCGAGCTCAGAACAAGGAAGCTGATATAATTGCTAACAAAGGATGTCTTCTAGCTCAAGGTATGCTGGTGAACAACGATGAAGAAGCTGAAAGGCACCCAATTCCTTAACAGACTAGGAGAGTCGATCAAGGACAGATTCCCGCAGAACAAAGGCTGGAACAGATAGACTTCCAATGTCGTGAAAGAGTGGCTCACTTCTTGAGAGGTCTTCGGCTTTCCACATGGGCCAGTAGGGATGGGAGTAATAACAGGGCACAAAAAGGATTTCATACAGAAGAAGGCTTTGATGGTCGAGATGAGTAGGCTCAGGGCGGGGGATGATCCGACGGCCACCGCGAGCTGGAAAAGGTGGGGGGTTAAAGATGCGGGGAGTGGTAAGCAGTATTTTTCGCACTGCTTTTGGCTGATGAGCAGTAATTCATGAATCGGACGCGATGTACCTTTTGGCCTGACGCGTGGCAGGAGAAAACCGCCCTTATCGTGCGGTCTTGTGGAGATAAAGGCCGGACAGAAATTGGACGCGATTAGTGTCGGATCTAGGTGGGGGATGATCTGATGGTCATCGCCCACTTTTCATGGCGAGGTCTTATCCTTGTCTTGGGGCTGGGTACAGAGATGGTCAGTTTAAAGCTCGGTCAGCACGGGATGCGATAAGCATCAAATCTGGGTGGGATCGATCTGACGGTCATCACACATAGCAAAAGGAGGGGAGTTATTTCGCTAGGAGCGGTAAGTGGGTCTCATTGCACTGCTCTTGGCTGCTTAGTAGTATTTTATGAAATGGACGCGATGCCACTTAAGGGCCGATGCATGGAAATACAAAACCACCCATATCACGCACTCCTAAGGAGATAAAGTTCAAAAATATATGGACGCGATATGCATCGGATCTGGGTGGGGGAAGATCTGATAGCTATTGCGTGTTGATCACGATGGGAGTTAACCTTGAAGTGGGGCTGGGTACAACGGATAAGACAAGCTTTAAATAAATTCATTTTAATATATGCGGGTTTGAAATTTGGTCGTGGAACATAGTTTAAGTGGGTTTTATCTTAATCCAGGAAAGAACCAAAGTATCAAAGAAAAGAGGAAAGACATGACACTAAGTTGACAACAACGCAGCAAGGATCACTAAGCCTGCTAAGTGTGCCATTTTCAGCAGCTAATCTCAAGATTCAAAAGCCAGAACAGGAGGACTCTATTGAGCCATATTTCTCGCATTTGTCTGTATTCGAGGTCGTTTGGCATGCCCAACCTCTTTTTATAAATAAAACTCAACCATTTCTATTAAACAAAAAAGGGACAGTTGATTCCAGGATTGAGAATATTTTTCTACATGGACATATTTTGTTGTTTTAGAACAAGCCTCAAAGGTTGACACATGGCAGGAAAAGGAGAAAAAGGCTAAATGGCATGAGGTTGATTGGCCTGCAAGACTGGGTTGGCACAAAAATCTAATGTCAGGGCCAACCATTACAAAAACTCTGGAGATAGAGGATAGATGAGACACCTTTCATTGGTCCAAAGGCTCTGGGCCAAAATGGTTACCAACTATTAGTAAGTAAGATCCAACAGGAGAAATTGGGGGTGTGGTGGTGTGGGGGGGGGGGGGGGGGGTGTGGGGGGGTTGGGTCGATAACAAGAAAAAAAAAGGGGAGTTGAAACTAGAAGTGCACATACAAGGAGAGAAATAGAGAAATACAAAGGAAAGCGAGAATGAAATTGAAAGATCATTAAGAAGGGAATGTGACGAAATATATAAATTTTGGAGGTTATAGGTGGGTATTGTTAATCAAATATATGCCTTGTACATCGAGAGGAGTAGGCTAACACAATAATGTAACCAAAAGGAAATCGTGGCAAAGAGATTGGTGTAAAATAGAGCTAAGATCTAATTATGGGACTAATGGAAACTTATATAGAGATCGAGACTCCCTAGCTGGAGGAGGATGAGTACTGGGTAATCTATGAAAATAATGAAAATTGTACAAGCAAAGCTGTGGTGTAACTATGGCACTAGCATAAATTTATACTATGATTCAAGACTCCCTCAGCTGAAAAAGAATAAGCGTAAGGTACCCCAAGGGTTGACATATCCATGTAGAGATAGAGTTTGTCTTCAGAGGTAGAATAATCAGTTGAAGCCTAGGAAGCTAGCGTCCCAACTCATAATCAGTGGTGGAAAGCATCCTCTAGGTATTGTGAGCTACATGAAAACAAATCAGGTTGGAGGATTACACCTCTAGAGCCCCTCATTGGCTAATGGGTGGAGATTGTATACCTATGGAGTCCAAAAACTAGCCTATGGTTAAGTGCTCTTTACTTGAAAGGTGGAGGTGGACAAGCCTCTGGAATCCCTGGTATATCTAATAATTTCTTCCTCGAACAATCTTCTCAATCCCTAGAATCAAGGCTCGGGGGTGATAGCTGCATGAGAAGTTGGGTTGCAGTGAGTCTATGGTTGTACTAGTACAAATGGGGCCAAAATTCGATGGCTATTCATCGGATATGAAACTTATTGGCATCGACTATCTGACACATTAGAGCTGAGCAACTCATTGCTAGCATTGTGTCGAATAGTTGACATTTTATTAAATGCCAAATATTTGATGGTAAAAACATTGATTATCCAACACAAAAAATGGCTAAAATTGTCATTAAAAATCCGATGTTCGAAGTCGGTTTTGCGATGCTCAAATCTGTCAGATATCTAATGCCAAAACGTTGGTAGAAACACTAACATGCATTGAATATCAGATGGTAATCATGTTTAGTCTGACAGGAACATCCAATGGTGTGGTGTTGCATAATCGAATGTAGAAAAAGATTGTGCGACGAGTGTGTTATATTAAATTAGTTCGATGAGAGTTCTATATCTCAGGCACGTCATTCTCTCAGTATGGAGTAGCAAGTTTGATGGTTGAGTGTGGGGTATTCGATGGGATAATGGTTTTTTCTGACAGGAATGCTATATGTTCGTCGCTTTCTTCCATCGATATTTTGTCGAATATCTGACGGTTGCCCCGTCAGATAAGAGTCGTATATGCGACAGATTCCATGTACTGTCAAATATCTGATGAGTGTCTGCGCATTAAAAAGAATATATAATTTGACGAATGAGAACTAGGTTTTCTTGCTTTCTCTGTGGCTCCACCATATTCATTCCAAAGGTGAAAGAACAACACATCTATTCAATAATTCAACCACTATGATCAATAATTCATAAACCAAAATTAATCACAATACATAGCAATGTAATTTTCGTGTTATTACTATTGGAGTGAAGAGAATGATATCTCATCATTTTTTGGATTTACACCTCAAGCCAACTTTTGAATTGAAAAGCGATGATAAATCCCTTACGTCTCATCCCTATATCATAATTGTTATATATCTAATATTATACATAACACACTCACACAAACAACAAAGTTCACAAAAAAGAGGTGTTACCTACTATGTCTTGTTGCTCTCAAAATAAATCATGTTAACATGAAAGGGCATTTTTTCCACTTTGAGTAAGTTTGGATTGTCATAGAACTCAAAGTTTCAAGTGATTAAGAAATGCTTTAGATTGAAAAATTTAGAAACTTTTTGCTAGATTTTTAAAGTGTCTTAAGAACCAAGAGTTGAAATGGTATCTATAACACAAATTGTGAAGCATTCTACTGCAATACAATCTCAATTCTTTATTAGGTATGCAATTCATTACTCTTATTTTTGTCCATGATATCTACATGCATAATTTTCTCTTTTACTATTCTTCATAGTTTTCTCTATGGAACTAGAGTTATGAGCTTCTCTAAGGAACATAAGTAGTTTGCATGTCTAATGGATGCATTAATATACCATGAGAAGTTCTCTATTTAAAATAGGATGTTTAGAGTTTTTTATAATGATTAGTAGGTTCAGATGTGATATACCACTATAATAAGATGGATTTTGTTCCACACTAATACTCTATTCCTTTCGAATTTAAGATTTTGGGAAGTGAATCATTTAAACCTTTCAATAATAAGCACATAGGTAGAAGTGTAAGTATTGCAATGAGAATATTATAATGAGAGAGGATAATATCATATAACTAACACACCTACGTTCTAAAGAAAACCTACTGTCTATAATGAACTTCAATAGAACAAAGTTATTGATGTATGCTTTGTTAGGCCAAAACAAACCACAATATGTGATGCTTTATGGCTTGATACCATCATGTTGGCTTTAAGGTTGGGTTGACCCAGGTTCAAATCTTTTACTACGCACCAACAAAACCCTCAATCATTGGCCCTTTCAACAACAACCTGCAATCAAATCGCAGTCTCACCCGAAGTGACTATGGAAGGATGCAGAACCAGGTTTTTGCAACCTTGAGGGATGATGCCATGTTGTATTTTTATGTTTTCTGATACTTAACATGCATATATTACTTCACATTCATACATTACTTTTCCATATTACATTCATCACTTAAAACATATCATATAAATCCTTAATCCTTACAGCGCTGTAATAAAATGCAACTGTAATACAATTGCTATGATACAACAGATAATAAGCAAAGATACACATGAAGACACAAATTTTACCGTGGTTCATCCCAATGTGGGACTACATCCACAAGAACTATTGCTTATAATAGAGAATTTGTACAACAAACAGTTCTTAGCTTGCGCACTCAGCTGCAGGCAGTCCGCGCATTCAACTGCAGACGCAGGCCTCTGTGCACTCAGCTGTAGAGCCTCGCCTTCCTTCCAAAGTACAGATCAATAAGATATAACCATAACACGGATTTGGATCATAAGATGATTCCATATTATTTTACCCTATTATATAATATTACATCGAGGGTCCATCATTACAATACCATGGTCCATATACCATGGAATCCCCTAATACACGCTACTATGGTAAAAAACCATTCATCATTTACAAAATAGTATTCTTAGCTGCACTTCACTACTGTGTGGTCCACTTTGTGCTTAGTTGCATCCTTTAATTCACACTCTGCTCCCTAAAATGCGAAGTCTTCATCAAAATCTAGGCCAAGTTGGGCTGCGCCCAACAGGCCCCCAACACTCACATGTGACTCGTCCTGAGTCACTCGACTGCTTTGCCTCTGATTTTTGCTGTGATGCTGTTGTAGGCCTGATTGAACTGTTGGAGTGTTTCTGTCACTTGCTTGTCCTCGCTACGTGATTCTTCCAACAGTGCCTCTGTTACATGTTCTGTAGCCTTATGCACGAGCACTGTTTCCATTTTTCAAAGCTCTTGAAGCTTCTCATCCACTACCTATGATAATTGGAGGGCCTCATCCTGCCAAGGATGAGTGCTCTCTATCAAAATATGATCCTCCTTCTTTAGTTCCTCAATGTTCTTCTGAAGGGTCTTATTCTTATTGATTTTCACGAACCTCTGCGAGATTGGTAAGGTCTTCGTAGATGCCCGAATCTCTTCTAATTGCTTCTGCTTTTGCTGCATTTCTTCCTACAATTTCTATATATTTGGATCTTCCTGCAACGAAGTCCAAATTTTCAAACTTCCCATAGTATGCCAATGCTGTGGAGATGCTAGCCATTACAGTCTTTAGGTCAATCTCCCTCTGATCCCTTACTTCCTGTGGTGTAGTTGGCTGCAGCTTTATTTGCAGCTCAGTAATATGCTTTTCATACTTAAAAATTTCACTTCGACAATTTTGTCCTTATACCCCTTCACTGTAAGGTCGAGCTTCATGACCTTTTCTTCCACTAGATATTCCTCTCAGACATCAAGGTACATCATCTCTTTACATGTGGATTCGACCACCTCCTTGATCTTATGGAGTTACTCTGCCATTTGATCCTTTTCTTTCATCACTTGCTCGAGTTTCTACCAAAGCAAAGCGTGCTCTTTTTCTACCCGTACATTCAACTGTCATGTATGGTATTCCCACAACTTCAATTCTTCAATTATCTCCATGTGCAGTTTGTGTAACCTTGGAAGTGGCACTGCTGTGATGTTCATGTTGAATTGCTTCCATTCTTTAGCCTGTTGTTGCAGTTTGGTAGATTCAAACTATAAGGATCCTGCAGGTATCTGTGCTAGCCTCGGTGCAAGTGTAGGCTCTTTCTGCCTCTTTACTCCAATCCTTTCCTCTATCTACGCAGGTTGCCTTACTGTCTACACCAGTATCTTCAATTCTGATATGCGCTCTGCAACACTGGTCAGAAGTGCGCTGTAAATATCTTTGAATCTGTTCTAGGATTCTGTTTTTGCTTCCTATATTGTGCCCCTGATTTGATATAAGTCCTCTTCAGTAAGGACCATGAGATCCTTTGTCTTATCGACCTTCTGCTTCTTCTTTTTCTTTGAGGTAGCTTCGCCCTTTGCCTTCCTCTTCTCTACAACATTTTTTTATTTAATTTTTATTATCTCCCTCATGAGGATCCTGCTAACCCTCATCATGCTACTCTTCCTTCTCTGACTCATGTTCATCCTGCTCCTTATCTTTTCCACTAGCTTCTCCATGCTGCGAAGTGTTCGCCTCTTCTCCTTCTGTATAACTATCTCCTGTTACCTCCAATGGAGTCATCCATTCTTCGATCCATTCCTATATCTATGTCACAAGATTGTCTTCATTCACCATATATGGAAACAAATTCCATTTATTCTTTGCATCCCTATGTGCTTGTATGTACACCTTGTGAAAATCTGCTCTGAAATTCGCCACAGAGCTATACTGCTCATATAAGCTCGGTGAGAGTCGGGGATGCTAGTTCACTAGCATATGTAAATCCATGTGGTATAGTACAAAAAATATTCTGTTTTCTTGTGTGCGCGACGCGTTGGTGGTAAACCAAAATGAATCATACCTTGCGGCTTCACAGGTATCTGTAGGCACCTGAGGGAACTGTGACTCCTCTAGTTCTATCCATGCCAACATAGCAATAATCAAAATCAACCAAGTGTAGTGGAAATTTGTACCTTTCTCTTGGACCTCGTGGCAGTCATCCAGGAACTCCTTGCATAGGTATCCAGCCTAGTTATAACTAACCCCGTTGGCACATTGCGCAACTAATGACACCACCGACATAGGAACTTTGTTCATATGACATTTCCTCATAATCTTCCCAGCCAATATGTGTGCGCGAAGTGAACTTCTTGGTCACTAATGGAATTTATGTCGTAGCCCCTCTTTCCTTTGACCATCCCGAACTTTTTCCTCATGCTTTCTATTATAGCATGGTCCTGGTATTTTCCAATGAACTCCTCCGTCGGGTTTTGTCCTTGGTATGGAAATCTTGTGATCCTCTGGATCAACATAGGGTCTATGGGCGTCTTATTCCCCAACCATAAATTTCCATCATGCAAAAGCAAGAGCAATTTCCTTACACACACTGTTCTCTCCGCACTTCTACCGAAGTGTGACACATTCAACATATTTAGTAGTCCTGATTGCACCAACCCATTCACCCATTGTTGTGGCTCTAACCTCGTCACTCCACTGTTCAGGTAGTGCACCTGTTTCAAATATTGGTCTAGTACGATCTAAGGGTACTTCTTCCTGTCATTAAAATCATAATCCGTGAACTTGAGCTACGGAATTTTTCCTAAAACTTCTCCTCTAAAGGGTACTTCTTCCAGCAACAAGGGTGTCAATGTGCCATACTTCGCATCCTTTGATTCTTTTACAGGTTTGGAATTTGGTTTCCTCGACGGGATGTATGGTCGTTGGGGTGATAAAAATACTGTGCCACCTTCCTCTACTTGTATCTCCTCCACTTCTTCGTCATTGTCTTTTACTTTTTTGGGCTTTTGCTAAGGTTTAGTGTGTTTCTTATCTTGTTTCTTCTTACTTCTCACTTCCTTACTCAGATTCTTTCTTGGGGATCTCCTCTGTTTCTGCGGTGATGGTGCTGCCACTCCGGTTGTTGCTATTATGGGCATCTGGGCTAATGCTGCAGGCATACTGGCGGTTGCTGTGGTGGATGCTTTCATGAATCATTCTATGCCTCTTTCATCAAATATGCGCCCAAATTCTTAAGTTGACAGAACGTTCAAGTGGAAATTCTTTGCAATTTCTTCACACTATGAACACTCAATCAATGGATTCAAAAAAGTTCTTAAT
Source organism: Pinus tabuliformis (assembly GCA_031772625.1). Lineage (NCBI taxonomy): Eukaryota > Viridiplantae > Streptophyta > Pinopsida > Pinales > Pinaceae > Pinus > Pinus tabuliformis. The sequence goes on along the minus strand of CM062804.1, from coordinate 635,089,689 downwards.
CTAGTTAGGAGGCATCTTATTTATAATAATTTTGCACTTCGAACCCCATCATTAGATTTTATTTTGTGCAGATTGCGTTCAGATTTACTCATTAATTGCATATCTATTCTTAGATTTTGTCAAACTATCCTCATAAATGCAACTTTCCACATATTTTTCCCTTTTAACATTTATATTTTTGTTTTCTGGCGAACTTCGACACATTCCACACTATAGTGCACATCCCATCTTTTATCGTGGCTCCTATGAACTTTGACATACTCTAGACTGTAGTGAAGTAACTTCCTATGTTGAAGCTTTCTGCAACATATTTTATAGTCTAGTGCCCACTTTCCACTGCAGGTGGCACTAAGGATTTTATTCTTTCTTCCTCAGGGCAAAGCTATAGGGATAGGAATGTCCCTGTACAACTTCAATCTACTACCATTTACTTTTCCCTCAATCACTTCTCCATTTAACTTCGCTAACTGAACTTCATATGTGAAGGGGTAGGGAAAGGATCATGTAAGCATGCATCATTCAGCTTCATCAAATCAACACAGATCCTGATTTCTCCTTGAGTTTTGTTTTCTTGTACCACCATAGGACTTACCCATTCTGATTATTCCACAGGCTCATAACTCCTGCTGCTATAATCTTATCCAACTCAACTTTTACTTTCTCCTTATATTTCAGATTCAATCTGTAAGGTCTTTTCTTGACTAGCTTCACATCAGGCTTAAGGGGGCTCTTCATAACTCCTAAATCTTATACTATACCCTTCATTTATGAAAACTTAGTGGGAAATAACTCCTGATATTCATGAAGCAGTTCTGTAACCTTTCTGACTGTCTCTTCATCCTAATAATCTCCTATAGTTGCAAACTTTGGTTCCTATTTTGATCCTATATTTAGCTTCTTTGTCTTTACTGGCTTTGTTATATCTGGTATCTTTGGCTCAGGTCCATTTACTTCACGGTGTCCTTCTGATTCTTCTATCTCAATGTTGCGAGGATCTTCTTCTTCTTCTGTAATAAGGTTGTAGCATTCTAGTGCATGCTCTATCTGTGCAACTCAATTAGGTTACTATCGTGTCCTTGGAGCTGTATTTTCAAAGATCTTCCTATTAACTATCTGAAGGGTTGAATCTATTTATGGAAAATCATCTTCAAAGCTAAATGTCAATATAAACCCATCAACCATATCTTCCTAGCTTGCACTACCATGTCAAAGATCTGTTTCTAAGTACCAGTTCCGAGGAATTGTCTCCAATGTATGAATGAACCCATGTACCATTCTTGTTGTGGAATCTCCTTCCATGCTGTAGTACATAACTGGTTGTGCTCCCTGGGACTGGTTTCACCATCATATTTTAGCTCCATATTTGTGTTTATCTGACCAAATATTATCCACATAAACCTTCAACATTCTCGCCAACCTTCTATATTCTTCTTATGTGTACCCCACCATCTAGCAGGAGTAGCTTTCAGGGCTATATCCAAAGCTAACAATATTTGACTTTCTGGAACTTGTTCTTCATATTCATCAAGAAAAACATTCATGTCACCCAATCCATCATAAGAATTTAGGTTACATACCTCAAATTTCATGCAATGAACTGATTTAATAACTCTTGCACAATGCCTCGTAGATACTTCATGTAGTATGTTCCACCAATTCTTGAATTCTTCTTCTGAGTCTGATGCACAAGAACTATCATGCTCCCAAGTTAACTTTCCCTTTGTAGTAGGGTTAACAAAATCCTATTCCTTTACTGTCAATTGATAGATATTATCTATATCAGTTGTGCAGTTCTATTCTCTAATTGGCTTTGTATACCTCACTCCTTCTAATGGATCCAAGGGAACAATTACCCTCATATTATTCCCTTCAAATATCATTTGTCTCTTTTTTAGATTAATTATAGCCATGTTATCAAATTCCAAATCAAGTCCAAGAAATGCAAGACAGGGGTTACTGTCATCCACAATTTCTATTACTTCAAAGTCAGCGGTAGTGCGAACTCCTTCAATGTCCACTTTTACACCTGATAGTCTTCCTAAGGGAAGATCTTCTGCTAATTTTCCATCCTTAGCTGAATAGGTGACCATTGAAGCTTCGACTTACCAATTAACTCCCATGTTTTCTTTGTCACAACATTAGCCTAAGATCCCAAATCTAAAATAACTTGATCCATCTCATAGCCTCCTATCTGCACACTAAACCTCATTTCTCTTCCTATTCTCATCTCTTGATGCAAATTGTTAATTGCGCGCAACTCACTTTGTGATATTTCTTTAGACGCACATGAATCTATCAAGTCCTGAAGTCCTTCTACAAAATTTTGATCTCTTAATAACTTCATACAAGTTTGCAAAAACGACTTTAAAATACCTTCTTGGTTTGCTGACTTCTGATCTTGTGTCAAAGCTCGTTTCTGTGTCGAAGCTTATGCTATGTCGCAGTTGCTTTTATGTTTTGGTTGTGCACTAGATGTCAAAGATCCAACACCCATAAAGCTTTACTTGGCTTCCATAAACACTTATTTTTTCCTTCTGAATATCAAAGACATGAGCTTTTTCAGTAGTCCTTCTAATCCATGCAGCCTCAGATTCCTTCTTTTCATTCACTTTGTCATCAACAGTCGCAACTCCACTTCTAGTAATAATATTGATTCGGGGATCATCAGTTCTTATTTCAGTAGTCATCATTTGGATATTCTGTGTCGGCTACTTGTTTCTCTTTTCTTGCATTTTTCCATAAGTACTAGACATTCTTTGATTACATGATCAAATACTTAACAATACTTACATGTCGTATTGTGATTCTGATAGTCTCTTGCAAAGTGTCCTGGCTAGCCGCAGTTATAGAAAATAATCTGTCCACGTCCTCAATCAACTCCGCCACCTCGACCTCTTCCTTGATAACCACCTCGACTACTGCATTCTCCATTATCCTCATGTCCATGTTATTCCATTTGCATTCTATAAGTTCAACACTGCGCTCCATCATTAGTTCATAAGCTTGACAATGGTTCTCATCATGTCTTACTGATTTGAAAAACTCGCAATATAAGTTCCTGAGAGTCTGCACATATTTTTGCAACAAATAAAAATTGTCTGAGTGATGTTCGTCCCTAGTTTTTCATATCTCGCACCATAGGCTAGATCCTATAATCAAAGGATTTGGTGCTCCACTAACCATGTAATTTCCGAAGAGAGGGCATTGTTCTTTAGAGTGGCCTTCTAATTTTCACTTCGTACACCACACTTCTTCTCTGACTTCTTTTCTTTTCTTCATATCTTGTAACTATAGAGTCAAATTTCCAGCTGACTCTAAATCTGTTGCATACATGCATTGGTATCTCCTATAGGCGAAGCTTCTAATTTCATCACCATCTCTAGAGATTCAACTTGAGTTTCTATCTTCTGTTGCGTCAAAGGCAATCTTATATGTGGAAGTAATGCAACTATGAAGCATTCATTATGTTGTTGCAGAGCTATGTCGAAGCTCACCTGATCCAATAATTCTTTGACTCTCTGGTCAAAGTCCCAAACAGACGCAGTAGGCCTTTGTTTGATTTCTTTTAACTTTGTGATGCAATGCGATTTAGAATTCAGTTTCTTGAATTATTTTACCAGCGTTGTTTTAACATATGCGAATGATCTGATCTGATTGCTTTAATACTCCATGTACCATGACAACGCTCTATCCCGAAATGTCATGACAAGTTGTGCCTTCTTTATATTTTCATCATGGACCTGCTTCACTGTCCATACTGCATCGCATAAAAACCAGAATTGTTTAGGATCTTCTGATCTAGTTCCTTTAAAAATAGTTAGCTTAATATCATCGGCCATATTTGTTCTCAGAGGGGAAGGGAAAGGGGGAGGGGGATGGGGGGTATGGGGACATGGAAAACCAAAATTACCATGACAATTATTAGATTCTAGCTTCGGTGAACTTTCAGGATGAAAGGGTGAATAATGCACTAGGTTTCTCAGGAAGGCTTTCTTCACTTTAAGATTCACTTAAAAGAGGACTATGATTAGTTTCTATGGAAGTCTTCAGATCTTGGACACGAGATCTATTTCTAGTGTTTATTCTATATATTTTTCCACTTCGCGTTGTTCTAGTCTCTTCTTCAGATATTCTCCCAAACATAAGTAAACTAATAATATGACTGCATTTGTGAAACTCCGTTTTCACACAAAAGCATCTTAATCTAGAGTTTCATAGATCTTAAGTACTTACCTCGCGGTCCATTGAAATTTTTTTGTTTTGCTTCGCTGTAGGACAGATTCAATTCTACCACGAACTGAGTAATGAATCCTCCCAAGATGCTATCAATCCAGAAATCAAAATCTCTTGAAATCCTATTGTCGGTGTTCTTGAGTTGCTATATCAGTTCAAGAGTCCACTCCTTAGGGTCGTCTTCTTTAAAACAATATTTTCTTTCAGTTAACCTTGATATCCACTCGTATAGCTCGACATGAAAGGAACAAAATAAAATTTTGTTTTGATCTTCAAAAATATACTTATGTAACCACCTTTTAGATGACAGACGAGGGCTTCTATTCTCCAGATCTGCAAATTCTCATTCCTTCTGTTCTACCCAATCTTGAATTTCTTTCTTCGACAAATGCCACATAAACATATCCCTCAAACATACCTTGTTCCCAGCAACATAACCATTTGTTGGATTTAAGATTGGGCTGACCCAGGTTCAAAACTTTTACTACACACCAACAAAAACCACAATCACTTGCCCTTTCGGTAACGACTTGCAAGCAAATTGCAGTCTCACCCGAAGTGACTATAGGAGGATGCAGAACCAGGTTTCTGCAGCTTTAGGGGATGATGCGATGTGTTATTTTTTTGTTTTCTGATACTTAAAATGCATAGGTTACTTCACATTCATACATACATTCGCCATATTACATTCATCACTCAAAACATATCATATAAACTCTTAATCCTTATTGTGTTGTAATAAAATGCAACTATAATAAAACTGATATGCTACAATGGATAATAAGAAAAGATACAAATGGAGACACAATTTTACTCTATTTCATCCCAATGTGGGATTGCATCCACAAGAATTGTTGCTTATAGTAGATAATTTATACAACAAACAGTTCTTAGCCTACGCAGTCAATTGCAGGCAGTCCACGCACTTAGATGCGGACTCAGGCCTCTACACACTCAGCTGCAAAGCCTTGCCTTCCTTCCAAAGAATAGATCAACAAGATACAACCATAACACAGATCTGGATCATAATATGATTCCTCTCTTTATTATTTGACCCTATTATATACTATTACATCGAGGGTCCATCATTACAATACCATGGTCCATATACCATGGACTCCCCTAATACAAGCTACTATGGTAAAAAACCATTAATCATTTCCAAAATAGTATTCTTTTACAAAAAGGGAGGGGCTTCGACCTGCTCCGAAGCTCATATATCACAAGATATATCTGCTACATGGTCCACTTTGGTGCTATGTTGCTCTACTATGCGGTCCACTTTGCGCTCCACTACATCCTTTACTTCGCACTCTGCTCCCCAAAATGCGAAGTCTTCATCAAAATCTAGGCCAAGTTGGGCTACGACCAACACATCAAATAATTAGGAGAGGGGAACTTATTAATTTGCGATGTAGGGATTATTAAACTGACAATGATCCCAACACCCAGAAGGTCAATTTCAAATTAACAAACCTTTTTTTTGTATGCTTTACTATCTAAAAATAATCGTCAAGATGTAAAGCTTGAATATTTAATATCACAAATTGGTTAGGCGCATTCTCTTGTAATAAGATAATTTGCAACATCACATAAACACTAACCATAACCCAAAAACATCGCACAACATATGCATAAAATACTACTAACAATATTAATATTAAAACTAATATTATCATTAAATTATAAGTTTAAAAATATATCAATCTAATAAAACCATCTACAATGCTACTAAAACTAATGTAACTTTGAACAACCATATATATGAAGCTTAATGGTTAGTAAAGACAGATTAGGAGGTATGGGGAGAGTGGGTAATAAATAGATAGCCACCCATAGATCAAAATGGCTTATAACATATAACATTGCGATATTTATATTGTTAAATTTAAATTTAGAAGACATAGATATAATCGTACGACTGTGGATGCTTGGAAGAGAATAATTAATAGAAGCATACAAAAGGATTCATGAACCTAATATAGCAGTCAGCTAGCCGATATAAAGATGTTGCTGTAAGCCGATAATAAGGACCATTTATGGATCCTCCTTTGTGATGTCATTGAGCGATTTCTTGTTAAAATGTGCAACTTCGGTCAAATTCCACCTTGGACAACTCATTTGCAGAAGATGATTATTGGAATTAATTCCTCTTTTTGAGAGGACCAATTTTGACCTATGGATCGCTGGTGACTGACAAGGGAAAGTTTGTTATTTAGGTAGATTCCACCTGCGTTGAGTGCAGGCCTGAGGTGGTAGTTTCACCTTAGGGTTAACCTTTTGTTTGACCAAGTTTGAATTGTTACACAGTAATTTGTCACTGTCCTCATCTCAGTCCCTCTACTGTGTCATGTATCAAATAAACATGTTCATATCTTCCCACTCATGTAAGAAGATTAAGCAAATGCTCTCCGATGCTGCAAGCTGACCCTTATTCCCTAAGTTTCTGCCTCGTCGCGCGTAAGCCCTTAATATACGCGATGATCCTTGGTCATAAACAGTCTCATCATGACACCATCGCAGGTGTACACCTGTTTCCCGCGACGGTCGAATTTTAGGGCTCGACGTGAGGCTGCCAGCTATTAATCGCGACGATTGGTCTGCATGCATTGCCTCCTCGCGATGCCATCACTGAAACTTAGTTCACGACTAGCGACGATCCAGATTGGGCGAATTTGTTCAAACAGTCGGCATTTTGGATGTCTCTAGAGCTGGTTGTTGGGTCAGTTTGGGTCGCCCTTCCTCCTCTGGGATGGTGGTTCCATCTTTTGTGCAACCTTCCTTGAGGATACGTTCCCTCTCCCTCATTTCATGGATAACTCCTTCTCCTATAAAATCACTCACCATTGCTATGATCTGCTAGTTCTTTTAGTTGGACAGTGCTGTTAGTTCTTTTGAGTTTGGTAGATAGCTTTGGTGTGAGTGTGACAAGTGTGGGATTGCTAATAGTTTGGTAAGAGGTTGTGGAGTGCCTTAACCATGTATTAAAGCTTGTGAGTGAGAGAGAGACTTTGTCTATTTGGGAGACCCATTCTTGAGAGTGAATGCTTGAAGAAACATACTGGCTGGACCCTTCGAGAAGGCTTGCAATGTCAAGACTTGGTTGTAAGCTTTGCTCTTGATTCATTTTTAATACAATCAATGATGATTTCCTATATCTTGTGGAAGATTTACTTGATAGCTTATGATTTCTTGACTTTATAAGTAAATAGATCATTGTTGTTCTCGGTTACGTGCCCTGTTGTTTTCTTGTGGTGTTTCAGGTTGATTGCTCATTGAGGAGAAAGAAACAGAAGTTGGAGCAGCGCAACGGAACTTAATCAACCACCAGTTTGAGGTAGGTCTCCAACGATGACTATTTAAGGGAATCAATTGTTGTTTTGTCTTTGCTGTGACCAGACCCACTCTAGGGCTAGAGGGGTTGCCTCTGTCCATAGAGGGAACACTTTCCTACTTCACAAGTTGGCGACTCTACTGGGGAGTCCTTTGTATGTTTTTTCTCTTGTTTGCTTTTGTTTGGTTTTGATTTAGTGTCTCTTGAATTTTGGGGTTAAACTATCAGTCTTTTGGGTTACTGGGTCAATCTGGGAAGTCCCCTTACTGTCTGGAAGAAGAGTCTGGTGTTTGTTTGGGATTTTTACTTGTTTTTCCCTTGTTTTCGAGCTCGTCGCTGAAAAAAGCTTGACAATCGCAACGACGTCTCCTTGTCTATGTTTTGTAAACCTGTGCGTCGCTGAATCCTGTCGTATAGTCGCGACGATTCCTGAAATCGGCATGTCATAGAAGATAGGTGTAATCCCGTGACGACGTCGCTCTGTTGCTGCGACTATTGGCTTATCGTCACTAGTTACTAGTTTTATGCCCGTGACGATTCTTGTGTAAGTTGTTTTTAGAACTTCACCCATTGGATCCACCAGTCTTATTTATCCCTTGTTGTTTTCCTGTTGCCCATCAGTTTGTTTTAATTGCTGTTGGTTAAAGGCACTATCTCTTTGGTTTCCTTGAGTGAATCTTGTGTTTTTAGGCCTTGTGACCTAGCTCTTTCAAGTTTTTGAATTATCTGTCCAGATTACTTGTCTATCCAAGGTTCATCCACAACCATCTTATTGATTTGCTTGAGGCTTTTTCATTGCTTGTTTCTTGCTGGTTGATTTTTAGTGTCGATTATTGAAACAATTTTGATATTGATTCGATTTCTTCACTACCAAGCATAGATCACAGTTGTTTGGATCGATCAGTTCACACTCGCTTGTTTGTCTCTTTGAATTCAAAATAATCAAAATCAAAATATTGCATTCATTTAGTATACGAAAGTGAAAGTACATTTGCATTTCAAATTTTCATGTTTGATAAATTGGAAAGCGAACTTTAAATCTATCATTAGTAGTATCGATGCACTGTAGGACTGGTGTGTTAATGCATTGCGTTTCTTAGCGCTTGCATTTGCTTGTATTGGTTTTGTCTTGGTTTGGGAATGAACTCTCTATCTTTCTGTAAGTAGGTGTTCATCGAAATGAAATATGCTTTACTCATTCTAGTTGCATCCTAGGGTTTTGATATATATACGGTAGGGCCTGGAAATTGAAGCCTAATTCAAGATCAACTCTAAAATGAACTGAATGAACCTAACAACGAATTGGAACTTAACGCACATTATTTAGAGGTCTAGGCTAGAGACATGCTATGGCGTCGTTAAACCTAGTCACTATTGCTTTCGCTTAAGGTTGGGTGATTCCTCCTTCTGTGACTCAATAGATGCTAGTACGATTTGTGCTCCCAGTACCGTCGAGCATATATCAGGAGACCCCACTAGGTTATCATCCTACATCCATAGGAAGCCGTGTCTGCCACCTTGCAAACCATAACGCACCGAACACAGCATTCAAGAAGATTGACTGCTGTACAGAAAGTCCTTGGTTTGATCACCAAGGTGTATATGCAGTTTTACGGGTTGTTTGGTAAACGTTTTTCCTAGTTCTCCAGAGTAGTCACTTTCGTTCCTTTTCGACTCCTTAAAAGAAAAGGTCCATCTCAGCACTTGTCATTTCAGGCTCATTAAATATTCGAAGGCAACTAGAGTAATTTTTTGTCCTTTTCTCGACTCTTTAAAAATGAAAAGGTCAAGTTCTGTTCCTGTGTCATAAAATTTATTCGGCCACGTTCAAATTTACCTTGTTAAATCTTGATAGCGTTTCAGTTTGTGTAGGGTTGTTTTCCTTACTCGTTTATTTTTTCCCTAGGACTTTTGAGTTAAATCATCATGGCGGAATCACCGATCCCGTCTCCCATACCAAGTAACCAAGGCTCTCCATCTTCTGTTACTTCTGAGGTACTGGTTGTTAGTGATACTCTTCCTGTTATTCCAAGTATCCAACCACTTAACTCTCGTGCTCTGGAAGACGAGTTTTACGATATTCATTGGAACCCCATTTGGGAGCCTTCCAAAGAAGAATTTCTCGTTACTCCTTCTGGTGTTTCGGTCCCGATGTCTTCCTCTGACATGGATGAGACGAACCCCGTCCCGGGTGAAGAGACCTTTATGGAAAGTGGTGAAATCCCTATACCTACGGAAACTTCACCCTTCCGTGTCACCCCTCTTGGTATCACATTGCCTTTATGCTACCATGCCCTGGCTAATATCATGAGTTCTAGATCTCCCCTTACGAGTTCCATGTGGTCTCGTACTGCCACTTTGACATCAGAACCTTTTACGCCCCAGATTCACAATGTGACTGTCACATCTGTCCCAACTATTCCGACTATTTGTGTGGCTTCTTCGGCTCCCATTGTTAGTGCCGTCACTGCATCTTCGGTCGTGACCACTATTGCCGGATCTTCAGTTGGTCCTAATGATGGTGGTCCGTCGGCATCGCCATCTGGAGTTGTCAATCCCACCCATAGTGCCCCACCTTCTTCTGGTTCCTTTCCAGCAGGGGGGCATATGATCAGTATTTGCAAGCTCTTCAGAATCCGGATCCGCAGAATCCGTTTCATTACTATGATTCTTGAGGAGCCCATATTTATCACCCTGGACCCATCCCATCTCAGCCTGTGGTTGAGGTTTCGATTATGTTATATGTTGCTTGGGGTCTGACCAGTTATCACAGTGGCCAAGCACAACCTTCAAATTTTCAAGGTCCACCCTATCAAGGTCAGCTGTCTTATGGGCAGCCATCTCATAGATAGTCGTATTACAGGCAACCTTATCCAGGGAAACCTGTTGGCCCACAAGGACAACCCTTATAGGGACAACCTTCGGCCTTCAGTGGTTACTCTTTTACTTTGGGCAGTCTTCTGGTAACCCATGACAACCTTACATCTAACAAGGCCAACCTGGTACCCAGCAAGGTCACTCGTCTGGACAAGTAGGGGAGCCTCAAATCCAGCAAGGCGAACCCACTGTCCAGCCTGGTCCATCTTCTGGACAAGTTGGTCAGCCTCAAATACGGCAAGGCGAACCAATTGTTCAGCCTGCTCAACCATCTGGTCAGTCAGGATAGCCTTCGGTTCTACAAGGTCAATCCATGACCCAGCAAGCTCAACCTTCTGGGCAAATGGGCCAACCTCAGTCTCAACCGGGCCAACCTTCTAGCCAGATGGTTCAGCCTTAGTTTTTGCAAGGACATCTGTTTGGACCCACTCAACCGGGCACTCAAATGCTCGTTGCTTCTCAAGCTCCACCCGGTTTTCAGACCCAGTCTAGGCTCTAGACCCAATTCGGTCTTCAAACTCAAGTTGGATTTCAAATCCAACCTGCTTATCAAATGCAGCCTAGACCCCAGGCACAATTTGGAGCCCAGCTGCCATATGGTTTCTAGCAGCCCAAAGGGCAACCTCAAATTGCCCCATACCAAGATTATCAACAGCCACAGGTTAACCATTATCAGAATTTTCAGCAACCATACATTGCTCTTGTTGGTCAGGTTGGTAATCAGTGGACTACTGGGGGTCAAAACCAGGGTCAACCATTCGGTTACACTTATAATCCCTATGGACAAAACCTTTATGGGCCAAATCTGTCCGGGAAAAATCAATGGAGGAAATCGGGAACTGGATGGAACTCTAACCCCGTTTCTTACCTACAGCCTCAAATGTCCTTCAATACTCAATTACCTTTCTTGGCGACGTTGGAACTCCGGATGTGTCCAAACTGAAAAATGATCCCATTCTTCATTATCCATATTGGCCACCGGTTCCAACTAAGATTCCCGATGATTGTCCCAAATTCGACGATAAGTCTAGAGAAGATCCCCAAGCTCATGTCATGACCTATCACCTATGGTGTTCATCGAATTCTTGGCTTGATGATTCAATCCAGCTCCATATGTTCCAATGGACTCTCACTAGATCTGCCGCAAAATGGTATATTGAGCTAGCTCGCGAAACTTTTCAGGACTTTAACTTGCTTGCTATGGCATTTTTAACTCATTTTCAGTTGCTGATTCGATATGAAATGGGCACACATCTCCTGACATCCTTGAAACAGGACACGACCACGCATATCTCCGATCATATCCATGAATGGAGGAGGCGTCATCGTTTAATTAAGTTCTGGATCCCCAATCAAACTATGATTGACTGGTTTACAACCTCGTTCATCGATCCGATAGCCCAAGACATTGCTATGGGAGCATGTGTAATTGAAGAGCAAGCTATTGCGCGTGCTCAGTATCTTGACTTGGTTTACTCCCAGTCCGGTACGCTATATGATTATTTGCCTGATGCTCCATGACCTGGAACTTCCAAAGCTCCATCAATGCCATCTGTTGACGGTGTCATTGGTTCCGTTAATGCATCCTCCAGAAAATATTCCGCGAACCCTATGAAGCAAAAGTCTACTACTCCAAATGAAAATGCTTCTCAGGCTTCACCCAATCCTGGTAAAACTTATGAAGTTAATGCCATCTAGTCCACCCCGACGGACAAAACTTCGAAAGGTAAGAAGAAGGGAAAAGGGAAGAATAAATCCGATCAACCAAAGCAGGATCCCCCTAAGCCTCCGGTCGAGGAAGGTGCCAAGCACAAGCCTAAGTATCCTTGTCTCATTTGTGATGAGGATCACTATACTAAAGACTACCTTAGGCAGTTTGAAGTTAGTCATTTGCTAAAAGGCACCCCTGGGACTCCTGCTGTGCTCAAAGAGCCTTTTCCCTTGCAACAAACTCAAATGGTGGCTGATCCATCTCAATCCTCTTCCACCTTCGGCTCTCAAGTCTTTATGGCTGGGACGATTCCCATCCATATTAGTACATGGTCAAAAGAATATCCTTCGCCCGCCAGGAAGGAAACTGAGGTCCCCTCCAGTATTCCTTTGTCCAGTACTGGTCCGCTCCATGTTGAGCAACCTAGTACTGAGTCAGCCATTCGACCTCCTCCCAAAAGAGTGCTTCGGAAGTCTTCCTACAACCCTAATGCTCGTGTTGCACAACACTATAGAATCGTTGAGGACTTAGCCCAAGCTCCCTCGGCTATGTCCACATTAGAAGTCCTCCAGAGTTGTCCCTCCCAGAGGAAGTCGCTGCTATCAGCCATTGGTGGCATTGACCCAGCCGACTCGGATTTGATCACTTTTGACCTAGATAATCATGTATTGAGACTACCTCACTAGATCGCCTTCCTCATCCAAGTCATCATCAACTCTAAGAATATTCACCGCACTGTAATTGATGAGGGCGCTTCCACTTTCATCATGTTTGTCGCTTGTTGGAAGGCTATTGGTTCCTCGACCTTGAGTCATCTCCCAATACCTTGGAAGCCTTCGATGGGAGAGATTCCCATCCTTATGGTATCCTTCCACATCTGCCTATTACCCTGGAAGGGAAGACAATTGAAGTTGAGGTCGAGGATTTCGATGTGAATTTAACTTACAACCTCCTCTTAGGACGAAGCTGGACATATGCCATGCGAGCCGTGGCTTCATCTCTATTTTGTGTCCTTTGTTTTCCCCATCAAGGGAAAATTTTCACGGTAGACCAGTTGTCCTTTTTCGCTTCTTCTTCTTCCGATGGAAACGTGCCTTTTGTGGAGCATACCTCTGTTCCGTATGAGAGATTGGGTGCTAGAATTGTTAAAGATCCTGCCCTTATGGGTGTTTTTTCACTCCTACCTCCCAACATCGCTCCCATTAATATGATCTCTGTCCGTTCTGATCCTTGGGTCCTTCCTCCCATTGATCAGGTAGAATCTTAGGGCGATGTCATGCCATTGAGTCCTACCGAGCTCAACTATGTCGAAATTGTTTCTGCATTGGCTTCATCTTCTGAACCTGCTCCTTCGAGCAGGGCTCTCGACACATATACACAATCCCCTTGGCTTGGAGATAGCACTTCTTCCGATCTCTTACAGGAAATCTATCCTTCTGATGAAGAGATTATCGAGACTATGTCTTTCGAGGAACCTCCTTGGTTTGATCATCACCATCGTTCCTCGTTTCTCCCTAGCCACGGGGCTATGATTACTTGTCTTGAGCAGTTTGCTTCCTGTGTCCCCTCCTAACCCCTTCAGACACCTATTCAAATCCATCAAGTTTTCTCTGAAGGCAATATTTGGAACATTACACAAACCATACCTATCGACATCTCTATTAAACCAAGGGTTGTCGAGCATATTCACATCGGAGTATCCCGTACTCCGGAGGAGATTCAACTTTATACCGATCTTTTTAGAGAATTTCGTGACGTTTTTGCTTGGTCGTATGAAGAGATGCCCAGAATTGATCCTAGCATCGTGGTGCATGAAATACCTACGTATCCAGGTGCTAAACCTGTTCGAAAACGTTTACGACCTATGCACCCCCGAAAAGCTACAACTATTAAAGCAGAAGTTGAAAAACTTCTTAAAGTAGGGTTTATTTACCCTATCCCACTCACATATTGGGTTTCTAATATTGTCCCTGTGACCAAGAAGCAAGGCACTATTAGGGTGTTTGTTGATTATTGCGACATTAATCGTGCCTGTCCCAAAGATAACTACCCTACGCCTTTCATTGACCAGCTCATTGATGATTTTGCTAGAAGTGAGATTTATTCATTTATGGATGGCTTTTCTAGTTATAACCAGATCAATATATTGCCAGTGGATCAACACAAAATAGCCTTCATCTGCCCGTGGGGTACCTTCGCCTATAATAAGCTCCCTTTCGGTCTTAAAAAATGCCGGTGCTACCTTCCAACGCACAATGTCTTATGCGTTTCATGAGGTTCGAGGAAGCCGAACGAGTTTTGAATGACTGCCACTCTGGCGCCTGTGGTGGTCATATGTCCGAGTATGCTACTGCCCAAAAGATCCTCTGCGCTAGTTATTTTTGGCCATCTATTTTTAAGGATTGCATTCTCGCCGTCCTCTCTTGTCACGCGTGCCAAGTCTACCAACGGAAGATGCATGCGCCTCTCGCTCCTTTACACCCTGTCATTACCGTCAGCCCTTTTTCCAAATGGGCAGTGATTATATGACTTGTAACCTTCGCTCGGCTGGGGGGCATGAGTATATCATCGTTGCTGTCGATTACTTCACGAAATGGGCCGAGGCGATGCCTACATTATCTAATGACGGTAAGACAACGACTCAGTTTTTATTCAATCATGTAATTTCTCGATTCAGAGTCCCTCAGGCTATTGTCATGATCACGGTTCTCATTTTCGTAATCATATGATGACTGAGTTAACAACCCAGCTGGGCTTGCGTCATGATAGTTTGACGCCGTATTATCCTCAGGCCAATCGCCAAGTAGAAGTTGTCAACAAAGTTTTGGTCACGATGCTTCAACACACCAACACACCATCGGCATGCACAAGTCTAACTGGCATTTTATGTTGATTTCTTCCTTATGGGCCTACCGAACTTCAGTGAAGGATGCCACCGGATTCACCCAATTTCAATTGGTTTACGGTCTGGAGGCCACCCTTCCGATTGAATGTGAGATCCCTTCTCTTAAATTAGTCATCGAATTTCTCCCCAACACTAATCTGGTAGAAGAATGTCTTCTTTACCTAGAGCGGTTAGACAAGACCCATCGACTAGCCTCTTTAGTCATTGAAGCGTAGAAGAAAAGAGTGAAAACTCACTTCGACCAAGCTGTCAACCCTAGTTACTTCGTTGAAGGAGATCTAGTCCTGCTCTACGATCAAGCAAATGATAAGCTTGGGGCAGGCAAATTCGAGCCTATGTGGCATGGGCTTTACATTGTGAAACACGTTTTTCAAAAAGGGGCTTATAAGATGATTGATTATGAAGGGAATCCTCTAGATAAGCCCCGAAATGGGATTTATCTTAAGAAATACTATGCATGAATTTCGTGCATTTTCCATGTACATACGTGTGTTTTTAGTGTGTGTTTGCATGTATGGCTTGGTGTGTAGGCATAATTGCCACTTATTGTGTCTTTTTACTTCTTGTGTAGATGTCTGGTACACCTTACATTGGTTTCGCTGATGGTGCCGCTGTATGACCTAGAACCTTTCCTCTACGGCATGGGTGATCTACGATCCTCATGGTGAGTTAGTAGACCTTCAAGGTGTTTGTCTGGGTTGCACCACAAACAATGTCGCTGAATATAGCGCTATCATTGAATTATTGACCGAGGCTATTAACCTTGATATTCGTGCATTGGTTGTGAATATGGATTCTCAACTTCTTGTCCACCAACTTAACGGGCGTTATTCCGTCAGAGATCATCGGATTTTAAGGTTATATTTACGTGTCAAATTATTGGAAAGAAATTTTGATTTTATCACATATCAACGCATTCCAAGAAGATTAAACACATTAATTGATGCATTAGCAAATCATGTATTAGACAGACATTTACGCAACATGTAATAAAAAATTGTATGGAAGCATTTAGACGCAGTAATAAACCATAGAGAGCATATATATATATATATATATATATATCGTGTGGCGCACCGAGGCGCTCAAAAAATAAGTGTGTATGTCAAAAAATAGAGTCTGTGTTCACAATACATCTGAGACACATGTCTCTCAAAAATAGCGTAAAGTAAAGCCTAGGTGTCTATAGTGTGGGTTCTGCTCCCTATAGTAGACCACCGCTCGCGCAACTCGTCTCAAGAGCCTATGTATCCTAGGTGTCACACTGACTGTATGTCTCTGATACTCCACTGGGACCTCCTCAATCCCCGTGTAATCTGGGATCCCATCAGTCAGGCCTTCGAGGTTACGAGCAATATCTTCCTCTGTATTACCACCTGGGAAAACCAGAGCCAACTCTCTATTCCCCTCTGGGTCCCTCCGTGCCTCAGGAGCTAGTCCCACGGGTCTCTCCAGTCCCACATCTGAAAGTAACATAGAGATGACGATTAAGACATATGTATGTGAAAATAAAAAAACATCATAAAAAAAAAACAGATAAATAGTGTGGTGTTTGACCAAGTGTTTTACCTCCCTCATCCCACTGCTCGCCAGGCAGGAGCAGCATGTCAGGGTCTCCTTAGAAATCTGTGCCCACATACGACCAATCCTCGACAATGACCTTTTGACGGTCCAGCCACTCTCAGAACAACACTCCCCATGATACTGGACCACCACCCCCTCATGGCATCACATGTGTCCATCGGGTGATGCGAGTCTCCCGCGGTCTAGGCACATACAGGTCCATATCCTGTAGCTGAAGTGACGGCACCCGCTCCAGCATAAGCGGTATCATAATGGATCCATATCCAAACTGTTTGGTCTCCCCTCATCGACACTTAGTATGTTGCCTCTTCATGTTAATGGACACTGCATCGACCCAGTTATACATGGTCAGAGTGAGGCAATCAAGGGCCAGCTGAAGATGGGTCTTCATTGCCTCATGCTGTGCTTGAGATCTCGCTGCTCTCGTAACCATAAATAGTACTGAGCGAAGGGTCAAATCCCCCACTATCGGGATTTGTAGTTTCCCGCTAGTGGATGATTTGCGCACCCCTGGGCACAACCGCGCTATCAACATATCAAGGGTCTCACCGACAACTTGTGCACCCTCTATGATCGGTCTCTCACCACACCGAGACAAACCAGTCAAGAAAAGATGTCCGTCGCGTCAAACTCAATGTCCTTGCCACGGATGACAAACTTCCCCTCTGTCAGGTTCCATGAGCGGATCAGCAGCTTGAGCAAGTTAGGATGTGCCCGAAGGTGTGGTGTAAGGAAAAATTTCAATAATCCACAATCATGTAGGGCTCTTCTGCACTCAGGATTGTTGAATGCTTATTTGTTGTTGTCATCATGGGTTCTATCTTGCCATACGAATGCCATTATTTCCCTGCATTGAAGGAAAAAATAATTCGAATCTTTTCCATGAGCTTAGATGTGCAATTTATAAAAAAATTCAATCTTTACGACGCTGTTGCGGCTGTTTTTCAAACAGCAGCGACGGCTCGAGATCAGAGTTCATTTTTTTCCTCTATCGTCGCGAGAGTACACCTGTCTCTAGCAACAATCCCGATGGTGGTGTGCGTTAGCATGCTCGGTCGTCGCTAACCCGTGATGGATTTCCGTGACGACCGAGAGGGGGATTTGGAACTAAAAATCCACCCAAAACCACCTATGGAACATGAAATTGACCGAAAAAACCATGGAAATGCAGCAAAAGATGGGTTACTTACTTGGTAGGGGTCTCAGGCAAGATGGTCGACCATTGATGCCAGAATCAAGCTTTGAACTTCGAGCAGGTTTGCACTCAAAATCACCAAAGGTAAAAACTCAAAGGGTAAATGTAAAAAATTAATTACCATGGAACCCTTTTATAGTGTTTTTTCCAAAATTTTAAGGTTTTTCACTATAGGGTTTAGGGTTTCATTGTTTATTTTAAGTTTTGTTTAGGGCTTTTTTACCTAATTTCCATGTATATAATGTATTTGCATCGAATGGATCTTATGATGTGGTTTTTTGTGCAGAAACAGGGATGGAGGATACATGTAATGATCCATATATTCTTGGTCCATTTTTTTCTAAAAGTCCTCTTTAAGCCCTTTTCCGACTTGCAAAAGACGAAAAGATTGCCGAGTTTTCCCTTTTAACTTGTTAAACAGAATAAAAGGCAGTCCAATTTCAGCTCTTTTCTAACCATATAAACATGAAAAGATCGTTGGACTGTTGTCATTTCGAGTTCGATATTGGTTACGAAATGACGTGTCTTCGATCGCTTTTTTACTTTTTCGGATCGGGGCCACTAATTACGAAAAGTAGTCCTTGATCGTAATGGTCAAGCGGTTCTCTCGAGTATTATTTTATACTTTTTCGGGCTTGAGGGACACAAATTTACGAAAAAGGACCCCCCTGGAGTTTTCTTTTCCGTGTCTTTTTCAGACTCTCTAAACATGAAAAATACTCCAAGTTTCCACTATGTCGGACTCGTTAAACCCTGACGACATTGGACTGGTCATGACGAGACTCGAGCTTCTCCTCCCTAGGGCTCGTTAAATTATTACTAGGTTGGATTTGTTCGAAGGTCGAACTTATATTACAAGCATATGCTATCCCCTTCGAGCTCGTTTCAAAAATAATTAGGGTACTTGCCAGCAATGGTGGGGGAAAATTTGGAAGTCGTCATTGGTTACCTATGGGAACTAGTCACTCTTGAACATCGACACTTTTTCTTCTCGTCGGGTTGGGATATCCTCACATCGTCATTGGCCTTTCGGGGTTTTGGGTTGCCATTTTGCCTCATTCCATCTGATCCATGTTGTCTGCGTCAGACCTCTGATCCCTTGGTACCAAAATGCTGCCACATTCCAGAGTCGTGTCGCCGATATGTTCAAGAGTATAATCCTTCTGCAGTTCATACCCTTACCTCCTCCTCTAATACTCTATTTCACCATCTACCACTTGTTCCTTATCTCGCGTTGTTGATGGGGGAAACATTATGGCCCTCTTGCGATGGATCGGCTCCTGTTGACACCAACTCATTATCTAGGAGATTGGTCTAGAGATCCCCTTTGGTACCTTGGAGCTTGCACGCCTCAATGGCAAGTTCTTTGCGCCTAACGACATAATTTCATCATTGGTCGTCGATTGGGTGATTCCACGAGTGTTCGAATTCAGCTCATTTTTCACACTTAGTGGATTGTACTGGACAATACCTTGAGAGCCATTGGCATTATTGGTGGTTTCTATCACGCTTGTTAATGGTTTTCATCATTGACTGGTAATCAAGCGACTTTCTATCATGCTCGACCTCAACACATTTGTTTGCATGCTAGAATTTGTACTTAGATCGGTTAGGGTTTCAAGACCCCGGACTAAGATTACATATGTTCGGGCTGCGTGGATTGGTTCGTGATTACATACATGACTTTTTGATTGGATGGCTACGACCATACCTGAGTCTTCATGGATGGCTGCGACCATACCTTTATCATTATATATGGTCTTGTCAATTGGGTGGTTGCGTCCATACCACAAAAGAAATTTCATATGTCTTTTGGATGGCTGCGCCCATGCCTATACTACATGTATTTCACTATCAACGATATCAGTTGTACTTGTGCCTACAGGTCCTTCAAGGTGGTGTTCTAGTCCGGTCATGGTTTCGTAAAAAATTTCACCCCTCCCACTCTCTCGGGCTTCATGCTTTAGGGGACATCTGTTACACAATAATTTGTCACTGTCCTCATCTCATTCCCTCTGTTGTTTCATGTATCAAATAAACATGTTCATATCTTCCCACTCATGTAAGAAGATTAAGCAAATGCTCTCTGATGCTGCAAGTTGACCCTTATTCCCTAAGTTTCTGCCTTGTTGTGAGTAAGCCCTTAATATACGCGATGATCCCTGGTCATAAACAGTCTCATCACGACACCATTGCAGGTGTGCACATGTTTCCCGTGACAGTCAAATTTTAGGGCCCGGCGCAAGGCTGCCAGCTATTTATCATGACGATTGGTCTGCATGCATTGCCTCCTTGCGATGTCGTCACTGAGACTTAGTTCATGACTAGCGACGATCCAGATTGGGCGAATTTGTTCAAACAATCGGCCTTTTGGATGTCTCTAGAGCTGGTTGTTGGGTCAGTTTGGGTCGCCCTTCCTCCTTTGGGATGGTGGTTCTGTCTTTTGTGCAACCTTCCTTGAGGATAAGCTCCCTCTCCCTCATTTCATGGAGACTCCTTCTCCTATAAAATCACTCACCATTGCTATGATCTACTAGTTCTTTTAGTTGGATAGTGCTGCTAGTTCTTTTGAGTTTGGTAGATAGCTTTGGTGTGAGTGTGACAAGTGTGGGATTGCTAATAGTTTGGTAAGAGGTTGTGGAGTGCCTTAACCTTGTATTAAAGCTTGTGAGTGAGAGAGACACTTTGTCTATTTGGGAGACCCATTCTTGAGAGTGAATGCTTGAAGAAACATATTGGCTGGATCCTCTGAGAAGGCTTGCGACGTCAAGACTTGGTTGTAAGCTTTGCTCTTGATTCATTTTTAATACAATCAATGATGATTTCCTATATCTTGTGTACAATTTACTTGATAGCTTATGATTTCTTGAATTTATAAGTAAATAGATCATTGTTGTTCTCGGTTACGTGCTCTGTTGTTTTCTTGTGGTGTTTCAGGTTGATTGCTCATTGAGGAGAAAGAAACGGAAGCTGGAGTAGCGCAACGGAACTTCATCAACCACTGGTTTTAGGTAGACCTCCAACGATGACTATTTAAGGGAATCAATTGTTGTTTTGTCTTTGCTGTGACTAGAACCACTCTAGGGCTAGAGGGGTTGCCTCTGTCTACAGAAGGAACACTTTTTTACTTCACAGAATGCTCCAAAGTTGACTATGTTGCTGCTGTTTCACTGTTAAGAGATGCCTAGTTCCTCTCTCCTTTGAATGAGCTGTTTTGGAAGAGTTTGGCCAGCCTTTGAATTTCTGGTTAGGGAAAAGTTTGACTATTTTTGATTGAGGGTAGAATTGTAGACTTTAATTGGGCCATCTATTTGACTATGAGCAGTGGTATTGGTTCATCATATTGGAAAGTCAACTTGACTATTAACTTTGAAATTTGCAAAAAACAAGAATAAAAGTTACAGAAGGATCAAAAACTTAGTAAGAGCTGACTTGATGGATGGAATGGGTCTCTCTTAAAAGGGTCATGTTTATCTTAAATTGATCTAATCTACTAGATAAAGAGTTGACTATGTTTTCCCCTTCATAGGGTTTTTTCCCTGGACTTATGCCTACATATTGTGTCCTTTTTTTTTACATTTGTCTTGATGAACATAACAAATTGAAATAAAGAACTAATAAAGCGATAAGAACAATCTCAAGAAAATGTCAAAAATAAGAGAAATCCACTTGAAGAATCTAATTCACATAATGCCCTAAATTTATCAACATGGTATCAAAGAATGGTTCTTTTGCATAAGGGAAGTAAGAATGTCACTAAGGCCTCATGACAAGAAGATGAAGATAATTCTCCTATGACCAAGCTTCTAGAATATACAAAAGAAAATTCTAGGCATTCTAATAAGGCCTAGTTGCAGTAATTACGATACAAAACTTTGAATGGACAAAAAAAAACATTAAAGAAGATATGATCCTTGTTCTAGAAGATTGAAAGGTTAGGTCGAGCATTCTAATGAAAGAAGAAAAGTACTTAAAGCCTATAAAGGTTATCAAAGAAAAAATTGAACTATGTGCTATCATAGTGATCCAAATTCTCACAACTGTAGGTGACCGAGTTAATGTTTGGGATTTCTCAATGATAATCCTTAGAATAGAGCAAGCGAGATTGTTACATTTATCTTGATAAATTACAGACCTATGTAGTGGAATAGGAACCTCGAATTCATTCCAGTTCTGTAACATGAAATATAAATTTAAGTAGTCACCAAAGGGGTCGAAAATTCCGAGCATAAGTATCATTGTAGACCAAGAAATATTCCTCATAAAGTTCTAATTTATATCTACCATATTCTTAAAGAAGACAAAGTAATGAACATGTTTAGGACCCATCCTACAGTCCTATTTGGAAGACTACAAGAAGTGACACCAATCACCACGGAGAAATACCACCTTGTGAGCATAAGTGTATTAAAAGGCCTCAATAATAAGAATCAAGATTTCCCACCTTATTTTTGTGCATAAAGGAGACTGAGATCTAGGGCTCATTAGGCCTATCATCAAGCTATAATCACCTTAAAAGACAAGAATCTATAGTGTGTAATTTCTATGCATAGTTACAATGTCAATATTGGCATATATATATATACACACACACACAATTCAAGCCTATACAAGTCAGTGACCCGACCTGCACTGAAAGAAGAAAAAAATTATAAGTATCCCTCTTGAATAAAATCCCTGATTAAGTAATAGTCTCCATTAAAACGTTGAAGAGTAGCAACATCAAAAAAACCTTGGTGAAAGCAGTCAATACCTTGAGACCGATACACCACAAATCCAAACTAGAAAGATGTCTACAATTAGAAAATTTGGCATGACATTAATGAAAGTCACAATACTCCTTGAAGGTAGTTTTTTCTGATCATGAGTAGGCCTTATAGTAGTCTCCATGATCATAAAGGATAAAGGTACGAATTCATGAGGTATGTATAAATTGTTTATTAAAATTCTAACATTAGATGTTGAGCTGGTTATTTGATTCTAGGGTTTATAGTTGTCTATCTAGGATTGTGAATAGTGCATGTGAAACCCTAACTATATAACCCTAAAACCGCCTCTAAGGTTTGTGAGTTAACTTGGGTGTTGAGCCTTAGTTTTGGTCTTATTTTTGCTCAAAGAAACTTACTTATCCATCTATTTTCCATCCATTTTCCCTTCATTTATCCCATTTTGATGTATATTTGATATCCATTCAGGTATTTAATTTTAATTTTTCAATTTCTAAAGTTTTTATGAAAATTTGGTTTTTAGTGCAAAATTGGCAGATTCAGAAATTCCCGTAATAGCTCTATGGTTGATATGGTTGTAGGACACTTGGGCACGAATGGAATGCATGGATGGACAGCTTGGGAACTAGGACTAAGCCAGCAATTCTTAGTTCGAACTGAACAAGCTTTATTAGGCCCATTTGGTGCTAGTCAACCATGACTAGTCATGCAGGAATCCCATAGAAATAGGGCTGTTTTGAGTTTTCATAGGAATGGTCATCTTTCTTGGGTTCGGGATAATGAATTCGACTTGGATAGGTGGATGAGAGTAGGTGGGTTTGTTTGAGTGATTATAGATCAGTTTGTTCATGAGACTTCTTATTTAAAGCCAAAACTTTGATGGCTTATGTATTGATTTTGTGATATACTTTTATGCTGTGACATCTTTGGATTGAGAAGTAATTTGAAGACTTGTGTTATTATTATTTTGCTGTGCAATGATATGGATTTGTGACTGATCTAAGCTTCTAATATCACCTCTCAAAGTGTGCAAGGCAAGGGTGGAGGGCCCCCACTCCAAGCTAAGTACACTTCCATGTTAAACTAGTTTTATTTCATTGTAATTTGGTTGATTGTAGCACTAGTTTTTCAAAGCTTTATTTCAGTTTGCTTTATGGTTTATGCATAGTGATTGATTTCATTTGTTAATAGCTTATTCATCACTTTATTGAGTTGGAAAAACAGGTGTTCAAGTTGGGCATCCCTTCTGCTAAATGATGAATCAAAACTAGTTTCTTTTGTTTACATGCAAGCAATTTTATTTCCATTTAGATTTAGATAATGAGATGAATGAATTATGATGGAATATCTTATGTGTCTCTTAAGTTAAGAGCTTCTTTCATTTATAATTTATCCATCTTGAGCTTTTGGTTTCAATCTCTGATTCATTAAGTGATAATTGAGGTGAAGGTGGACTTCTTGAGGTCAAGAACCCTTTCAATGTTTTTCTCTTTTTGAGCTGATTGAATTAGAGTTATAAGATGTATTATCTTTAGCTTTTGAATAACTTATCTTTCAAGGTTTGGTTATATCTGATCTTCACATATAGTGAACTTGCCTCAAAGCATAAACAACCCGGATTGATAAGAAATAATTGTGTTAATTTAGGACCATAAATTAGCTCAACATTTTGGCGCCGTTGCCGGGGAGGCAAATATCGGCACAGTCAATAGAAAGATAAAAAATTCAAAATCACAAAAACATTATTTACATTCCATTTTTAAGTTATGTTTCTTTATGCCTAGATATAGAGATCCTCAAGGTAGATTTATTAAAAACCCCCCAACAGTAGAAATAGGATCATCACACACTCCAGTTACTGGTAATCCAACAATTGAGGAGTTGGTAGAAAAGCAAAGAACTGGCCAAAGATTAACCTTGATTGAAAGGCAAACTTTGTTAGCTTGGGAAGCAAAACAAAAATTCTCCACTTCCGGAAAACAAAAAGAGAAAGGAAAACAACTTGTTTTTCCATCCATCGATCCTCCTATCTTCCAACAACTTGAAATTCCACTTGAAATTGAAATAAATCAAACAATGGTAGAAGAGGGACATGGATCCGTTCATCTTAATCCTGAACAACAAAGAGCTGAATATGAAAGACAACAAAGAGAATGGAGAATAAAGAGAGAGGAAGAGGCAAAACAAGAAAATGATAGGAAGCTAGAAAACGACCGGAAAAGACAAGAAGATGGAATTGATCAAGAAACTACTTTTGGTTTTCCAATAGTAGATACAAGTGCAATATTAGGAGAAGAAGTAAAAATGAAAAATATTCCACCTTCTGTATTGCCAAACTTCTATGGAATGTCTACAGAAGATCCTGATTCATTCATGTTTGAATTTGATATCTTATGTAGAACATATGGATATACTGATGATGTTCATAAACTTCGTCTTTTTCCTGCAACATTAAAAGCAGCAGCTTTAAAATGGTTTATGGGTTTAGGAGAACAAACAATAGCTTCTTGGGATGATATGCGAACTGTCTTCCTTAAGAAATATCAAGCTTATTGTAGAACTAGAGATTCAAAGGAAGATGTTTTTAGAATGACACAACAAGAAGATGAAAGCTTAGAAGAATATTTGGAAAGATTTGCATATAATCTTCAGAAATCTAAACAACATTCTCTAAATCAAGAAACTGTTCGCCCAATCTTCCTCAAAGGTGTAAGAGATGAATACCTTGACATTTTGAATGTGATGGGTAAAGGAGATATTTCAAACCTTCCATTCGATGAAATTGTCGAGTTATGTCAGAAATATTCTAGAGGAAGATCAAAAACCGGAAGAAGGGAAGTGAGTTCCAAAGCAGCAAAATCAGCTGCAGGAGGGATAACAAGAGCTGAAATAGGAAGTCTATTGGAAAATTTCAAAACAGATCTTTTGAGTACATTAGGGACACAAGTGGATGTGCTAAAGGCAAACAAGAAGAAGGAAGAACAAGAACAAGCCTTAGCAATATTTTGTTCAAAATGTAAAAAGAAACATCCTTTGAGAGACTGTCCTTTGGATAGTATTCAGGTTTGTGGTCTTTGTACAGGCAATCATTCCACAGAGAATTGTGTAACATTGAAAGAATTACAAATGAACTCAATGGAAGAAGTGCCAGGAACAGAAGGTTTCTATTATGTTGCACCACGAAGACCATGGCCACCTAGAATGCCTCAACCAAATCAGCCATAATTCCCTCAGCAAAATTATGTTTATCCACCTTATAATCCTTGGACCCCTCCAATGCCATGGCAAGCTTGGCCTCCACAACAATATTCACAACAACCTGCACAAGGTTGGAGAGGATATGGTTATGGCAACCAGCAGCCTCAACAGTATCAACAACAATACCAACAACCATTTGCATATCCACAATATCCGCAATCCATACCCTTTCAACAAAAACATTCTTTATATCCACCATCCATCCAATTTCCACAACAAAATCCTCCATCGTTGTTGACCCAACCACAACAATTACAGCTACCTGCAAATCAACCCAGACCAACTCAACTGCCAGCCCAACCAATGGCCAATCCAAATAACAGGGTGGACAAATCTGCATACACTGTAGAGGAAGCAGCATGTTTTCCTACATATTCGATCCTTCCTCTTGATGATGTCCATCTAAGGTCTGGAAAAGTGCTTAAAAAGGATTCTCCTCCAATTATAGAAGAACCAACTGAACAAGGAGAATCATCTGAAACATCACAAGCTGAGATACCAAATCAGAAAGGAACAAATGTTACAACACAAACACCACCTTATCCTGAAAGGTTGGTGGAACAACAAAACCAAATAATCCTTCCTGAATTTGATATCTTAGATGAGCTAAAAAATGCATATGTCAAATTTCCTTTGTTAAAAGCAATTAAAGAAATATCCATATATGCTAAAACAATAAAGGAATTTGCATTCGGAAATCAGAAAGAAAGAAAAAGGATCCTACAACAATCCAAGTCATTGGTAAATTAGCAAGTCTCATGTCTACACAAACCATAGTAGAAAAATATATTGATCCTGGTATCCCAATGGTTACCATATCAATAAATAATTTCTCTGTACCAAACACATTAATAGACTTGGGAGCAGCTATAAACGTAATGACAATGGAGACAATGAAAACTTTGCAATTAAACAACATTAGATCAACTTCTACAATCTTGGAATTAGCAGATAGATCTAAAGTTGTTCCTGAAGGAATATTAGAAGATATCATCGTCTCCTTGGATTCATGGGAGTATCTTGTTGACTTCCTGATCTTGCAACCAAAGACAAACTTGGGAGGACATCCTCTAATTTTAGGCAGACCATGGTTAGCCACTGCTGATGCCTTCATAGGATGCAGATCTGGAAGCATGATTATTTCACATGGAGATGAAAGGAAACATATCACTCTTTATTCACCTGCACAATCCACTTCTTTAGAATCAATACTTGAAACTCAAGAAAAGCAACAAACAAAAGCAATTTTAAGTATAAATAAATTCTTTGATTTTAGAGAAGAAGAAGAGAATGAAGATTTGATGGACCTTTTTATCTCAGAACCAAGTATTTCAGAGCAGCTTAGGAAAGCTCAATATGAAGCTACAAATGAACTTCTGAATCAATGTTTTCAGGAAACTTGTACTGTTCAAACTTTGCAGAATTCTTTTGTAAACATCTTTCCTGTAAACACAGTCTCTAAGCCAACAATCAAAACAATTGAGGTTCATCCTGGAAAATATCTAAACATTGGAAATGAATTGCAACCAGCACAAGAGCAAGAAGTAATTGCACTATTACAGAAATATTCAAAAGCTTTTGCCTGGGACTATACTGATATGCAAGGAATTCATCCAAGCACATGTCTCCACCACATCTATACAGATGATCCACTTAAACCTGTAAGACAACCTCAAAGACGAATGAATCCTATGATGAAGGAAATAGTGAAAGAAGAACTGCAAAAATTGTTAGAAGTTGGATTCATTTATCCTATTTCCGATAGTCAATGGGTTTCTCCACTACTTATTGTGCCAAAGAAAAATGGAAAGTGGAGGGTATGTGTGGACTATAGGGAATTAAACAAAGCTACACTCAAAGATCATTTTCCTCTACCTTTCATTGACCAAGTATTAGACTCATTAGCTGGAAAGAAATTTTTCTCCTTCTTATATGGGTTTAGCGGATACAATCAGATCAGAATAGAAGAAGAAGACCAAGACAAGACAACATTTACTTGCCCATGGGGAATCTATGCATATAATGTTTTGCCATTTGGTCTATGCAATGCACCTGCAACTTTTCAAAGAGCAGTACTTGCAATATTTGATG
Organism: Pinus tabuliformis; assembly: GCA_031772625.1. NCBI lineage: Eukaryota > Viridiplantae > Streptophyta > Pinopsida > Pinales > Pinaceae > Pinus > Pinus tabuliformis. Next base: position 635,061,774 of record CM062804.1, on the reverse strand, counting down.
ATCTAATTCATGAATGTGTAGAGGTCTACATGGATGACTTCACAGTTTACGGAAACACATACGATGATTGTTTAAATAACCTTGAGAAAGTCTTGAAGCGATGCATTGAAACAAATTTGTCATTAAGTAATGAGAAATGCTATATGATGTTGACAGAAGGAATAGTTCTGGGACACCACATTTCTGCTTCAGGAATAAAGGTGGATCCAGCCAAGATCCAAGTCTTAGTAAACTTAATGCCTCCTACAACACAGAAAGAGGTTAGAAGTTTCTTAGGCTATGCAGGCTATTATAGACGATTTATTGAAAACTTTAGTAAAATAGCCCAACCTCTGTTCAAATTATTAGCAAAAGACATTGAATTTCACTGGACAAATGATTGTCAAAATGCATTTCAAGTTCTGAAAGAGAAATTGTCTGTTGCCCCCATTCTTCGTGGACCAAATTGGTCTTTACCATTCCATATCTCAACTGATGCATCTGATACAACAATAGGTGCCTCTTTGGGACAGAAAGAGAACTTGTTTACTTATGCAATATACTTCATCAGCAAAAATCTAACACCTGCAGAAATGAACTACACAGTCACAGAACGAGAAATGTTAGCTGTTATACATGCAGTCAATAAATTCCGGCACTATATAACAAGATATCAAGTTTTCATCCATACTGATCACTCGGCAATCAAATATTTGATGAACAAACCAATCACTAATGGACGAATAACAAGATGGTTACTGTTACTACAAGAATTTAATATTACAATACAAGACCGGTCAGGAAGAGAAAATCAAGTGGCTGACTTTCTGTCCCGCATACACTCACCCTCTGATCCAAATCCAGTTGTAGATAACTTTCCTGATGAACATCTGTTTGCCATCACAGTTAAAACACCATGGTTTGCAGATATTGCAAACTATTTGTCATCTGGAAGGTTTCCAGCTCAATTCACTAAAAAGCAAAAACACAAAATTGTTAGAGCAAGCTCTAGATATACATGGGTCAATGGTGATCTATTTTATACTGGTTCAGATCTAATAATTAGAAAATGCGTACGAGAAGATGAAATATTAGACATTTTAAGAGCATGTCATGATGAACCATGTGGTGGCCATTTTGCAGATAAACGAACGGCATATAAGGTGATGCAGCTAGGCTATTACTGGCCATCCATCTTCAGAGACTCTAAGAAGTATGTCAAGCAATGTGATAGCTGCCAGAGAACAGGACGCCCAATAACATCAGATGAAATGCCATTGAAGCCACAGGTTCTCATAGAACCATTTGAGCAGTGGGCACTTGACTTTGTTGGACCCATCAATCCACCATCAAATGGGAAGAGGTACATCTTAGTATGTACAGACTATGTAACCAAATGGGCAGAAGCAAAAGAAGTTAACAGAGCAACAGAAGATACAGTGGTCACCTTTCTTTTTGAAGAAATCTTTGTCACATATGGAGTACCTAGACAAATTGTAACAGATCAAGGAACACAGTTTACATCAAAGTTGGTACGAGATCTCACAGAGAAATACAAGATCAAGCACAGGAAATCAACACCATATCATCCACAAGCAAATGGTCAAGTCGAATCAACAAATAAAGTCCTGGAAAATATTATGACCAAGACAGTACACATGAATAGAAAAGACTGGTCTGAAAAATTAAAGGATGCGCTTTGGGCCTATAGGATCACTTGGAAAACAACAACTGGTTTCAGTCCATACTAGTTAGTATATGGGAAGGAAGCTCTACTTCCTATAGAGTTTCAGATACATACATATAGACTAGCAGCTGAATTAGGACTCGACTTGACAGAAGCACAACAGCAGCGGATCATGGAACTGAATCAGTTAGATGAGCATCGTCAGCAAGCTATGGAACATACTACATTAGTGCAACAACAAAGAATGAAGTGGCATGATAGATACATCAAAACAAAGACATTTCACAAGGGAGACTGGGCATTGCTTTTCGACTCCAAATTCAAAGACTTCAAAGCAAAGTTCACAACACACTGGCTAGGCCCATATGAAATTGATGAAATCTTTGACAATGGAGCAGTAAGGATCAAGACAATCGACCAGGATTCCACCTCATTTATAGTGAATGGACATAGGCTCAAAGTTTATAATCGGCCTATCAGTAAAGAAGCATTTATGAAACAACTGATCGAAGACACAGAACTGGAACTCATGGTGCCAGATTCGCCATCTTCCAGTCTACTAGTGGAATAAAAAAAAAAAAAAAAAAAAAAAAAAAACATAAAAAAGAGAGAAAATATAAAAAAAAAACATCAAAATAAATAAACTGTTTGCAAGTGAAAACCAGGCAACTGGCACATTGCAAGCATGAATTCACAGGGGAAAACCAGAGTCACTTGGACTCTATGAATTCTTTCTACTTGTTCTACAGTTCTCTAATCTCTTTACTGCAGGTACACTCCACCACCCAATGACTTGAGGACAAGTCAACTCTTCAACAAGGGGGGAGACTTGCATTTGCTGTTTAAGTGGACAACTGAAGTTGCAACCATCAGGTCTTTAGCTGGAAACAAGACCTGTATTGTCAATAGAAGGACCTGATATACCAAATCATTGCCAGGGGACCTGAAAGACCTGCCAATGTCAACACAACATGTGCATCTTTTGCAAGCAGAAAAAGGGACCTGAAACAATGCATCATTACAGAGGGACCTGATTATCAAGCCAAGATTAGAACCTGAAGAACAAGGAGCAGCAATAAAGTCTACATTGGAATCTATCTACAATCAATTAATTTCATCCACTTGCACAACCATCATCAATAATTTCAGCCACTTGCACAGCAAGCCATCATCCAGGGGAGTATACATACATGGTCATTTTGTACTTTAAAAATTCAAATTTTTCGTAGAAATTCTTAGTTTTTGTTAAGTTGGAATTAGTATCTGGGGATATTCATTTACATCTTATATTCCTATAACCCCTATACATTATAACCCTATTCCCTTTTATTTCTATACATTTCCCTCTTTTCACTAACCCTAATACCCCTAAGTATTTTTCTTTGCAAGCTTAAAAAGGCCAAACTAGGACAACTTTCAACCTGCACATACAAGTTCATGCAACTCAGAGCATTAGTAATGGGAATAATTTTAAACATGACCCCAATGGTCATTTTAAAATTATAAAACTATGTTATATAAAGTCAAAACAAAAACAAACCTACGCGCTATATGGAAATCCAAACATATATATACCATAATATATATGGACATATCAAATAATACATATACCAAAGGTTGACAAAGGGAGCGAATGCATTATCAAATGTGCACAAGGTATATGGTAAAGGGTATATATTCATGTTGCATATAACAAATTTCAAAGTAACGCGCATATGGTTCATATGGTATATGGAAAGGCATATAACATGGTCACAAAGCAAAGGTTCATGAACGATAATGAGACATGGTGGAAGGCCGAGAATGAACAAACGATGGAACGATGGGCATCCAAACATCATAGCATAAGGTATCATTACACAGTGGGCAAAGGAATACGGGATAGTGGAGCATACGACGGTAGGTGTAATAATGAACCATTGTAATGAACCCCATACAACAACCGGCCGGCAATTCACACGGTGGCATGGCGATTTATGCACCCATTGGTTGACACAATACGCAGGGATCATGTGTACCAAGCCACGACTAGGCGTCCTCATGACACAGTCGGGCAACTGGTCAAGAGGACGGCCATGTAAGCCATGACCATTCAACCACCAATGAAATACACCGCGGTAAACACTAACCGAGCCATGAACAAGTTTAAACCATAACCCTGTGTCGTGTTCAACCGTGATCTTCATCGCTGCATAAGCTCAGAAATGGTGTTTGAAGCTGCCGCCCAGTGAAAAGAGAAGCGAATTGAGTCAGGGGAATTTAAAGAAGAGAGTTGTTTCGGAATTGATGTTTGCATAACGGATTTTCAGGGATTTATTGAGGTAAGGTGTTGGTTGTTTTAAAAGCTCGGCACAGTGAATTGAAGTTGGACTCTCAGTTGTTTATAATAACGATTGTTTGTCTTGCCACCAGTCAAATTGAAACGGTTAAACCGAGGTTTGGAGCGCCGATATCCCTCCAGGTGCTCGGTGATCAAAGGTAAGCCGCAAATGAAGCCCCAACTCGGTGATTTGCTGCATAAAAATTGGAATGAATCCTTAGTGGATCAGTATTCATTTAAATGTGACGGGTTTGCATGGTTAACACATAGATTTTGGCAATAAATATGGAATTGTATGACTGTGTCGTGTCAAACATAGCCCATAAACTAAGGAAATATACAGTGCAGTATTGTTGAATATGGAATGGCGGTGAACGTTAATAGGAGCGCTGTAGAATGCCATATAGTTGCGCGCTGTACATTTGTATTGATATATAGAAGCGCTGTGTGTTGCCATATAGTTGTGCGCCGATTGAAAACAAGCAGTCAAGCACCACATGCATCCCTTGCTGCGCACTGATTCATATCAAAACAGAGGATTGTTAATCAAAACAGAGGATTGTTATGTTGAATGTCCAATGCCATTTTGATGAAGGGAATGTATATCAAATTGTTTGAATATGCTGTGTATGTTTTGTTTTGAGCCGAGAATTTTTTTAGACAGCCGAGAGCGGTGTTGCAAATCTTTCATGAGCCGAGGATTGTATTTTGCCAAAAAAATATTTGTGATTTGTTTTTAAGGCCGTGAGCATGATTTCAAATGCAATTATGTCTATTCATTTTTAGAGGCTGAGCGTAATGCTAAGATTGAATCGCCCTCGTGCTCATAGCTTTGATTGCACCTGAGTATAGTTGATATAAGGTCGAGGCCGTGTGCATACTTTTGGCACAGTACATAGTCAAAATTTTTAAAAAAATGATGATATATTGGATTAGGCTGAGAGCATTTTTGTACATTTGTTGGTGAGGCCGAGAGCCAAATGTAGGTGCATTACACAGTTTTATTTGTTAAAACATAAACAGTCATCAATGATTTGAATTTTGGCAAAATAAAAGAGGATCAGGAGCATGAATGAACATCGTTTGTATGTATATTTTTGTTTTCAAGAACAGAGGGAAGTCTATTAACAAGGTATACAAATATTTCTTGCATTGAACAGGGGTTAAAACAGTGCTGTTGCAGAGGGCAGAGTCAAACAGAGGTGAATTAAGTTGATTGAAAAAGGAAGGTAAGGTTCTTTGCCTTCAAAAATTTCATTTCGAAATCGAACAAATAATTGCATCTTTCTTTCAAAATGAAGTTAGTAACAGCAGAGGAATTTATTCATTGGTTTACAGAAGCAATGTCAAACAGAGTAGAGCCAAAATTCCAGATAGAGAGTTGGGGGAAGGAAACAATAGAAAAACTTTACCAAGCAGGGATGATCAGCTTCCTACAAAAATTTGATGGCCACATTGAACAAATAACCAGAGAGTTTATAAACAATTTCAATCAAGACCAGACACGGGTGGGAGATGTCATTATTCCTGTAACCCAGGAATATCTTTCCCAAGCCTTAGATCTGCCCATGATAGGTGAGAAGTATTACAAAGGCCCGCACTTTAAAGAGAAAACTTGGACTTTCTTTCTTGAGAAGAACCGAAAGGGGACATTTGACAGGACAAAAGGGATACCCAGAGAATGGTTTAATGAACCATGGGGTGAGTTGGTTTTGGTTATCCAAAAGTTCTTGACCTGTGATAGGGGGTATAGCATGGCTCACTTGTATCATGTCAGACTTCTGCAGCATATAAAAGGGGAGGATATGATAAACATGCCTTATTTCCTATATAGGAGCCTCTTGAGAATGATAGAAACAGTCAAACATGAACACAGGCCTAAAGCAGGACAGATATACCATCAAGGATTAATCAAAATCCTAGTTGAGTATCAGGTGAGATCACAGGGCATAGTGTGGCGATAATTCATGTCTAGAAATCAATTCATTGAACAGGTTCATGAGGTACAGGACAAAACAGAGCAGGAAAACAGAGGAGTGATGAACTCACCCTTATATCCTAGAACAAGAGCCAAACAACAGAACAGCATGGCCATGCAAGAAAATGAAACATCTGTTATGTCTATTCCTAGGCAATTTAGGAGTAAGAGTCCTATTGACTTAGAGAATGAAGTAGAAACATATTCCCCAAGACAGCAAGAAGAAAATGATTTTGCACAAGAGGCATTTGAGAAGGATTCTTCCTATAATGATGCAGCAACAGCATCACTTATGAAAACAACACAGGATTTTGAGAGAGAACTTAACTTAGGAAGAATCAGAGATCTAACTGACCAATTGGAAATTAGCAAAATCTTAGAGAAGCAATTAAAGGAAGAAAATAAGGCAAATAAGAAAGATAATGCTAAATTGGTCAAAGAAAATGAGAAAATGAATGAAGAATTGGGGAGGCTAAAGAGGAAAAATGATCTACTCTCTAAGCAAGCATTTAAGTGGCTAAAGGAAAAGAACATGTGGCAGGAAAAATATGAAAAACAAAAGGTCAAAGCAGCTTTGTTTAGGGAGAGACATGATACAGGTTTGGATTGTTTGGCCAGGGCAGCACAACAGGAGGCATCTACAGGTACAACATCTACTTCAGAAAGGCGAAGGTCAAAGAGGAACAAGCAAGCATGGGGACATGCTTGATGATAAGCAAGGGAGAGATGTTGAGCCTTAGTTTTGGTCTTATTTTTGCTCAAAGAAATTTACTTATCCATCTATTTTCCATCCATTTTCCCTTCATTTATCCCATTTTGATGTATATTTGATATCCATTCAGGTATTTAATTTTAATTTTTCAATTTCTAAAGTTTTTATGAAAATTTGGTTTTTAGTGCAAAATTGGCAGATTCAGAAATTCCCGTAATAGCTCTATGGTTGATATGGTTGCAGGACACTTGGGCACGAATGGAATGCATGGATGGACAGCTTGGGAACTAGGACTAAGCCAGTAATGCTTAGTTCGAACTGAACAAGCTTTATTAGGCCCATTTGGTGCTAGTCAACCATGACTAGTCATGTAGGAATCCCATAGAAATAGGGCTGTTTTGAGTTTTCATAGGAATGATCATCTTTCTTGGGTTCGGGATAATGAATTCGACTTGGATAGGTGGATGAGAGTAGATGGGTTTGTTTGAGTGATTATAGATCAGTTTGTTCATGAGACTTCTTATTTAAAGCCAAAACTTTGATGGCTTATGTATTGATTTTGTGATATACTTTTATGCTGTGACATCTTTGGATTGAGAAGTAATTTGAAGACTTGTGTTATTATTATTTTGCTGTGCAATGATATGGATTTGTGACTGATCTAAGCTTCTGATATCACCTCTCAAAGTGTGCAAGGCAAGGGTGGAGGGCCCCCACTCCAAGCTAAGTACACTTCCATGTTAAACTAGTTTTATTTCATTATAATTTGGTTGATTGTAGCACTAGTTTTTCAAAGCTTTATTTCAGTTTGCTTTATGGTTTATGCATAGTGATTGATTTCATTTGTTAATAGCTTATTCATCACTTTATTGAGTTGGAAAAACAGGTGTTCAAGTTGGGCATCCCTTCTGCTAAATGATGAATCAAAACTAGTTTCTTTTGTTTACATGCAAGCAGTTTTATTTCCATTTAGATTTAGATAATGAGATGAATGAATTATGATGGAATATCTTATGTGTCTCTTAAGTTAAGAGCTTCTTTCATTTATAATTTATCCATCTTGAGCTTTTGGTTTCAATCTCTGATTCATTAAGTGATAATTGAGGTGAAGGTGGACTTCTTGAGGTCAAGAACCCTTTCAATGTTTTTCTCTTTTTGAGCTGATTGAATTAGAGTTATAAGATGTATTATCTTTAGCTTTTGAATAACTTATCTTTCAAGGTTTGGTTATATCTGATCTTCACATATAGTGAACTTGCCTCAAAGCATAAACAACCCGGATTGATAAGAAATAATTGTGTTAATTTAGGACCATAAATTAGCTCAACATAGGGTATATGTCAAGTATGATAATATGAGAATAATAAGTTGTATCTGACATGAAGTACATAGTCTTAGATTTGGTATTTGTTAACCCTAGGATTTCATCCTCCATTGTTTCTTAGAAACCCTAGATTGACAAAATTAACATCATGCTTTTAGCATCACATATTTTTTAATTTTCAATAAGCATTATAGGCATACAGGTTAAAATTTAGAGGGGACACGTTGATAAAGGAAACTCTACAAGGTTTGTAAAAGGAGCAACTCTAGGTATTGTTGAAGAATGTAACTAGTGTCCGTTTTCATAATTGTATTCAAGTCATGTATTTGATCCAGTTGGCTCCAACCATGCTCAAAATTCAATAGTGGCTATGAAAAATCTAAAAAATCAAAGTCCTCATATTGAAGTGAAACTAGGTGTTGTAGCATTTTTTGGTTTTGGTGAGTTAAAATAAATTAGTCCAAAAAATGAAAATATTTTTCAAAAAAATGTTAAGCTAGGATATGGACAAAAAGAATACTGAATGAAAATGTTAGGAAATATTTTGATAAATATGTCCATATCAAAGAAAATGTTAGAATAGATGCCTTAAAAAATGAAGGAAAAAATAAAATGTTAGGTTAGAGAGAAAAGCAAAAAGCAATAAACTCTGAAAGTGTTGCAAATCTAAATGCCACTACATTTACTCGAATTCACTTTTGAAAATAATAGTTGTGTGCAGTTTGTTTAGATGCCACACTAGTTTATGTAATCCAATTATACAGTTTAATCATAATTGGATTTGTTTTAATTGATTGTCATAGGTAGAAAATAAAATTGGCTCGACAGTTTAATCTGAGCCAATGGAGAGAATAAGGTATAGAGGTAGATTATTCATGAAAAGAAATATTGGGTTGCTAGTTTAAATGCACCCAACTAAGTGAAGAAAAAATGTTAGGGTAAGTAAAGGTTAGTGAAGCATAAGCACATTCATCATGCTTAATCCAATATTTCAATGTGTAGGAGTAGTTATGAAAGTGAAAGGATGTTCACAAGTTGATTTAATTAAATTCCCCTCATTTCATTTCATCCCCCACTACATACTTACTAATTTCCCATTATTCCATCATTTCTTATGAAAATACCCTTTCCCCTTCATTTTCACCCTTGCCCTTTGGTTTCATACATTTTTCTAGCAAATTACCCTCTAAAGGTCATTTCCTTACCCAAAACCCCTTTTCCCTAGTGTGAAACCCTTTCCCCATTGAAAAAATCACTTCCCCTTGTAATACGCCTAAAAATACCATAAAGACCCTTTAGCCTAAGTTTTGTCCCCCCACTTTATTTTAATTAACTTTGCAATTCACCATTTTCTCGATAAAAAACCTTTTAACCCACCCCCTTGGTGTGGTTAACAAACCCTGCCGCATTTTAACCCTTGTCCCACTGTATTGAACTCGTGCATTATACTTTTAACCCCACTTTATGTTATTAAATAATTACAAATCATTTTTAATTATCCCCCGGGCCCCACTAATCTCCGCTCGATTTCCCTCCGTGCATCTTGACCGCGGGACAACCCTCCGATCATCCACTTCAAAATCCAACAACCCACATCCATATCGCACGCTCCCGACATCCGACAGTTAAAAGCCCGAGAGCACATGAGATTTGTGGTTTTGCTCAGGCCCCTTTCGGTTACGTGGAAACCTTACATTAATTCACGTGCTCTCAAGAAAAAACCACCCAATGACCAAACGCAGTGCGATGAACCTTAATACCGCCTCCACGCTTAGGCCGAAACCATCCACTGTTCACTTATCGATTTCCGCTCCAAATTTTAAATGTTACCCGTTTAAACGTCGAAGACCCTCGTTTTCACTATATTCGCTCGTTTTTTCACTAAAGGCTACCTAACCCTTCCTGCACCACCCTGGGCATCTGCAACCCAATTTCACCGTTGTTTACCTCCTGAACACACTCCAGACTTTGTCCACAGACTTTCCTATTCCCTGAAGCTATTATCACCTCCCTGCCAACCTGTGTTTTCATTAACTATTGGTTTATTTTTGCAGGTGAGCATATAAGACTTGGATAAACAGTTTTTATACTAGTTAAAAACCTGTTTGTTCTCAATTCTCAAGAAATGAATTCAGATGATTTTCCTTAACAAAAGTTTAAACCAGAGATAGAGTAGAAAGAAACAATTTACACACTAATTGTTAAAACAAAAATAAATTAGCAACAACATATTCACAGCTTTACATGAAGTCAAACATGTCTTTAGTAAAATTCACTTTTACTAAAGACATAAATCTAGGATAAGAATAAAAAATACTGGATGATGTGTTTTACTCTAAATGATAAAAGTAAAAGCAGGTGACAGAGCATACAGTTAAAAGACTAAAACAGAGGAGCTAGATAAAGAAATACAGTTAAAAGAAAAACAAATGAAATATACAGAAAGATGATCAATATCCAACTACCAGAAGCTGAGACATGGGTAAAGCTAAATGATTTACTATTGAAATACATAGTAAAAATTTGAAATGTACAGTAAAAGTAAAAAGCACAGTAAAGGATATTGATAGGTCAGCAAAGTCAGAGTGTATCAGATGAAAATGTATGAGATGAAAGGTCATAAGTAAATATGACATCCAACGTGAAAATCGAACAACATTCAACTTTTGGAGAGACAGTCAGCCATCGTCAACAATTTTCATTTTTTCAGCGATAGTCACCAACAACGCACCATCAAAATAGTGCCATATCAACTAGCAATCTTTATTTTGATTTTATAATAATCTATTTTTGTAAAAACAATTTAGGATATTTTCTTAGTTCTACTATTGTATAAATAACTCTCTTCACGAGTTATTAATGGTTGCACCCTTGATGAAGGATTTGAAAAAATTTGATGTACTTGACTTTTCTGGATCCTTGATACAAAGAAAAGGATTCTGAAATTTGTTTTACACAGTTTGTGTTTCCTGTAAGTTTTTGCAGTATTACTCATTATGCTTTTCTTCGTATTCTTATGTCTTACAGAGATAACTAGGTAGGAATAATTGGGTTTCAATCTATTCCTATAAGCTTCTGAAGTGATAATCTATAAAGAGAATGAATTAATGGACTGTTTGTTTAATTAATTCCCTCTGAATCAATAAATCATCAACATCTTTTGTAAGCTTAAGCATATTCTCTTAAACCTTCTGAACATAGTTTAAAGGTTTTCATACTTATGATTATTTAATTTTCAATTTGAAAACTGTGATAATCATATTATTTCTCTGTTTCTTCTCACCACCATACAAGCTATATCACTGTGTGAAATTTTATAGCAGCCCTCTGCTTTGATATTAATATTATTCAAAAGGTTAGGCATATTAGTGTTACATCTGTTTCATTCATTGGTCCTCCAAATTAAAACAAAACCCCCAAAACAATTATCTTAGATGCTCTAGCATGATAGCTGACCATTATCATCTCAGAGATACAACATCAATCTGGTGCCATTGCCGGGGATTTGAATTTCATTAAGTTTTCATGGGGCAACGATATTAATTCTATTCCTTTAAGGTGCTTAAAGGTCTAGAAAGGTTAAAATCCTTCACCTGGCGACTCCGCTAGCCCAAACTGGCACCTTTTAAGCACACCATATCTAATTTAGAATCTAACTTAGTTAATCCTCTGTTAGATCCTGAAAAAATTCTGAGAAAAGCCAGTTCTAAAAGGAGACATCAACCATCTTCTTCTTCTTCTTCAGCCTTGAAGTCTGAAGATTTAGTATCATTTGATCCTTTTAGTAATATTCCATCCGATCCTGATTGGACACAAATACCTCCTAGGGTTTCTGAACTATTAGATAGGGGAGTTGATTTAGATTCATCTTTCCTCATTCATTCTTTTGAAACGCATCTAGAACCCCCACTACCACCAGGATAATCTAAAACTGAGTCTGGCTTGTGCATTCATTTACCTAAATACAAACCCATAGATTTCATATCCCCTACCACTTATTCATTTCCTTCCACTTCTGAACGACCTGAAGCTTCTGTTGGACACCTAATCCTCAATGGGTTAGTGTGGAAGCTGAATAGACAAAAGGAAGTCCAAGAGACCTTGGGATGTGAAACCCAACTGTCAAACCATGTATTATAAATGTATATCACTTGTTAATAAAAATGTATTCTCATGTTTTATCTTCCAGAGTTACTGCCATGTGTGTGTCTAACATGGTATCAGAGCTACAGGCGTATTCCTGCCCTGCATAATTACTGCGAGCCTAATTTTACATATCTGTTGGTTTGCCATTTTCCAGCCCGTCAGAACTGTCCTTCTGTATTTCTGCCCCACTGAACAGTCTTCAACGTTTCTTTGTATTTTGAAATGTTCACATCTTAATTTAGCATTTTTCTATCCACCAACTCTACTAATTCTCTGCGTTAAGCGCTCTCCTCGAATCTATTTGATTTATGACTGTGAGCTCGTGCCTCCACGTAGGATAGAACTAGTGCATCGTTGGATGATGGTTGCATTGAATGTGAGCATTACATACACCTAGACGTGTCTATCTCAAGATTCCCTAACAGGTTATGTATTTTCGGCCTGTTCAACTTTCTTGAAGCTGAGGCATTTATGTGTCTTGTTTGTCTATTCCTCTATCACTTATGACAACATGTTCATTTATCCCTCTATTTATGAGTTAACCAGAAACGCTCGATGTGGTCGATTACACCATGGAAAATCTACCACTTCAACTTGTCCTGCCACCTATTATTTTCCATCCCTATTAACACTGCATGCAATTCTTTGCCGATTTTTATGCTGCAACTACATATAGTTCTTGAAAGAAATTCTGAAACGGCTCATATCATTTATGAGCGCTGTTAGTATATGCTATTTTCTACGAGCATTTTCTATATCAGTGTTCTGTGCTGAGACTGTCAAATATTTTCCAATGCGTTTTACTAGCTGAACGACTGGGCAGCATTGAATGTCATGGTGCTCTTTCTGAATGTTCACAGAGGGAAGTCAGGGACCATTGAATTCTGTCACTGATCGAAGACGGTTCAACTTCTGAGCTGTTACATTCAATGAAATCGCATTGATTGGGTGCATCTGGATGACTCCCGTGGGCAGCACTAAATGTTTAGGAACGAGGGATTCGTGTGATTCATTCAATGCGCAAGGGCATCAGCTGGCTGCCGAGGCCTATGACTCCCACGTTCATCCTGTGTATGAATGTGTCTGTTACCTTTTCGAAAATCAACGCATTCGGCGCTTCTCTCCATTCACGTTCACGCATTCAAAGCCTCATTTCTTTATTGATCCTTCTCCATTGTTCTGAAATTTCCATGGAGAGATATTATAAACTTTCATGATTTGATATGAATTTCCAAATATGATAGGGGGAGTTTATGATAACTTTTTGGGGCATTCTGCAAGAGTTTTATTTGAGAATCCCCAAAGCTACAGGTCCTAGGAATTTTGATGTAGCATAAGCTGCGTATTGAGTTTATTCTTTTCTCTAATGAGATATGGAACATTGAGCCCCTTCAATTTGGAAACTTTTCAGTATTTTCACTAAAGGTTGTATTTTGGATGCAAGCTATTGTGTTTTCCGTCTATTTGTATCTCTAAAATTGTTGCTGTGAGTTGAATGGTATTTCGTTGCATATGGTATACGTTGTGGTGATCCTGACATGAATATTTCTAGCTTCCTTGTGCTCCTGTAAATCCCTTTTGCCAATTGTGGAAGCTCTAGAATCTTTCTTTTCTCTCAAATTCTCTACGCGATGCATGAGTTTTGTAATTCTGGGTGAAATGTTGAATCGAGTTGAGTGAGAAAACCATGTGTTGAACAATCCTTGAAGAATGTGAACAATGTTGCATATATATGGTTATGGCCTATGAATGGTGTGAACGTTGGCTTTGACTATATTCAATCATGGGTTGCAAGAAACTTTTTAATGGTATTTTGTTTGGTGAATTGATAAACCGTGGCGCCTCCAGCGTAACCGTTGTTAGGGTCCCACCCTAACCCCCTTATTTATGTAATGGGATCACGTCATAGTCAAGAGTCAATAAAGCCCATATTAATATTTGTAAGTGGTTAACCCGCAATTAATGACGGGACCACAGTTAGCTGCAAATGGGCCGTAGTATTAGATAGATGGTATTAATAAAACCCACGGTATTGATCCGTGGTATTGCATGTATGAGTCATATATAAAGGATAGAGACTCCCTGCGAGGGGCATCATGTCTTATTTTGTAAGCGAGCTCTGCTCTATTGGAGGTTGCCCCCTCGAAGAGGCAAGTGAACATTATTCTCTGAATAATAAAATCATTGTTGTTCTGTGTTCTGGGTATCTTTTCTTCACATATTCTGTATTTGGGTATCATTTTGCAGGTTAAGAGCATAACAAGTGGTATCAGAGCACTTTCCAGGGCCGGTGGGATCTCCATTTCTTAGCAATTTTTTTTTTTGGCTAGAGACGTGTTCCGGCGTCTTTAAACCACGGGATCTGTCGTTGAGCGCATAAACCTGCGGATTTGGGGAGGCATGCACGCAGGAAATACAAGAGGTGGTCACGTCTGTTGGACTCCCTTCTAACCCCTGTGGGTACCCCTTTGAGTAGTAGCGCATTAGACAAAACCGCGCACGGACTGTCTTCCACGTACCCTCTGGGTATATCGAAAGCCCCCTAGGCTCCCTTGAAACCTTGCCATAGATAAACCGTCAGCCATCTTGCGGCTACAGTACACCGAGAACAGCACTCGGAGAGATTAATCACCCGTACGGTAGGGTAGTCGGGTTGTACGGCTAAGGGTACGGTCAATCCTCCTTAGTTAGAGCCCTGAAACATTGGGCCGAGTACTACTGCCAGACACTTATGTATATTGCGATCTGTAGCACCTGACACTCCTCAAGACCATAGTTCCCTTTTCTGTCGGGGGATCATGCATCATCTCTTCTAGATCCGCTTGTACAAAGGGGTGCAGCAGCAGTAGACATCAGTCCTGCAGTCTCGAGTTCGCAGATCAGTCATTCAGATCTATTAGATCCATCAGAGCCGCAGAGCCATCAGATCCGCCATTCAGATCTCTCAGATCCACCAGATCTGAGTAGTGTGTGGGGTTCCTATACCGGGGCATAATTTTCGCAGGACTTTTTGCAGCATTGACATTTTGAAGATTTGGCGATTGCAATATTCATAAGGAAGGAGTAAAACTCCGTTAGGAGTTTTCAAAAAAAAAAAAAAAAACGAGTCTGAGATCTCCCGGGGCGCTTATTGGTGATCTAGCCCATCAGAATTAGGACGACGAGCTGAGCACGGTGGTACCATTCAATTCTTACTGAATTTTTTTGGGCTGTCCCAAATCTCAAGAACATCTGATTGGTGCATGGTAGAAACTAAAGCTCAAGCTATGGCCAATGAGAGGATGGACAACCTTGAAACAACCTTGCAATCCATCCAAACTCAAATTGAAAGCCTCTCGAAACTAATCTTGAAGGGCAAGGAGGAAGCCCATGAGGAGGCGTATAATGGCAAGGGACACAGTGAGGGTGAGTCTAGCCACTCTCCTCATGTTTGGGGCACCCACCAACAATCTCGTCAGCGACGTCCCAAGTTGGATATGCGTAAATTTGATGGGTCTCAGCTGACAGCATGGATAGCACAAATGGAGCAGTATTTCAATTTGAATAACATCTTAGATGATGATACTCAGCTTATGGTGGCGAGCATGTACTTGGACAATGAAAGGTGGCAATGGTGGGAATGGCATCAATGTTGCAGTGGACCTTTTCGGGCTTGGACCACCTTCAAAAAATCTCTTCAAGACCGCTTTGACCAAGAATCTTCTTTTTTGGGTCGTCTTACTAAGCTTCGACAAACTGGCACAGTGGACGAATATATTACAGCCTTCGAAGCCTTAGCCTTCCACACCTGGGATCTCTCAAATGCGTTCTACACGGAATGTTTTATCAGCGGTCTTAAAGAAGCCATAAAAGCCCAAGTCCAACTGCACCACCCTCCCACGTGGATAGAGGCTTGCAAGGTAGCTCGTAACGTGGAACGTGCGTTAGCAGCCCAGTACAGTCGCCCAAATTTCCCCGCTAAGGGTCGCTCCCCACAGGCTCACAGCACCACTCAAACACTTAAGGTCCAAAAGGTGTCACCTGCAGAAATGGCCGAAAGAAGAAAGCAAGGATTATGTTACTACTGTGATGAAAAATACTCCCCAGGTCATAAATGCAAGGAGCCCAAATTTTTTCAAATTGATGCCACTGACTATAGCTCATCGGAGGAAGATCCACCACTGGAGAAACATGAGGAGGTAGAAGAGGACAACCAACAGGACAATGTACCTGATGAACCAGTTATTTCACTGCATGCTTTGGCAGGGATTTCTTCACCTCAAACTCTCAAAATCAGAGGTTTTATTAAACATCGCCCAGTAGTAGTCTTGATTGATAGTGGAAGTACACATAATTTCATCCATCAAAAAGTCGCGGAAGCAGTGCATTGTTTTGTACGAGCAGTTTCTAACTTCCAAGTTAAAATCGCAAATGGGGGCACAATGAAATGTGAAGGCCACTGTGAAAATGTCAAACTTCAAATGGAGGATTATCAGTTGAAGACCCACATGTTTGCCATACACATGGGAGGATGCGACATTGTCCTCGGCGCTGACTGGCTCCGCACTTTGGGGCCTATCACAATGGGTTTCCAGGAGTTATATATGAGTTTTAAGCAGAACAACTCCACACATACCCTCCGGGGACTCCAGGCGGGAGCTCCCTCTATCATCAGCTCGCATAGGATGGAAAAATTGCTAAAAAAGGGCCATCATGGAGTTATAGCTCAATTTAATGCCATCCAGGCAGTCGCAACCAAGTCTCTGCCAATTCATCCGGAGATGCAATAGATTTTAAATAACCATCTACCGGTCTTTGACAAGCCTCATGAGCTTCCACCCTCGAGAGGGGAACATGATCATAGCATCACCTTGGTTCTAGGGGCCCAACCCCAAAAATGTGTGCCCATATAGATATCCGTTCACCCAAAAGAATGAAATATAAAAAATAATCAAGGAACTTTTGGAAGCAGGTGTCATTCGTCCCAACATTAGTCCTTATTCATCACCGGTGGTCATGGTGCTCAAGAAAGATGGGGAGTGGCGGATGTGTCCAGACTTCAGGGCTCTCAATAAGTTGACAGTCAAAGATAAATTTCCCATCCCAGTGGTTGATGATTTGCTGGATGAACTCAATGGGGCTCAATTCTTCACTAAGCTGGATCCGCACTCAGGCTACCACCAAATTCGCATGAAGGAAGTCGACATTCCAAAGACTGCTTTCCGCACTCATGAAGGCCATTATGAGTTCCTAGTCATGCCATTTGGTCTTTGTAATGCCCCATCTACTTTTCAGAGCCTTATGAACCACCTTCTCAAACCATATCTCAGGAAATTTGTCCTTGTCTTCTTCGATGACATCCTCATCTATAGTTGCACTTGGGCCGCACATCTTCAGCATGTAGATCTACTCCTGCAACTGCTCCGCAAGCATAAATTATTTGTTAAAATGTCCAAGTGTGCGTTTGGCATGGAAGAAGTTGAGTATTTGGGCCACATTGTGGGGCGTGAAAGTGTCAAGGTGGACCCCAAAAAGATCCAGGCAATGCAGGAGTGGCCTCAACCTCGGACCTTGAAAAGCCCGAAAGGATTCTTGGGTCTCACAGGCTATTATCACAAATTTGTCTGCAATTATGGTCGCATAGCAAAGCCCCTCACTCAACTCCTGAAGAAAAATTCATTCTTCTAGAATGAGGAAGAACAACAGGCCTTTACAACTCTAAAAAATGCCATGTGTTCCACTCCAGTCTTAGCACTACTTGATTTCACCAAATCTTTTGTCATTGAATGTGATGCTTCGGGTACGGGTATTGGGGTAGTCTTAATGTAGGAAGGACGACCTTTGGCCTTCACTAGCCAACAACTCAGTGGGAAGAATCTGGGCCAATATACCTACGAGAAGGAAATGATGGCCATCTTACATGCAGTAGAGACCTGGTGACCTTACTTATTGGGGCGACGTTTCGTACTGAGAGTACGAATACGCGCAAGCAAATCGTCGATAATGGTTCTGCGGACATTGCTCCCAAGCCGAAGAAGCGAAAGCCCTCTGCAATTAGAGATTTTCCTCCTGGCTGTGGGAGATGCGCCACGCCAGTAACCCTAATTCCTTTCAATGATGAAACCCAACAAGCTAATAAAAAATCCGCACAGACCATCACAGTATTAAATATTTTTTGGAGCAACGCGTATCCTCCCCACAACAAAATAAATGGCTAGCCAAAATGCTGGGATATGATTATGAGATAATTTACAAAAAAGGGCAAGACAATAGGGTATCAGATGCATTATCTCGTCAATTTGAGGAGGAAAGTACCCTGCTAGCAATTTCCCTTCCCATTCCAGAATGGATTGAAGAAGCTCGCCGGGAATGGTTTTCACATCCCAGGCTCTCCCAACTCATTTCTCAATTGTAGACGGATCCAAATTCCAACAAGGGCTACTCGTGGCAGGATGAGATTCTTCGCTATAAGGATAGAGTTGTCATATCACCAACCTCCACCCTCAAAAGTCGCATTTTGGCAGAATTGCACTCATCCCCCATTGCAAGACATTCAGGCTTTCAGAAGACATATGCTCGAACCAGAAGATCATTTTTTTGGACAGGTATGAAAAAGGACATCCTTACTTTCGTAGCTGAATGCGATGTTTGTCAACGACACAAAGGGGAGACAGTCAATACACCAGGCACGTTACAACCGTTGCCCATCCCTGCATCAATATGGACAGAGGTTTCTATGGATTTCATTACAGGTCTTCCAAAGTCAGGAAACAAGTCAGTCATCATGGTGGTTGTGGACAGACTTTCGAAGTATGCTCATTTTTGCACCCTACCCCACTTGTTTACACCAACTTTGGTCGCTCAATCTTTCATGGATCAGATCTTCAAATTGCATGGCATGCCCACTTCTATTATGTCCGATCGTGACCCAATCTTCACAAGTAATTTTTGGCAGGAACTCTTCAGGCTACAAGGAACTCAACTAAAACTCAGTACTTCCTATCATCCACAAACGGATGGTCAAACTAAAGCCGTCAACAAATGTTTGGAAACCTACCTTAGGTGTTTCACTTCAGAAAAGCAACATATTTGGGTACAATGGTTACCTCTGGCTGAACGGTGGTATAACACCAACTATCATGCCACCACCAAAATGACTCACTATGAAGCAGTCTATGGTCAAATCCCTCCTTCCCCTACTTCTTATATTAAGGGATGCTCGAAGGTACAAGCAGTGGATCAATTCCTACAGCACCGCGCCACCATGCTCGCCCATCTTCGAGAGAATCTTCATCAAGCTCAAAACTGCATGAAGCAACAAGTAGACCAGCATCGCTCAGAGCGCCAATTTCAAGAAGGGGATCAAGTCTTTTTACGGCTGCAACCATATAAGCAAACATCACTCAAAGACAAGGGTTATCAGAAACTATCTCCCAAATTCTACGGACCATATCAAGTACTTCAGCGCATTGGAGAAGTGGCTTACAAGTTGGCCTTGCCGCCTACTACAAAAATCCATCCAGTTTTCCATGTCTCATGCCTCAAGAAAGTGATTGGGAAAAATTGGAGAATTCAGACCAGTCTACCTGAATTGGACGAAGAAGGGTCAATCTGGCTTCAACCCAAACAGGTCCTAGACACACGAGACAAGCACCTGCGTGACTGCATAATTAAGGAAGTCCTCGTCAAATGGAAAGACACCTCTCCGGAAGATGCAACTTGGGAACCAGCCACTATTCTTCAACAGTTTCCGCAGCTTCAGCCTTGAGGACAAGGCTAGTCTTAAGGGGGAGGGCATGTTAGGGTCCCACCCTAACCCCCTTATTTATGTAATGGGATCACGTCATAGTCAAGAGTCAATAAAGCCCATATTAATATTTTTAAGTGGTTAACCCGCAATTAATGATGGGACCACAGTTAGTTGCAAATGGGCCACAGTATTAGATAGATGGTATTAATAAAACCCACGGTATTGATCCTTGGTATTGCATGTATGAGTCATATATAAAGGATAGAGACTCCCTGTGAGGGGCATCGTGTCTTATTTTGTAAGGGAGCTCTGCTCTATTGGAGGTTGCCCCCTCGAAGAGGCAAGTGAACATTACTCTCTGAATAATAAAATCATTGCTGTTCTGTGTTCTGGGTATATTTTCTTCGTATATTCTGTATTTGGGTATCATTTTGCAGGTTAAGAGAATAACAACTGTGGTGCAGCGTAACTGTGGTGGAGTGTAATCGTGGTGCCTCCACAGAACGTATCCGTGATTGGTATTTTGTTTGGTGGATTGATAAACCGTGGCGCCTCTAGCGTAACCGTGGTGCATCGTAACTGTGGTGGAGTGTAATCGTGGTGCCTCCACAGAACGTATCCATGATACCAAGTCTCATGGTGTTGCATGGTCATGTTGACTGGAATGCTTGAATTTAAATGCTCATCATCCATCGAAGCATTGGAGTTTGTACGTTGAAGGAACTGTAGCCTCGAAGCCTTATAACATAGAATCGAGATAATGCGATACATCGACGACATCAACATCGATATCTGCCGAGGAAGTATCATATGAGTCGATTTTCTAATAAAAAGATTGCATTGGCTCTTTCATTTCTCGGAAGCAATTATTGAAGAGTTGTATAAAGTTTGCGGGAGAGGAAGATCCCATGGAAGCTGTCTTGTACAACTCTTTCTCTGGCGATCTGTAATCTCGCAATTGTAGCTATTCCACATGCTATCATCAATGGTTATAAGAATGTATTAGCAGTCACTATTGAACTTGACTATTCTTTTCCACTGGCCAAGAAAGTGAAGGAGTATTTGAAGGATCCAAGCAAATTTGCAGTTGCTGCTGTCCCAGTGTGGCATTGTATTTAAAACTCATTATAGTTTTTGTCTACATATATATGCATTGATTCCCTGATTCAACTATTGCATAAGTGTTTGGTGGGCTGTATAAAGGCAATGATTGTTTTGACAAATAAAAGTAATCTTTTGTGGAGAAAAGTTTAGTCGGTTGTATTGTCAGAACATAGTGCTGGTCATGAGTAAACTCTTACTTTTATGTAATGGATTGTAATTGGTGCTTGCTGGTTGCACACTAATAATTTGCTGCACATTTATAAAGGATATTGCTGTGTACTGTGAGTGGGTATTACTTTTCTGCATTGAGTAGTAGTTGTGATCAATTTTTAAGGTGTAATTCTAACATTGAAGAAAAAAAATGGCTAGAACCAATGACGTATTAGAGTTCCTCAAAACTCTGATATTGTCTACTAATCATGATACATTAAAAATAAGCAAAGTTTCTATCACAGAAATTTAGGCCTGTCTACAAAATGCACAAGAGAAAATTGATTTTTTGCAGCTCGAATCTCAGCTACAACAAGAAGAATTAAAACAGAGGAGTCATTCTGAACCTGTTTCTATTCAGAAGATTGAAAGAGGCTCCCATAAAGCAGCAAGGTTACATGCAGATGCAGAAGTTCAGCTTGCACTTCCCAAGCCCATCATCAGACCTTGGGAAGAGCTTGTCCATAACAAGCACAAAACTAGTCTTGGCTATGACAAGGACTTGTCCTTTCATATTCTAGACTACTCCAAACCAATCCAATTTCAAAGTGCTAGATTTCTTCACGACGGTTCATCTTCACCTGTTCTTCATGACAGTTCAACTTCAGCTATTTTAGATTCTGGTTCTCTTCCACATCCACAACAACAACAGCAGATTGTGACATGCCAACACTGTGACTGAGTTGGCCATTTGAAAGATCACTGTTTTGATATTCATCCATGTAAGCACTGTCATAAAACCACCCATTCTTCACACAGATGCTTTAGAAACAAACGTCCTACAAGAACAAGGATTCATCTTGGATGGATCGCTTCTTTGCAATGGGCATCAACAGCCAAGAAGATATTCCAATCACATGTCAGAACTTGTTCTAGAGTATTGAACAACCTTGCAGTTAGTTTTCTCCATCATCTCACCTTGTATCTGACAGGGGGGGAATGATGGTCATCTACAAGCTTCAAAGTCACATCAAGCGAGCCTGAGCCACAACCTGCCACACCAGTTTCAGAGTTGTAGCTAGAAACAAAGATGCCCCTGAACATGCCTTCAGTTGGTAATCTGGGTCACTTCCTCTAGCAGAAGACTTCAGCTTCTTGCCAATTTTGGAAGTATTCCAGGAACAAAATTGAGGACACTTCCTCTAGCAGAAGACTTCATCTTCTTGCTAGACTTGGAAGAGTTCTAGGAATTTCATTAAGCATTCCAGAGTTGTTGGTCATCCTTAAACCATCACAGGTTGAGACTTCCATTTTGAGGTTGAAGTTCTCCCTTTTATGTGGGGTGAGACCTCCCTTTCATGTGGGGTGAGACCTCCCTTTCATGGTTGAAGGTTTCCCTCTTCAAAACAATAGGAGCACTTCCTCTAGCAGAAGACTTCAACTTCTTGCCAGTTTTGGAAGAGTTCTGGGAACTGCACTAAGTGTTCCAGTGTTGGTGGTCATCCTTAAACCACCGCCCTTTATACCAACATTTTAGAGAGCACATTTAGCCTAGTACTGCCATGTATTTTTGCACATTTTGTATTACAGCTCTCTTCTTGGACTCATACATAACCCTTCGGATTAAGGGGGGGAATGTTGGACACCTAATCCTCAATGGGTTAGTGTGGAAGCCGAATAGACAAAAGGAAGTCCAAGAGACCTTGGGATGTGAAAGCCAACGGTCAATCCATGTACTATAAATGTATATCACTTGTTAATAAAAATGTATTCTCATGTTTTATCTTTCAGATTATGTTGCTGCCATGTGTGTGTTTAATAGCTTCTACTTCTGAACAACCTGAAGAGACCCTCTCTATATATTCAAATCCACTCTTTGAAACAAAAGAGGGTATTCATTCATGGGTCCCAAAGTTAGTTCTTAAGACTCCTTTAAGGTTATTCAGGAGACCCCCTCCTTCTTCACCTCCACATAGTCACACACCCCATCAATCACCTTCTTCTACCTCTTCTTCATCTTCTTCTTCTTCATCCACATAAACACCTCATACACCACCTTCTACTATGTCATTCCAACCTATTGTACAGGCTAGATATGCAACTTTAGTCTTACCTGCTAACCTTGATGCATTCCCAGCTGGGTTCTTGAAATACCTTCCCAGCTATAATGGATAAACTGGTCCCTCAGCTGAGGACCATCTTCAAGCTTTTCTGGACTTTGCAAAAAACATGAATATTGAACAAGAAAATGTTTACATGAGATTGTTTGTACAATCACTTGAAGGAAATGTAAGAATCTAGTTTAGGCAGTTACCTATAAATTCCATTAGAAATTGGGAAGAGCTTACAAACATATTTAAAAATCAATGGGGTGTAAATAAAGATCCTATTTCCTTTCTGACTGAGTTTGAAGAACTTAAAAGAAACTTTGGTGAACCTGTATCAGATTTTATCAAAAGGTTCAATAAACTTTATCATAAGATGCCCCCTGATTGTAAACCCCCTGTAGCCGTAACTAAGTCTAGGTTTTCTAAAGCCTTTGATGATGATTTTGCTGTAATGATAAGAGAGATAACTTCAAGAACTCTTGAAGATATGCAAATAAATGCTATAGAGGTGGAAGCAAATAGGGCTGCTTCGACTTCCTTGAAAGCTAAAGAGGAAAAGGCCCAAAGAAAACTCAAATCTATTCAAGAAGCCTCCAGTTCCTCTAGTTCTTCTAAGACTAAAATAGAAGATTCTAAAATAGATGAAATAGCTTCTCTTCTTTGAAATCTATCTAATATAATTTCCAAGAATGAGACTCAACCTAGGACAGTTCAACAAACAGTTACTAGACCCCAAAATCAAAATCAAGGTCAGTATAAAAGGAATCCACAATTACAAATTCTTCAGAGACCTAGTAATGATCAGCAGGTTCCCACTCCTTTACTGATAGATGATCAAAAACCTAATGAAAATACTATGACTATTACTGAAGATATCAATAACATGGATATTTCTTCTAATCAAATAGTTATTATTCCTCTCTCACAACAAAATTAGGTTCAATAAGATCAAGAATCCTCACAGGTTTCAAAATACCATGCCTTCTCTGAATTTTTAATTGCAGAGTTGAACAAGAGATATGATCTTAGGCCTAGACCCGGCCCTGGAAGACCTCATAAGGAGACTTGAACCTCGTACCAAAGCTGCTGAAACTCAAACAATTGTTATTCAACGATTAAATCAGTCAACTGATACTACTGAAAATGATAAAAATTATTTGACTACATTTAATGTTGAAAAAGTGTTAGAAAGAGTTAAAATCCCAATTCCACTTTCAGAACTTTCCAAAAACCCTGGGTATAAAAATCAAGTCTCCAAATGGATACAAAACACCTCGGTTGATGCTAAAAGTGATATCATTAGTCTGCAAGATGAAGAACTAGTAGTTGTCTTTGGTCCTAACTCAGATATGGTAGATGAAATAGTGCCTCCTTTCTATGTAACTCTTAAGACAAATGATTCCATGTTATATAATTGTATGCTTGATTATGGAGCATCACATAACCTCATGCCAAAAACTATCATGGACCATTTGAAACTTGACATAACTAGATCCTGTCAGACCTGTACACCTTTAATTTAAAAGGGTGCCCTGCTTAGGATTGATTAAGGATTTAGTAGTCACCCTTGCCCAAATTCTAGTGAAAAGTGTAATGCTTGATATGCTTGTCACATATATTCCTCCCAAATTTGGAATGCTCCTTTCTAGGTCTTGCTGTGCCAAATTAGGGGGAACTCTTCAGATGGATATGTCTTATGCCACTATTCCAGTTTATGGGGGAGAACAACTAAGGTTATATAGAGAGGTAAGATTTGTGCACATTGTTTGCAAAACAAACCAGCCAAGGAACCATCCCATTTATGTAATTGATTAGGATTTTGGTTGCTTTCAACTCTCTTCAAACCAAATACATGAAACTCAAGTTAAAATAGAAGATGTAAATGAAAGTACTGTACCAAATAAAACTGATGTATGGTAACTATTTTTGATGGTTCTTGTACAAAAGATGGAGCAGGAGCTAGGGTAGTTTTAATTTCACCAGAAAAAGAAACTAACACCCAATCATGCAAACTCGACTTCGAAGTTACAAATAATGTGGCTGAATATGAAGCTTTCCTTTTGGGACTGCAATTAGCCAAAAGCTTAAAGGGTCAAAACTTAAGTGTTTTTACTGATTCAAAACTTATTGTCAAACAAGTGAGAAATATTTTCCAGACTAAGCATCCTAGACTTAGGTCTTATCAAAATGAAGTTTGTGATTCAGTCGAAAACTTCTTTGATGCTTTTAATTTTACTTATATTCCAAGAAATTAGAATATTCATGCAGATGCCTTAGCTATTTCTGCTAGTTCATTTAAAATTCCCGATCAGAACAATGTACTCTATCAAATACAAGTCAAGTACAGACCATCCATCCGAGACAATCTAAAACACTGGCAGATATTTGAAGATGATGAACATTTGAAATCTTTTCTGCAGCTTATAGATGGATTTTCAGTTCTACAAATTGATGAAGATAGAACAAAAATAAATGAAAATACAAATGGAAATGATACTTCAAATTTCAATTCAAAAATTGCTGATCATGACATTATTCAATTGTCTAACAATTTTATTCCCAAAGGCCTCATTCCTTTAGAAAAATTGTTTGATGAAAATGATGTCCTCCGAAACCCTCAGTCCATTTCTTCACAAGATGACATAGAAGAAATTAATATTGGAACAAATGATGATATTAAAAATATCAAAATATGTGCATCTCTAGATCCTGAGATCAAAGCTCAATATCTTAAGTTACTTCAAAATTATAAGGATGTTTTTGCATGGACCTATGCTGATCTAAAAACCTATGATACTTCATTAATACAACATAAGATTCCTTTAAAGCCAGAAGCAGTTCCTTATTAACAGAAACTTAGGAGGATCAATCCATCTCTTTTACCAAATGTAGAAAAGGAAATTAAGAAAATGCTAGATGCCCAGATCATTCTCCCTCTGAGATATGCTAATTGGATTGCAAATTTAGTTCATGTTAGAAATAAGAATGGAGAAATTAGACTCTATGTGGACTTTAGAAATTTGAACAAAGCATCATTAAAGGATAACTATCCTTTGCCCAAAATGGATTAGTTACTTCAAATTGTTTCAGGAGCACAAAGACTTTCTATGCTTGATGGTTTTTCAGGCTATAATCAGGTAAATGTTGATTCAACAGACAGAGAGAAGACAACCTTTACTACACCTTGGGGTACATTCATGTATGCTAGAATGCCATTTAGCTTATCCAATGCTGGAGCAACATTTCAGAGAGGTATGGATGTAGCTTTTGTGGGTCAGGTAAATAAATTTGTGGTCATTTATCTTGATGACATAACTATTTTTTCTAAATTTGATCAGAAACATCTAAAGCACTTGATGAAGGTTTTTGACAGGTGTAGAAAATTCGGAATATCATTGAATCCTAAAAAGTCTCTGTTTGCTATCAAAGAAGGAAAATTGTTGGGCCATATAATTTCAAAAGAAGGAGTGGTGATTGATCCCAAACATGTGTCTACCATTAAAACATTGACCTTACCTAGAAACAAGAAGGAGATTCAAGCTTTTCTAGGCAAGATTAATTTTTTAAGGAGATTCATCCCAAATTATGCTGAGATTGTAAAAGATATAACTGACATGCTGCAAAAAGATAATGAAGTTAAATGGACTGTCTCTTCCAGGAATGCATTTGATTAGATCAAGAAATTTATCTCTAAAGCTCCCACCTTGGCTAGCCCTAATTACACTAAACCATTCAGTATCTTTTCCTTTGCCTCAGAAACAACCCTTGCTGTTGTTCTACTACAAAAGAATGAAGATTCCCATGACCAACCCATAGCCTTTTTCAGTAAGGTTATGAGGGATGCCAAGCTTAAGTATGACATAATTGAGAAGCAAGCCTATTCCCTTATTCAAGCCTTGAAATCATTCAGGATGTATGTCCTACATTCTCATATTACTACTTATGTTCCTAACAATGCTGTGAAAACAATTTTAACTCAACCAGACACTGATGGAAAGAGAGGTAGATGTATCACTCAAATACTTGAGTTTGATCTAACTATCAAAACTACAAATATAGTAAAAGGCCAAGGATTAGCTAAGCTACTAGTTGAATCAAACTGTAAAGTGCTCAGAATTAATTCTGTTTTAGAGATACAAGGGAAGAATCCACAAGAATCTTCTCAAACTTCAGATGGGAAGAATCCACAAGAACCTTCTCAAACTTCATATAAGAAGAATACACAAGAACCTTCTGTCCTTGCAGAAGGGGAGAATCCACAAGAACCTTCCCTTCATCCTAAAGAAAAGAATCGACAAGAACCTTTACCTTCAGATCAGATTCGCCCTTTATACATTGATGACAAATTTTTGTTGTCAGATTGGTACCAAGACATTGTAAATTTCTTGATTCATTTTGAATTTCCAACATCATTCTCCAAAAGGTAGTGTAAAACTCTCAAACTGAAAGCAGTCAAGTACTGTATCATAAATGCAAAGTTGTACTGGAAAGACCCACTAAATATTTTTTATTATGTTTAATAGAATTAGAAATTGAAGGAATCATTGACCAGTTTCATACAAGATTTTGTGGAAGACATTATGCTTGGAGAGCAACATCATATAAGTTATTAAGGGGAGGATTTTATTGGCCAACATTGTTCTGACAAGTAGGAGGAAAGGTTAGAGGTTGTGTTCCTTGTCAAATGTTCGCTGGTAAGCAAAAATTAGCAGCTCTTCCACTGGTTCCATCAATAGTCTCAAAACCTTTTCTCCAATGGGGATTAGATTTTGTTGGAGAGATTCATCCCACTTCAAGTAATCAGCATAGATGGATCCTGATTTCAACAAAATACTTCACTAAATGGGTGGAAGCAATTCCAGTGAGAAATGCTACTGATTTAGTAGTAATCAAATTTATTGAAGAGAACATCTTATCTAGATTTGGTTGCCCAACTCAAATTGTCACTGATAATGCAACAACTTTTTCTAGTGTTAAAATGATTGAGTTTTGCTAGAAATATTAGTTTTTGTTACATCATTCAAATCCATATTACCCACTAGGTAATGGCCTTGCAGAATCCTCAAATAAAATTCTAGTAAAGGTAATAAAAAAGACTCTAGCAGATCATAAAAAGAGTCGAGACTCTCATTTAATTTATGCAGTATGGACAAACATAATTACTCCAAAGAGATCTACTGGAAAATATCATTTCTAGTTAGTTTATGGGAAAGATGCAATCTTCCCTACCAATTTGGCCTTCCTTGTTTTAAAATTCCTGCAGGATTCAATAGATGAACCTGATGATTTTTCAAGGAGAATAAATCGGATTATTGAACTAAATGAAAATAGAGATGAAGTTCAATACAAATTGAAAAAGTATCAAAATAAGATGAAGAGCCTATTTGACAGAAGAGCCATGGAAAGGGACTTCAAGGAAGGTGATCTAGTTCTAAGATGGGATTCTAGGAGAGAAGAAAAGGGAAAACATGGCAAGTTTGACAACCTATGGTTTGGACATTTCGCAATTTCTGAAGTGAAGGGAAACAACACTTTTGTGCTACAAAATCTTGAGGGGATATATTCCAATTATCTTGTAAATGGAAGGTTTCTCAAACATTACATTCAGTACTGAGAAGTTGAAGTAGATTTCATTACTACCATTGTAAAAACTCCGGTTTCTTTACTTTTCAAGCTGTCAGTATGATTTTTTACAACAAAAGACTCCATAGCCAGAGGAGAAGGCACATGGATTTGCAGGTTCTCTGCATTCTAAAGGAGAAAGCAGTCTCCAGAGGGAGCCGATGTTATAGCACTTTTTGGTTTTGGTGAGTTAAAATAAATTAGTCCAAAAAATGAAAATATTTTTCAAAAAAATGTTAAGCTAGGATATGGACAAAAAGAATACTGAATAAAAATGTTAGGAAATATTTTGGTAAATATTTCCATATCAAAGAAAATGTTAGAATATATGCCCTAAAAAATTAAGGCAAAAATAAAATGTTAGGTTAGAGAGAAAAACAAAAAGCAATAAACTCTTAAAGTGTTGAAAATCTAAATGCCACTACTTTTACTCTAATTCACTTTTGAAAATAATAGTTGTGTGCAGTTTGTTTAGATGCCACACTAGTTTATTTAATCCAATTATACAGTTTAATCATAATTGGATTTGTTTTAAATTGATTTTCATAGGTAGAAAATAAAATTGGCTCAACAGTTTAATCTGAGCCAATGGAGAGAATAAGGTATAGAAGTAGATTATTCATGAAAAGAAATATTGGGTTGCCAGTTTAAATGCACCCAAGTGAAGAAAAAATGTTAGGGTAAGTAAAGGGTAGGTAGAAGAAAGGTTGCAGAAGTACAAGGTTGGTGAAGCATAAGCACATTCATCATGCTTAATCCAATGTTTCAATGTGCAGGAGTAGTTATGAAAGTGAAAGGATGTTCACAAGCTGATTTAATTAACTTCCCCTCATTTCATTTCATCCCCCACTACATACTTACTAATTTCCCATTATCCCATCATTTCTTATGAAAATACCCTTTTCCCTTCATTTTCACCCTTGCCCTTTGGTTTCACACATTTTCCTAGCAAATTACCCTCTAAAGGTCATTTCCCTACCCAAAACCCCTTTTCCCTAGTGTGAAACTCTTTCCCCATTGAAAAAATCATTTTCCCCTAGTAATACGCCTAAAAAACCCATAAATACCCTTTATCCTAAGTTTTGTCTCCCCCCGCTTTATTTTAATTAACTCCACAATTCACCATTTTCCCGATAAAAAACCTTTTAACCCACCCCCCTTGGTGTGGTTAACAAACCTCGCCGCATTTTAACCCTTGTCCCACTGTATTGAACCCACACATTATACTTTTAACCCCGCTTTATATTATTAAATAATTACAAATCATTTGTAATTATCCCCCGGGCCCCACTAATCTCCGCTCGATTTCCCTCCGTGCATCTCGACCGCATGAAAACCCTCCAATCATCCAATTCAAAATCCAATGACACATATCCATATCGCACGCTCTCGACGTCTGACAATTAAAAGCCCGAGAGCATGCGAGATGCGTGGTTTTGCTTGGGCCCCTTTCGGTTACGTGGCAGCTTTACGTTAACTCGCGTGCTCTCAAGGAAAAACCACCTGACGACCAAACGCGGTGCGATAAACCTTAATAACACCTCCCCGCTTAGGCCAAAACAATCCACTATTCACTTATCAATTTCCAATCCAAATTTTAAACGTTACCCGTTTAAATGTCGAGGACCCTCATTTTCAC
The DNA here is from genome assembly GCA_031772625.1 of Pinus tabuliformis. Lineage (NCBI taxonomy): Eukaryota > Viridiplantae > Streptophyta > Pinopsida > Pinales > Pinaceae > Pinus > Pinus tabuliformis. The sequence goes on along the minus strand of CM062804.1, from coordinate 635,031,276 downwards.
TATATTCCACTCGTTTTTTCACTAAAGGCTGCCTAACCCTTCCTACACCACCCTGAGCATATGCAACCCAATTTCATTGTTGTTTGCCTCCCGAACACGCTCCAGAATCCGTCCACAGACTTTCCTGTTCCCTAAAGCCATTATCACCTCCCTGCCAACCTGTGTTTTTATTAACTATTGGTTTATTTTTGCAAGTGAGCATATAAGACCTGGACAAACAGTTTTAACTAGTTAAAAACCTTCTTGTTCCAGATTATCAGCAAATGAATTCAGATGATTTTCCTTAACAAAAGTTAAACCGGAGACAAAGTAGAAAGAAACAATTTACACACTAATTGCTAAAACCGAAATAAATTAGCAACAACATATTCACATTTTTACATGAATTCAAACAGGTCTTTAGTAAAATTCACTTTTACTAAATACATAAATCCAGGATAAAAGTAAAAAATACTAGATGATGTGTTTTACTGTGACTGGTAAAAGTAAAAGCAGGTGATAGAGCATACAATTAAAAGGCTAAAACAGAGGAGGCAGATAAAGAAATATAATTAAAAGACAAACAAATGAAATATACAGAAAGATGATTAATATCCAACTACCAAAAGCTGAGACATGGGAAAAACTAAATGATTCACTGTTGAAATACACAGTAAAAATTTGAAATGTACAGTAAAAGTAAAAAGCACAGTAAAGGATATTGACAGGTCAGCAAAGTCAGAGTGTATCAGATGAAAATGTATCAGATGAAAGGTCATAAGTAAATATGACATCTAGAATGAAAATCGAACAACATTCAGCTTTTGGAGAAACAATCAGCCAGCTTCAACAATTTTTAGTTTTTTCAGCGATAGTGACCAAAAACGCAACATCAAAATAGTGCCAGATCAACTAGCAATCTTTATTTTGATTTTATAATAATCTATTTTTGCAAAAATAGTTTAGGATATTGTTTTAGTTCTACTGTTGTATAAATAACTCTCTTCACGAGTTATTTATTGCTGTACCCTTAATGAAGCATTTGAAAACATTTGATGTACTTGATTTTTCTAGATCCTTGATACAAAGCAAACGATTTTGAATTTTATTTTACACAGTTTGTGTTTCCTATAAGTTTTTGCAGTATTACTCATTATGTTTTTCTTCATATTCTTATGTCTTACAGAGATAACTAGGTAGGAATAATTGAGTTTCAATCTATTCCTATAAGCTTCTGAAGTGATAATCTATAAAGAGAATGGATTAATGGACAGTTTGTTTAATTAATTCCCTCTAAATCAATAAATTATCAACATCTTTTGTAAACTTAAGCATATTCTCTTAAACCTTCTGAACATAGTTTAAAGGTTTTCACACTAATGATTATTTAATTTTCAATTTGAAAATTGTGATAATCATATTATTTCTCTGTTTATGCTCACCACCATACAAGCTATATCACTATGTGAAATTTTATAGTAGCCCTATGCTTTGATATTAATATTATGCAAAAGGTTAGGCATATCAGTGTTACATCTGTTTCATTCATCGGTCCTCCAAATTAAAACAAAACCCCCAAAACAATTATCTTAGATGCTTTGGCATGATAGCTGATCATTATCATCTCAGAGATACAACACTAGGACCAGATCATAGTGCTCATCGTCCTTATTTCAATGATGTGAACAACACTCAAATCCAAGTTTGTATGCTCAGGTTATAGCTCGTCAAAGTTTTTGTCAAACTTGGCTAAGTGGCAGTCTTAACAAGGCAACAATTTGGTAGAGTCCTGATGCACAAAATCCGACCACTGGAATGGGAAAATTTATCGCCTACTTAATTTTCCCAGTGACCCTTATTTTCTAGTGGAAATTTTTTAACTAGTGGTTTAAATAAAAATATAATTGGGGTGGCGGGTGACCCATTGACCGAGGTATGTGAAATATGGTGTGGAGCCGGTGGTGGTTGAACTTTCTCGGCCAACCCACCACTTGGGCAGCTCTAAGTGTCAACCATCCACCAGACGTAATGACTAACACACTACACTCCAACCAAATAGTTATATGTTATAACCAAATTGTTAAGTGGCTATGGGCAGGGTTTGACCCTGGGCCTTACACGCCCAAGTGAGCCTATACACCAACGACCCAACAACCTTTTTTTTGTAAAGCCCATCATCTCACATATATTTAAACTCAACTTCTCATTCGAACAGAAAAATGGAGGAGCATCAAACCTTGACAGAGAGAGAGAGAGCAGAACCATGCGCCCAAGGGTAGAACTAGGAACTAGAACATTTTTTGAGGAAGGAATATTTTTCCAGGGAATATTCCAAGGAATATTCTTATGCAAAATCTTGGAGGAATCTAAAAGATTCCCTTAGGGTGATATTTTCACAGAGATAGAAACATGTCAACTTTATACTCAAAAGAACCAAAATTTCGCAGGGAACACAATGGTGTGGTCTGTTTCCCAATATGAGAAGCAGAAATTCAAGTGTACAACAACAAGGAATCTTTGCAGAATCTTATGGAATCTAAAAGATTCCCTTGGAGGTTGATTTTTGACAGATGTAGAATGATGTCAACTTTATAGTCATTTTTCATAGAATTTCGCAAGGAGCGCAATGGTGTGCTCAGAATCTTCATCCAAGTGGCTATTTTTTCAACCATCTTCAGGGAGTAATCTTTGGGGGGATCTTCGATATTCCTGAGGTCTAGAAATTAATGGTGTTAGAAAGGGGCCAAGTTTATAGTCGTTTGACACGATTTTGCGCCACGAATTCAGCAGTGCTGTCCATTTCATCAGTTGAGCTTTGCATTTTATGGCTATCCCCAAAAGTGGAGGTATATGATGCATTTATGCCATGTCTTTATTTTGATTTGCTGAGATGATGATTTTATTGTTGATATCCTTGTTATCATTATGATTTGAGGATACTTGTATGCCACGTCATGTGAGAATTGATTAGCTTGTCATGATGAAGGAGGGCCGATTTGAGTGAGAGTTCCTATAGGGAGAACGTCTCCTGGAGAGACATGCCACTCTAGTTGAGGATATTTATCCTTGTAATGACAAATAATGTATCATGTACTCATTATCATCTTGCAACATTTAATGAAGCGACCTCCCCACTCTTGACACTCGGCTCGAAGATGTCACTCGCACTGGATGAACTTTGTTATCAATGTGTTTTGTGTACTTTGATTTGATGGATGTCATTATGTTTCATATTCTTTACAGTATTCACATGTGGCTTTTCATACTCTTTCATATGAAATTATGCTAACATCAATGAATTAAAAGATCTTGGTTAATTCAGGGAGCTGAAGAGATCTAGATCAAGTTTGGTATCAGAGCGGTCTTCTCGTTGATGTGAATTGCGAGTGTGAATGATTGAATGTGCAACAAGAAGGGAAATTGAGAACAACAAATATCTCTAGGATGACCTCCTTAGGATGGCACACATGGTGGACGTAATGTATGCAAATTATGAGGAGAAGATGGCAAGAAAGGAACATGAGAAAGAAAGAGTAGAGGATGATACTCCCTCTCCATCTTCTAGTGACCATCATCTTCTTCATAATCTTCTAATCATTTAGATGAGGAGATGAATCAAAGCCTTCAAGAAGCGAATGTTGAATTGAGGAGATTCCTATGAGAAGAAAAATAGGAGAAGCAGAGATTGCAGCTTCAACGACGAGTCACAGAAGAGGCCTTGGAAGAATTGAAGTGCAACGAAGGCTTAGCAAATCCATCACCACCTACTCTAGAATTGACTGCTGAGGTAAACAATGTTGATAATTATTTAGTTTCATTTTCACATGGCTATTTTTGTTGGAAACATGGAGGTACCCATTTTAAGAACTGGCATGAGACTCCTTACCAAGATGGGGTATAAAGTAGGACTTGGTGTTAATGGCCAAGGAATGACTCAACCACTGGAGGTTGTGCAAATACCTCGATATGTAGGTTTGGGGTACACTTAAGGAGAGTTATCAAAGGTATCAGAAGCTTCCAAAGTATTTTTGAAGCCATCAGAGAAAGAGGATGATTGGAACACATCACAATCCTCCCATGATAGTGCACATTGCAGAGGAAGAGCTAAGGCAAGCTCTCATCACCATAATTACACTAGAGACAACCAAGAGAGGTATAAATAGTGTCAGAATTCTAGAGTTCATTTTGATTACAAGCATATTGTTAATGATGATCATAAATCATGGCGTAGAAAACCATGTAGTTTTTGTGGTTTTCATAACCATGTGGTTGATGAGTACTGGAAGAGAATGGAAACAAGAAAAAGGATGAGGCATGTAAGGCCTTCTCCACATCAGGGAAGGAAGAAGGTAAATCAAGTTTGGAGGAAGAAGAATTTTTGTAGTCATTGCAACAGAGGTTGACATCAAAGGCCACATGTTGGAGGCTCTATCCAGAGTAGCGTCACAAGGACAAAGTGCCTGTGCAAAAACCATTTGCTGAAGATGTTCAACAAGTAAATCTGCTACATTCCTGGTGGTTCACTTTATCGAGTAAGAGATGGTTTTTCTATATATGGTAGCTTGTCATGGCCACATTTTGTAAATCATATGTTTCGATATAAATGTAAAAGTGATGATGTGTTTCCCATCGCTTATTAAAGCAATGATGATGTTTTGTCCTTTTATTGGTAGTTAGGGATTCATTTCTATCCTGATGTAAACTTGACCAGAGAGTGTGTGTTATAAACTCTTGGAAAGTATGGGGATGCTTTGGTCATGTAATTTGTAGAGATATACTATAGGTTTGCAGGGGATGCAGGTGTGAGCTCATCACTTATGGCTTCAAAGAAAAAGGGTGAAGGAGAAGGAAGTGTAACCTTTCAGGACACTTGTGGTGCAGAAAATATAACACAACAGTTGCAGATTATGTTCATGCTTTTAGAGGACCAAAATCTCCTCATTGGGGAGGAATGATCCAGGTGGCTCCATGCATCCTAATCATTCAACAGTGGCTATGGAAAAACTCAAAAATCAAAGTCCTAATATTGAAGTGAAATCATGACCAGATTGTAGTGATTTTCTCCCTGATTCCAATGGTGTGAATGACACTCAAATTCGAGTTTGTATGCCTAAGTTATAGCTGGTCAAAGTTCTTGCCAAACTTGGCCAAGTGGAAGTCTTAATAAGGCAACAATTTGGTAGAGTCCTGGTGCACAAAATTTGGCCACCGGAACGAGTGAATTTGTCGCCTACTTAGTTCTCCCATTGACCCATATTTTATGGCAGAAACTTTTTAACTAGTGGTTTAATAAAATAAAATAAAATAAAAACATAATTGGGGTGGCAGGCTGCCACCCCCGCCACCCATAAATTGTTATGTGTTATATTGAAATTAATATTATACGGGTGGGTGGGCCACCACTAGCAGACCCGTCCGACCCACCAGCCAAGGTATGTGTTAATATGGTGTGGATTTGGCGGGGGTTGAACCTGACCAGCCGGTGGGCCTGCCCGCCACTCGGGCGGCTCTAAGTGTCAACCATCCACTAGATGTAACGAATAACACACTAAACTCCAACCAAACCGTTATATGTTATACCAAAACGCCAATGAGCCAAAACCGTCGGTCTAAAAAATTAACAACGAGTGAAACTATTAAGTGGTCATGGGAGGGGTTTGACCCCAGGCCTTGCACGCCCAAGTAGACCTCTACACCAACGGCCCAAAGACCTTTTCATTGTAAAGTCCACCATCTCACATATATTTAAACTCAACTTCTCATTCAAACATAAAAACAAAGGAGCGACGAACCTTGAGACAGAGACAGAGTGGAATCGTGCGCCTAAGGGCAGAACCAAGAGACAACACATTTTTCGAGGAAGGACTATTTTGCTAGGGAATATTATAAGGAATATTCTTTAGCAAAATCTTGGAGAAATCTAAAAGATTCCCTCGAGGGTGATTTTTTCACAGTGATGGAAACATGTCAACTTTAACCTCAAAAGAACTAGAATTTTGCAAGGAACACAATGGTGTGATCTGTTTCCCCATCTGAGCAACATAAATTCAGGTGTCAATAGCAAGGAATCTTTGCACAATCTAAAATATTCCCCTGGAGGTTTATTTTTGATAGAGGCATCATAATGTCGACTTTATAGTCATTTTTCACAGAATTTCACAGGGAGCATAGTGCTGTGCTCAGAATGTTCATCCGAGCAACGTATTTTTCTGCCATCCATAATTTGATGGTGTCAGAAAGGGGCTAAGTTTATAGTCGCTTGACACGATTTCATGCCACGAATTTAGTGGTGAAATCCATTTCATCATATCAGATTTAGATTTTCTGGCCATCCCTGTAAGTGGAGGTATATGATGCAGTTATGCCATGTATTTCTTTTGTTTTTTTGAGATGATGATTTTGTTGTTGAGATCCTTGTTGTCATTATGATTGGAGGATACTTGTATGCCACATCATGTGAGAATGGATTAGCTTGTCATGCTGAAGGAGGGCCCATTTGAGTGAGAGTTCCTATAGGGAGAACGTCTCGTGGAGAGACATGCCACTCTGGTTGAGGGTATTTATCCTTGTAATGACAAAGAATGTACCATGTAATCATCATCATCTTGCAACATTTAATGAAGCAGCCTCCCCTCTCTTGATACTGGGCCCGAGGACGTAACCCACATTGGGTGAACTCCGTTATCAATGTGTTTTGTGTACTTTGATTTGATGGATGTCGTTATGTTTCATATTATTTACAGTATGCACATGTGACTTTTCATACTCTTTCATATGCAATTATGTTAACATCACAAAAGTAAAATATCTTGGTTAATTCTGGTAGCTAAAGAGATCCGGATCAGTATTTTTCAAGAGAAAGAAAAGAAAATTATTTATAAAATAATTTTTTATTGACTTATTAAAGCATGGGTTTCATGCTTGAGTCAACGTCAATATGTCAAGCCTCCATTGTAGGCTTCTAGGATTTTTATTGAGTTAAAATTGAAAGTGATAAACATGTTTTTGTGTCAAAGAAACCCCTCCACCAAGTTAGCTCCCTTTTGCTACAAAATAATTCCACATATTCTACAAGTCAATCTCCAAATAGAAGACCTATAAACCTATCTACAAGTCAGACTCAAGTCAAGATGACAAGTCGGCTTCAACCACTATTCATGTTGGCTCAAAGGCACAATGAAAAAAAGTATAAATAACTTATGATTTGACCATTTTGAAGGAGACAAGATAAGTATTCCATCTGCAATCTTTTGAAGCTTGGATAAGAGGATAAAAGGATGGGCTAAGAATATCTATGATAGGATATATTATAGCAGGGGCTGAAAATATCTATGGTAGGAGCTATTACAGGAGGGGCCAAAGATTTTTTGTTGTGGGAGCTATTATAGGATGGTCCGAGAATCTCCATTGCAGGAGCTATTGGAGGAGGGCTGAGACTATTGCAAAAGGTGCTAATTTGGTGGTTGGAGAAAATCTACTGGTCAAAGGGTAAAGTGTGTCTCAACATGATCTAATCTACTGGAGAAATAATTGACTGTGTTTTTCCCTTTATGGGGGTTTTTCTCTGGCTTCTGCCCACATCTTATGTCATTGTTGTGATCTTCTTTGTTTGGAATTTGTCTTGATGAACATAATAAATAGAAATAAGTACTAATAAAAGGAAAGAACAATCACAAGAAAATGTCAAAATTAAGAGAAATCCACTTGAAGAACTTAATTCACTTGATTCCCTAGATTTATCAACATGGTATCAGAGCTAGGGATTTGAAGGGAGGGCAGATAAAGAAGATCAAATTAGCTATCCCATCTCAAGAAAAAAAACACCATATACCAAATTTGTGAAGGAAAGAAGATTATGTTTCTAGGCACTATAACAAGCCCTATTCACGGTGATAAGACTATAGACTTAAAGAGAGTAAGGGCATGAAAATATTTTCTCTTGAAAAAATGAAATAGTGATTCAACATTCCTGAGAGGGTTGCACATATTGGTGATAGAGCGAGGGTCTAGAGAGACTGTATTAGGTATGAAGTCTTTATAAGGTTTGAACTTTGTAATGTGTATCTTACTCACTACATAACAACGAACTTGTTAAGGGTTGTTATGAGTTTTGTTAGGCATCAAAGGCCTTCATATTGACAACTCCATTAACCCTGAAAGTGATACAAATATTTTCAAAATTCTGAGCAGAAAGGTTTGGTACTAAATCTATGGTTTTGTTCGAGGATAGTATTGACTTTGCTCTAAATTTATACTAGTAATCCTAAAGTAGATCCATCTTTACCTTATCAAAAGGCTAGAGTTCTAAAAGGGAACTCTAAGTTGCAACTTCTAAGACTGATCTGTCATCATAACTATCCTATTCGCTCTTTCCTATAATATTATTCGTATATCCTCTTAAGGATAATTCAATGGTTTAAAGGGCAAGATCTTATGACAAAATATTGATAGTCCTAGAACATATATATTTACATTGTCCAAAACTTGAACTGTTACCTAAGGGAATCCAATCTTTGAAGTATACATATACCAATCCTCTTAAAAATACACTTGTTTCATAAACTGTATCAAACATGTTATGCTCCTATACCAATAGGTGTCATATTTCATGATTGACTAATGAAATGCCAAATATGTTCATCTTTTCCTTGCTGCAAAGGTTCCATATTTTGAAAAAATCAAAAAATTAAAAAATGAAAAGAGGGTATGCCCTAAAAGAATGATCAAAGGGTGAAAAGAATTAATTGGTAAAAGAAAAAAAGAAAAAAAGAAAGAAAATGAACCCCAAAGGAAAAGAAAGACCAGGAAAGTGTGCTAGTCCAAAATGCCACTACTATTCTATGTTTGCAAAGAAGTGTATTGTGTGCAATCAGTTGGCTCTTCCCACACTTGATGGATGGCCAAAACAGCTTAATCTTGGCCAGTCCATGTTTAAATTTCTTGTTTTAGAACTAGAGAATAAGATATGTCCAAACAGTTCAAGCTTGGAAGATAAGTAGTTAGGTAGAGAATCAAAGGAGCTCAACAGCTAAATCTGAGCCCCTGGAAGAAATAAGGGCAGACTTAGATAGGATGGCAGTTAAAAGAAAAGAAGAGAGTAAGGGTTTGCTAGTTCAAGTGCACCCAAGCAAAAAGGAAGAAAAAATGTTAGGTGTAATAGGCTGGGTAGGCAGTTTTGATGTTGCAGAAGCAGGCTTATGAGCAATTTTGTCTTTAAAGGTGATTCATCTCATGGATATCATAAGTGCCATGGCAGGTGTGGCTATAAAGTCAAATGAAGCATGACTAACTTCCCTCCTCATTTCTCCTAAAAACACTTACTAACTTCCCCACAAGGACATTGGGATCTGCTTAGTGCTCCTAGTTCACCTCATTTCATGTAAAAGACTAAGTGAAACTCTATTTTTACTTAGGATAATAAAGCCACATTTCTTGTGTAAAAATGCCTTTCTTCCATTTTGCTAGGTTTTCCAAATTCATAGCTTGGATCCCTTTCATTCCCCTAAGCCTAAGTTTTCACTTTTCAACTTAGTGCTTTTGTTTGAATATATTTCTCATTTTAACATATTAACTTTATTATATAGTTCCTACATAAAACTTCCCCCCCCGTATTATATAAAATGCATAAAAACCCAAAAAAGTGTAAATATCCTGATCCCCGGCTAAATATAGCCATATATCAATGTTTATGGGATTAATGGCTCATCCGAGGCCACTAACAACCCTGTGCGCACAACTGTGGAGTTTATTTAACCTTTGGTTAAATAAATAACCAAACCCGCCCAAAAAACATTAAGAAATACCCCGCAAACGTTTAAATTCATTGTTTTATTGCATGAGTCCCACACCGTAGCCCTCCGCCAACTCCGGTTACCGCCCACCGTCGGATCACAGCCCACATATCGGACGGCTCACATCAATATCGCGAGCCCTCCCATACCGACCTTTAGCACCTAGGGGATGGTGGTATTGCCGCCGTACCTTGGGATAGGTGGCAGTCTCCCGCGGTGCTTGCTGCCCTCCCTCCGATACCACCATTGCCCAAAAGCAGTGCGGTGGCCAAACCACTTACCGCCCCCGCTGCCTCCCTGCTGACATCACCCTCGCATCATCCGCTGACGTCACAACCACATCAGCACTACGTCAGCGCCACGTCACCCCGCTACATGACAAAATACCGCGTCATGTTGACGTCATCCACCTAAAAAGCGCCAAAAGCCCGCCAAAGTCAATTTTTCGTCAAAAACCCGTAAATGTGTCATTTTCGTTCATTTCTATTGGTTGCTTTCATGAGACCGGTGCACACAATTTTCGTCCAAATCAGCTGTTCGACCACACAGTCCGCCACCCAGCTAAATTGAGTCCACAGTTCGGCCTTCCAGCTCGTCCCGCGACCTGCAATTTGCACAGTGCACTCGTAAAAACAGGTATTTACCCGAATTTCGTTCCCAAACCCCCTGTTTTTTCAGTTTTCTCTGCGAAATTGCCCGAAGAACCCAAATTCGAATTAAATACACCGTGCTGCCTTCAACAAGCTCACCAGAACCATTGTTTTGCCTATTTTTACCAAATCAACCCTGCAGACTTCGTTTTCCTCTGTAAAATTCACCCACCGAGCTAAATACAAGTCGTCTTCGGTCTAAAACTCCCGCAGAAGAGCCCCAGAGTTGTCATTTCACCTATTTTGGCTGCAAAAACCCAAATTTCAATTGAAAAATTACAGAGAAGTGAGTAATGGAAGCTCCAGTGGCCCTGAATATTGCTCCCCTTAATGCACCTCATAAGGACTTGGAATGGTTGCCCTTAACTGATAGGGATTTTCAAATACAGGACTTAACTGGTGACAAAAACCACCTCCAAGCATTCTGTGAAATCAGGAACAGTCACCTAAACAAAACTGATCTTTATGGGATATGGGAATTCAATCTGCTCAGATACTATCTCCCCTCAGTAAATGTATTCCTAGATGTAATCCACCTGTGCTGTGCCAATTATGAACCTACTCAAAGAGCAGTCATGTCTCCAACTGGAACTGTCCTTTTTCATATAACTCCTGACTCAATCAATGAAATTCTACACTTCAAACCTAGTCAGCCTCTGGCTCCTCTTTCCATTTGACATTTGGTGGATGAAGGCTCTAAACTATCCACTGCAGAAATAGGCCGAATTGCCAAGTTATTCATGAGACCAGATTGCCAGCCCAGAGAGCCACCTCCTTTTCACCATGTCTGGTTCAATGAAGTTGGAAGATTCATTATTGACATGATATCCTATGTCCTGGGATTTAAGACAAGTGAATATGTTGAGGAGACCATTTTAGCTCTCATGTCCATGTTTATTCCAGGACAGCCTCCTGCTGTCAAATTTGACTTTTCTACTTTCATTGCCAACAAGATTCATGACCAATTCATGAGTCTAGAAAGAGGAGTCTTCAAGTACACATCATATATATATCATCTGTTTTTGTAGTATCAAACAGACAGTTTCAGTTTCCTATCAGAAAATTGGATACTAAAGGATAAAGGAGGTCTGTGATATTTTGGACCTTAGTTTTCCATAAAGTCCATAGCTCTCCTTACACTAACTGTGAATTCATTGATCTATTTATACATCCAGTCTCCTCTCTGCTGATGAGAACTCCTCCTCCTAGACTCTCTAGTGACATGCAGAAAATTTTACAGCTCTCTAAAAGCTACAAAATAGGTGACTGGTACTTCTACCAGAGTCACACTGAGATCAGGATATATGGCTGTGAGCTATGCCCCTATAAATTGCCAAAATATGTGCCTATGTGACTGTTTTCTCTTGAATACTTCAGGCAATTTATCAGCTCAGATTTGACTCATTTTTATGCTGCCAAGAAAAAGGCTCAGCTGAAATTAAGAAATTAGTCAGGCCCTTTCATTATTAACAAAAAGGAACTAGGATGACAAGATGTTGAAAAGATATTGGGTGAACAACTCAAATTAAAAAGGAGCTTTTGGTGGGTACCCTATGACCCAAATGGATTCATCTGTGATAAAAAGGTAAAGAATAGGCTATCCGCCTATAATCATTGTAGGATCCCTGAATTAGAGCAGTATGCTAATCAAGATGAGTGGGTAGAGGGCACATTGATAGAAGAGCTTACTGAGGAAGAAAAAATGGAACAAGCAATGAAAAATCTTGAAAAGACTCTTGACCTGGACTCTTTTGAACAGGTGTCTTTCAAATTACCTCAGCAAACCGGAGTGGGCACATCAACTGCTGCAACTTCACAACAACCTGCCCAAGAAAGCACTACACCAGCAGCAAGGACATCTAAGGGCAAAGAAGTGCTGGATTCAGAGCAGCACATAATGACAGATCAGCTAGCATCATCAAAACAACAAGGCCAAGGGAAAATTCCTCTTGCCCAAACCAAAGCACCAGAGGTACCAGCATTGCAAACTCCTCTAAATGAGGAAAAGGGCAGAAAAAGGGACCGAGAAGAGACCACACCAGTAAGTGGGCCAACAGAGCACCCAGGGGCAAAAGGGCAAAGGGTGGATCCTCTACCTGAAGAGGAAATTATAGAGGAGATCATAGAAAGTCTAAGAAGTGAGAGGGAAACCAGCCCACAGACATCTCTAGTGGTAGAGACATCCACCAGTTCTCATAGGCAAGAATTGGAGAAACAGCATAGTGTGGAAATTTCCTTAGCAAGGCCACAAAGCAAGCAAGGTTTTGATATTAAGAGAACATTCACGGACATCAAAGCCCAGAATGAGCCAATAAGACTGCAAATTTATGATCAATTTCTCAAGATGACCCCCGCCAAACAGCAAAGGTTAATGTCTGCATATGACATTAAAGAAGGAAAGATGATCTTGAGTCACTTTAAGCCTAAAGTGCAGCAGCCACAGTCAGCGGCAGATTATATTAGAACAAATCTGGAGGCTCTTGCCAAAGACATTCACCCTATGGACCAGATTGAGTTGCACAAGCAAACTGGAGAGATGGTCTACTCCACATTGGCAGACAAAGCAATGCTAGCTCAACAATTGCAGAATTCATTGAATAACACATCTTCCCAACTGGATTTGGAAAAGGAATCTTCTTTGGCCAAGGACAACATGATAAATTCCTTGGAAGAAATTATCATTGAGTTGGGACATGATCCCAAGGATTCCAAGGGAATAAAAGCATTAATGAAGAAAAAGGAGGATGACATAGCTGCCTTTAAGAAACAATTGAAGCTGCCAATTACTATGCATCCACAAACCACAGAGGTTGTGCAAGAAAAATCAGAAGAAGACATGATGGACTTGCTAATAAAAATGAATCAAAGACTAAATGAGACATAACAGGGATTGGAGAAGGCATTACAGGAAAAGTAGGGAGTGTCGACCTCCCAGCTGTCTCAAATAGCTCCAACAGTTACAACTGCTCCTCCTATAGCCACAACAACAGTCCCTCCCACTGTCCCGGCATCAACAACACCGAGTACTTCAGCAACAACAACAGTAGGCAACAACACTACCATGACCACTAAGGAATTGATAAAAGCTATGGAGGATTTAAAACTTCAAGTATCAGAATTAAAAGAGGCTAAAGAGAAATTGGCCAAGTTGGAAATAAGTTATGACAAATCTAAAATGACTGTGGCAGAAAAAACAAGAGAGGTGAAGGCATTAGAGAATAAAGTAAAGGCATTGGAAAAGGACCTCTCTTTAGACAAGCCTCTGGGAGAAATCAGGGGAATTTTGTGGGCTAACATCAGTGAATCCATTAGCAATATCTGGAGATCCATTCAAATTATATATGAATAGATTGACTTGATAGCAGCAGCCCGGGTGGAAATCCAAAGGGCCAGAAATTTATTGGTACATAAGCCCGAATAGGCCAACAGGTTGATACAATTTTTGAACAATAAAACCAAGGAAGAACTAGTAGCATTGGACATCAGAGACAAGACAGGCACCATCCTAACAATCAAAAGAGTCCTGACCATGAGAACCCTGATGCAGAATTTGGAGAGGAAGAGCCAAGACATGCAAGTAGAGGTAAATTCTTTTGTAGAAAAATTTACAGTTTTGCAGGAAAGAGGCTTGCCCAGCCTGGTGGAAGTAATCAACGCCTGCTGAGACAAGCTGAGTACCAGCTCAGGTTGAATAAACATGCTGCTGATCAACAAAATGCATCATCATCAAGTACTCCAGCAGAGGAAACTCTTCCATCTGGCCAAACTCTTTACAGCAACTTGGAAAATCTTTTTTTTATTGAGCATGAAGTACAACATATTTTTACAGTCCAGCCTAACTTCTACAAGTACACAGATGCTGATGAGACTTTGATAAAGTTGTAAAGACATCAGTTTCCAGAAGAGCAGTGGTGGTAGAGTATGTTGGAAATCCTGTAGACGGGTTTCAAACTCTTGTTTTTTCCCATAACATAACAAATATCATAAAGTGGAGAAAAGGAGCGGATAAGAATCACGCTGGGCAGCAGTCTATTAAAGAAAAATTAAAAGCACCTGAGAAAGCAAAGCCAGCTGCGCGGAATATCAGTGAAGCATCCACTGACCGACTCACCAAGCAAATGGTCAACGCATCTTACTAACTGAGCGGCTAGCACACCGACATTTACTCCTGCATTTATTTCTCCCTGTTTTCAAGATCATTTACTTCTCCTGTAGAGTAGGTAGAAGAAGTTATTGCTAGATATTATCTCATTTGAGATATTTTGTAGACATTTTTCGTACAAATACCTCCCCAAGCAAAGTATTAGGGGTTGGTGATACATTCCTGGGACTGCGCTGTAACTCTGAGAACTTTTCTGAAATAAAAGTTGCTAGGATGCTTTGTTGCTGAACTCTCTGGATGCGGATTTGATGGTAGAGGACCATGTTACAGAATTCTCGAATTATTTCATGGATCAATAAGTCTTTTTTAACTCATGTTTTACAGTTTTTTTCGCTTTGGTATATCATCTATGTTCATAATCTGAATAACAGGGAAAAAGAATAACCCAGAACTTGCTTAACTGCACTCTGTGTTCAATCTCTGCTATTATTTATGTTTTCTTCAGAATTAGCATAAGCAGGAATTCTTAACTGCTCCTGTTTCCCCTGGTCCTTGCATCTTGAATATAGCTAAGGAATTCTTAACTACTCCCTCGCAATATTCATCCACTTTCCCTCTGTCAGCATGATGAAGGATTCTTAGTTTCCTTCACCCCTTGACCCCATCTCACTGACTCCAACTTAAAATTTGTTTCATGATTGATTACCTTTCTCTGTACTACCTCCTTCTGTCAAAGAAACCATATCTAGCAGTTCATCTTCATAGACTCCATTAACCCAATGGACTGAACTTCTCATATTTGCACCCCTGTTCTATTGAATGTCACCATCCAAAAATCAAACAAACCCCTGTACTTCATAACTAGCCTAATATACTTTAAAAACAAAGCTAAATAAAAAAGAGAGAGCTCTCTCTGGATGCAGACTGGCTAGAACCTGCATCTAAAAGATTGGTCTGTGGTTACCTCGACCGTATTCCCTTTTCTTACAACTTTTGGGGAACAACCTGAGTGATAACAAAACAAAATGAAAGACAACTTCTGTAGCATATTTTAGTGTCTTTAAGGACCTATTAAATGAGTCATCTCGAGTACACTAACCAACATTCAGATTCATTTCCTTTATACAGTTTGAAAGACAATGAGAAGTTCCATACGTTGGGTCTAGTTTACAAAAGAAGCTACAAGCAGTGAAGAAGTGTAACAAGTCTCTTTATCATCAAGTTTTCAAGTAAGTATCAACACTATTTTTCATATTTTAGTCACTTAACCATATGTGTGCAGTTTATAGTTAAAGGCATTAGTTCTATAAGGAATGAAAACTTGAGGTTTGTACAACATGTTTACTTGTTTAAGAATCTAACATATGACGATGGTATTGAGCATTATAAATCCCAAATGACACATGATAATCCTGGTCATATAGAAACCCTAACCCTGATATGTACTTCTAAGTTTTGTAGGTAATATAGGGTATATAGTAAACCCTAGTGATAACTGAAGTAGAAGAAAATTTATTTTTGCTAAACCTATACTTTGTACTTTGGAACCTTAGGATTCCATCTTCCATTGTTGCTTAGAAAGCCTAATTTAACATTTGACATCACATTTTTTGTATTGTATAGTTTGCTTGGTTGCACTTGTCGTTAAGTGTCATAGGCATAAAATTGGGACTAAATTCAGAGAGAGAACTTCAAGGAAACCCTACAAGGTTTGTAAAAGGAGCAACTCCAAGTATGACTATAATTATAAGATTTGCAGCAAAAACCTTTTTCATTAAAATTATTTTGAAATTTGCTTCGTATTACTAACTATCTTGTGTTTAGGGTTTTAAATTGTAAAATTTTCTTGTTAGGAATATCAAGGATTAGATAGAATATACCTCTGTCATATCTCTTATTATTTGTTCATTTTTTGTTGAAACCCTAACTTTTAGGGTTCACTATAAAACCCTAACTTTTTGATGCTTATGGTATGTTGTTGATAATGTCGAATCCCTAGGTTACTTAGGGTTTGGTAATTCTTTGGTGAATTAGGGTTTGTAATAGAACCTTAAACCTTTAGGGTTTGGTGAATTAAGATTTTACTAAAGCCCTAAGAATGAAACCCTAGGTGTATGTGCTTCCACATAATTGAAACCATAGTTAAAAATTGTTAAGGTTTGATGTTTGTATCTATGTAAAATATTAATATGAATGAAACCCTAGATGTAAATTTTCTAGTTCATTAATGAGTTCTAGGGTTTGTAACAAAACCTGCTAAAGTCTCACAAGAAATTGTTGAAACCCTAGATGTACAACTAGATTCTATAAGTCTTAGTGATCAAACCTAAGGCTTGTAGCAATACCCTTATAGGTGTTGAGTCTAGTTTCTGGAACTTGAAATAGTGAAACCCTAGATATAAAATGCTTTCACTATTAAGTTGTTGATATTTAAGGTTTAACTTTGAAATCTAGGGTTTATGTTGAAAACCCTAGTAGAAAATCTCGAGTTGGATAAGAAAGATAAAATTGATTTAAGTTATGGAAGTTTGATTACTTATATTGATACTCTCAATGATATGCTAACTTAGTATTGATCTCATGCTCTTTTATATTTGTATTTGGTTATACTTGTTACTAGATTTGCAGGTATACAATCTTCAAGATGTTAAAGATGTTCACCTACCTTAAATATGAGCATTATGGAAAGAATATCCTGATAAAGTCTATTGTTGAGTTGAGGGGGAGCTTGCATATCCTCCACGAGTCTATACAATGCTGATGACAAAGTTGTGAATAAGATTTGGATGTGTTTGAAAGAAGTTAATATTTGTAATGATTTGCAACATGATATATGAGCAACATCAGGATATTTGAAGACCCCTAAGGTTTGTATTAACACGCACACACACACACACAAACACACACGTATAAATTTTATTGTTAATTGGGCTTGTGTTTGTGCATAATCTATCCACGAAAAGAACAAATTTTGGAGGCATGCTTGATTGATCATGACGTGTTGTTCTTTGGGTCTATGGTCTTGGAAGATTTGCAATGTAGAAATAAAAAATTGCTTGAAATCAAATTAAATGCAAAACTAAATGAACACTTGGTAGTCAAGCGTTTGGTGGGCTAAAGTTGAGCAGTACTTTGATGAGGCTTTTTTTCTTATATGACTCCAACCCTAGTTAATCTTTCAAATCCAGATATGCGAATGAAAGTACCTAAAAAACAAAAGAAGGAGGACAAGTTAGATGAGATAAATAATTGATAAAATAGAAGAAAAATCATACCAATGCCTTATTCCCAATTAATAGAGTAAGAGTTTCTCCTACTACCCTACATGGAAAATGATAGTTTGTGGTCTTTCACTCAAATACAAACATAATGGTCAAGAAAGACAAATACTACATGAATTGTTTTCATGGAAAAAGTTTCTTGTTTCTTATAAACCTTTATGTAACTCCCACTCGGCCAAGACATACAACACTAATATCAAACAAATTTTGTTGTCTCACCTAAACTCGTACCATTTTGAGCTATTTTCTTCAGATAGTTGTTCCACTTCAGCATCCAAATTGTTATTAGTTGTCCTACAGATATTCATGAGACCAATGAGGCAAACTTAGATTAAATTTGACCAAATAGTAAATTTAATTGCATGAATAAATAATAATTCAAAATACTTGAGTGTATGAATACTTGAATGAGCTCCTCTTGGTTTTTAGAATAAATTGTTGGAGTAGTTTAATATTGGAGCAAACCTCCCTCCACTTGATGAAGCAACATCGAAGTCAACATTGAAATTGTTGTTGCTTTGTTGGATTGAGGGTGCTTTGATCCAAGATTATCCAAATCCTAATTTATTCTCTACTGAACAGGGTCGGCCACGTGAAGGTGGAATATCTCATGGCCCCTCCCCGCCCCCACATCAATATCAATTCCCCAATACCCAATATATCTACTATATAGGAAATAGTTGAAAGAAAGACATTAAGATACATAAAAAAACAAATAACAAACATTCATTCATTTTTAAATCAAAAAATATTTCATCTCAATAAATTTTATCATAAAGGATATGTTTACATAATATGAAACAAGGTCATGTACTTAAAGAAACATATAACAATTATTCATTAACATATAACATTCATTCATTCATTCTTAATCATAGACACAAAATACTTCATTTAAAAGTTTTTTTATCATCAAAAATATGTTTTCATAACATGGTACGTGATGTTTTCATAATTGGAATGGGCATCATTTGGCTGAGAAAATGGGCTATACCATTTTTAAAATTGAATTGACTTGGATTAGTTATAGATTAGGAGGCCTAGTTAGTAGTACTAAGCGAGTCAATGGTATATTCCAATGAGAAGCTTGCCTTTCTTGGATCATGATATTTTCAAATGGATAGTTGAGTTAATTATCACATGAGTTGAAACCATTATGTAATTGAAAGGGGCACATGAAGATGAACAATTTTTTTTTTAACAAGAATGAGTAGAGGATTTTATTAAATCTGTGCCCAGACACAACAAAAAAACTGGGAGATTCCTTGCATTTGCAACATCTTCAGAGGATCTTCTACTGAGAAACTGATTAAGATTTTAGGGGAAAAATGCTAGTATCTTCCACGATTCCTACAACTAAGAATTTCCTTGTGATTACAAGAGTAAATTCTTACAAATTTCAAAAATAATAATATGCAAAAACAATACATTGACTTATTTGGGAGATTTTTGCAACAAGGAGTCTACACGAAGTTGGGAGCCTGGAACAAAATTAAAATCCACTTCACGTTACCGTTTTTCCTTATGGGATTTCCGACCTCTTGTGAGAGGCATTTCTGCTGCATTTGAGGAGAGTGATTGTCCAACATTTCCTCCTATACTTGAATTAGTGTGAGCTACTTTGATTTTCATAGCTTGTTTGTAAAACGTTGGAGTAGATCTACTCATATCTGCAAGCTCATAATATGACATTGTTAATACTTTTGCCGCAAAGAATGATTCTGTATATGAAGAGACAATCGTCAAAGGAGCTTTCTCTTCATTCTCCTCTGACACTACTAAGTTTCCTTGATCCTCCCTTGGGGTTTTATCCATAAGAGTAATTTCGTCTTGTTCTGGATATTGAAGAGCCTCAAAAGAATTTTTGTTGAGGGAAGGTTCAGAAACTTCTACGACAAATTTCTTTAGAGTTAAAACCTTGTTTTGTTGTTTATTCCTTCACTTTTGAATTGGTTGAAAATTGCCCTCATTAGATATGGGGGTATGGGTTTTCCCTTCTTTAGAGACATGGGCTTGGGCTTGCTCATCCTTTTTTTGTTAAGGGAAGTTTTTAGCAAAGTTCCCATTAGAATGGCAGATGATGCATTTGAAAGGAATCTTCTCATAGTCCAATTCTTGAATATGGCTCCATTCCCCTAAAGTTACTTTTCGGGCCTCTAGTAAATTTTTAGAGCGATTTACTTCGACACAAATGTGAGCACAAGAAAATTGGCCTCCTTTTGGCTTTTATTTGTCCAAATAGTGGCCAAACTTATTTCTAATCTCTTTTAGTGCTCGGGTCCCCAGAGATGGAGAGGGAGGTGAGGTAGTTGAATCCACACTGACAAAGAAGTAATTTCAGAATTTGGATTGAAATTTAGAGTCCATGGGGAGATAAAAAGGCCCCTGGTCCCCATAAAATATGGTCTTGATTTGAAAATAATATCTCTTTCTAGTTTATTCACAAACAAAAACGAAGAAACCCCTGCCTACTGCAAAGAAAGTTACTTGAACTTGAAGCTTGGGGGTCCATTGTTTTGTGATCTAGGATTCAACAAATTTTGGATTCGGCCATAAGCCCATAAAATTTCCAACCAATGTTTTTTCTGAGAGGGCTAAGCCTCTATTACATGGATCTAACAGAGAGAGTTCCACATATGGAATCTCAGCTAATTTCTTCACAATTTTTTTGGGGGGAGAAGAAGGCCCCCACAGTTTCTGTTCCAACAACATGGCTTTGAATGCAGGCTCCTCCTCCATAATGAGTAGAGTAAAATTGATTGCAAGATCAAATCTTAGAAGCCTCCTATGATACGTCTATTAAATGAAAGCTTGAATCTTAAGGGAGCCACAAATCCAACTGACAAGGTCTCTTTCAGTGAAAAATAATCTTCAACGGCTGAATCACAAAATGGAGTCCAAGATCAGAGCACTACATTCTTTTGCATATCATATCTAAGCTATATGATGCCACGACTAGGGAAATTCTAGCCGCCAAGAGCTAGGAGCCGTAAAACTCATTTTCCTCTTAGATGGAAGGATTAATATGAATAATTTAATCACTAAAATATAAAGTATTACGCCCTTAAATATTCATTTAGAAGGTTGATTGACGCATCACAACTAAGGGAGTAGTTCAGGGAGTAGAGAAGAAGGGTATTATTCAAGGAATGAAGGCATCAACTCTTTTATTAACAAGAACATTAGAAGTATTGTAGCACAATATTGTGGATGGAAAATCCTAAAGGTCATGTATATTGCACTATAATAATTAATTAGTCCACAAAACCAGAATTGGAGTTACTCAAATCCTTCACTAGGGAAATTTTTATATGTATCTCATCCCTAAGACTAAAATGGGTGGTTGGTTTAATAAATGTTGGTTAGTTAGAAACAAATTCAATGCATGGTAGTTCTAATTATAAATCTTATGGAAACTAGTGATATAACCTATGAAATCCTCCTTGGTTTTCCTCATAGTCACAAGGGTTGTACATATTTGAAAATGACTTGTATACCAAGATGGTTAAAATCCACAAAGTTTATGTGAGACAAAATATTAGAATGTCTTCTATATTTTCCCCCTTATTCAGTTTACATGGGTTTTGTTTCAACCTCTATAAACAATTCCTTGCATTATAATTTAATCATAATCCCAAACTAGAGTTGGATGAAGAAATATCACATAATATAAAACAAGGTCGTTAAAATTTTTTCCAACAGAAAATCCACAACTTTTTATTAAGATAATCAAAAGTTACATGTGCACATGCCATGAAGCATTCAACCTCTTAGTAAAAAATGTGGCACTCAAAAAATCAGGCTCTAAATAAACAAGTGCAGTCATTTTTTATCAGGTTTTTTTCTCCTTTTAAATAGGTAGTTAGCAAGGATGTCTTGATCTTTCCCCCCTGCAGTTGTTGTGGGCTCTTGTATATGTCTTGTTGTTGACCTAGCCTTGCCACTATGTTGCTACAAGTGGGGCTGAGCATCAACTGCAATAAGAAAGAAATGTTAAATTCATATTTATAGTTATTATTATTACAAATGTTTTATTAATAAAAAGAGTAGTAGAGTGTTCTTTACCTACTTCAGTAGTGGAGTAAAGTGGAATACTTTCAGATGTGACCATATGTTCTCTGGCCTCATATTGTACATGCTTTGGTGTAAAAACAAGAAAGGTTATAATTAATACACCATTTGCATTTAAATATTTTTAATTGTATTCCATATTATAATTTTTTTATAACACATGAAATACCTCTAGTATCGATCTAAACATCAGTCTCAAGAGGCACTCCAATGTCAGTAGGCTCATGTGTTGTATTCAAATTGCTTGCCTACTTTTTACAATCAAGCACACTACGTTATGGAAAAAAATAATAACCAATAGATTGTACAAGTGATCATTTATAAATGCTATTCGTTGCTTTTATTTTCCTGAGTGTTAGATTGGGTGTTGGAATACTGTGAAGACGCCAAGTTTGTCCTACATTCAACCACGACTTGATAGCTGTGCCTGAAAGTAAGCTTTCGGTCTTATTCTGTGGGAGCCTCTTTGAATTGTGACCCCTGCAATTTTGCATGAGAACATGATTTTTTCTTCTTCTATGATATTAAATTAAAATTGTTAAGAATTTATAATTTGGATGCAAATTATTTTTTTATATACTTACAATTTTAGTGGCCAGTTTTGAGTAACCACCCAGGCCAAGATGATGTTGCCCATGTTTGGCTATTCTAGCCATTGTGGCTTTGGATGTATCTGGGATCCTATATTTAAAATATTGAAAAACTTAATTAGATGTTGCAATGATGATAAAGCATCATAATTATATTATTAAAAGTGCCTCATACCTTCCTAGTTCTAGTGGTGTCTTCTCTGCTTTTCGCAGTGCCTTCTCATTTGCATCTTCCACTAGCACTTTCCAATCCATCTCTGGAACCACTTAAGGGTGCTCATGCGACCTTTTCCTTTCCAAATGATATCTATATTGGTCCCACATCAATTTCAAATGTAAGCCTGCCTTGGAGGTAACTCTAGTTTTGTTGAAGGTATCCTCATCGAACAAGTGAACCATCCTAGTTATAAGTTCATATTTCAACTTGGAACTTTGGGATTTCAAGTTTGTGTGAATTGTGGGCCCAAATATTTCCAAGGTTAGGTGATCTGGGTCCAGGTGTGACAAAGGACCCTTCCAAGACCTTTTACTTTCGTGATGTGTTAAATTGCATTTTTAAAAGAACATAAACAAATACATGTGCATGTTGTAAAGAAGAAGGAACATGACAATGATCAACACATGAAAACATAAGCCGTTGATAATGAAGTTCATCCAGGAGGGACTACGTCTTCGGGCCCTGGTGTCAAGATTATGTAGGCCACTGCATTAAGTGATGTCAATAGTGATGATGTACATAAGAGATGATGTCACTATCTTATAAGGAAAATGCCCTCACATAGGAGTGGCTCCAAGAGATGTTCCGCTACATGAACTCTCAGTCAAAAGGACTCCTATCAGTATGACACAAACTCATGCATGATGATAATGAACATCCCGCCAACATGGCATAAAAGGGATTTCAATGCAAACATACATGGTGACAACATGAGTATCCCATCAACATAACGAAAAAGGGATCTCAAAAAAAACATGATGAATCATGACAACAAGTACATCAAAAATGATTCCGCATCACATCAAGCAGGAATCATGAAAACAAGTAAGAAACAAGATCCCACATCAAGCATCAAATAGGGATCTATGCAACACAATGTGTAGCAAAAGATGTACATGAACACAATGCATATACCTCACATCCTGGGGCCATCTGAAGAAAAGGATGTCAAATTTCTGAAGCTGGCTGTACCATCAATCTCGCGGCGTCGAATCTCATGGAATGACTGCTCGCATGCTGAATGTTGACACCTGCTCTCAACTTAGAAAAGTGGCCAAAAAATGAAATGAATAAATGGAAAATCTGAACACATCGTCAGAATTGTGGCGTTGAATAGTGCAAAATCGACTGTCAAATTTCTGAATTCTGAGAAAGTGGAAATCTGGGGCTTAAGGAATCTCTTAGATTCCCCTTAGATTCCTTAAAGATTCCCTCCTCTAGGTCCTTTGCAAATTGTCTGCTCAGATAAGGAAACTGACTACTCCATTGGGTTCGTGTCACTGAGAGGTGTAAGGTCGAAATAAAATTTGTCCAATTTGGACACTGCAAAAATTTCACCCTCCTGAGAATTTCGCTTAGTCATGGTTCCACATGCAATAAATTAATTAAAAAAAATACTGCCTCGATTTCTGTGCTTGCTCCTAGTTCCTCCATACCCTTGGGCGCACTGTGCAAATGAGGTTTATATAAATTCTCCGGCGGATTTACCAACGAAGTAGTTTGGTGTAATGGTAATAATAGCCATTAGTTAAGGAGGGGTTAGGTGGTCAAACCTTGCCCCTCCCATTTTAATACATTATTTTTTTTTGATAAACCGTATGTATGTTTTAAGGGGGGTTGGGTCCACATTGGGTGGACCACCCCTTAACTTCTGCAACTGTGTATTAATTTGGATGGCGCATCAACCATATTGGAGGTGTTGGGTTAATGTTTTATGGCGCATTAAATGGGGTTGTTTGACGATGTGTTGTACATGCTTCAATGGATGGTTCATGTATTAATTGGTTGGGCCGCCTGTGGTTTAGGCTGGGCACGTGGTTGAGTGGGTTTGATTCCCGCCAGCCCATTAACATTATGGCATACGTAAATGTGGTTTGGGGGTGTGGGCTGGGTCCACCGGAGGTGGCCTGCCCACCCCATGTTTAGTTTTGTTTATGTGTGGTTCGGTTGGAGGGTGGACCAGTGGAGGTCATGGCCTGTCGATTCTTAGTGTTTGGATGAGGTTGGCCGGTGGGGGTCATGGCCCCTTTGCCTTTTATTAATTCAATTTGTAATATGGTTTGGGGTGGCAGGGGTGGTGGCCCGCCACCTCACATATTTTTTTTGATTTTTATTTAAAAGAGGGGTGATTTTCAATTCTTTAGAAAATAATGGATATTGGGAAAATTAAAGAGGCCATGATTTCGACCATTTTCGGGAGCTAGGTTTCATGCCCCGAGGTCAGTCAAATTGTAGGACACTTAAACCTGGCCCACAACCCAACTTTGACCATAACTTTGACTGGCTCATTCTCCCTCATACAAGCTCAGATTGACGAACCGTTCGCACTGATGCGATTAGGACGACAAGATCTACGCTCTGGTCCTAGTTTGAAAGCATTATGATCACTTCGATTTCTGAGCTTCCATAAGCCCTCTTTGTCCTGTGTGTGTCCCTAGAGCCACCTGATCAATCCTCCCCACTGAGGAGCTTTTGGTCCTCCAAAAGCATAAAAAAATAATCTGCAACTTTTGTGTACCTTGTCTGCATCACAAGCGTCCTGAAAGACCTCGCTTCCCTCTCCTTCAACTTTGTTCTTCGGAGCCTTAAGCGATGAGCCGACACCTGCAACCTCTGCAACATGTAGAACATTGTATTGCAAATTACATGCTTGACTTTCATGACCAACTAATGACCCAAGCATCCCATAATTTCCATGAGTTTATAACACATACTCGGTGGTCAAGTTTACATCAAGATGGATGAAATACCCCAGCGACGAAAACAAGGCCAACATATCATTGTTGCTTACATCATCACTACAACACATGATTTACACATTAAGGTCAAATACTATTTGCTTGACAAGTGATGGAAACACGACATCACTTTCATAGTTTATCATGCAACTCAAAATAAGACTAGACATCATTGTTGCCTAACAAGTGATGGAAAACATCATCACTTTTACATTTTAAAATGCAACAAATGATTTACAAAAGCATGACCATGACACGCTAACATATCTAGAAACCATTTTTCACCTATCAATGTGAATGGGTCACCTCCTGGGGGTGTTTTGCTTGTCAAACAACCATTTCATTTGGTTCATGCATCGACACTTTGCCTTTAAGGCGCTGCTCTGGGTGGAGCCTCCAACAAGTGGCTCTTTGATGGCTGCTTTTGTTGCAATGACTGTAATAGGTTTTCTTCCTCCAAATCTGCTTACCATGTTTCTTTATCTGTTGTTGAGAGGGTCTTTCAAGCCTCATCCTTTTGTGTGCTGCCATTCTTTTCCAGCACTTAGAAAATGTATGGTTATGTAATCCACTAAAGGTACATGTTTTTCGATGCCATGTTTTACGTTCATCATTAACAACATGATCATAAGTGAAATGAACATTCGAATTTCAAGAGTGGTTATACCTTTCCTTGCTGTCTTTGGTGTAAGTATGGTGATGAGAGCTTGCCTAAGCTCTTTCCCTGCAATGGAAATTGCCATGGGATGATGGGGATGTGTTCCCATCATTCTCTTTCCTCGACAATTTTGACGCTGTCTCGGAAGAATCTGACACCTTCGAGCATTTTCCCTCGGTGTATCTCAAGCCTGAAAATTGGGGTCTCCGCACAACCTCAAATGGTTGAGTTATGCCTTGGTTATTAACAACAAGTTCTTTTTTCTCCTCATGCCTTGTCCTGGTAAGGAGCCTCATGTTTGTCCCTGTAATTGGGATCTCCACATCTCCAACAAAAATCATACTATGTGAAGACGAAACCGAAAGGAAATCAACATCCTTTACCTCCTCTGTCGATTTGCAAAGAACTGATGAGGGCTTCTCATCATCTGTTGTTGGTGGTTCGCTAACTGTCTCAGCACATTCCCCAACTTCCTTTTTGACATACCCAAGTCCTACTTGATGGGGTAATTCTTCTCCTTTGATGGGGTTGAAAATGCCTTGGCCTTTTAACACCCAAGACTTTTCCTTCATACCCAATTTTGTTCAATAATTTGGAGCCAATTCCTGTGGTATGATTTTTGAAAACAATGAAATCATCATCAGGACACATACATGAATTTAGAGAATTAATTTTTACCTCACATGGGTCACATTGCAAATTTTCCAAGGCCTCGTCCTTTGCTTGCAACTATCGTAGCAAACGATGTTTTTCCTCTTTCTCTTCATGTAGATGCATATTCAATTCAGCGTTATCTGTTTGAAGACCTTGGTTGTTGTGCTTCAGTTCTTCCAAGGCCTCTTCCATGGTTTGCAACTGAAGCTATAATCGCTCCTTTTCCTCTGTCTCTTTCTGTAGAGTTTCATACATTATTTCCACCCTTTTGGAAATTTTGAGCATGGTCTCGTACATCACTTTTTCATCCTCTGTCGCTACATGTTCCATTGTTCACGCTTGCAATTCACATCCACGCAAAGACCGCTCTGATACCACTTGATCCAGGTCCGGGTGTGACAAAGGACCCTTCCAAGAACTTTTACTTTCGTGATGTGTTAAATTGCATTTTTAAAAGAACATAAATGAATACATGTGCAGGCTTTAAAGAAGAAGGAACATGACAATCATCAGCACATGAAAACATAAGTCATTGATAACGAAGTTCATCTAGGAGGGACTACGTCTTTGGGCCCCGGTGTCAAGATGGTGTAGGCCACTGCATTAAGTGCTGTCAATAGTGATGATGTGCATAATAGATGATGTCGCTATCATACAAGGAAAATTCCCTCACGTAGGAGTGGCTCCAAGAGATGTTCAACTACAAGAAATCCCAGTCAAAAGGACTCCTATCAGTATGACACAAACTCATGCATGATGATAATGAACATCCCGCCAACATGGCATAAAAGGGATTTCAATGCAAACATACATGGCGACAACATGAGTATCCCATCAACATAACGACAAAGGGATCTCAAACAAAACATGAAGAATCATGACAACAAGTACATCACAAATAAATCCGCATCACATCAAGCAGGAATCATGAAAACAAGTAAGAAACAAGATCCCACATCAAGCATCAAACAAGGATCTGTGCAGTTCAATGCATGGCAAAAGAAGTACATGAACGCAGTCCATATACTTCACATCCTGGGGCCATCTGAAGAAAATCATGTCAAATTGCTGATGTTAGTTGTACCATCAATCTCGCGGCGTCGAATCTCATGGAATGACTGCTCGCATGCTAAATGCTGACACCTGCACTCCACTTAGAAAAGTGGCCGAAAAATGAAATGAGAAAATGGAAAATCTGAACACACCATTAGATTTGTGGTGTCGAATAGTGAAAAATCGACTGTCAAATTTCTGAATTCTGAGAAAGTGGAAATCTCGGGCTTAAGGAATCTTTTAGATTTCCCTTAGATTCCTTAAAGATTCCCTCCTCTGGTTCCTCTGCAAATTGGCTGCTCAGATTAGGAAACTAACTGCTCGATTGGGTTTGTGTCGCTGAGAGGTGTAAGATCGACATAAAATTTGTCCAATTTGGACATTGCAAAAAATTTCAACCTCCTAAGAATTTCGCTTAGTCATGGTTCCACCTGCAATAAATTAATTAAAAAAAAATCCTACCTCGATTTTCGTGCCCGCTCCTGGTTCCTCCATGCCCCTGGGTGCACTGTGCAAATGATGTTTATATAAATTCTGCGGTGGATTTACCAACGAAGTAGTTTGGTGTAATGGTAATAATAGCCATTAGTTGAGGAGGGGTCGGGTGGTCAAACCCCGCCCCTCCCATTTTAACACATTATTGTTTTTTTATAAACCGTATGTATGTTTTTAGGGGGGTTGGGTCCGCATTGGGCGGCCCGCCCCTTAACTCCTGCAACTGTGTATTAATTTGTATGGTGCATCAACCATATTGGAGGCATTGGGTTAATGTTTTATGGCGCATTAAATGGGGTTGTTTGATGGTGTGTTGTACATGCTTTAATGGAGGGTTCATGTATTAATTGGTTGGGCCGCCCATGGTGCGAGCCATCCACGTGGCCAGGAAGGTTCGATTCCTGCTAGCCCATTAACATTATGGCATACGTAAATGTGGTTTGGGGGTGTGGGCTGGGTCCACTGGAAGTGGCTTGCCCACCCCATGTTTAGTTTTGTTTATGTGTGGATCGGTTGGAGGGTGGACCGGTGGGGGTCACGACCCGTCAGTTCTTAGCGTTTAGATGAGGTTTTCCGGCGGGGGTCATGGCCCATCAACCTTTTATTAATTCAATTTGTAATATCGTTTGGGGTGGTGGGGGTGGTGGCCCACCACCTCACATATTTTTTTTTTTGATTTTTATTTAAAAGAGGGGTGATTTTCAATTATTTAGAAAATAAGGGATATTGGGAAAATTATGAGGCCACAATTTCGACCATTTTTGAGAGCTAGGTTTCATGCCCCGGAGTTTTTCAAATTGTAGGACACTTAGACCTGGCCCACAACCCAACTTTGACCAGAACTTTGACTGGCTTGTTCTCCCTCACACGAGCTCGTATTGACGAACCGTTCACATCGACATGATCAAGACGATGAGATCTATGCTCTGGTCCTAGTTTGAAAGCATTTTTATCACTTCAATTTTTGAGCTTCCATAAGCCCTCTTTGTCCTGTGTGTGTCCTTGGAGTGACCTAGATCATTAGGTCGTACAAATGCCTATATAATGCATCATTTCCTGCAAAACGATATTATCACTACTTTAAAATGATCACAAACTATATGTCAATTTCAATTAGATTGTACTTAGTATTTAAAAAACTTCTTAAAGACTTTAAAAATTCTCCATTTTCATGGGGAAATTTTCCTCATCTACCAAAAACATAATTGGTAGTGTTCCCATGCTAGTAACACGGGAAGATACATGAAATGTCACTTCAAATTGTGCAATGATATCATGTTATGCATCCAAAACATCATCAGCAGATCATGACATATGTTGTTTAGGAGGTGAAGATCCAACCATATGTGGTTGAGTAGGTGTATCAGTCTCAGTGACTAGTGTGTCACACATAAGCGAAGCATTGACACTCCTACCAATGCCAACCCCCACAGTCAGAACATGAGGTTTGTACTCCACCAAAAACTCTTGTAAAATAAAGATTTATTTATTTATTTATAAAGGATAAGAAAATTAAAATCATAAACAAATTAATGGGATAATTAAATGAGTTGCTTACCCCATATTGACGAATTTGGTACATCAAGGTTTTGATTTTACCTCTTATCTCTTCTATTTGAGGCTCAATCAGAATTAAAGCACTCAATGTCTTGTTTACTTTCATTTGAAGCTTCTTTATTGTTTGGATCAGATCAATGGACATAAAAATTTCTTCTTTAGTAATCTCTTTCTCAGGAGCATCTGTGGACTGCTCTAAGGTTGGTGCCTTCCCCTTATCACTCTGTTTATCAAATAAGTGTAATTTGAAATTCATCCACAATTAATCATCATTATATTAATAAGAAAACCAATACTCACAATATATTGTGGTAAATGACAATCATAACATATGATCGACATTGCTTACAAGTTGGGTAAAATTGAATACACTCGTCCCCATAATAACAATATTTGTATCTATTTGATTCAAATTGTAATCAATGAGAAACTCTTCCCATGCAACTATTGATTTAATGACACATATGAATACACGATTTCCTTTACACCCCTCAAATATGCAATTGGGTTGCTTATTTATGGTCACGAGCCGTGTACTATTTATAAACCCTGCAACATTACCTACTGGTTTTGGCCTTCCATCAATATACATAGTTGCACCTTTATTTTGATCATTGTCTTTTAGTTGTATACACTCCATATATTCACATACTTTTTCTATATTGGACTATTCATACCCAATCATTGTAGTAGTAACAAGGTTAGACATAGTCCATCAATTCAGTTAATCCTTCGTAACATACATTTATGCCATCCATGGAAAATAGCCCAAAACCATGTAATGACGATGGGGCAATGCAATATATCATTTCTTTGATATAAAAATCAGTTTTTATTTCAAGAAGATCCTTGGGTGCCCATTGTTTCACTAGATGTTTGTACCTCAAGGGCACCTTGATGTCATCTTTGCTCTCATTATCATAAGAACACGAACCCCCTTTAACGCAAAAAAATCCATGTCTCTATGGAATTTTCTTCTAATATTTTCACCTCTAATTGATCTTCACTTGCTAGATGACGTAGTAGATGCTTGGTCAATTAATTCTATGCTACTTGAACTTCTGTCACTCGACGATGATAGATCTGACAAATACCTATTTGGTTGAAAATCGTATAAAAATCCATCAAATGAGAGAAACTATTAGCAAGTGTCATAAGGGATGTTGAGAACTCAACATAATCTGATAGGATTTAATTTTCCATTACAAAAAAAATACCCACATACTTCAATATGTTGAAGAATGTAACTAGTTTTGGTGGAATAAAAGGAATTTTTTTTGGATGTCGATACTGTTGAGGTTTTATGACTTGTGAAGCCCACAAGGGCATATTAGATGAATCCCTTCAGAAGTCTATAAATTAGAGTGAGGTGAAGCCTCATTCTCACCAACCTAAGTGCAATTCATCATAAGTGGAGAGCATCTAAAGTAGCCGCAGCCTAAGGGATTCTTGTTAAGTGAAGTAAGAGGCAGTTTTGGGTTTGTTTTGTCTCTATTCCAAATTTTTTCTCACAATCCCGATATCTCTCTTTGGAAAGAGATTCTATAGGAGAAATACAGACACGTCGAAATACATTGTCTAAGCCTTTTTTTATGCAATCGTAGTAAAGCAAACTCAACACAAATAGTCTTACCACTACTAGTAGGTGTTGCAACTAAAATATTATCATTTGAGTTATAAAGCACTGCAAATACTTGAGTTTGAATAGGATTGAAGTGTCTAAACTATTGATATAGTGCTTCATATGAAGGATTTATTAATGCAGACATATGAAGTTCGTATGAAGCCAAAATTTCCCTAAGTTTGTATGACATCCCAATTGGAAAAACACAAAGGGAAAATTGTTCTTTTGGAGGTTAGGGAAAGCAACAAAGAGAAGCTGGAGGAGGAGGAAGGCATGACCAAGAAACTTCAGGATAAATACAACTTCAGTTGGTTCTTTTGGACATGACCAAGCAACAAACATGGAAGAGGACATCATTGAGCAACATATGCAACTGGCTAGGATTGGACAGTATGATCACAAACCCTTATTTTTACTATTAACACAAAAATATCCATATCTGTAAAAAAGAAAATTTATTGATGTTTGGTAATGGAATCAAACCCATTGAACCTCACATTGAGAAGATAGAGGTTGCAGTGTTTATAAACTTTCAACACACTTCATAACCTTCAACATTTAAACATGTAGGAAAAACAAGAACTTGTGCCCATTCCTCCTACATTCCTTGCACTAGACCTTGTGGGCAAGACTGAAACCTAAAAACTAAATATTTGTTTACAAGAAACAAAGAATGTTTGAGGAAGCATGCACATGACTTTAGCCCCCTTGTGACCATACAAAATTTAGTCTAAAAAAATGCATTCTCTCGATTGGCTAATCACCAAACCTACATGGAACTATTGTTTAAGGATAATAATTAAGGGAGATACGTGGGATGAAAAGATTCTTAGGGAATATTTATAGGAATATTATACGTTTCCCAACCAAGTGTGCCAACCAACTTAAACATGAAATGGAAATCCATTCAACAAGAGTGAAAAATTTAGATTTGGCCTAGTGTTGTCTCCAAATATGAAGTTAAAAGTTCCCTATCTTCAATTGGTTCTTTTGGACATGACCAAGCAATAGACATGGAAGAGGACATCATTGAGAAACATATGCAACTAGAAAGGAATGGCACAAACCCCTCTTTTTACTATTAATACAAAAATTATCCGTAACTGTTTAAAAAGAAAATTTATTAAGTCTACTAAGGTTTGCTGAGAGTGTAATGACGTTAAGGTTTGCATAGTGTAATGATGTTGTTAAAATTATCAATATAATTCTAAATCAAATTTTATTTTATTATTAGACACTCTAGTATTTGACTCATTGGATATTCACCATATGTTTTTTTATTTTTATTTATTTATTTTAATTAGATGATTCCACAATATTCTCTTTAGATTTGTAGGGGCATGAGTAAGCGTGTCTAAAATCAATGCCACTCGAAGCACTGGGGTACACATAATTAGTGATGAGCCTTGGCTTCTCTATGTACGTGCCATGATGTGGTCATTTTTAAGGTAAGAGAGTAACAAAATCCTTCACATCTAACTAAAAGTGTAAACAAACCTGAAATATATGGCAACCATTTTTGTTAGTCATTGAAATTGTTTTACATATTTTGTCAATTTATTCTTCTAGTCTTAATCCTCGAGGGTTAGCTCAATTGGTCAAGTCATCATCCCATTGTTTAAGTACTTTTACTATTGAGAGCTCACAAGTTCAATTCTCTCAACACTGTTGGGGTTAGGCTCTGTGGTTGAAGTCATCCCTTCTGGTGAATCTGTCTGGAACAAATATTCTATGGACGTAGCGACAATTGATCTTTGGGGTCCATGAACCACATAGAATCTCTCTCTCTCTCTCTATATATATATATATATATATATTATATTGTGGACGTAGTGAAAACCGATCTTTGGGGTCCATGAACCACATAGATATATATATATATATATATCTGGTTCATAGACCCCAAATACCGGTTGTCTCTACGTCCCCAAAATATTTGTTTGAGACAGATTCACCAGAATGGATGACTTCAACCACAGAGCCTAACCCCAACAATGTTGAGAGAATTGAACCTTTGGAAAACATTATTTCCCATCTCTATCAGTGAGGAAAATTAATTAGACTTTTTATTTTAAAATTAGAATATCATTGTTTTGTTTATGTGTATAAATATATAAAAGTGACACCACACAAATTGATATGTATGACTGAAATTATTGTTCGAAGAAACTATTAATTGGCTAAGGTTCCCTTGTAGTTGGCCAACATAGCTTCAACTTTGACTTTTCTTATGAAAATTGAACCAAACTACAAACACAAACTCTAGCCATTTTATTCAATTTTTTTTTAGTTTACCTTAAGTAAATAAATAAATAATATTTACTTTTCTCGTGGAGAAAGGTAATGCACATATCTTCATTTCGTTTTTCGATAAATTTAGTGACTAGAAGCAACTTTATGGATTTAAGTGAGATAAAAAATAAATGTTCTTCGATATTAAGAATTTTTGTTTTATCTTCATTATATAAAATAAATATTTAATTGGTATATTGCTATATATTATTTAAATTAACACTTTAATATTTATATGTAATTGCAATTGTGAACCGTGGAGGTGGGGAAACATATTTATAATATGAGGTGGTTAAAACATGAAGAATAAACAAATAAACAATATTTGATATTATACAATATTTTTTTTTTCATAACACTACCTAGCAGTATGGTTATGTGCTTGGACCCTACATAGACCACATGGGTAAGAAAAAGAACTACTCTATCTCATATGATTATTGGGATTGAATACTTGAAAGCTGCCATTGACCTCTATGATGTGACTATGTTTAGGTATATGTACACCAAATATGGGTATAAATTTATCTTTTCTTTGTCAACCGAATTTGTGGGGGCAACCATAATGAATTTCTTGGCACTTTTTCTAGCCCTAATAACAAAGAAAAAATCACATTACATAGTGCAAAAGTGAGATTAGTTGGAGGGAATTCAAGACCTGCGCAAAAGGATATAAGGGTTAATTTCATAGTCCTCTCAAGTTCGACCATTATGTAAAATAGATCGAAGACTTTTGGCACCTCCATTGGCCCTTAATCAATATATCAAGACCACATACCTACTGTAGCAAAGAGAGAGCGTAAGGAGATTTTTTTTTTTTAAATATGAAAGGCTTGTCAAGCAGCCATAAGGAGGATGCACTCACTGGTATAGGATCGAATGTCAAAAATGGCATCACAAGGTATGCAAAACCTCTGAAATATATGAGCATATTTGCATCTCTGGTATGTATATTCCAACCACTATAGATCAATAAATATGTTAGAGTTTTGCAAGGAATTAAAGTCCTATGTATTTTTTAACCATGATAACTCTAGACCCTTGTTAAAGATATGAAGTTTATGTGGTATTAAGTGACAAATTTACATCCCTAGAAATGGCTCAAGTACTCTATAAAAGGTTCACAATTATGTGGTATAGTCCTATGCATAAATTCCTCATTGGAAGAGGCACTGAGATCATTTCTACACCTGTGCATATATTAGTTCAAAGAACAAATTTGTTGAAGGGATATTTTGAGTATAAGACAAAAGTACCAAAGTTCTGAAGCATAGTCTCACTGCCAAGCGAAACTCATACCTTACATTTGTACAAGATATAGAAGGGCCTTCAATATACTTGTGCATGAGGTTTGAGCATGATTATCGTGCAAGTGAAGGCTAGAAAAGTAGGATCTTGGTTCTCCTCTTGTTCTGAGCATAAACACATTTCAAAAGACAGAATTCGAGCCTCAGTAAAAAAAGAAGAGAAGCCAAGGCTCCTATTACATTTATGTGCATGAGGGAGACCTAAAACAAAGGCAAATTAGGCTTATAATCTCATACAGTCCCTTGTACAACCAGAGTGACGAGCCTCGGTATTGCAACAAGAATGTTGCAACTCCCAAGGCTACCGACTTTAATTATCAACCCGGGGTTCGTACAAACTTAAGAGGTATCAACACTATATATGCAACATACAATGTGTCCTTGCTTTGCTGTCATGATGTAATAGAGTGCATGTATCAAATTCAAATCCTAAACTAATTACAGAAAATGAAATGTTCGAAATGGAACCTTAACCTATTGCAAGAAAGAAAGTACAAGGAAAGAAACCTATTCTAATTGCATAAAGATCATGAACTAAATGTAAAAGAAACCTAGCTTAACCCTATTTATCACATGTGATGATTTAAACTAACTGAGCATGAAATCTGATCTAGAGAGTACT
Source organism: Pinus tabuliformis (assembly GCA_031772625.1). NCBI lineage: Eukaryota > Viridiplantae > Streptophyta > Pinopsida > Pinales > Pinaceae > Pinus > Pinus tabuliformis. Next base: position 634,995,595 of record CM062804.1, on the reverse strand, counting down.
AACTGCTGTGTGTATGTGTAAATATAAAAGAACTCATTTTTTAAATCTTTTTGCTTTATAAATGCAAATGCTAATCTTTCCTTGACCTTTGGCAGGGGAGATAGGTGTGGAGCAAGAGGGGTACAATGATTTTGATGGCTTGGAGGTCAAGTAAGGGCCTAATCCCAACTTCAATGATGATTTTTCTCAATTCGACTCAAAATAGGTCGCTACAAGATTTCCTACAGGATGTACTAGTTCTCCTATAGGATCTCCTAGTTCTCCTATAGGATCCCTTGATTTACTACAGGATGTTATAGATTTACTATATGAAATTATAATTCATTGAATGACCAAGAAAATCAAATCCAAATTGGATGGGACAAATTTTTTTATTGACTAGGATGTCTTAGGTCTCCATTCCAAGTGGAATCACTCAAAAAGATCTCTGTTAACCCATGCTAAAAAATAGCACAAAATTACTAGTCGAAAATCTAGAAATTCGAGAACTAGTGAGCTAGTAAATATATAAAATTCCTAACCTAATCAAGTGCAAATTCAATGGGGTAATTTTTGTTATGAACTAGAATGTTTTTGTAATCTAATGCAAGTGGAACCAACTCGATTGAAGCTCGTTAGCATGCTCTAAAAAATAGCATAAATTTACTATTCTTTGCCACAAAGGAGTTCCAGAAATCTAGATTTGGGAATAAGAAAACTAATCCAAGTAGCTCAATGATTACTATGACCTTCCAAATATTTTCCAAGGATGAAATGATGCTTGTGATCCTGCAAAATAACTTACATAAACCATTTAACCCAATCTTACAACAAGAAATCATTAATACTAAATGCAGAAATAGAAAGAAATAAAAACAAGAGATGCATATGAATAAGAAGTGAAAAGAAGGAAAGAAAATGATACAAAAGGGCTCTGAGGCTCCTAGGATGGCCAAGCCCAAGGAAAATTAGAGACCTATGGAGGAGAACAAGATTTAGAAGCTGAACATGACACCAATCTTCATTATTTTCATTAATACAATTACATCCTTGTAAGAAAATACAATGGAGCTGCAGAAATACAAGTTCTCTCCACAAGAATACTAATGAAGATCTCTCCCTAGAAGAAAATTCGACTTGGTAATTATAAAAAATGATTAGGAATCATTCCCCATGAATCAAGGAAGCTTTCCCCACCAAAATCCCTTGATCAGTGGATTTGGTTCCCAATACTAGGAATCTGAATTAAATGGCAGGGAACACATTCCTAGATTTTCTCAATCATTGGAGATGTGCCATAATTCATAATATCTCATTGATTTATTATTTAATAGTGATCCTCTTGTAGTAGGGAGAAAGTCCCTAAATTATCTCCTCCTCCAAATCTTCACAATCTGCCCAATATTCTCATAATATTCGACAAAAATAAATAATATTAGGCACAAATATGCAATTATTCATAGCCTTCCTAATAAATATATTAAAGTTAAAAATACATTATCTAATGCAAAAAGAGAGGTTTAATGTGCCGAAGGATGGTCATAGGCCTTAATTTATGTTTAATTTAGAGGCATGGCCTTAATTTATGCCTAATTTAGAAGCCCATCGTACCCCCTTGTTGAAAGTGTTGCTCATCCTCTAAGCAACTTAGTGACCTCATTATGCCTCATTCATGGCCCTAGAAGCCTCTCTCTTGTGCATTAAGAATCTTGGCTGTAAGTTCTGCAAGGACAAGCCCAAAAACAAATTTTTGCAAAGAAAAATCCTTATTTCTTGAGATCATTAGTTTGCGTTCCTCTCGTTATTCAAGATGGTTCTTGAATCTTTTTTAGTTTGAAAAAGTCTTCCACATCCTTATCAACCTTCTACTACCTTGTTCCACCATTTGTAAATTTCTGAAACCTTCAAAATGTCTTTAGATGAGAACTAGGACATCCTGTAATAATTCCTGTTAAAACTACAGGAAACCGTTTTTGAGCATAAATGATAGTATGAGCCTAGGACAAGCCCTCAACTTGACTCCCATGCCTTTCTCTCTCATTTCTGTAACATCTTTTAGGCTTTGGACAAAATCTAGAAAGAGATTAGAGACCTCTTGGAAAATCTCTTTTCATCACTGCAGTTTCAGTTCTGTTTTGATGGTGGATGCCTCATTTCCTTTTGTTGCCTTCTTATTCTCTCTTGTGGCCTAGATGTTTGCCTAATGGCCTTAGAGTTCTCTGTTTTGATTAGGTCTCTGTTAGGCACTGTCATTTTGAGTTTTAGCACATTTTTTTCTTTCTTCCTTCTTGTAGCAGCATTCTGCCTTCCTGTAGTATTCATTCCTTCTTCCTTCAGAGTCTTGTAACTGTATGGGAGTGATGAGAAATGATGTAGGTTTGTGAAAATGGAGAGGATGCTCTGTTTGTTTTTTCAAGAAATTTTCAAGGTGAGATATGGTTTGTTCTTGAAATTATGAAATGGGATGGATGAATGATGGATATATAGTGAATATGAAGTGGATGGAGGGCTTGGAGTGCTGTGGTGACTTGGCCTTTGCAAAAATTTCTTCTTTTAACTGTTGTCCTCATTCCTTGAAATCATCACCCTTCATAATTTGACTTTTTAACATTTCATGAGTGAAGGAGTGAGTTTCAATTAACTAGTTTAAGGTGGCTGAGACCGCTGACCCATCCTTAGCTTATAAAACCTCATCTATCATGCATTGACAACAAATTTCTAACTATAATATGCTCAAGAGAAGAGGTCAAGAATATTGTATACCTATACCTACCTAATGGTTGTTAGAGAGACATGCATGTTGCTGCTGAGTTGATGTTGTTGTGCTTCTCATGACTCATGTACATCTTTTTGACTGCATTTTTATTTTTTATTGATCTTATTTTGCTGATGGGTTGTATTCTTGTTGATGTGCAGGTGATGGCTTCCCCTGTTGCTGCTGAGCTTTGGAGGAGCTTCATTGTGCCTGTAGTTATGCTTCTCCTCTTTTAATCATGGTGCTAAAGGTTAGACCTAGAGTCTGCTATTCCTTCCAATTAGGCTACTGTAGCTGCCCTTTTTTTTTAATGTTTGTGTCCTTTCTTTGTTGGAGGGTAAATAGGTAGTAGAATGAGTGGAAGGTGTGGCCATAGAGTGACATGGTCATGATGGGTGTTGGCTTAGATGTGGTGAAGTCAATGTCATTTTTTCCTATCCAAAAATAGGTCTGCATCATAATTTTTCCATCGGATTGCCTTTCCTGTAGATTTTCAGAACTTCCTGTAGTACTACATGAGACTCCTGTAGTAATTCAGGACAACCTCTTGTAGCAGAATTGTTTTGTCCATGTCTCCCAAACGGTAGAATGGGTTGACCTGAAAATTTCTGAGCATGTTGCCATCATCATTATGCACCTCCCCATAAAAAAAAGTTGGTCAATGGATGCACGGATCTCAAGAAAAACTAAAAATGGCTGAAGGTGATGGAGGCTGATTTCTTGGAAACCGTGCACTAGAATTTGCTGAAATTGCTTGGGCATGTTACCATCATCCATATGCATCTCTCCATGAAACAAATTTTTAAATGGATGCACAGAGATCGAGAAAATGAAAAAATGACTGTTTTGTTGGAGGCTGATTTCTCGAAAACTATGCACCGGAATTTGCTGAAATTTCTTGAGCATGTTACCATCATCCATATGCATATCCCCCTGAAACAGATTTGAAAATGGATGCATGATTTTCAACTTATGGCCAAAACAATTTTTTTCTCTATGTATTTTTATTTCCTGTAGTAAAATAGAGCCTTCCTGTAGTATTTTGGGACAACAAGGAAAATGAGTGGTAGAAGCTTGGAAATGATGAGTAGATGGTGGAAATAGATTAGGGTGATGGATTGGCATGGCCTTGGTCATGTTGGAGCATTTGAGCAAAGGAGGATAAAGTCAAAATTTGATTTCTTTTGACTATGTTTGACCTATTTTTTCTTTTCTTTTGTGCCAACTTGTTTTTGTTCCTTGTAGATGTTGGAGAGCACCTACATTCATCAAAGAGATAGATGGAGCAAGGATTTTTTTTATTTTTATTTTTTAGGCCTACTCACTGCCTCAATGAGGTTTTCAACCCTAGGTGGCTCAAAGGAGGTTTTCACCTAGGAATTTTTTTTTTCTTTTTTCAACCCATTGACCACCTTATAGAGTTTTTAGATCAATGAGCCAATCTGAGGAGCCTCAAAGGAGGTTTTCACCTGAGTTTTTTTAAAATTTTCTCCTATTTGTCATATATATATATATATATTTGTACCCTACCCTACTTGAAAAACAAAATCACTTTCAAGTATAAGAATACTTCCAATGGAGCCATGTGCACATCAAGATGACAAACAGAATGATGTGTAGGCTTGAAATGTACGCTTTGACATGTACCTAGATTTCAGAGACCAAATGATTTGACTTTGAAAGGATCAAGCATAGTTGAAAAAGAGAGTGATGCTCCATATTGTTGATTTTTTTGAACCAAACCTCAATATAAATTTGATGTCCTTGGTTTTCTTGCTTATCTGGATCATTCTTCATGTCTTCTTCTACCATGACCTTCAAATTTTCCTCTTCTTCTTCTCTCTCTTTTTTTTTTTTTGATTGTTCTCTTGAATACATGGAGGATTTGATGGTAACCATGAGGGATCTCTCTCGATCTTTGATTTTGATGTCTTCTCTTCATCAAGTGCAGCTCATGATTCTGTGGTCTTCTCATTTGAATCTTCTTCTTTTGGATGTGGTCCTTCAATGATATCAAGATAATCTCTTTTTTGAAATACTCTTCTTGAGTTATGGTGAATACCATTGATCTCAAGAGGAGATGTTGGAAGTGTTGTACCTCAACATTGTAAGTGGGCTGAGCTACTTCAATGTGTGGGTTTGGAAATGGTGGTACAGGTAGTTGAGTGGGAGTGGATATTTGAGATGGATGTGGTTGGGGTTGTGGTTGTGGTTGTAGTGGACATGAATGGTAGGGATAACATGGAGTTGGGTATGGAGGATATTGAGGAAAATACTGAGGATATTGTGGATGGCTCCCATAAGTTGCTTGCCAACCTTGTTGCCAAGACTGGTTTTGGGGTTTGTTACAGGGAAAAGTGTCTATATAGAACTGCTCTATCCCACTAAGGTGTGACAGCTGCCTTAGAAACAAACAGAGAAAAACTACTTTTGTTTTTCCTTTATGAATTATAGATAGAGAGGAACATAAAGACCAACCTCTGTCTTGCGCTAATCCTTCGATTCGATCCCTCTCTTCTTTGATAGTCCTCAGCTACCTGCTCCCTTGCATGCCCAGCTTCACAAAGTACCTGTAAGATCACAGAAGCATAGCACTATACAAAGACATGGATCTATATTCATAAACAATCTAGGATCAGATGTAAATTGACCATACAAATGTAACAAGCATCAATGATACAAAAGCATGGAGGAAAACTCAAATAGTTTTAATTGATAAACAAGAAAATATCTAGGAGGAGTTACAACCAGTTGTTCCGACCCAGCATCAACCTTCCAGCAAAGAAGCCCCTCTTCACCTCAAACAAAGCTTAGATCACCCAAAAATCTGATGTTTGTCTCTAGAAACCAACAACAATTCCTTACAATATGCAAAATTCCAGCCTCTGGATCTCTGGGATGAGGGATCCATATATAGATATCTGTAAGGGGGATGAGTTAGCTTGTGATTTGATTAGTGTCTTCTCTCTGATATTTCTTGCTTCCACTTGGAGACTGAAGGCCTCTTACTCATCCTTGGTCGAATTCAGTGAGGCAAGTGTCACAGGAGAAGATTCTGGAAGCTTCCATTGCCTCTCCACCTCGCGGAATGACACTGCCATTTGTCATTTCTCGCCCATCGCACCCCACAGAAGGGACTTTTGAAATGCAACGCACCCTCACAATGTATTTGGGTGAGATGCAATGCACTTAGCCAGTGGAGCAGCTGCAATGATCTTGTTTTGACCAATTCTGAGCAGTTTCTCATGGAGAACTTCTGGGAGAAGCTGTAATCTATTGACCTTGTTCCTTTAGGGGTTAGAACAACACTTTTAGGGACTTAGGAGCCCTTGGTTTATGGACATTTCATGCTTAGGGTTGTAGGGCACAAAAATGTCTATAACAGTTGCCCCCTAAAGTATGAGGCCGTTAACCTTTTGGTGTCGGGTGAAATGCTTTATTATGAGGATCTGAAGTTCTTTCAATGCTGGGAGGAGACCTGTAATAAGATACAATACAATACATTATCTTCATATTGTTTTCATGATCTGGCTGAGGCGGGCATTCCCATGCTCAGCTTTATAAATTCATTTTTATGTACATAGGACAGACAATCGTCTGAGTGTAGACTGATGATTCTGATAGAGACATCATCCTTTTGAGTGGATGATTATCTGTGCAGCAATGATGTACATTTAATGTCTTTATTTCCCTGAATATATATCGCAGCTCGGATGGATGAAACTAGATCTGGGGTCTTCAATCTCGTCCGATCTTCACTTGAAGTACAAGTCGATCCATGTGAGAAATGTTCTGAAGTCGAACATGGAAAGACATTTCTTGATTACCAGTCAATGATGTAAACTGTTAACAAGCACGAGAGGAATCACCGATAATGATAATGACCCTCAAGGTACTGTAGTACAATTCACGTGGTGTGAATAAAGGACTTGGCGTCGAACACCACGCAAAATCTTTCGGTTGAAGGCCATTGATGTATACCTGTCGTCGGAAGTGAGAAACTTGCCATTGAGGCATGTAAGCTTCAAAGTACTGAATGGGGTGTTCCTAGATCAAATTCTTGGATAATGAGCTGATGTCGACAAGAAGTGATCCGTCACAGGAGGGCTTTAATGATTCCCACATCAATGACACAGAACGGAGCAAATGATTTTAATGGAGGTGAAAACGATTTGGTGATATAAGGTTCAGGGTGGCGGTCATGAAAGAATGGAGTATAATGTATGGTAGTGGGTGAGACACAGGTGAATTCTCTGAATGACTTCTCTTGAACATATCGACGACACTGATGTGATGGATTGGTAGCATTAACCCCAAATGTGGATGGTATGGCATGACCATGGTGATGTGACCGGTGAATGAAACAACCCAACCTGACTCGGACACGGAGTGGAAGTGTCATGTTCAAGAGCGACTTGCTACCAATAAAGTTTCTTTGAGTTTTCTTCCCAATTTTCCCCAGTCATTGCTGACTAGTACCTCTTTATTTTTGTCAAGCTTGAGGAGGATAACATATGCTTGTTCTATAATTTGCCTATCGGGCAAACCCATCGCTATGTTTTAACGAGCCTAGCGATAGTGAAACTCGTTCTCGTCTATAGACAAGTTTGTCGCTATTAATCTTTTTAACGAGTTTAACGAAAAAGATAACTTGGTCCTTTTCAATTTTAGAGAGTCTGAAAAGGAACGTAAAGATAACTCCAAAATTCATTTTTCGTCATCTAATCCCTTAAGTCCAAAAAAGTATAAAACAATACAGAAGGGATGAATTTTCGATACTTTTAACGAGCCGAACAAAACAAGCGCTTGATCTTTTTGTGTAATAATCCCTCAGGTCCAAAAAGATTAAAATCTAGAGGAGGGATAGCACTTCCTGTCCCTTTAACGAGCTGGAGAGGCCAATGGCTCGGAAATCTTTTCATATTTTATGAGTCAGTTGAAAAGTGCTTAAAGGAGACTCGTCTTTTGAGGAACGAGTGATAAAATGGGTAGCAGCTGATTCCAGTTAAGGTTTGGAATTTTCCAATCACGGCAGTGTCACAAGGATGGCTAGTGAAATCACTCTTCGCAGCTATTCCTCAAAATGGGTAAACAATCAAATGGAGGTGAATGATCGGCCAATGAAAAAGTGGAGGTTACGGTGCAAACACGACCAAGGCTTTAATGGCTGAAGTACTACATTCACGATGGTTATTTACCTGGGAATAGTTCATTTTTTAACGAGCTTAAATGCGGGTGGAAACATTTGCTCATATCTTATGTTTATTTTTTAACGAGCTTGAACTATGTGCTAAAACTGCTCGATTAATCCAGTCGTGTGATAAGAATGTCTCATATAAAACGACAACTTTTAGAGATTTTCCCCACATCCTTTCTTTATGCAAGTTAGGAAACAACTAATCCTATGAGTTTAAAGGGTTAGAGGACCTACAAATTTTAAAAAAATAAATAGTCATTCTTCGCTTGCACTCCAAAAGGTTTGCATGCCCCTAGGTATAAAACAGAGTTTCAAGGTCACCCTCTATTCGAGCTGACAAAACATTTGTTCTATCAGGAAGGGTATACCTCTTTCAGGCTACCCAAAGATTTCTTTATTCACAGCGCAAACAAAACACTTCTTCGGCGATGTCTATCGAAATAAACAAAGGTGAGCGGCGATGCCCGCCAACCCACATAAATTTGACAAGAGGATCTTGTTCTAGAATAACCCCCTCTTCCAATCACGGACAGGGGTACAGACTAGTCATATTCTCTCGCGGAAACCTACCCTATACCCGAAGTTTTCCTGCCGAAGCAGACCAGGGTGCATGCCCCCTGGGTTTCAGTCATGTCCCCCCGAATCACTCGCGCTCATCGGGTGGACGGACTGGAGATTGAGACATTTCTTGCGTGAAAAGACCATTCAGGGATGGTATATGACTATTTTCTATGCGTGATCCGGGAAATGAAAGCTGGTCCACGAGCTTGACCACTCTTCCTTCGTGCGGAAAACACATCACTCTAAAGAGTGATGAGACAATGGCTCTCATGCAATAAATATAGTCTCGTCCAAAGAGTAGATTGTAATCCAGGGGTCCTTGAACTACCATCACGTTCATGTGAACGGTTTTCCCTCTCAATTTTATGGGCACATTGGGAAGGATCCCTAACGGTCAACTGGTTCCTTTATCAAAGCCTGTCAGATTTCTCATCTCAGGCAAAAGCGATGGCGAACCAAGCGCTTTCCAAGCAGTTGAGGAAAGGATACTCACAGAAGCCCCTTCATCTATGATGGTACCAGCCATAACCATTTTATATATTTGAACAATAATTTAGAATGGTATACTAGCTGGTAAATGGGGTCTGCCTAGTTGATTCCAGTCGAAGGAGACAACTAGGTTGCTTGGAGGTGGGACCGAATAGATGGCCGGGTACGACTCTGACGAACTTCCTTCCTGCGGTAAAGGAACGGGTAAATTGCCCCCATGTTCGTTGGAGTCTGTGCTTATGAAGAGAATTTGGACGGTGTTATCCTTGTTCTCTTCAGTGACTGTATCATCTGAAGATGTAACCTCTGAAGGCAAGACCGGGTCAGCTGCCGCCTCGACCTTTTGACTTTCGTCTAGTATGGATTCAAATGATTTATCTTCAACGATATATGCTTCAGCCGACCACCTGAGCGGGCTAGCCAGATTTTCAACTGGTGACGGACTCGGTAAGAGTTTTTTATATCCAGGAGGAAGTCGTAACGGTGAAACTGGATGATCATCCAAAACTCTTTTAGCTTCGTCTAAGAAGGGACAATGGTGGACGGCGTGATCGCCTTCGCACAGTTTACAAGGAAATCTATATTTTCCTTTTTGTCCTGGGGCTTCACTTTCACTAGTTGACGATGTGTTTTCAACATGATCATCAGAGGTTGACGACACGAGGTTGTGCAAATGGGGAGACCAGTCCCTTAAGATCCGAGGGATGCAAGGAAAATCTCTGTGATAGTGGTCTCCCTTGCAAATGACACACGACGATTTAGGCCTGGTCGGTGCAGTGTGTGGATTTTCGTTAGACGACACTCGTTTGCCCCCACTCGCTTTTGGCTCCTTCTTCTTCTTCTCTTTCTTCTTCTTTTCCTTCTTCTCCTTAGGTACTTGACTTTTGGCTTTACCAGCCCCATCAAGCGAAGAGGAAGGGGGAAAGGAAGAATTAGAGGAAGTAGAAGGTTGGTGGTTAACTCTGGACTCGTCTATTTGCTCATTTGATTGTTCAGGAATAGTGGTGTTCTGAACGACAGAGGTTGAGAAGAGCCATACAGGCAAACCAATTGTCAGTCCTGGAAGCGACAATGTGGCCATATGAGGTGCACCAACATCTCCCTAAGAGGAGAAGGGACTAGGATTTCCTCCAAGGGGAATTCCTTGGTTGGTGGACTCCATTTTCTCAACCCGAGATCAACGTAGGAAAGGGGTAATGAATATTCCGTTTAAAATAAATTTTAGACGCTTTGACACAACTTGTTTTTTCAGTTTTTAAGAGTCGAGAAAAAACAAAAGATGACTCTAGTCTCCTTTGATTTTTAATGAGCTTGAAGTGACAAGTGATCAGATGGACCTTTTCCGTTAAGGAGTCTGAAAAGGAATGAAAGGGACTGATCTGGAAGTCTAGGTAGAGGGAGTACCAAACCAATCGCAAAACTGCAGAATAATTTTTACGGTACGACAGTCAATCTTCCCGAATACTGTGTTCAGTGAATTGCGATCGATAGGGCGGCAGACATGGCTTCCTATGGATAAAGGATTTAAGCCTATAGGGGTCTCCCAAAATATACTCGACGGTACGTGGGAGCACAAGTCCGTACTGGCACTTATCGTCTCAAAGTGGAGGAATCACCCAACCATCAGTGAGAACAACAGTTACCAGGCTTTACGACGCCAGAATACGTCTCTAGCCTAGACCTCTAAATGTTGTGCGTTAAGTTCCAAAGCATTGTTAGATTCATTGAATTTATTTTAAGTTGATCTTGCTTATGAAGTTTGCCTTTTGGGTTCACCACGAGATGTAGATGTAATTCCTAAAATGAAATCTAAAGATGATAAACAAGCTTTTTATCTCTTTTGTGCAATGAAAATCCTAGCTACTAGGGAAAAGAAAGACAAAACCTTATCACAAAGAGCAAAGAGCACACTGTAAATGCACTTTCCTAAATCAAGCCAAACAGACTGTCTATATGCAAATGCACATGCATGTATTTGTTTTCAACTTTCTTAGTATATGGATGCTAAAAAGAAAGTTGATGCACAAATCTGAATTTCTTTTCAAGCGAAAAATATAAACAAGCTTCTTTTCGAAATCAAAAATAGAGATGATTACAACACCTTACGATTTTGAAATGAATACTTGTTTTTGACACTAGAAAATTACAAATTAAGACCAAAGGCAATAGTAACAGGATAATCAACCATCAACAACAATCAAACTTTCTCCTACGATCGAAATTGACACTTGCGACAGATTCAAATCAAAGGACGACAGTACGACTATGCTACTTTCGCAAAGGAAAACTGTAAATGACTCAACAAACACACAAAAACATCTACAGTTCTTTTGTACAAAGGAGGCAGAATAACAGTAAGGAAAAGGAGTTTCAAACAGACATACACTGATCACAGGCAGCAAAATACAGGAATAGAACTGGAAAGAATGAAGCACAGAAGCCACAGCTGCACAGAGCTAGTCTGATCAGCGCACCTGTAACACAGAGAATCTGAAATGCAGCGCAGGTTGTCCACTCGGGAAGTGCGCTGAAATTTAGAATCTTTGAACAGAACCTGCGCTGGGCCAGAAACGAGACTCTGTTCGGGTTCCGGGTCACAGTTTGCAGTTCAGTTCTTGGTTTTTGGCTGAGTAAAAAGCAATCAGTAATGCAACAATCAGGGGTAGATCTAAGGAGGATCTAAGAGCTATCACAAGGGCAATCAGATAGTTTGTGAATCAGTTGTTTAAATCATAAACAGATCCAGTAGATGGATTGAAGTAGCAGTTATCTACTTTGCATTCGTTATGACAAATGCAGTTCGAATGCTACTTGTAAGTTTATGAAATAGACAACAAGGAATGATAAACAAACAAACTAATTATATCCCCAGTGGAGTCGCCATTTTGTTACAGGGAAAAGTGTCTATATAGAACTGCTCTATCCCACTAAGGTGTGACAGCTGCCTTAGAAACAAACAGAGAAAAACTACTTTTGTTTTTCCTTTATGAATTATAGATAGAGAGGAATAGAAAGACCAACCTCTGTCTTGTGCTAATCCTTCAATTCGATCCCTCTCTTCTTTGATAGTCCTCAGCTACCTACTCCCTTGCACACCCAGCTTCACAAAGTACCTGTAAGATCACAGAAGCATAGCACTATACAAAGACATGGATCTATATTTATAAACAATCTAGGATCAGATGTAAATTGACCATACAAATGTAACAAGCATCAATGATACAAAAGCATGGAGGAAAACTCAAATAGTTTTTATTGATAAACAAGAAAAGATCCAGGAGGAGTTACAACCAGTTGTTCCGACCCAGCATCAACCTCCTAGCAAAGAAGCCCCTCTTCACCTCAAACAAAGCTTAGATCACCCAACAATCTGATGTTTGTCTCTAGAAACCAACATCAATTCTTTACAATATGCAAAATTCCAGCCTCTGGATCTCTGGGATGAGGGATCCATATATAGATATCTGTAAGGGGGATGAGTCAGCTTGTGATTTGATTAATGTCTTCTCTCTGATAGTTCTTGCTTCCACTTGGAGACTGAAGGCCTCTTACTCATCTTTGGTCGAATTCAGTGAGGCAAGTGTCACAGGGGAAGATTCTGGAAGCTTCCATTGCCTCTCCACCTCGTGGAATGACACTGCCATTTGTCATTTCTCGCCCATCGCACCCCACAGAAGGGACTTTTGAAATGCAACGCACCCTCACAGTGTATTTGGGTGAGATGCAACACACTTAGCCAGTGGAGCAGCCACAATGATCCTGTTTTGACCAATTCTGAGCAGTTTCTCATGGAGAACTTCTGGGAGAAGCTGTAATCTGTTGACCTTGTTCCTTTAGGGGTTAGAACAACACTTTTAGGGACTTAGGATCCCTTGGTTTATGAACATTTCATTCTTATGGTTGTAGGGCACAAAAATGTCTATAACAGGGTTGAGATGGCAAATGTTGCCAAGGAAAGGGTATGTTCCAATTAATTTGAGGTGGATATGCATAACCTTGAAATTGTGAATTAGGCTCTTGCATCATACTAGGTGATGAACCTAGGTATTGCAACAACAATGCTGCAACTCCTAGGGCTACCAACTTTACTTATCAACCTGGTGTTCGTATAAACTTGGAGGTGACAATGCTATATGCACAAGTAGAAGTGAAGGTCCTTCCTGTTGTCATTGTTTATCTGGCAAGAGACCGTAGGGGTTCCAAGCCAAACTTCTATAGAGTCAAAAGAAGCTTAATTCTTTGATGGAAGTAGAGAAAACCTTATCCTAAGAGAGAGCTATTCTACTGCAGGAATGAAGAAAACAACATGAAATGCTAAACTTGCACCATAACCTAACTTAATCAATCAAACAATTATGCTAAGCAAAATTGCTAATTTAACATTAACCTAATGTTAATTATCTATGTTGCAGAAGAAAAAACATTAAAACTAGACTAAGGGGTAAACAATGGAACTTAGGCTAAATCAGGTTTTAGGTGGAAAAAGCAGTCGGAGGTCAAAATCAGTGAGAGGAGGACGTGAGGGAGCAACAGTGCGTAAGAATTGTTGGATTAGTCGGGTGAAAGGTAAATGAATGGCAAGGATTTCATCGTAGGAGGTTACATAGGTAGATGGGTGGTGAGCCCTAGTATTGCAGCAATAATGCTGCAACTCCTGAGACTCCCTTCTTTAATTTTATCAACCCGGTTGTTCGTAACAAACTTGGAAGCGACGGTGCTGTATGCACAAGTACTAGCTCTTGTCGCAGCGGTCACTTGGTCAACTGGCACAAGTCCGCTAGGGGCTTAAGCCAACTTCTATGAGCTCTTAGAAGAAGCTTTTTAACTGATGGATGAAAGCTAACTCAAAGGAAGCTAATCTACTTGCAGAAAGAAACTGAAAGCCAAAAAGAAACACAAACCCTAGCAAACCCTAATTCTACCAGCTAGTCCTACTGATGCAAAGATGGGAATGCAAACTACTGAAAGAGATGCCATTACTTCTATGAAGGTAAGATACATGTGTCTAGAATACCTCTACCTGAAGAAAACATCTTTTTGTATTTTTGAATGAGTTATTAGAATTATCATGCATGTGCTTTTAACTGGCTTTTTACTGTGCAGAGGTGGATCAAGGAGGAGAAATGCTTGGAAGAGGTAGGAAAGGTTTAGAGAGGGTCTAAGGAGTCCCCAACACCCTTCCAGAGAGTTTCAAAAAGTTTGGCTGCCAAGAAACCGCGTTTATGAGCTTCTACAGGAAGTCTGCAGGGGTTCTACAGGATGTTCTAGGATTTCTACAGGATGTTCTGTAATTTTTCTACAGGATGTTTAGAAATGGGGTTTTGAAGCACGGATGGAGGGAAAAAGGTGGAGGAATGAGTATGGAGGTGAAATAGGGGTGTAGGGGAGTTCAAGACTTGGAGGATGGAGTTGAGGAGTGGCGTAGATGGTGAGATTTGTTCAAGGAGGGATGAAACAATGTTGCACAAGAAGATGAGAATCATGGCAAAGTAAGCGAATGAGGCAAATGTAAGGTAAGGGTTCTGAGTGAAGGGTGAAGCAGGTAGGTTGGATGGAGTATGGGCAGGTAAGGAAGGATTACAGGTACTCTGCAAGCGGTTTTTCAAACTGAACAAACAAACACTTATAAAACCTATGACCTAGTTACCTCACTCTAATCTGACCTAACAGCAAAAGGAAATGTACAGAAGTTTATTCGAAATGAAATACGTGAAATAACTATGCAACTAAGCAATCATAAACTGAAGCATGCAATCAAAACTGATATCAAGTTCGACAACTAAAAATCCGACACTACTAATTGCATGGTGAAGCAAAAAGACAATGTTTTTGTTGGCAGCAAAGTCACATTGGTCCCAGCTCATGATTCCACTGAGGGGGAGGTGAGATCCAAAGTACTTGGTAGCCTTTTTCTGAATATATTCCCTGTGATTAACCAATCAAGTAAATCTGAACATGAAGAACCTTTTTAATCATCAAGAGAAACTTAAATAACAACACAACATTTAAATATAAATAGTAGATTTTATTCTAAGAATGCAGCAAAGACACATGAAAGTAAAAAATGGAGGTACTGGGCACTTGAGATGGGTCCAACCCCAAGAGCTACAACCTCCTAAGAGAGATTTAGAGCTGGTGCAAAGCTGGATTCATCTTTATTGAGCAAGAAAAGAAGAGTTACATCAAAACTGTCCACAAGGGAAACTTGAAAATGTGCTGAAAGTAAAGCTAATCTACTGCCTAAAAATCGAACTACAGACTAGCTAACTTCTGCCTACAAAATGACTAACCATTGGCTACAAAATGACTAACCACTAGCTAACCCAAATGAGGCCTTAAGCCTTCTTATTTATACAAATTGAGGACCCAACAGTCCTCCTAAACTTTAGGGATTCGACTGCCCAAAACTTGTAGTTAACAGCAGTCCTACTTGACTTGCTTGGCTGCCCTTGTGCTAATTGATTTGGTGGCCCTTGAACTCCGAGCTGATGGTGGAGAATTCGAGGTAAGGGCCCATAAATGAAGGGGACACCTTCCTACAAATCCTCTCCCTTGTTCTCCCACGAATTTGGCTGCCAAGTGCTCATTAAGACCTTCAATTTTGTCTCCAAATTGACCAAAAAGGCTACACAAAGCACCCATTAGACTTGTTGGCATAATGACTAACCCAATTCACTCTATTAGCATAAATATAATAAAAAACAT
Organism: Pinus tabuliformis; assembly: GCA_031772625.1. NCBI lineage: Eukaryota > Viridiplantae > Streptophyta > Pinopsida > Pinales > Pinaceae > Pinus > Pinus tabuliformis. The sequence goes on along the minus strand of CM062804.1, from coordinate 634,979,909 downwards.
GCAATAAACTAATGAGAATGGTGGATTAAGTCAAATTAGGAGGTTGAATGAGCCCAAATAATTATCCATTTTTGGGGCTCATCAATGGGCGAACAAGGGAGCAAAGGAGATGCATGGCTTAGATTTAATTGCGCAGGTGAGGCCAAGAGATGGACGGGCGAGGCTGATAGGAGCGATGAACGACTAAAATCTTATCACGTGGGTGAAGGCAAGAGATGGACAAATGAGGCTAGTCGGCAGATGGATGGCGGAGATTAGATCGCGGGCAAAAGAACATGCAGAAATGGTGGAGCAGGTTTAGAGGGCGGTAAGATGTTTATCATGCGCCCTCAAAGCTATAAGTGGTTTTCTCAAATTTTACGTGATTAGCCTCCTCGGGTGACACGTAGCACGGGGAAACCACCCATTTCACGTGCTCTCAGGTGGATAATGGTCAGACAAAAATCCACGCGATATGGTGTGATAACCGTTAGATCAAGCGGGGCTGATCAATGGTGGAGATCGGCCAAGATAGTTGGCGATCGGGTGAAGCGACAGCCGTCGGATTAGGAAAGGTAGATCGACGGTGGGGACTTAAAGTTCATAAAGTGAATGGTGGACTCCACGCAAGGTGACAGTTGAAGAAAATAGTGAATTAGATGGTGATTATGAAGGTTTGTTGGTGATTGGACGATGAGGAAGTGATGGAGGGGGAACGTGCTGGAGGTGGTTTCGAAGGAAATTGACAGAGAAAACCAGTGCGGGTAAACAACTAACTGTATTTAAACATCAAACTCCATAGCCCATGTGAGAACCAGAAACTATGTTTTTGGGGTTGTTGGAGGGTCTCTGCCTCAAGTCATGGTCCCAAAGGGAGGAGATGAGGTTGAGACACTTGTGCACAACCTGATAGTAATCTTTTCCTCTAATCCAACCTGTGAATAAAAAACACAAATGAAAGTAACCTACAACAGATGAAACTACAGAAATGGATGAACAAAAACAGAAAGCTATTCAAATAAGTGAACAGAACTAGAAAGCTGCTGAACCAAATGAATCAGAACCAGAAACTTCTTGAGCAAATGCATCAGCAAACCATGAAACTACTTAACAAATAAACGAAACAGAACTCTATGCTAGAATAACAATACAATAAAGAGGAGCCGTGGCTGCTTGGGTCGGGGCCTAACCCAAGAGCTTCAACCCTCGAAGTTTAACTCAGAGCTAGCTTAAACAAAACTCATCTTCATTATAGAAACCATGGATTATAGAGCAAATTCACAAGTCTTTGTAGTTCAGAAATAAAACTGAGCTTTACAAATGAAGTCCGAATCCTAGTGAGGTCCTAAGCCTCTCTATTTATACGTATGAAGTCTCCAACAAATTAGGGTGGTTTAGCTCCCAACTCAAAATAAACTGTTTTCTATCCTTTTCACTTGCTTGGCTGTCTTTTAGTCCTCATGATGTGGCTGTTTGCACTTCGAGATGATGGAGGAATATTCGAATGGAGGGGTAGTAGATGAGGAGGCTTAACCTCCTATAATTCCTCTACCTTGTCCCATTCGAGTCTTGACCAAGGCCTTTGCTATAGTCCTTTGCTTTTATCCTTTATTCCTGCATTATATGCACATTAGACCACAAAGCCAAATATCCAACACTAACTCATTTCATAAACAAAATATAATCAAAAGTATGCAATAAGTTGTGAGAATAGTTGGTTTGACTAAGCTAGGAGGTGAATTAAGGTCAATTAAGGCCCATATAAATACTCAATAATGAGGCTCATCATCACCCCCCTACTGAAAGTGTTGCTCATCCTCTGAGCAACTTAGTGGCTCTGGTAGCCTCTCTGACATCCTATGCTTCTGCTGTGGTCTCTTCTTTTTGTTCATAGAAGCCTGCTTTCCTTTCTGCTTCTTCCCACTGCCTCTTTTCCTATTTTTTTCTCTGATCTTCAAACCGTGTGGCAGTTTGTTCCATTTTAGCAGGCATGTATATTATCATCTCTTAGTAGCTTAAATATATCCTAAAAATGTGAAATTTCTTTCCCTTGGGAAACAAGATATCTAAGTGCCAGCTGAGGATCATTTGCAATTATATTATGGGTTCTGAGTAGGGCCATGGGATTTGATTGTTCAGCTCTAATGGAAAGAGGTTCATTTTGCTCTCTGGCCAATATTCTTTTATCTCCACATCCCTTGGATTCGCATGGTTTATCCATGATTCCAAAGCCATTAATTGTAGCTCTCCTAGCTATGCATTAGGGTCCCAAATATTCATATCTGTGAGGGCTATGTTATGCAAGTAAAACTCAGCCATTTTGGCCCCATCCTTTAGTGCACTTTGATCACAAAGATTAAGAAACTGTCTGCAGTCCTGAAATAGCATGGTGCTCCTTTGTGCTAAGGTTTTAATCTGTAATTGCAGCCATTGTTCTCTGAGGTAGGGAGCGTAGGATTTAGCTGTCATCCAACACTGGATGGCCTCTAAGGAGAGGCTGGCCATATATGCTAGCTGATTTCCTTTTTCTGTAGCTATCTTCTTTGTTTTTCTGTTCTTTCTCATCTCCATCAGTTTCTTCCTCTGGTTTAGCATCATCCTCCTTGTGTTCTGTTTCATCATGTTCCTCTGTATTAGTTTATTCTTATTTTGCCTCTTCCTCATTGTCAGGAGGACTATCATCGTAGGTGAGGGTTTTGATGTCATCCTCTGCTGGTAAGTCTCTGAAGACTGGCCATTTTATATGGATCCTGAGGTTTTGGAGGGCATCCTTAACGAGGATTCTGATCAACCCATGGTGAACTAACTGCTGGGAATTTCCTTCCTTTACTTTGTTGCTGGAGTCTATTAGTAATTGAATTAAGAAATAGGGTATGTTGAGTCTTTGGTGAACTGGTGTTTCTACCCCAAACCTTAATTCTTTAAGCATTCTCAAATGGTTGCCATAACAATACTGCATCTATGGACTCTTGCATTCTCTTTTGACTTAACAAAGAATTTCCTTTTTTCCATCTTTTCACTTGTAAACGAACTACCTCTTAACCTTTACAACTTTTGATCAAATGATGCATATGAGTGAGTGATTAGGATACTTAATGGTGGTCTTGATGCTATGCCGTAGTTGTCAAAGATCAGAGGAGCTGCTGATGGTCCTTCTTCTTCCTCCTTTGCTGTCTGCTGATGGCTTATTAGCTTTTGCAGGTGTCTGTGACTGAAGATCTAATGTTGTTGCTGCTACTGTGGAGCTCTCTAATTTGATGCTTCTGCTGTTGTGGAGCTCTTGGACTTGATGTTGCTGCTGTTGTGGAGCTCTTGGACTTGATGCTGCTGTTGATGTGGAGCTCTTGGATTTCCACTTGGAAATGTTTAGTTTCTTCTTTAGAATTCTTGATCATGTTGCTGGATGGTGCTGTGAGGATGTTGTAATGAATGGACAGAGGGAGTAGGAGTGTATGTGGATGCAGGGATGATGGTAATGGTTGAGGTGATTCTGTTAGAAAACACAATCTTCACCTGAATGGAAGAAATGAAGTGAAAAAACAATAGAATTGATGGAGGGATGCATTGGTAAGGAGTGGATGATATGAAATATATGTGAGGCAGGATTCCCTTTGGATCTTCTCTTTGCTCCTTAGTTGTCTTTCTCACCCACCTGCACATTAAATTTATGTTTTTTTCTTTCTTTTATATATATATATATATATTTTAAACAAAACACCTAGGCTGCCTCAGAGAGGTTTTCACCCTAGATATCTGCCCTGGTGCCTCAGGAAGGTTTTCACCTAAGGATATTCTTATTCTTTTCATTTTTCTCATCCTTGGGCCGCCTCATGAGGTTTTCAACCCAAAGATGGGACTCAGGCACCTCATAGAGGTTTTCACCTGAATCCTTATTCTTTGTCCTTTTTCAGTAATCGGATGAGGGAGGAGCTGGAACTTGCTCCACCATCATCATTTTATTATTAATGTTGTCAATGAACTCTTGTCTTGATAAAGGCCTCTTGTGTATTTTCAATCTGTGTCCATTGACTAACAATGGAATGGCTTCTTCATCAATAGTTCTGATTTGTACTGAACCATTGTCATGGCATCTTTCCACCACATAAGGTCCGAGCTATCTTGTCCTTAGCTTTCCCTTGAAATCTTTAAACCTGGAATCATATAACAATGCCCAGTCTCCTTCTTGAAATTGCTTCTCCTTGATGTGCTTGTCATGCCAGATCTTGCATTCTGAATTCATCCAAGCCATTCAAATGTAACAACCTTTCTTTCTGTGCATGGATGCAATCTAAATCTAGTTAGGTTACCATCCTCAGTGTGTTATATTCAAATTCAATGGACAAAAAAGCCTTCTTCCCATAGACTAGCTCATAGGGTGTAAATCCAGTGATGGTCTTCTATGTTGTATTATAAGCCCAGGTGGCCTCAACTAGTCTTTCTGCCCAATCCTTTCTGCTGATGTTCACTACCTTGGTTAGGATGTTCTCCAGTGCTCTGTTGGTCACCTCCACTTTCCCATTAGCTTGTGGATGATAAGGAGTGGAGGTCCTATGCTTGATTTTTTGATGCTTGAGCAGTTCTCCAATCATGCTGGAGGTAAACTGGCTGCCTTGGTCTGTGACTAGCTCTCTAGGGTACCCAAATTTGTAGAATATATTCTCCCTTAGGAACTCAACCACCTTTTCTTCTGTTGCTGCCTTAATTGCTTTAGTTTCAACCCACTTAGTCAAGTAATCAGTGTACACAATAATGTGCTATTTTTTCTTTGAAGCAGGATTGATAGGCCCAATGAAGTCCATGCCCCACTTGTCAAATGGATCGAAAGTCACTTGAGGTTGTAGGGGAATTTCATCTCTTGGAGTAGGCTTTCCCATCCTTCGGCACCGATCACACTGATTAATGCACTTCCTCACATCCTGATGAAGAGCAGGCCAATAATAGCCTACTTGAAACACTTTGAATGATATCCTCTTTGCTGCAAAGTGACCTCCACAAGGTCCATCATGATAGGTCAGAAGGATGTCAAAGACTTCCTCTTCCCTTACACATCTTCTCAAGATTTGAACTGGGCCAAGTTTGAACAAATTGCCCCCAATCCAGGTGAAGGGAACACTTTTCTTGATTATCTTGCTCTTTTATCTGGAGGGCAGGTTTGGTGGGAACTGTGTTGATACCAAATAGTTTGCTATATCAGCAAACCATGGGGAGAGTACTGAGATAACAAATAAACGCTTGTCTGGTAACTGAACATCCACCATTCCTTCTTCACCTGTAGGCAGACTCATCCTAGATAGAAAGTCAGCAACAACATTCTCCTTACCAGGCTTATCAACAATAGTTAGATCAAACTGCTGTAATAAAAGTAACCATCTTATGGTTATAGCATTTACATCTGGTTTGTTCATTAAATATTTAATTGTCACATGATCAGTATGAAAATTTTTTTGATAGCTCGTAATATAATGCCTAAACTTGTTTAATGAATGCACAACAACCAGGAGTTCTTTTTCAGTCACAGTATAATTTAACTCAGCCTTTGACAGGTTTTTACTGGTAAAATAGATGGCATAAGGCAATTTCTCCTCTACCTAACCCAAGGTCGCTCCTATGGCTTTATGTGAGGCATCAACATGGATATGAAAAGGAAGGGCTCAGTTTGGGCCTCTCAGGATTGGTGTAGTGATTAATTTACCCATTAGAATGTCTAGGGCATCTTGACAACTTTTTGACCATATAAATTCAGAATCTTTGGCCAACAATCCAAACAAAGGAGAGGCTAATTTGCTGAAGTCCTTTATGAACCTTCTGTAATATCCAGCTAGCCCTAAGAAACTCCTAACATCTCTCTACTTTTGTGGAGGTGGGACCCTTTGGATGATGGCTATTTTGTTTGGGTCCACCTGCAGTCCTTGCTGAGATATGGAATGACCTAGCATAGTCCCTTCAGTAATTAAGAATTCACATTTTTATAGACTGAGAGACAGGTTCATTTCAATGAATTTGCGTAATACTTTGCCTAGGTTAGTTAGGTCCTCTTGAAAATCACAACCGTAAGGTGTAAAATCATCCATATAGATCTCTGCAACATCATGTACTAACTTAGCAAAAATACTCAAGGTTTCTCTATGGAAAGTGGCAGGAGCATTGCATAAGCCAAAAGGAAGGACCCTATAGGAAAAAGTACCCCAAGGATAGGTGAACGTGGTTTTATCCTGGTCTTCTGGGTAGATTTGGATTTGGTTGTACCCATTGAATCCATCTAGGAAAGAAAAGAACTTCTTCCCTGCCAAGCCATCTAGCACTTGGTCAATGAAGGGTAGGGGAAAATGATCCTTCTTTGTGGCTTTGTTCAACTCCCTATAGTTGACACAAATCCTCCACTTACCATTCTTCTTGGGAACTAACACTAAAGGAGAGACCCACTCACTACCAGAGATAGGGTAAATCAACCCGGCATCTAACAGTTTTTGAAGTTCTTCTTTGACAATGTATTTAAGGGCTGGATTCATTCTCCTTTATGGTTGCCTGATTGGCTTGTAACCTTCCTTGATGTATATGTGGTGAGTACACATGGAGGGGTGTACTCCCTTCATTTCCTTATAGCTCCAAGTGAAGGCTTCTAGGTTCTATTTCAATAATTTTTGTAGTTGTTTCTCTTCTAAAGTAGAAAGATATGGATTAATCTTCAAGGTTTTCTTTGGGCCAAATTCTATGGTTTTGACTCAAAGTGGGTTGGAATCGCCAAGCATAAGTCAATTTGATGATTGTTTGTTCAGTGTTTCCTTTACTTCTTCTTCTAAGGGTAATAAAATAAGAGTTGGACTTTGGAGCAAGTGTTCAATTAAGTCATCCTCCTCTTGTTGTCCTCCTATGATTGCTTCCATAACATAAAGTTGGGTAGAATAAAGCTCATCTTCTTCCTCCTCCTCTAACCATAAAGGTAAATCATGCTCTAGAGAAGGTTAAGCATGAGGGTATATGAATAATTGTTTGGACATATGCCCATTCTTGATGGTCATATTCTTAGCTCTATAGCTAATGTAAGCATCAACTGTGGCCGACCATGGCCTCCCAAGGATGAGAGGGTAACCAGTAAGCTTAGCCTTAGGCTGGAGAACTAGGAAATTTGCAGGGTATTCCCAGGAATCAATGGAGACCATCACATCCTCCACAATTCCCTCAGGGGTGACTGTGGAACGGTTTGCATGTTGTAGCACTGTTGTGGTCTTTCTCAATGACCCTTGGAGGTTGAGTTTGAGCATGGTGTCCTTAGTCATCACATTAATGGCAGCCCCAAGATCAATAAGAGTGTGTGGGACAATAGTGCCATTGATGTGCACATCTACTACAGGGCTTCAAGGGTCCAAATATTGGACATATTACCTGCCCAACATTAAGTCAGACAACTGCCTAATGAAATTAATGGTTGGGGCATCCATTTTTCTTCATCCTGGATGCTTGAAGCACTTCTCCTTAATCAATTTATTGTAAATAGCCACAACTTTGATTGCCTGGAGAAGGGGGATTTTTACACATAGATTTTTCAATTCTCCCAGAAGTTCAGTTTCTTCTCGGGTAGGCTGGAGTGGTTGGGCTAATCTTTGAGGAAAGGGTGGATTTACTTTCAGGTTGCTTTTCTCTCTTTCTTCCTCAACCTCCCTATGTGGAGAGGGAGGTTGGTTATCAGGGAGAATTCTCCCTGATCTTAGGTTTATCTCTTGGATTTCTACAACAGAAGCTGGATATGATGTCTCTCCACTGTATGCTTGTTGAGCTTGCCTATTGTTTGGGTTTGGATTTGGTTGGGCAGGAATCTGGGGTTGCTTGGGTGGAGCAGAGTGCAGGAGTTGTGGTTGTGTAGGTGGTGGAGGCAATAGGGCTGGAACATTGTTGAATTGGGGCCTCCACCCCTGGGGTGGGGCATTCCACTGATGTTGTGGCTGAACATAAGGTTGAAATGACTGGCTGGCTGGCTGGGATTGATACTGAGATGCATAGGACCAAGGAGGGGGTGTAGACCAAGAAGGATGAGTAGGGGGTCCCCAAGAAGGTATAATTGTGGCTTGGTTGGGGTTGTAGTATGCATGGGATGGCCCTTGAATACCCTGCCGGTATGGTCTAGGCCCAGGAGGTCTCCTTTGGTTGATGTAGCAAAGCTGCTTAGTGACCCCTTCATCTCCTTGATATACAACTTTGAGTCCAGGTAAAGAAGGGCACTTGCCTGTGGAGTGGTTTTCTTCACAGGCTGAGCAAATCTGAATACAGTTTAATGGAAATTCATTCCTAGGATACCTCTGAGTGCATCTAGGACAAAAAATGGCCAAGGCTCTCTCTGCTTCCTCTTGCTTCCTTTTGATGTTCATGGTGTCCAATTGTAAGGCAAGGGTTTGCATCATGTCAATTTTGAAATCTTCCAGCATATTTCCAATTTCACCTTTGATAGATAAGTTAGAGGATGATGTACTGGCCATAGGTTGACTACCCTTACCCTTTTTCCTAGCTGTCCTAGAATGGTTTCTAAAGGCATTCTTAATGTCCTCATAGGGTAATTGGTAGACGTCTCCTCTTGCTATCATATGTAAGGTATCCAGAAGATCTTTTGGTTACACAAAATTTAGTCATTGTCCCTGTAATCCCCGTTCCTTTATCCTGGAGGACCTCTACAGTGAACCCCACATGCTTTTCCTTCATGGAGAAACTCCCATTATGTCCCTCTTCATGAGCAGATCATTTCCCTTTTGCACCATTTCCCCTGAAACTTCTGTTTTTCCCAATTTACAAGACTGATGCTAATGGCCTTTGTCTCCCCCACGCCGATGTGCAGAGATTAGAACTATTACCCATGCTGATCAGTGTGACTGAGCTGTGTTCCAGTCACGTCGGTCCTGTTATGGAAAGTTTTTTAAATTAGAGCTGAAGCTTCCATCTCTAGAAGCTCCATAATGGAAGTCTGGTAAATGGTTTGGTTGGGTGGGATCGAGGATGACAGTTTGGGCTCCTTTCCCCTATAATTATGGAACTACTTCAAAGGATAATTCCTTCTCCCATGAGAAGAAGATCCATCTCCCATCCATATTTCCTATATAAACGTCCCTTCTTCCCAAGAACAAACTAGTGACTAGTGTGAAAATCAGAATTAGACAAGCAAGCTATTACTAGTTGTAGCCATCTAGTTGCGTGAGGGAGAAGTGTGTTTGGTTTGGAGTGAAGCCTAAAGGGAAGAGTCTTTAAAATATTTTTGTTTGAAGCCATCATGAAGAGCTAGAAAAAGTGTGTGGTAACCTGGTCTTGTCAGAGGAAAACTGTGACGTCAAGATGAATGGTTGTAATCTCTCTTTGATATTAATATATGCAACTATCGATTGATTTCCTACATGTTTTGTAATATTACATATTCATGTCTTGATGCTTCTTGACTCATTAAGTAGGTTGAATTGCAATTTGTCTATTATTATGTTTGTGTGCTGTTGTTGTTTACTTGTTTCAGGAGCTTGAAGAAGGAAGTGAGAGATTGTTGGAGCGAGCAAGCGAGGACATCATCAAGCATGATAAGCGACCAAGAGGTAGGCCCTCTTGATTGATTCTAATATAAGGAGATCTTCCATATAATGTATCTGTTGTGGCTAGACCCATTATCAACCTAGAATAATTCATTCGTGTCCACACTTATAATTTTATTTCACCACAAATTGGCAACTCCACTGGGGAGATCCCATTCTTTTGTTTGTTTTGGATTTCATGATTTTGTGAGAACTTTGCTAGTTTCACCTTTTCCCTTTTGTTCTGTTGCTTTTCTCATGCTTATTGGCCTAAGTCTAAAATCCATAGTGGCAGATCTGGTCCCCGTTTTTATTTTTTTCTTCTTAGTTTTCTCGAACAACGCATTTAATCCGCTGACAGTCATGCCAATCAGTGTGAATTACAGAGGAACAGTCGCACCGACCTGCCTCTGGCGCTTGTTGTCAATTAGGCAGTCACTCCGATTCCTGTAAGTGAAGATTAGGGCTAGATCCCAATCTTGGCCAGTGTGTTATGCTCTTGTGTTTTTGACCCTGTGAGCCTTTTGACTATTTTTCTCCCTGATTAGAAAGCTACTTTTCGTTTGGTTTTGCTTGCTTGTAGGCTTGTCATCTTATTGTTTGATTGATCGAGTCATTGAGTGGCTAGCAACACTAGGACATCTAGCTAGTCATCCATTCAGCAGCTTGTGGACTCATCGAGTTTGGTTGTGGGTGTGTTGCTCCTTGCATTTGTTTTTAGTCCCTCTTACAGCTTTGACCTCTTTTTGCACAAGTTTGAAAAAGTTTTGTTTACTAGTTTGAACGTCTTTTCCGGCATAGATTACATTGTCAGTCTTGTGTTTTGGCAAAGTCAGTGCTTCATCAATCTGAATGAACTTCTCTTTTCATGTTTTCATCTGCTTGAAGAGCTCATAGTCTGGAAAATTTTCTCATTGAAATATTGTATGTGAAATTTTGTCTCGTTGTTTCATGAGAAAATATGAAATTCTAGCTTGTTGCTTCATTATGATTCGCATCTCTTAGAAACTAGAGTTTCATCATCATTTGAAAGGGAAGAGAATTTTTTTCATTTCGAAAGGACTAATAGATAAGTGCTTGTCAGAAAATTAGGAATTGGAATGTATTTTTCATTAGTTTATTTTTCAAAAAGTGAAGTAGTGAAAAATCATTTCGTTTTCAGTTGCTTGATTGTTTGCATTTGATTGAGTAGTTTCTACCCTCTTTAGTGTAGGCATTTCATCGAATTGAAAGGGTCTTGTCTCAATTAGTTGCATTTTAGGTTTTTTGAGTAGCATCGCCAAGACCTGAAAACTGAAACTTAACTCAATATCAACTCTAAAATGAATTCAATTTACCTAAGGCACATTTGACATTAACGATAAAATCTAGAAGGTCTAGGCTAGAGATGTGTTCCGGCATCTGTAAACCTAGCAACTGTCGTTAGCTTCAGCATTAGACAACGCTAGCACGGATTTGTGCTCCCCGTACTGTCACATATATAATGGGAGACCCCACTAGGATGCAATCCTTTTATCCTTAGGAAGCTGATTCGGCTGCCTTGTGAACATGATTCACCGAACACAACATTTGGGGAGATTGCATGCTCATACTTCTTGGTTCACCAGGAGGTATTCTGTAGTTCACGGTTTCCTGGTAATCCTGTTTACCTAGATCATCCAGAGCAGTCATTTGATCTTTTTGACACATTAAATTTAAAATATTATTCGAGCACTTGTCCTTTCGAGCTCGTTAATTCCAAAAGAGACTAGAGTCACCTTTCAGCCTTTTCTCGACTCTTAAAACATGAAAAGGCAAAGTTTTGTTTAAGTGTCTTAAAATTAGCTACCCACAAAATTTTCCTGGTTGAAGTTATCTTCCTTAGTTATTCTTTAGGGTCGATTCCAGTGGCAACATTTCCAGAGTCTTCCAGTCAAGGGTTCCCCTTGGATGGGAATCCTGGTCCTTTTCCTTCTTTTGGAAAGGTTGGTGCTCCTTATATGGCAACTCCACTGGGGATCCCAATCCTTATATCAGAGAGAGGTTACAACCATTTGTCTTGACGTCGCAGTCTTCCTCTGACAAGACCAGGTTCTCACACACTTTTGCTAACACTTCATGATGGCTTCAAAAAACAATAGTTTAAAGACTCTTCCCTTTAGGCTTCACTCCAAACCAAACACACTTCTCCCTCACACAACTAGATGGCTACAACTAGTAATAGCTTGCTTGTCTAATTAAGATTTTCACACTAGTCACTAGTTTGTGCTTGGGAAGAAGGGAGGTTTATATAGGAAATATGGATGGGAGATGGATCCTCTTCTCATGGGATAAGGACTTATCCCTTGAGGTAGTTCCATAATTATAGGGGAAAGGAGCCCAAACTGTCATCCTCAACCCCATCCGGCCAAACCATTTACCAGACTTCTGTTACGGAGCTTCTAGAGATGGAAGCTTCAGCTCTAATTAAAAAAACTTTCCATAACAGGACCAACGCGACTAGAACACAGCTCAGTCGCATCGATCAGTGTGGGGGATAGTGCTAATCTCTGCACATCAGCGCTGGGGAGACAAAGGCCATTAGTTCCGGTCTTGTAAATTGGGAAAAATAGAAGTTTCAGGGGAAATGATGAAAAAGGGAAATGATCTGCTCATGAAGAGGGACATAATGGGAGTTCCTCCATGAAGGAAAAGCATGCAGGGTTCACTGTAGAGGTCCTCCAGGATCAAGGAATGGGGAGTATAGGGATAATAACAAAATGTTGTGTAACAGATGCCCCCTAAAGCGTGAAGGCCGAACTGGAGTGAGGGATGAAATGCTTTATAAATCAGTGCGGGGAACCAGTCTATTGTTGGAAAACCTGCAAGAAAGTACATATACATATACATAAACTGAGATCTCTGTCAAATGATACATGAATCGTGGCATGGATGTTGCCATACAGAGAATGATCATGTAAATGGATCCAGGTATGGGTGCAACCATCCGTAAAAAAGCATCATAATGAAACCAAGGTATGGTCGCAGCCATCCAATAATGAGAAGGATCACATATGATAACTCATGGTCTGGTTGCAGCCAACCATCTAATAGAGACATGCATATCATCATAACCATGTCACACCACTTCACAACCTGGACTTTCGTGATCTGAGTCTAGGGTCTTGCGCTTCAACGTGACTCGATCAATGTACAAATCCTAGCATGCGAATAGATGTGTTGACGTCGAACATGCTATAAAGTCGCTTGATTACCACTCAATGATGTAAACTGTTAACAAGTGTGAGAGAAACCACCAATAATGACAATGGCCCTCAAGGTACTATCAGCGCAATTCACGGAATATGAATATAGGAACTGAAGTCGAACACCCGTGAAATCACTCGATCGAAAGCCAATGATGTGAACTTGTCGTCGAGTGCGAAGAACTTGCCATTGAGGCATGCAAGCTTTAAGGTACTGGAAGGGAGTTTCTAGATCAACTTCCAAATAATGAGCTGATGTCAACGGAAAGTGACCGTGTCGAAGGAGGGCCATAATGAATCCCACATCATCGATGTGAGATGAGAGGATGCAAAATGATTTTGGATGATATAGAGAGATAGAGGTAAGTGTAACCGCAGAAGGATAACTCTTGAACATATCGACGAAACAACGGGAAGTTTGGCAGCTTTTGGATCCATAGGATCGGTGGTCATGGAGACATAGCAGAGATCAGATGGAAGGAAAAAAATGAATGGCCCAAACCCAGGAAGGTGAACAATGTAAAGGAGGATGACCCAACCCAACACGAAGAAAAGAGTGTCATGTTCAAGAGTGAGCTGCCGACACGACTCGATAGATTTCCAAATTTCCCCCCCACCATTTCTGGTGAGTACCCTGATTATTTTTTAATCGCAAGCTTGAAAGGGATAGCATATGCTTGCACTGTAAGTTCATCCTTAGGATGAATCCGACCTAGTAAGTTTAACGAGCCATAGGAAGGAGAAGCTCATGTTCATCATAGTGACAAATCCAATGTCGTTTAATAGTTTAACGAGTCTGAAAAGGGTGTAACTCGGTGTCTTTTTGATGTTTAAAGAGTTTGAAAAAGACACGTGAAAGAAAACTCCACATGGTCCCTTTTCATACATTTGTGTCTCTCGAACCTGAAAAGGTAGAAAACAATACTTGAGAGAACCGCTTGACCATTTCAATCAAGGAGTACCTTTTTCGTAAATAGTGCCTCCCAACACGAAAAAAGGATCAATTTAAACTAGGTGCATGACGTTTCGCATCTGTTGACGAGTTCGAAACGACAAGGGCTTTGCCATATTTTTGATTTTAAAGGGTCAGAAAAGAGATGAAAGCAGACCCCTCATTTTTATTCTTTGTATCGAGTCAAAAAGAAAAAAATACTCAGCAATCTTTTCATTTTTTGAGTCAAAAAAGAGCTTAAAGGTGACTTGTCCTGGAGGAATGAGTGCTATAAAGGGTAGCCAATGGTTCCGGAAATGGTGGAACTGCTCAAACATGTAATGGTCAAGAGGTTGGCTAATAAAACCACTCATCGCTGTGGTCCCTTAGGAAAGGAAAAACAACCAAGTGAAAGCATATGATCGGCCAAAGAGATGGTGGTGATGGAATGAAACAACCAAGGCTCATCTAGCAAAAATTAGATGATAAACACTGCAATCACGAGATGTAAATTGGGCATGGGTTCATTTTTACACAAGCTTGAACCATGGAGAACTCTGCTTGGATTCAGTTTCATGTTTACATAAGCTTGAAATGAAAAACTATGCTTGCTATAAGTGTGCATGCCCCCAGCATAATGACTCAATCGAGGTACATTCCCCCTAAGCTTCATTTCAGTTGATTAGGTGGATGGAATGAAGGTTCGCTTTCGAGATCTTGGAAAGACTCGACTAGGATTCTACGAGATCTTAATCAAAGACTCGATTTGGAAAAGGGAGTTGCTTCATTTTTTAACGAGGTTGACACAGTAAAAGAACTATCCTCGGGACCCTTTTTTAATTTTTTAACAAGCTTGACACAAGACAAGGAATTATGCTCACCCTTTGTTTCATTTTTTAACGAGGTTGACACAAGACTATGAACTATCCTCATGACTCCTTGTTTCATTTTTTAATGAGGTTGACACAAGACCAGGAACTATCCTCACATATCTGTTCATAAATCATATGAGAACATGGCTCCCAAGAGGTCTTCATTAGATGGAAGAACCACGCTCTGGGAGGAATACATGTCATTTGGTACCAAAGACATATCGGGTTCCAATGCCCTTAGTACATAATCTACTATACCATCTATGTGATCATCAGTAAACGTGGAGATGGAACGGATACCACATAATTGACCTATGGCGGGGAAGGTACTACTTGCAAACAAGAGCCGATAGGGGATGATGGTTGCAAAGGAGGCGCCTGGTGACTAATGAATGACAATTTATCAATGGTCACAGTTATCCCTTCGTGCGGAAACAAACCACATGGAAGAGTGAAGAAACAAGAGCTCCCATGACATAAACATAGTCGTGTCCAAGGAGAAGATTGAAATATAAGGGTCCTTGGACTACCATCATGTCTATATAGACAGTCTTTCCTTCCAAAGTAATAGGGAACTTCGGAAGGAACCCCAAGGGTTGACTAGTCCCTCTGTTGAAAGCCAACAAATTCTAAGTGACAAGCACAAGCTGTGGGGAGCCCAAAGCTTTCCAAGCAGTAGAATACATGATGCTAACAGATGCGCCTTCATCTAATATAGTGCCAGGTACTACCATATTATAGGCTTGTACTATGATCTGGAAAGGAACATAAGATGGGAGGCGGAAAGCAGTCAATGGACCCCAATCAAAAGAGACGACATAACTACTTGGTGGGGATATCATATGATTGCCCCCATGCCCTGTAGGAATAGGAGAAGGACTCTCCTGAACAACTAGGACGGGAGGGTCACTCTTCTATTCATGAGAATCTGAGGAGACGAGAAGATCATGAGTAGTATAATCACCACTCTCTTCCGAAACAGAGTGAGCAACTGGTAGCGAAACCAAGTCGACACTCTTTTTGACCAATTGTTGGCCGGGAATAGACACAAGAGAGTCTCACTCAGGAAGAGCAAGATGGGAAAGAGATGAATCCAAGTCAATCTCTTTACCAATCGGAAGAGGGTCAGAAGAAAGCCTCTGATAACCAACAGGAAGTTGGGGTTGAGGAGCTGCAAAATTTTCCAAGAGCTTGGAAGCTTTATCCATAAGAGGATAAAGGTGAAGAAGATGCTCTCCTTCACATAACCTACAGGGGAATCTAATCTTTCCCTTCTTCTTACCATCATTAGCTGAATGCATAACATTGACATGATCTCCAGAGGTCAACAGGGATGGTCGATTCAGGTTTTGGGACCATACCTCTAAGACTCTGGGAATGTAGGACAGTCTCGAAGGAGATGGTCACCCTTACACAGCCTGCAAGGGAATTTTACCTTTCGCGAAGGATCAGAAGGTTTGTTGACAGGGGTGCATTTGGAGTAATAGCTGCACGGTTGGCCTCTCACTTATCTGACTTCTTCTTCTTCTTCTTAGCCTCTTGGTTACTGGATTTCAAACTTTCACCAGGCGAAGTAGAAGAGGACGAGGAAGAAATAGGGGAAGAAGGTGAGAGGTCAACTTTAGAATCAACGTGATGTGATTCAAATGAAAGAGATGTCGGGGCAGGATTTGGGATACTCGGGGTCACCAAGGTCGAAAACAACCAGACAGGTAGACCAATGGTTAACCCAAGAAGGGATAGTGTTGCCATATAAGGAGCACCAACATTTCCAAAAGAAGGAAAAGGACCAGGATTCCCATCTGAGGGGAACCCTTTACTAGTGGACTCTGGAAATGTTTCCATTGGAATCAACCCTAAAGAATTACTAAGGAAGATAACTTCAACCAGGAATATTTCGTGGGTAGTTAATTTTAAGACACTGAAACAAAACTTTGCCTTTTCATGTTTTAAGAGTCGAGAAAAGGAAGAAAGTGACTCTAGTCGCTTTCAAAATTAACGAGCTCGAAATGACAAGTGCTCGAATGATCTTTTAAATTTAATGAGTCAAAAAGATCAAATGACTGCTTTGGATGATCTAGGTAAAGAGAATTACTAGGCAATTGTGAACTGCAGAATACCTCCTAGAGAACCAAGAAGTACGAGCAAGCAATCTCCTTGAATGTTGTGCTTGGTGTATCATGTTTGCAAGGCAGCCAACTCGGCTTCCTAAGGATAAAAGGATTGCAGCCTAGTGGGGCCTCCCTTTATATACACAGTGGTATGGGGAGCACAAGTCCATACTAGCACTGTCTAGTGCCGAAGCGAACGACAGCTGCTAGGTTTAAAGACACCGGAACACGTCTGTAGCCTAGACCACTAAATTTGGGCGTTAAGTTTCAATGCTTCCTTAGGTTAATTTAATAAATTTTAACTGTTGATCTTGAATTAGGTTTCAATTACAAGGCCATACCGCTATCATTTGACAAAACTCCTACATGCAACTATATGAGAAAATAGATATTTTTCTTCGATGAAAGTTATCACTAATTGAGAGATAGAGAACACAAAATTAATGAAACAATCGAAGAATGAAATATGTCACTAATATATGTCCTAAATGCACTTACTCTTCCATTAACAACAAAAGAATATTCATTTCATTTCCAATGCTTATGATGATGCAATTCTAGCTTCTCAATAACGCTACTACTGCAATATTTTCGCTTAAGTAAACTAGAATGGTGTTCTCCTTTTCATAAAATTCAAAATGAATCTTTCACATAAAGCACTTTAATGAAAATTTTCACAATTCGAACAAACAAGAATCAATCAAATCCAAAACATTATAAATGAAAATAAAAGCAACTTCTTCCCTGAATCAAACAAACCAAACAGTTAGACGCTTCAATTGACAAACCAAACAATGTAATCTATGCTTGGAAAGAGAAAAGAGACACTCGAAATAAGAGAACAAACGAGACTCTTTCACTCATTCTATTGAAAATGAAGCAAACAAAGCATCCTAGTCACTTTTGGGAGGAAGAAGAGAGTCTGAGGGTCAAGACAAACTAGCACTGGAATGGGAGAAATTATGATTTTTTTCTTACCCCTGAGACTGGAGCGACTTTTGGGCCAAAAGTAGTGCCGATCGACATGATTGACGAGTACTACAACTAGCGCTGCTGGTTGATCGACGTGACTTTTTGGCCAAAAATAGCACCAATCGAAGGATTCAAAGAAAAAATAAAAAATAACTTCACACAGGGCCAGACTTAACACGTCAGAGGGTGGGCTAAACCAAGCAAGCACAAAAAGCAAGATAAATGAAGCTCTCTAGTTAGGGACAAGATAGTCTAAAATGCTTATGGGGTCAAAATCACAAGAGCAAAGCACACTGGTCAAGATTGGAGTCTAGCCATAATCTTCACTTACATGAATCAATGCAACTGCCTAACTGACAACAAGCGCCAGAGGCGGGTCGGCGCGAGTGTTCCTCTGCAATTTGCGCTGATTGGCGTGATTGTCAGCAGATTAAGCGCGCTGGCCGAGGTAACTAAGGAAAAATAAAAAAAAAATTCAACGCCGGGACTAGATCTGCTACTATGAATTTTAGACGTAGGCTAGTAAGCAGGAGAAAAGAAACAGAACCAAAGGGAAAACATGAAACTAGAAAAGTTCTCATGAAATCATGAAATCCAAAAAAAACAAAAGGATTGGGATCCCTAGTGGAGTCGCCAATTTATGGACACAAACGAATTCCTCTAGCCCGATAATGGGTCTAGCCACAACAAATACATTCTATGGAATATTTCCTTAGATTAGAATCAGTCAAGAAGGCCTACCTCTTGGTCGCTTATCTTGCTTGATGTTGTCCTCGCTTGCTCACTCCAAAAATCTCTCGCTTCCTTCTTCAAGCTCCTGAAACAAGTAAACAACAACAACACACAAATATAATAATAGAAAAATTGCAATTAAACCTACTTAATGAGTTAAGAAGCATCAAGACATGAATATGTAATATTACAAAACACGTAGGAAATCAATCGATAGTTGCATATATTAATATCAAAGAGAGATTACAACCATTTGTCTTGACGTCGCAGTCTTCCTTTGACAAGACTAGGTTCCCACACACTTCTACTAGCACTTCATGATGGCTTCAAACAATGATAGTTCAAAGACTCTTCCCTTTAGGCTTCACTCCAAACCAAACACACTTCTCCCTCACACAACTAGATGGATACAAATAGTAATAGCTTGCTTGTCTAATTCTGATTTTCACACTAATCACTAGTTTGTGCCTGGGAAGAAGGGAGGTTTATATAAGAAATATGGATGGGAGATGGATCATCTTCTCATGGGAGAAGGACTTATCCATTGAGGTAGTTCCATCATTATAGGGGAAAGGAGCCCAAACTGTCATCCTCAACCCCATCCGGCCAAACCATTTACCAGACTTCTGTTATGGAGCTTCTAGAGATGGATGCTTCAACTCTAATTTAAAAAACTTTCCATAACAGGATTGGCACGACTGGAACACAGCTCAGTCACACCGATCGACGTGGGGAAGAGTGCTAAACTTTGCCTTTTCATTTGAATCACATCACGTTGATTCTAAAGTTGACCTCTCGCCTTCTTCCCCTATTTCTTCCTCTTCCTCTTCTACTTCGCCTGGTAAAAGTTTGAAATCCAGTAACCACGAGGTTAAGAAGAAGAAGAAGAATACGAAGAAGAAGAAGTCAAATAAGCGAGAGGCCAACCATGCAACTATTACTCCAAATTCACCCCCTGTCAACAAACCTTCTAATCCTTCACGGAAGGTAAAATTACTCGATTGAGTCACTATGCTGGGGGCATGCACAGTTATAGCAAACATAGCTTTTTGTTTCAAGCTTGTGTAAACATGAAACTGAATCCAAGTAGAGTTCTCCATGGTTCAAGCTTATGTAAAAATGAACCCATGCCCAATTTACATCTCGTGATTGCCTTTTTTATCAGGTAATTTTTGCTATATGAGCCTTGGTTATTTTTCCTTTCCTGAGGGACCAGAGCGATGAGTGGTTTTATTAGCTAGCCTCTTGACCATTACATGTTTTGAGAAGTTCCACCATTACCGGAACCAGTTTCTACCCTTTATACCACTCGTTCCTCCAGGACAAGTCACCTTTAAGCTCTTTTCTGACTCGTAAAAAATGAAAAGATTGCCGAGTATTTTTTCCTTTCTGAATCATTAAAGAGAATAAAAACGAGGGGTCTGCTTTCATCTCTTTTTCGACCCTTTAAAAATGAAAATATGGCCAAGCCCTTGTTGTTTCGAACTCGTTAATGGATGTGAAATTTCGTGCACCCAGTATAAGTTTACCCCTTTTTCGGGCTGGGAGGCACTATTTATGAAAAAGGTACTCCTTGACTGAAATGGTCAAGTGGTTCTCTCAAGTATTTTTTCTACCTTTTCGGGCTTGAGAGACACAAATGTACGAAAAGGGACCCTGTCGAATTTTATTTTACTTGTCTTTTTAAAACTCTCTAAACATGAAAAAGATACCGAGTTACACCTTTGTCGGACTCGTTAAACTATTAAACGACATCGGATTCGTCACCATGATGAACACGAGCTTCTCCTTCCTAGGGCTCGTTAAACTTACTAGGTCGGATTTGTCCGAAGGATGAACTTACAGTGCAAGCATATGCTATCCCCTTCAAGCTTGCGATTAAAAAATAATTTGGGTACTCGCTAGAAATGGTGGGGGAAAAATTTGGAAATATATCGAGTCGTGTTTGCAGTTCACTCTTGAACATGACACTCTTTGCTTCGTGTCGAGTTGGGACATCCTCCTTTACATCGTTGATATTCCTGGGTTTGGGCCGTTAGTTTTTTGCCTTCCATCTGATCTCTGCTATGTCGCCATGACCACTGATCCTATGGATCCAAAAGCTTCCAAACTTCCCGTTGTGTCGCCGATATGTTCAAGAGTTATCCTTCTGTAGTTACACTTACCTCTGTTTCTTTGTATCATCCAAAATCATTTTGCATCCTCTCGTCTCGCGTCGATGATGTGGGATTCATTATGGCCCTCCTTCGACATGGTCACTTTTTGTCGACATCAGCTCATTATCTGGGAAGTTGATCGAGAGACTCCCTTCTAGTACCTTAGAGCTTGCATGCCTCAATGGCAAGTTCTTCGCACTCGATGACAAGTTCACATCATTGGCTTTTGATCGAGTGATTTCACGGGTGTTCGACTTTAGTTCCTGTATTCACATTCCATGAATTGTGTTGATAGTACCTTGAGGGCCATTGTCATTATTGGTGGTTTCTCTCACGCTTGTTAACAATTTACATCATTGACTGGTAATCAAGCGACTTTCTAGCATGTTTGACGTCAACACATATATTTGCATGCTAGGAACTGTACTTTGATCGAGTCGTGTTGGAGCGCAAGACCCTGGACTCAGATCACGAAAGTCCAGGTTGCGAAGTGGTGTGACATGGTTATGATGATATGCATGTCTCTATTAGATGGCTGGCTATGACCAGACCATGAGTTATCATATGTGATCCTTCTCATTATTGGATGGTTGTGACCATAACTTAGTTTCGTTATGATCCTCTTTCATGGATTGTTGCACCCATACCTGGATCCATTTACATGGTCATTCTCTGGATGGCCACGTCCATGCCACGATTCATGTATCATTTGACAGAGATCTCAATTTATGTATATGCATCTGTACTTGCTTGCAGGTTTTCCAACGGCAAATTGGTTCCCCGCACTGATTTATAAAGCATTTCATCCCTCACTTTGGTTCAGCCTCCACGCTTTAGGGGGCATATGTTACACAAAATTTTGTCACTATCTCTGTACTCCCCATTCCTTGATCCTGGAGGACCTCTACAGTGAACCCCGCATGCTTTGTCTTCATTAAGAAACTCCCATTATGTCCATCTTCATGGGCAGATCATTTCCCTTTTGCACCATTTCCCCTTATACTTCTTTTTTTCCCAATTTACAAGACCGACACTAATGGCGTTTGTCTCCCCTGTGTCAATGTGCAGAGATTGGCACTGTTCCCTGCGCCGATCGATGCGACTAAGCTGTGTTCCAGTCGCACCGGTCCTGTTATGGAAAGTTTTTTAAATTAGAGCTAAAGCTTCCATCTCTAGAAGCTCTGTAATGGAAGTCTGATAAATGGTTTGGTCGGATGGGGTCGAGGATGACAGTTTGGGCTCCTTTCTCCTATAATGATGGAACTACCTCAAGGGATACCTCCTTCTCCCATGAGAAAAAGATCCATCTCCCATCCATGTTTCCTATATAAACCTCCCTTCTTCCCAAGCACAAACTAGTGACTAGTGTGAAAATTAGAATTAGAGAAGCAAGCTATTACTAGTTGTAGCCATCTAGTTGTGTGAGGGAGAAGTGTGTTTGGTTTGGAGTGAAGCCTAAAGGGAAGAGTCTTTAAACTATTGGTGTTTGAAGCCATCATGAAGTGCTAGAAGAAGTGTGTGGGAACGTAGTCTTGTTAGAGGAAGACCGCGACATCAAGACGAATGGTTGTAATCTCTCTTTGATATTAATATATGAAACTATCGATTGATTTCCTACATGTTTTGTAATATTACATATTCATGTCTTGATGCTTCTTGACTCATTAAGTAGGTTGAATTGAAATTTTTCTATTATTATGTTTGTGTGCTATTGTTGTTTACTTGTTTCAGGAGCTTGAAGAAGGAAGCGAGAGATTGCTGGAGCGAGCAAGCGAGGACATCATCAAGCAGGATAAGTGACCAAGAGGTAGGACCTGTTGATTGATTATAATCTAAGGAAATCTTCCATAGAATGTATCTATTGTGGCTAGACCCATTATCGGGCTAGAGGAATTCGTTCGTGTCCACACTTATAATTTTACTTCACCACACTTCCCTTACTCTTCTAAGCAATACCAACTTTAGTGACTCAAGGTCAAGTGTGCACCTAGCCCTTTTGTAACTAAGTTGGAATCTTTCTTCATAGTCTTATAGGGATTCATCTTGGCCTATGGTCATCCTAAAAATCTTGTCTTTAGTGTCTTTTGACCTACAGTAGTCCCTATATTTGTTGTTAAAATATTGTTGCATCTGAGCCCAAGTTGTGATGCTATCTCTAGGTAAACCCATGAACCAGCGCAATGTTGCATCCTTGAGGGTAGATGGGAATAGTTTTAACTTTTTCTCATCATTTGTATAGTCATAGGTTCATCATATAACAACAAATTCAAATAGGAAATTGTCAAGGTCCTCTGTAATCAGACCATGGGAATGAGGTAGAGAAGAGGGGCTTATATTCTTCATCTTGGTGTCCCCATTGGTTTCCCTGATGGGGAAGGCACTCCCAATTCTCTCTCTATCTCTCTTGTCATTTTGGTTTCCAACCATTGGCTCAGTAGGAATGGGTTATTCCTCTTCTTCTTCTTTTGTAGGTTCTCCAAATAGGTAAGTTTGCTCACTTAAAGGGTGTTCCAATTCACCATCATTGAAGAAGAGAGAAGGTAGCCTGTTGGATGCAGTGGGCGTATTTGACAAGAATTTTCCTGAATTGTCCCTAATTCTACGAGGCATGAAAGGAAATGTTTTTGGGTTGGTTTTTGTAAGATTTTTTTTAACGCTAGAAAGTACTTGCAGAATGGAAAGGAAAGCAACTAATGATAACTAAAAGAAAGAAAGAAACTAGATTACTTTTGCAGAAATAAACTAATGGAAGAAAGTTTGAAGACTAGAAGTAGAAGAAAAGAAAGTAGGAGACTAAAAATAGAAGAAAGCATTAATTACTTCTACGTAGACACCTCCCCGGAAATGGCGCCAAAAAGTGATGAGCCTAGGTATTGCAACAATAATGCTGCAGCTCCCACGGCTACCAACTTTACTTATCAACCCGGGGTTCGTACAAACTTGGAGGTGACAGTGCTATATGCACAAGTAGAAGTGAAGGTCCTGTCTATTATCATTGTTTCTGGAAAGAGACCCTAGGGCTTCCAAGCCAAACTTCTATAGAGTCAGAAGAAGCTTAATTCTTTGATGGAAGGAGAGCAAACCTTATTCTAAGAGAGAGCTATTCTACTGCAGGAATGAAGGAAACAACATGAAATGCTAAACTTGCACCATAACCTAAATTAATCAATAAAACAACTATGCTAAGTAGAATTTCTAATTTAACATTAACCTAATGCTAATTATCTATGTTGCAGAAGAAAAAAACATTAAAACTAGACTAAGGGGTAAACAATGGAACTTAGGCTAAATCGGTTTTCAGGGGGAAAAAGTAGTCGGAGGTCAAAATTAGTGAGATGAGGACGTGAGGGAGAAACCGTGCCTAAGAACCATTGGACTAGTCGGGTGAAAGGTAAATGAACGGCAGGGATTTGATCACAGGAGGTTACGTAGGTAGATGGGTGAACAATGGAGCAAAGGAGATGAATGGCTAAGATCTTATCGTGCGGGTGAAGGCAAGAGATGGACGGATGAGGCTAGTCGGCAGATGGACGGTGGAGATTAGATCACGGGAAAAAGAACGTGTGGAAATGGTGGAGCGGGTTTAGAGGGCGGTAAGCTGTTTATCGTGCGCCCTCAAAGCTGTAACTGGTTTTCTAAAATTTTACGCGATTAGCCTCCCCGGGTGACATGTAGCATGGGGAAACTACCCATTTCGTGTGCTCTCGGGCGGATAACGGTCAGATGGAAATCCACGCGATATGAAACGAATGAACAAAAATTGGAAGCTATTCAAATAAGTGAGCAGAACCAGAAAGCTGCTTAACCAAATGAATCAGAACCAAAAACTTCTTGAGCAAATGCATCAGCAAACCATGAAACTACTTAACAAATAAACAAAACAGAACTCTATGCTATAATAACAATACAATAAAGAGGAGTTGTGGTTGCTTGGGTCGGGCCCTAACCTAAGAGCTTCAACCCTCGAAGTTTAACTCATAGCTGGCTTAAACAAAACTCATCTTCATTATAGAAACCATGGATTACAGAGCACATTCACAAGTCTTTGCAGTTCAGAAATAAAACATAGTTTTACAAATGAAGTCTGAATCCTAGTGAGGTCTTAAGCCTCTCTATTTATACATATGAAGTCTCCAACAACTTCCTTCCAAATTAGGGTGGTTTGGCTCCCAACTCAAAATAAACTGTTTTCTGTCCTCTTCACTTGCTCGGCTGTCTTTTAATCCTCATGATGTGGCTGTTTGCACTCCGAGGTAATGGAGGAATATTTGAATGGAGGGGTAGTAGATGAGGAGGATTAACCTCCTATAATTCCTCTACCTTGTCCCATTCAAGTCTTAACGAAGGTGTTTTCTATAGTCCTTTGCTTTTATCATTTATTCTTGAATTATATGCACATTAGACAAGAAAGCCAAATATACAACTCTAACTCATTTCATAAACAAAATATAATCAAAAGTATGCGATAAGTTGTGAGAATAGTTGGTTTGTTTAAGCTAGGAGGTGAATTAAGGCCAATTAAGGCCCATATAATTACTTAATAATGAGGCTCATCACTAGGTTGACTAGGCTGCCATGGTCCTCTTGGAGCTACATAACATAGTTTCATTTTGGCAATTGACTCGCTCCATTGTCCTCTTGGTGAACTTCTTTCAACCTTAGTAATGATGGACAATGTTTAACATCATGTGATTCTGCAGGGATAACACAAATATCAACATATTCTTTTTCTTCATCTTGCATTCTTAACATTTCTACTTGCTTGGTTAGATTGCTAAGAATTTCTGTTTTAAAATCATCAAACAAATTTCCAAGTTTAGCTTGACTTACCGATCTTGATGCTGATTTACCTACTCTTGCCCTTCCTCTTGATATTTGTTTGCATGTTTCACAAATTTCTTCAAATGCTAATTGGTATACATCACCTCTACTCATGAGATCAAGGATATCAGTTCACTCATCACTAATTGTTCTAAGTAAGAGGGTTTTTAGTGTGTCGGATCCTAAATGATGTAGTTTTTCCTTCTTAACATTATACATGAGCATCTCTATTAGATCTTCAAGTCTCTCATCTTCCTTTTGATTAATTATAAAGATTTCTTCTTTAAGATCATTCTCTTTATATTTTTTTTAGAAATATCTTTTACATCTCACTCCATGATCTTATTGAATTAGTCCCTAAACTCATGAACCATTTAAGAGCTCTATCCTTCAATGTTGTCAGAAACAATATCAATTTTTGAGTTTGTAATAAGTAACCATAAGATCTACAAACAATTTCAAATTCAAAGAGAAAGGTTTCCGGATCCTTTGACCTTAGACCGTGAAATTTTGGAAGAAAATATGGAGGGATGTTCTTCATGTGCACATTGATATCAGTATCTTGAATGGGAAATCCGAGAGGATCTTCCTCATTGTCATGATCTCCATCCATTTCTTCTACATTCTTGGCCATATTCTTCTTCTACCTGCAAAAGTGAATGGTGATGTGGCTCTTACTACACCATGTGATCAAATGGGGTGGGTGGGTTAGGGTTGGAGATTTTTTGGTTTTTATGATTGAATGAAAACTATAATGCAATGCAGTTTTCTACTTTTGAAATTAAATATACCTAATGCAAATATTTTTTGTTTTATGCACAAAGTAAAAAGAAATGAATCAACTAGGGAAGAAAACAATGCATACTTTGACACCTCCCTGGAAATGGTGCCAAAAAGTCATGAGCCTCGGTATTGCAACAAGAATGCTGCAACTTCCAAGGCTACCGACTTTAATTATCAACCTGGGTTTCATACAAACTTAAGAGGTATCAGCACTATGTGCGCAACATACAATGTGTCCTTCCATTGCTGTCATGATGTAATGGAGTGCATGTACTGAAGTCAAATCCTAAACTAATTACAGAAGATGAAATGTTCGAAATTGAACCTTAACCTATTGCAAGAAAGAAAGTACAAGGAAAGAAACCTATTCTAATTGAATAAAGATCATGAACTAAATGTAAAAGAAACCTAGCTTAACCCTATTTATCACATGTGATGACTTAAAATAACCAAGCATGAAATCTGATCTAGAGAATACTAACTATTGGGTGCATGTGTAAATATAAAAGAACTCATTTTTTAAATCCTTTTCCTTTATAAATGATAATTCTAATCTTTCCTTGATCTTTGGTAGGGGAGACAGGTGTGGAGCAAGAGGGGTACAATGATTTTGATGGCTTGGAGGTTAAGTAGGGGCCTAATCCCAGCTTCAAAGATGATTTTTCTCAATTCAACCTCAAAACAGACCACTACAGGATTTCCTATAGGATGTACTATTTCTCCTACAGGATCTCCTAGTTCTCCTATAAGATCCCCTGATTTACTACACGATGTTACAAATTTACTATACGAAAATATAATT
Organism: Pinus tabuliformis; assembly: GCA_031772625.1. Classification (NCBI taxonomy): domain Eukaryota; kingdom Viridiplantae; phylum Streptophyta; class Pinopsida; order Pinales; family Pinaceae; genus Pinus; species Pinus tabuliformis. Next base: position 634,952,987 of record CM062804.1, on the reverse strand, counting down.
CATCGTATGACCAAGAAAATCAAATCCAAATTGGATGGAACAAATTTTTTTATTGACTAGGATGCCTTAGGTCCCCGTTCCAAGTGGAATCACTCAAAAATATCTCTGTTAACCCATGCTAAAAAATAACACAAAATTACTAGTCGAAAATCTAGAATTTCGAGAACTAGTGAGCTAGTAAATCTATAAAATTCATACCCTAATCAAGTGCAAATGCAGTGGGGTAATTTTTGTTATGAACTAGAATGTTTTTGTAATCTAATGCAAGTGGGACCAACTCGATTGAAGCTCATTAACATGCTTTAAAAAATAACAGAAATTTATTGTTCTTTGCACAAAGGAGTTCCAAATATCTAGATTTGGGAATAAGAAAGCTAATCCAAGTAGCTCAATGATTACTATGACCTTCCAAAGTTTTTCAAAGGATGAAATTATGCTTATGTCCTGAAAAATAACTTACAACAACCATTTAACCCAATCTTACAACAAGAAACCATTAATACTAAATGCAGAAATAGAAAGAAATAAAAACAAGAGATGCATGTGAATAAGAAGTGAAAAGAAGGAAAAAAATGATACAAAAGGGCTCTGAGGCTCCTAGGATGGCCAAGCCCAAGGAAACTCAGAGACCTATGAAGGAGAACAATATTTAGAAGCTGAACATGACACCAATCTTCATTATTTTCATCAATACAATTACATTCTTGCAAGAAAATACAATGGAGTTGCAGAAATACGAGTTCTCTCCACAATAAAACTAATGAAAATCTCTCCCTAGAGGCAAATTCGACTTGGTACTTATAAAAAATGATTAGGAAACATTCCCCATTAATGGAGGAAGCTTTTCCCACCAAAATACCTTGATTAGTGGATCTGGTTCCCAACACTAGGAATTTGCATTAAATGGTAGGGAACACATTCCTAGATTTTCTCAATCATTGGATTTCCACAATCTGTGCGATAATTCCATAATGTCTTCTTGATTTATTATTTAATAGTGATCCTCCTGCAGTAAGGAGCAAGTCCCTAAATTATCTCCTCCTCCAAATCTTCATAATCTGCCCAATATTCTCATAATATTCCACAAAAATAAATAATATTAAGCACAAATATGCAATTATTCACAAACCTTCCTAATGAATATATTAAAGTTAAAAATACATTACCTAATGCAAAAAGAGAGGTTTAATGTGCTGAAGGATGGTGTTGTACTGTGTAAAAACCCCCCATTTATATATAGCAATAGCTAATATTAGACATATAAATGGGGACCCTTTTTAAATTTTTAGTCTTTGAAAAATAAATCTTGACTCTAAGAAATTACCTTGAGAACTCCTAGAAAACAACCAAAGTTTAGGATCCTCATCGCAAATCGCTTTTTTCCATGTGATAGTCATGAACACCTTAAAGAAATTATGATATGTGATCAACCCCCCTGCTGCGACATTCTGATCAAAACACCTCAACAATTCGCAATTGCATTTCATAGGAGTCGCAAATAAATAAGCCATTCCATTGTGTCATCCGTTAACAATTTGCGAAATGCGATATTCACAATTGAATTTCACATTATAAACATGCAACTCTATATGACATCATTTAAAAAGCTGCTATGCAGGAATAAAGCACAAAGCGTGGGAAGTAACTGTGTTTTAATATAATAATGAACGGTTTGACAGGGTAATTAATGTTTAGCAGCCTGAGCAGAGGTAATGATGTTTCAAGTTATGCCTAGTTACGCTGAATATATCATTCGAAATCCTCCCATGATTCAAAGTCATTTCAGAGAGTTTTTAGCCTTACTTTCCCTATATCGTATGCACTGAATATATCTCTTCCATTTCAGGCAAGCTATAAAAGACATGTCATTGCGGAAAGTGATGCAGAAACAGAAAAAGAAGAGCATTACAGAGTCTGAGCTATCAAAAACGTCTCCTATATTCTCTGATATGGTCTGTAGTGCCAATGGGGGAGCAACAACTTGGGAAGTCATATACAATAGGCTTGATGATGAGCATCCCAAGGTTATTGTCAAAAAAGTGACAAATGACTCAATAAAACCTTCGGGACTCCAATTCAAGGATTCTGCATGTTCTTTCCTTCATAGAATAGGAGCGAGAGCAAAAATCCTCCCATACACTGATATGATTATTTGGGTGGTGGAAAACCTCACTACTGAAGATAGACAATTCAAGAACTCGAGAATGGAACTCATGGGGTCATTCAAAGTAGAAGACCTGAAGCAAATGTACCATATACCTGACCCTTAGGACATATATGATAAATCATACGTGGCCAACTTTGCAAAAGAAGAATGAAGAACCTTTCAAGATGATCAAGGGCTAGCGGGTACTAGAGAAAAAATTCAAATTTGATAAAACAAGTATGTATCCTGTAGCCTCTTTGGCAAACCCCTACAATTATGCAGCTGCCATGTTATGTAGACTATACAAGTTACCTAATAACACTAAGTTTTCCACAGAATGGATTCCTTTGATTGATGCATGCGTCAATTCCCACATTATGAATTGGGCCACAATCCTATCTAATAACCTAGCCACTGTTAATATCGAATATTGACAGAAGAGATACTCCTCTCCAGAGAACCTTCCTCCATTCTATTTCAGTGCCTACATCATGGATGCCATCTGTTTCTACACTAAATTTCCAATCATGGGTTGGAAATGGACCTTGCAGGACCCCTACTTATCTATCTCAGCCATAAACAAATTTGGGAATCCCATTATATACCCCATTTTATAAAATATGGCATGATGTTATTTTTCCATTACATCAATTAATTTTCAATAAGAAAACCCCCTAGTTTTCTAAAGAAGCCGCTACAAACCTTCTCGTAGTCAGAAAATATTTTATTGAAGAATGGTTTACATACATTAGGGTTTTTCGTAGTACAACAGACCCACATGTCCTCCCTTTATATGTCTCTGATAAATTATTAGCAAGAGAAATAGCCCACCAGATTGTGGGAAAAGGCTTGACAAAGCTCCTAAAAGAAAACAAGAAGTTATTATGGCTATCTTTTCCTATTAGGTGCGGTTCCTTTTCATTAGAAAATTTTAACCATGAAATCAAGGAGTCAATAAGCCTAGAAAGCCTCAGGCTCCATACTTTGCCAAAAAGGAAATTTGATCTAGACAAGATAGCATATAACATCACTACTGTAGTAAAGATCAAGCCTTATAACCATGAGGCTAATGATTTTGAATACCTTTTGTAGTTGGTTGAATCCTTCGAACAATCTTTTGAATGGGAGGGACCTAATTCTCACATAGAGTCTCAAGTGGATACAGGGAAAACACTGCATACATGGAAGGCCCAAGACACCGAGAATACAATAGAATCCAGCAGGAAGTCAGCCAAAAAGCAGGGTATGAGTACCCCACCTAAAGATATCAGTTTAGAGATCAAAACAGTAGTTTAGAGCAGGAGTGGGATCAATTCAATAAGAAACTACAAGACACTCCCAAGACGACAGATGGCCAGGAAACTATGGAGTATCAAAATCCTCTACATGTTCAGAAAAAAATAGAGTTTGAACCAATAGATGAGCAAGCGGTGACGTCTCAGCAGACTGAAATCATTCCCACTTTGCCCACATCGAAATTGTCTTAAAGGTGACTGAAATACCTCCTCTTTATGTTTTCTACAGCCCGCTGCACAAGGCTGTAGTAAGGAGAAAGAGGAAAAGGAGAAGGATAGAAACACCCAAGCTCCCACCTGGGAATGAGCCAATGGAAATAGTTTGGAAGGACATCCCTTCTAACCCAGCTAAAAACTTGACCAGATTGTCACAGTTTACAAGAGCATATGCAACTGCCACCATGGGAAAAGCTACCAAGATATCTGTTTTGTTAAAGGAAAATGAAGAGAAGATTGCACAACTCAAGCAACAACTCGAAACAGAGAAGGCAAGTGTGAAAAGGCAGGCCATTGAGTAGCTAGCCTAATTGCAACAGAGCATGGAGTTTCTGAAGATAAGCCATGAAGCAGACATATCAGCCAAAAACATGCAACTCCAAGACTTGCAGCAAGCCATGGAAATATATAAGGATGTTCCTACTGTCGAGGAATTCATCAAAGAGGCGCTAGAGCTAAATTATCTCTTATTAAAACAACAAGAACAATTTTTCCAAAATATGTCACATATCGCTCCTTATTTGATCACTAGTGACCAACTAATGGATAAAGCGATTGGCCAGAGAATCTCAGAGTTCATCGAATGGCAAGAAACATAAGAGGGAAGGAAAGCTAATCTACTTGAGATCGAAGAGACACATAAGGAAATTCTATTCACGGATTGGGATGCGAGGATCAAACAAGCTAAATTAGTAGTGGAAAGAGTGGTCGAGGTGTCAAAGAACATAGTAAAGGTGGTAAAACACACTTTGTTTGCCACCAACCTGGTGAAGGAAGGCAACTCGAAAGAACTTCCTGATTTAAATGAATTGCATAAAAGCTGGAAGGAAAGGGCGGAAACTCAAAGGTAAGCAATCACAAAGTTAGCAAAGAGTGATTGGGAGTCATATTGGCAATACCTCATCAAGACACAGTCAAATCATGACCCTTAACTGCTCACTCCATTCAACTCAGCAAATGCTGCCACCTCTCATAGATGCAATTTTTGCAGGACATGTCAAAACATAGTTTGGGGGTCCTCCTCAAGTCAAACCGAAGGGCGATATATGCGATTTGAAAGAAAATTTGGTAAACAACAAATCATCATCATAGCCTCTGCTCATCAAGTCACTTTTCATTTTTAGAGTTAGTTAACTAGTTAGGAGGAAGGTTGTTTGAAACCTTCTCAAATTTTTGTATAATTTATTTTTGAACATTAGTTAGAATAGTATTTATATCCTTCTTATGCATTTAGAGAAGGGTCCTTAATTTTATCAAAAACATTTGCAAAGAATGCACTTTTGTAAGTTTGTGAATGCTTTGGTGAAATTATGGAACATGATCGTTTCTTTTAATATCAGACTAATTTCCTTTGTCGATGCACTATTGTATACTTGGAAGATAATTTGATCTGAAGAAAGGAGTTGATCTATGTCATTAGTCAAATGAGCAGAACTTCACATATATGGTACTTCTATCTTGTATGATTAGTCCTGTTTTTGTTTAATTAGTGACAACACTTTATTTTCATGAATTGTATATGAGATATGTTCTTTATGTTAAGCATTAATCGCACTATTGTATGATGCCTAGCTGAGATTGTTTATTTTCATATATAAATCATCATATATGCGATATAGTTTATACATTTCTTTGACTAACTATTTAGTCAAAGAAATTATCTCTACATGTTATCATCTTTGTTTTATACGTGATTGATCTTTATTATCACATGTCAAGCATATATCTTTTTAGATTGCATATTATACATAAATACCCAGGTTTATATTAGATTAAGTTAGCTAGAGATTTGCATGATAGAATAGGTCATTTATTTATCATTATTCTATTGAAATCACTCGAAAACCACCCACTCTCATTTTAAAACCCATTATGGGAAGCTGGTCCCATCATCCCTAGTCGGAGCCACCACTTTAAACGGAAAAGGAGTTGTCTTAAGGTCCGGACTGGGTGGTTATCGCCCATGTTGGAGCAACAGAAATCTGAGACCTCAACATTTTGGTGCTAGAAGGAGGGCCATCCGACTATGAATGGCATATAAACCTAAATATCAATCGAAAAACATTCATAAGAGTCAAACCCCTCCACCACTTCTACACCTTCTAAATCTCATTCAAAATCTCCGGATCAGAAATATGAGGTTGTAGAAACATCTCACTCATCTCCTAAAGTAGTAAGACAACCACCTTCACTAGATTACACTCTTAAGTCTCCCGAAGTCCATTCTTTGATACAAAAATTGGAACAAATATCCATTTCTACCAAGAAACCAGAGAGGCCCGAAGCTTCTGAAGAAATTGTTACTTCCTTATTACGAGAAACTGGTGTATTAACTAGATTGTGAAGTGAAAGGCTTGGAGTAAATTCTTTTGAGTTTCCCTTCTCTCCACGGTGTACGAAAGTTATCACATCAAGATCTGAATCAGATACCAGCAAGATCACATCACCCTTCCATCCATTCACTTCTCCATTCATTTCTACTTAATCCACTTCTTCTCAACTATCCACTTCTCTAACTAGTATTGCTACTAGTAGTACTAACCCAATACTAAGTTCTCTGCCATCTATACCTACTTCTGGACCGGCCTTCCCATCTTCCCAGTCTCCGACTCAAGTTATTTCCAATCAACCTGCTCAACCTTAGAAAAATCATGGTGTTGTTCTGGTTGCTAATCCAAATGCTCTCCCAACAAACCCAGAAAATGGTTACCTAAGTACAATCCCGATGATGGTCTTCCAGCTGAAGAACATCTAAATAAATTTATGTTAGCCATGAATGTTAATGTAGTTGCACATGAAGATGTTGTAATAAGACTATTTCCTTATACCTTCCAAGGATCTACTAGGTCTTGGTATTTTTCCCTTCTAGCAGGTTCAATAAGAGACTGGGATAATTTTCAAGAAGCATTTCTTGCAAAATTTGGTGATGACAGGACCATAGCATCCTTAATCAATGATATTTCTAACTTAAAAGCAAATTCAGATGAAAGGATCAAATACTTCAACTCCAGATTTAACAAGTTACTAAACAAAATCCCAGTTGCCTCAAAACCTACAGTAGATGTACAAATAGAATGGTACATATCCTCCCTTCCTTCTAATATTGCAACTTTTGTAGACCGAGAAAATAAGGCTACCCTTGTTGAAAACATGAAAGAAACCCTGTCTGTAGAAAGAAGAATTATAGCTTTAGAAAAAATATCACAGACAGACGAAAGGAAGTCAAAGAAAGTAACATTTAAGGATGATTCAAAAAAGAAAGCTTCAAAGGACCCTTTCGATCTTGAAGGCCTTCAGAAAGTGTTAAAAACCATGTCTAATGAAATGGTCAAAATCAAGAAGCATGTTACAGAATCCTATACTCCCAAGAAACCTTTTCGCTCCTTTAAAAGAAACCCTTCTTCTGCATCGCAACCACCGAATATTATTTCAAATGCTGAATCTGATCAAGAAACAAAATAAGACTCACCAATCGAAGAGGAAGCCGAAACAGAAGAAGAACTTGAATTAAATGGAATGTGGGATTTCATTCTTCCAACTGAAGAAGAAGCACAAGCTATGCCAGTAACTACAAGAAGTAAAAACACTTTTGATATATCTATAAAAACTTAGAAACAGAAAACTGTTGCTCCTATAAAGGAGAAAATAGTAAGTAAGAAGTCTAAGACTAGTCAAACTAATCCTATTCCACTAGATCCCTAAATGATTCCAAAACATTGGTAATCTCAGATATTGCGGAATATAACATAGTCGAAGATATGAAAAAGACCAGAGCAAATATTTCATTACATGAACTCACTAAACTCAAGCAACAACAGAAAATTCTATTGAGAGAGTTAAAAGTAGTTCCTATATACCCTCTACCATCTACTGTAGTTACTCAAGCTACCTACGATATGGGAAAACCTCCCTCTTCTTCAAATAAAGTAAATCCGACAGATTTAGTCCTGATAGGTGATAGGTCTATCTCTCATACACCTCCATTTCTTCTTACTTATGAGATTTTCAACATAAATGTCCATAATTGCCTTGTTGATTCAAGAGCCTCTTCAAATATTATGCCAAGGATCGTGTGCACCAAATTGAATATTACACCTCAAAAATATGCAGTACACATAGTTCAATTGGACAGGACAAAAGTAGAGGTACTTGGAGAAATAACATTAGTTTCAATTAGGCTTTCCTCTAATCCAAAAGTTTCGCAGATAATCGATATTCTAGTGGTTGATATCCCCGAATTTTATGGTTTAATTCTAAGTAGGGATTGGTCTGAAAAGTTGCACGGATACTTCACAACTGATTGGTCTCACATGTGGTTGCCACACAATGGTAAACCAAACCAAATCAAAGTAGATTGAGAGAATTTCATGAAATACATAGTCATTGATCTCGAGGGAAGCAATGAACCTGTTGCTTTCACCAATAATATCATTGGAAATTACTCAGCTGAGTCATTTTTGGGATCTTTTAATGCCCAAAGATCTCCTTTTCCAGATAATGTTGTAGTGTCTCAAATATAAATTTTTTCACAAACAGATGCTTCCAAGTGTGTAAATATAGTAGATAAAATTTTAGATAATTCATTATTTTGGACTCTCTATTTTTATGGTTCAAAATTTGAAGATGGTGCAGGTGCAGGATGAATTTTAATCAACCCGCAAGGAGAGAAAACCATGTTATCCCGCAGACTTGAATTTGAATGCACTAACAATATCGTGGAATATGAAGCATTGATTCAAGGGATGTATAAAGCCATTGGCCTTATTGTCAAATATTTGCAATTATATGGAAATTCTAAAATAATTGTTAAACAGTTAAGAAACACAATTCATTGTGTGTCTGGGAACCTTAAACATTATCAATCTCTAGCCCAGAATATTACTTCTCATTTCACTGCTTTTAACATTTCTTCACTTCCCAGATTGTAAAACGCAAGTGCTGATTTACTTGCTAATGTGGCATCTAATATTATACCTTCGAAAGAATTTAGTTCAGATAGCTTTTCAATAGAGTTAGTTTTTAGGCCATCCATTCTCTATAACGTGACAAATTGGAGAGTGTTTAATAATGATGCTGATATAATCAATTTCCTTACATCATAAGGGTCTTATGAGGAACAGATAATAGATGAACATGAGCATGATATAAAAATCAACCATAAACAAGATCAAAACCCAATCCTGAAATCTGTAGTTAAGATGGAATATCTCTATGATTTAAAGGATAGATTCAAGAAGACTACCAACTCCAAAACTTAGAGTTCCACTCTGAGATTTGAAGTAGTAATCAATTGAAAAACCTCAAAATGTCTACCTAGGTCTTGGTTTATCATCTGAAGAAAGGATATCATTCATTAAGTTGTTAAAAACATATAAAGGTGTCTTTTCCTGGGATTATGTAGATCTCAAGACCTACGATACCTATGTAATTCAACATACCATACCAATGACTTCGAATGAAAAGCTAGTACAACAGAAACTTAGGAAAATTCACCCAAACCTTGAAAGTCAAATCAAATCTGAATTGAACAAGCTTCTTAAAGCCAAAATAATCTTTCTTGTTAGACACTCAAAGTGGGTATCAAATATGGTCCATGTGAGGAAAAAGAACAGTGATATTAGGATTTGTATTGATTTTAGAAACCTGAATAGAGCTTGTCAAAAGGATAACTTTCCTCTGCATACTATGGAGAAAATATTGCAATCAGTTGCAAGTTCCGAATTAATTTATTTTCTAGATTTATTTTCAGGATACAATCAAATTCTTGTACATCTAGATGACATATTGAAGACAACATTTAGGATCAAGTGGGGGACATACGCTTATCAGAAGATGCCTTTCAGACTCATAAATGCAGGTGCTACATTTCAACGTGCTATGAATATTGCTTTCAAAGGTATGATTAATAAATCAGTTGTTATTTATTCTGATAGAGTCCAAGAGATTGAAATTATTCCTCTCCCACATACCAAAATGACCATGCAATCGTTCCTAGGCCAAATTAGTTTTCTAAAATATTTGTTCCAGAATTTTTACAGATTGTCCTACCCCTTCAAGCAAGAAAAAACGCAGTCTTCAAGTGGGGTAAAGATGAAAGAGAGTCATTTGAGTTGATTAAAAAAGCCATTATCAATGCTCCTTCTTTAACAACTCCTAACTTTCTCAAACCTTTTGTGTTGTATACTTTTTCATCCGATACATCATATGCAACAATTTTAACATAGATGAATGATCAAAATATCGAAGCACCCATCTCTTTTTTCAGTTCCAACTTGCAAGGTGCCGAGTTAAATTATTTAGCTATTGAGAAACAAGCTTTTGCTTTTTTTAAAACCTTGAAACATTTCATACCTTTTCTTCTCAAAACCCATACAAAGATAGTAGTACCTTACTATCAATGTGACAATTGGGGAGAAAAGAGCCAATTGGGTTACTACGCTTCAAGAGTACGATGTAGAAATCGGGCCAGCTAAAATTGTTAGGGGCCAAGGTTTTTGTAGGATGCTAACTGGAGCTTCCCACTTATCAACAAAAGAAGACCAAGGTAATGAGTGAAAATATCAGAGGTAAGCCTCAATGATGCACAATCACAATATGCTGATTTGAAGTTTTATTTGAAGAATGGATATGCTCCTATCCATCTCAATTATAAAACAAAGCATTCTTTAAGGTTGAAATCAAATCAGTATGAATTAATCAATGATGTATTGTTTAGGAAAAATTATGATTTGTTATTGTTAAGATGCCTAGAAAAACCTGAAGCTGAAAAGGTCATGCAAGAATTACATGATGGACCAGCTGGAGGACATTTCGGAGGAAACACCATAACTCACAAAATCCTACATGTAGGTTATTATTGGCCAACACTATTCAAGGATGCACATGAATATGCAAGAAAGTGTAAAACTTGTCAAACTGCAGCCGGAAGAGAAAAGAAGCCAGCATTCCCTCTGCAACCAGTAAACATCCAACAACCATTCGAACAATGGGGATTAGATATAATTGGTGAGATTGTTCCTAACTCTTCCAAGCAACACAAATACATCCTTACAGCTACTGATTATTTTACAAAATGGGTAGAAGCTATCCCACTAAAGATAGCTAATAAAGAAAATGTTACAAACTTCATTGATCAATACATAATCCCCATGTTTGGCTTACCTACATCTTTAATGTTTGACAATGCATCTTATTTTTCTGGAAATACAATGGTACAATTTTCTTTAAAGTGAGGTTTTAAATTAAAGTATTCAGACAACTCTTATCCACAAGGCAACGGATTAGCATAATTGACAAACGAAAACCTCATCAGAATCATCAAAAGGACTATTGACCAAAATCATGGGAGTTGGCACAAAGCATTGACATCTTCCCTTTGGGCAGGCAAAATCACACAGAAGGCCTCCATCAGTTCTTCTCCTTTTGCTTTAGTTTATGGAAAAGAAGTTGTCCCCCCCACAAACATAGCAATTCCATCTCTCACCCTAGTGAAATTCATCGAAGAAACCCCTTCCCCTTCTCTCCAAGCAAGATAATTCAAGATTCTTAAGCTTGAAGAAGAACGAGAAAAGGCTAAAGTAACCCACTTCCATCATCAACAATTAGTCAAAGCCTCTTTTGACACAACCTTTACCAGTCATAAATTTTTTGTAGTAGGTGATCTGGTTTTGAAATTGGACAAAGCACACAAGGAAAAAGGTAAACATACCAAATTCCAAAGACTATGGATTGGCCCTTTCCAAATCATTGAGAAAATTGGTCAATCAACTTTCTTTTACAAGACTTATCAGGAAAGACAAATTCCTTGCCAGTTAATGGGAAAATTCTGAAAAAAATAATTTTCCTAGAAGATAAAATCTTCTAATTTTGTATCATATCCCCTTTAAAATACTTAGGAAAATAAAGGTTAAGTAGTATTTACTTTTGGCTTTTCAAAATAAAATCTTTGATAATATTTTTGCCTTTTCGCTTCTATAAGTAGGAAAGGTTAAAGAAATAATTAAGACATTTGAGTATCAAAGTAAACCTGATTTCTTTGGAAAAACTTGATCTTACTGAAACATTTATTCTATGAACAAACTCTTACCTTTACAAATTATAGATGTTTTGTTATCAGTCAAGAAAAGAATATTTAACCATGGTAAGGACTTTCTGCAGATGAGCATCTTAAAATTCTATCATTATCATCCAAAACTCTTAAAAGAGCTAATGATTCACCCCATCTGATAAAATTTTCCTTTTTTCAGAGTTTAATTCTAAAATATGCAAAACTTAGAAGATAATAAGTCTCATTACGAGCTTGTTTACCATGATCATAGGAAAATAATTAAACTGATATTACCAAAACTGCATACCAAAACAGGGTAATAGCCAGTGATCTAATCAATCAAAGGACAAGGGGTCTCATCAAGAGACAACTTGTTAAGTTTAATTACAACCAGTGAGTGGCATTGTCATTATTAGGTTACCAAGCCTAGACAATGTATCTTAAGAAACTTAAAAGGAAAGATTATATAAAAGGAAAAAAGACAAGATCCAAATGAGATTGAAAGCAAGTGAATATCATTTTGAATTTTGAAAATTGCTTCAGATGGGACAATGAATCATTGTTGGTTAAAAGATAACCATGTTGAGGCTATGAACGCTTGCTGGAAATAGAGGCTCTATCTGTGATAAATGCGTAAACACCAAAAAACTAATCTTTAGAAGACACCTGTTATATCTCTTTAAATATTAATATTGATTAATGTAGGCATTTGTAGTTTTTATCACTACAAGAGTAAAGTTGTTGTGAGTAAGTGATTATGATTCTAATTTTTTTTTTTTTACTTTATAACTCATGTAATTATTATTCCTTTAACTCTTATTATTTTGAAAGCTTTTAGAAATTTCAGAAAACCAATCAGAGATAACTAGTTCTCCCAAGTGAATCGCCAATTGTTGTACTATGTAACAACCCCCCCCATTTATATATAGTAATAGTTAATATTAGACATGTAAATGGGGACGTTTTTTAATTTTTTAGTCTTTGAAAAATAAATCCTAACTCTAAGAAATTGCCTTGAAAACTCCTAGAAAACAACCCAAGTTTAGGATCCTCATCACAAATTGCAAATCGCATTTTTCCATGTGATAATCATAAACACCTTAAAGAAATTGTGATATGCGATCAACCCCCCCGCTGCGACATTCCGATCAAAATGCCTTAACAATTCGCAATCACATTTCGCAGGAGTCGCAAATAAATAAGCCATGCCATTGTGTAATCCGTTAACGATTTGCGAATGCGATATTGAGATATTCGCAATTGAATTTCTCATTGAAAACAAGAAACACTATATGACATCGTTTAAAAAGCCGTGATGCGCGAATAAAGCACCAAGAGTAAGAAGTAACTGTGTTTTAATATAATAATGAATGGTTTGATAGGGTAATTAAGGTTTAGCGGCCTGAGGAGAGGTAATTATGTTTCAATTTATGGCTAATTAACGTTGAATATCTCATTCGAAATCCTCCCACGATTCAAAGTCATTTCGGATAGTTTTCAACCTTAATTTCCCTATGTCATCCACACTGAATATATCTCTTCCATTTCAGGCAAGCTACAAAGACATGTCATTACGGAAAGTGATGCAAAAGAAAAAAAAGTAGAGCATTATAGAGTCTGAGCTATCAGAAATGTCTCCTATATTCTCTGATATGGTTTGCAGTGCCGATGGGGGAGAAACAACTTGGGAGGTCATATACAATAGGCTTGAGGATGAGTGTCCCAAGGTTACTGTCATAAAAGCAACGAATGACTCAATAAAACCTCCGGGACTCTAATTCGAGGATTCTTTCTGTTCTTTCCTTCACAAAATAGGAGCGAGAGCAAAAATCCTCCCATACACTAATATGATTAGGTGGGTGGGAGAAAACCTCACTATTGAAGATAGGCAATTTAGGAACTCGAGAATGGAACTCATGGGGTTATTCAAAGTGGAAGCCCTAAAGCAAATGTACCATATAGCTGACCCTCAAGACATATATGATAAATCATACGTGGGCAACTTCAAAAAGAAGAACAAAGAAATTTTCAAGATGATCCATGGCTGGAGGGTACTAGAGAAAAAATTCAAATTTGATAAAACATGTGTGTATCCTGTAGCCTCTTTGGAAAACCCCTACAAGTATGCAATTTCCATGTTATGTAGACTTTACAGGTTACCTAATAAGGCTAAGTTTTCCATAGAATGGATTCCTTTGATTGATGCCTAGGTCAATTCCCAGATTATGAATTGGGCCTCCATCCTATCTGATAACCTAGCCACTGTCATCACTGAATATCGAAAGAAGAGATCCTCCTCTCCAGAGAACCTTTCTCCATTCTATTTCAGTGCCTACATCATGGATGCCATCTGTTTCTGCACTAAATTTCCAATCATGGGTTGGAAATGGACCTTGCAGGACCCCTACCCTATCCATCTCAGCCATAAACAAATTTGGGAATACCGTTATATACCCATTTTTATAAAATATGCCATGATATTATTTTTCCATTGCATCAATTAATTTTCAATAAGAAATCCCCCAGGGTTTCCAAAGAAGCTGCTATAGACCTTCTCACAGTCGGCAAATATTTTATTGAAGAATGGTTTACATACATCAAGGTTTTTGGTAGTACAATAGATCCATATGTCCTCCCTTTGTATGTATCTGATAAATTATTAGCAAGAGAAATAGCCCACTAGATTGTGGGAAAAGTCTTGGCCAAGCTCCTAAAAGAAAACAAGAAGTTATTATGGCCATATTTTCTTATTAGGTGCGGTTCCTTTTCATTAGAAAATTTTAACCATGCGATCAAGGAGTCAGTAAGCCTAAAAAGCCTCAGGCTCCATACTTTGCCAACAAGGAAATTTGATCCAGACAAGACAACATATAACATCACTACTGCAGTAAAGATCAAGCCTTATAACCATAAGGCTAATGATTTTGAAGACCTTTTACGGTCGGCTGAATCCTTCGAACAATCGTTCGAATGGGAAAGGACAAATTTGAGTCCTGAAGATTCTGAAAGCTTTCAGGAGTTTAGAAACAAAAGGCTCGAAATAATTCTGCTGCATTTTTTAAAAATTGAGTACAAGCCTACGCCAAGTATGACTGTTAACAACGAGGGACCTAATTCTCACATAGAGTCTCAAGTGGATATAGGGAAAGCACCGACACTGGGAAGGCCCAAGACATCGAGAATACAACAGTATTGAGCAGGAAGTCAACCGAAAAGTAGGGTATGAGTGCCCCACCTAAAGATATCAGTTCTGAGATCAAAAGTAGTAGTTTGGAGCAGGATTGGGATCAATTCAATAAGAAACTACAAGACACTCCCAAGACAACAGATGCCCAGGAAACTATGGAGTATCAAAATCCTTTGCATGTTCAGAAAAACACAAAAGTCTAAACCGATGGATGAGCAAGTGACGACGTCTCATCAGACTGAAATCATTCGCGCTCTGCCCACATCAAAATTGTCTTAAAGGTGATTGAAATCCATCCTCTTGATGTGTTGTACATCCCACTGCACAAGGTTGTAGTAAGGAGATAGAGGAAAAGGAGAAGGATAGAAACACCCAAGCTCCCACCTGGGAATGAGCTGATGGACATAGTTTGGAAGGACATCCCTTCCAACCTAGTTGAAAACTTGACCAGATTGTCATAGTTTATAGGAGCGTATGCAACTTCCACCATGGACAAAGCTATCAAGATATTTGTTTTGTTGAAGGAAAAGGAAGAGAAGATTGCACGACTAAAGCAACAACTCGAAACATAGAAGGAAAGTGTGAACAAGCAGGCCACTGAGTAGCTTGCCCAATTGAAATAGAGCATGGAGCTGCTGAAGATAAGCCATGAAGCAGACATATCGACCAAAAACATGCAACTCCAAGACTTGCAGCAAGCCATGGAAATATATAAGGATGTTCCTACTATCGAGGAATTCATCAAAGAGGCGCTAGAGCTAAATTCTCTCTTATTAAAACAACAAGAACAATTTTTCCAAAAGATGTCACATATCACTCCTTATCTGATCACTAGTGACTAGCTAATGGATAAAGCAATTGACCAGAGAACTGAGTTTACTGATTTAAACACAAGAATCTTAGAGTTCATTGAATGGCAAGAAACAAAAGAGGGAAGGAAAGCTAATCTGCCTGAGATCAAAGAGACACATAAGGACATTTTATTCACGGATTGGGATGTGAGGATCAAACAAACGGAATTAGCATTGGCAAGAGTAGCCAGGGTGTCAAATAAAATAGTAAAGGTAGTAAACCACACTTTGTTTGCCACCAACCTAGTGAAGGAAGGAAACCCAAAAGAACTGCCCAATTTAAATGACTTGCATAAAAGCTGGAAGGAAAGATCGGAAACTCAAAAGGAAGCAATCACAAAGTTACCAAATACTATTTGGGAGTTGTATTGACAATACCTTGTCAAGCCACACAGTCAAATCATGACCCTTAACTGCTCACTCCATTCAACTCAATGGATGCTTCCACCTCTCACAGATGTAATTTTCATAGGACAGGTCAGAACATAGTTTGGGGCACCTCCTTAAGTCAAACCGATGGCCAATATATGCAATTTGAAAGACATGCTGGCCAACAACAAATCATCATCATAGGCTCTGCTCACCAAGTCATTTTTTATTTTTAGAATTAGTTAACTAGTTAGGAGGAAGGCTGTTTGAAACCTCCTCAAATTTTCGTATAATCTATTTCTGAGCATTAGTTAGAATAGTATTTATACCCTTCTCATGCATTTAGAGAAGGGTCCATAATTTTATCAATTTTTTTTCAAAGAATGCACTTTTGTAAGTTTGTAAATGCTTTGGTGAAATTATGGAACATGATCGTTTCTTTTAATATCAGACTACTTTCCTTTGTTGATGCACTATTGTATACTTGGAAGATAATTTGATCTGAAGAAAGGAGTTGATCTATGTCATTAGTCAAAGGAGCAGAACTTCACATATATGGTACTTCTATCTTGTATGATTAGTCCTGTTTCTGTTTAATTAGTGACAACACTTTATTTTCATGAATTGTATTGTTGGGTTGTGTTATATTATTTCCATGACTAACCTATGTAGTGAATCGGGGGGGTTAGGGAGGGGCGGCAGCCACCCCTGTCCGGGGGATTTGAGGGGGGTGGATAGCCCCCTCTACGAGGTCTGGGGAAGCGCCCCGGGAGATTTTTTTTTGGACCCTATATTAGGTTAGGCGAACCTACCTATGGTTTTCGGTCCATGGTTTTGGACGCGATGGTTTTCGTTCCATGGTATTGGATGCTTCTGCATGTACAAATATCTATTGTAACACTGAAAGGAACATAATGAAAAATCAAGCTAGTAGTCCCGGTTTTGGGATCCAGGGGAAAATCTCTGTGTATATGTGTTTTATGTGTTATCCTCTCGCATTGTTTATTTTATGTGTTTTAGAATTCGTATGCAGGTAATTTCAATATGAGGTTAAAACATACATTTGGTATTAGAGCTATTTTGGCTTCAAGGGGACGACTTTGTTGCTGAGGGGTTTTCTCTCGGGCCTGTGGTAGACCTTGTTCAGTGGGAGTGTTATAGACATTTTTGTGCCTTACAGATTTGAGCATGAAAAGTCCATAATCCAAGGGATCCAAAGTCCCTAAAAGTGTTGTTCCTGCCCCTAAAGGAACAAGGTCAACCAATGACAGCTTCTCCCAGAAGTTCTCCACCAAAAACTACTCAGAACTAGTCAAATCAGGATCAATTCAGATGCTCCACAAGCTGCCTGCGTTGCAAAGCACCCAAATACACTGGATAGGTGCGTTGCAACGCACTTGAATGCACTACCTAGGTGCGTTGAGCGGGAAATGACAAGTGGCAGAGTCATTCAACGAGGTGGAGAGACAATGGAAGCTTCCAGAATCTTCTCCAATGACACTTGCCTCACTGAATTTGACCAGTGATGAGTAAGAGGCTCTCAGTCTCCAAGTGGAAGCAAGAACTGACAGAGAGAAGACACAAGTCAAAACATAAGCTGACTCATCCTCTCTGCTTACATCTATATATGGATCCCTCATCCCAGAGATCCAGAGGCTGGAATTTTGTACTTTGCAGAGAATTGTTGTTGGTTTGAGATTGAAATTAGTGCATTGGGTGACTTATGCTTTATTGGAGGTGAGGAAGGGATTCCTTTGCTGGGAGGTAGATGCTGGATCAGGACTCACTTGGTTGTATCTCCTCTTGGAATTTCTTGTCATATCAATAAAACTATTTGAGTTTCTCCTACATGCTGTGTATCAATGATGTTTTGTTATATTTACATGTTTAGCTTAATCTGATCCTAAGTTTTTTATGAATGTAAATCTATATCTTCGTGTAGTTTCTCTCTTCTGTGATCTTGCAGGAATTCGGTGAAGCTGGGCCAGTAAGGGAGCAGGGAGCTGGGAGCTATTGAAGAGAGGAGCGATTGGATCAACAAACTAGCGCAAGACACAGGTTATTTTATCCTTCCTCTTCATTTACATTTCATAAAGAAGAATACTCAAGTAGTTTTCCTTGTTTGTTGCTAAGGCACTGTCACACCTTAGAGTGGGATAGGGGCGTTCTGAATAGATACTTGACATTCAACGCACCCAGAACACATGTGTAGGTGCGTTGGGTGCAGAAAGGAAAGTTGTTGCACAATTTTTAATGGAATTTTTCCCCGTTTCTCATCAAAATTAGGATTTAATCAAGGGGGAAGAGGCACCTCCAAAGCTCCAACAAACCAAGTTCAAATGAAATGGTAAAATGAGAGGTAAAAATACTTTTTAATTGCTTTTACGTAGTTCAAAGTAAAATATTAGCGTTTTAATCTCATTTTCAAGCAAATGTTGTTCATTTCTAACTAGTTTGATGAAGCAATTGAAAGAACAGTACTATCTTTGAAAAAGCAAAGCTATTTATGGTAAAAAATCAAAACAAGACCATCTTATCGAGCAATTTTAGCACATAGTTCATGCTCGTTAGAAAATAAACATAAGATCGAGCAAGTGTTTCAACCCGCGTTTAAGCTCGTTAAAAAATGAACTATCCTCCGGTAAATAACCACCGTGAATGTAACATTATCAGCCATTAAAGCCTTGGTCGTGTTTGCACCGTCAGCTCCACTTTTCCATTGGCCGATCATTCACCTCCATTTGATTGTTTACCCATTTTGAGGAACAGCTGCGAAGAGTGATTTCACTAGCCATCCTTGTGACACTGCCGTGCTTGGAAAATTCCAACCCTTACCTGGAATCAGCTTCTACCCGTTTTATCACTCGTTCCTCAAAAGACGAGTCTTCTTTAAGCTCTTTTCATCTGACTCGTAAAATATGAAAGGATTGCCGAGTTTTGGCCTTCCAGCTCGTTAAAGCGACAGGAAGAGCTATCCGTCCTCTAGATTTTAATCTTTTTGGACCTGAGGGATTTTGCACAAAAAGATCGAGCGCTTGTTTTGTTCGGCTCGTTAAAACTATCGAAAATTCATCCCTTCTGTATTGTTTTATACTTTTTCGGACTTAAGGGATTAGATGATGAAAAAGGACTTCCGGAGTTAACTTTACGTACCTTTTCAGACTCTCTAAAAATGAAAAGGACCGAGTTATCTTTGTCGTTAGACTCGTTAAAAAGATTAATAGCGACAAACTTGTCTTTAGACGAGAACGAGTTTCACTATCGCTAGGCTCGTTAAAACATAGCGATGGGTTTGCCCGAAGGGCAAATTATAGAACAAGCATATGTTATCCTCCTCAAGCTTGACAAAAATAAAGAGGTACTGGTCAGCAATGACTGGGGAAAAATTAGGAAGAAACTCAAAGAACCTTTATTGGTAGCAAGTCGCTCTTGAACATGACACTTCCACTCCGTGCCTGAGTCAGGTTGGGTTGTTTCATTCACCGGTCACATCACCATGGTCTCGCCATACCATCCACCTTTGGGGTAAATGCTACCAATCCATCATATAAGTGTCGCCGATATGTTCAAGAGAAGTCATTCAGAGAAGTCAACCATGTCCCATCCACTACCATACATTATACTTCATTCTTTCATGACCGCCACCCTGAACCATATATCATCAGATCGTTTTCACCTCCATCAAAATCATTTCCTCCGTTCTGTGTCATTGATGTGGGATACATTAAGGCCCTCCTTTGATGGATCACTTCTTGTCGACATCAGCTCATTATCCAAGAAGTTGATCTAGGAACACCCCCTTCAGTACTTTGAAGCTTGCATGCCTCAATGGTAAGTTTCTCACTTCCGGCGACAAGTATACATCAATGACCTTCGACCGAAAGATTTTGTGTGGTGTTCGACGCCAAGTCCTTTATTCACACCACGTGAATTGTACTGCAGTACCTTGAGGGTCATTATCATTATCGGTGATTCCTCTCGCGCTTGTTAACAGTTTACATCATTGACTGGTAATCAAGCGATGTCTTTCCATGTTCGACTTCAAAACATTTCTCACATGGATAGACTTGTACTTAGAGTGAAGATCGAACGAGATTGAAGACCCCAGATCTAGTTTCATCCATCCGGGCTGCGATATATATTCAGGAAAAATAAAGACATTGACATGTACAACACTGCAGAACAGATAATCATCCTACCAAAAGGATGATGATTTCATCAGAATCATCAGTCTACCATCAAACGATTATCTGTCCTATGTACATAAAAATGAATTTATAAAGCTGAGCATGGGAATGTCCGCCTCAGCTAGATCATGAAAACAGTATGAAAATAATGTATTGTATTGTATCTTATTACAGGTCTCCTCCCAACATTGAAAGAACTTCGGATCCTCCTAATAAAGCATTTCACCCGATAAACGACCTCATACTTTAGGGGGTAACTGTTATAGACATTTTTGTGCCTTACAGCTTTGAGCATGAAAAGTCCATAATCCAAGGGATCCAAAGTCCCTAAAAGTGTTGTTCCTGCCCCTAAAGGAACAAGGTCAACCAATGACAGCTTCTCCCAGAAGTTCTCCACCAAAAACTACTCAGAACTAGTCAAATCAGGATCAATTCAGATGCTCCACTAGCTGCCTGCGTTGCAAAGAACCCAAATACACTGGCTAGGTGCGTTGCAACACACTTGAATGCACTACCCAGGTGCGTTGAGCGGGAAATGACAAGTGGCAGAGTCATTCAACGAGGTGGAGAGACAATGGAAGCTTCCAGAATCTTCTCCAATGACACTTGCCTCACTGAATTCGACCAGTGATGAGTAAGAGGCTCTCAGTCTCCAAGTGGAAGCAAGAACTGACAGAGAGAAGCCACAAGTCAAAACATAAGCTGACTCATCCTCTCTGCTTACATCTATATATGGATCCCTCATCCCAGAGATCCAGAGGCTGGAATTTTGTACTTTGCAGAGAATTGTTGTTGGTTTGAGATTGAAATTAGTGCATTGGGTGACTTATGCTTTGTTGGAGGTGAGGAAGGGATTCCTTTGCTGGGAGGTAGATGCTGGATCGGGACTCACTTGGTTGTATCTCCTATTGGACTTTCTTATCATATCAATAAAACTATTTGAGTTTCTCCTACATGCTGTGTATCAATGATGTTTTGTTATATTTACATGTTTAGCTTAATCTGATCCTAAGTTTTTTATGAATGTAAATCTATATCTTCGTGTAGTTTCTCTCTTCTGTGATCTTGCAGGAATTCGGTGAAGCTGGGCCGGTAAGGGAGCAGGGAGCTGGGAGCTATTGAAGAGAGGAGCGATTGGATCAACAAACTAGCGCAAGACACAGGTTAGTTTATCCTTCCTCTTCGTTTACATTTCATAAAGAAGAATACTCAAGTAGTTTTCCTTGTTTGTTGCTAAGGCACTGTCACACCTTAGAGTGGGATAGGGGCGTTCTGAATAGATACTTTTCCCAACAACAGGGAGATCTGCAAGATCAATTCTAGTGGCGAAAGAAGATGGCGAGAAGTGGAAAGCTAGAGATCGAGAAATTTAATGGTCAGAGTTTTGAGTTATGGAAACTCAAGATGGAGGATCTGTTGGTGGATAAAGATCAGTGGATTGCGGCAGATTCAGGTACTAAACCAATGGGAGTGTCCGATGAAGAATGGAGGAAGTTGGATTGGAGGCAAAGAGCACAATATGATTGTGTGTCTCAGATTCAATATTGCTGAATGTATCAGGGGAAGCTATGACGAAGGCTTTGTGGGACAAGTTAGGAACTTTCTACCAGTCTAAGTCTTTGGTGAATAAATTTTTCCTGCAGAAAAAGCTGTATAACCTGAGGATGAAAGATGGAGACTCAGTGACAGAGCATCTAAACGCATTTAATACTGTGGTAAGTCAGTTAGCATCTGTTGATATTAAAATTTCAGATGAAGATAAGTGCATCAGTTTATTGTGTTCTCTACCAGATTCGTGGGATAGTCTGGTTATTGCAATAGGTAGCAATGCAACTACCTTGTAGTTTGATGAAATAGTCTCATCCTTTCTGATGAAGGAGATGAGATAGAAAAATATGGAGAGCTAGAATGGTGATGCCTTATCTGTACGAGGACAGTCCCAGAACAGAAACAAAAATAAGTCATCGAGTGGGAGATCTAAATCTAGAGGGAGATCTAAATCTCCAGGAAAACCTATAAAGGTGGTGTGCTGGAAATGCGGAAAGGAAGGGCACTACAAAAGGGACTGTAAATCTAAAGCTCCTGATAAAGAAAAGGGATCTGATGATGCTCCTTCTGCAGAGGCGAAAACCACCTCAGATGAAGTTGGGGATGTGTACTTGGCTTCTTCAAGTACACATGTATATCATGAGGCATGGTTGATTGACTCAGTTGCATCCTTTCACTTCACTCCCCATAGAGAGTGGTTCTACGAGTATGAGAAATACGATGGTGGTGATGTCTTCTTGGAGGATGATAGGAAGGCTAGAATCGTTGGTCGCGGAAAAGTAAAGTTGAAGTTGCAAGGTGGAAGGGTTAGAACACTTCCGGGTGTTCTGCATATTCCTACATTGGCCAGAAATCTGATTTTTGTAAGCAAGTTGGATGATGCAAGTGTAAAAACAATGTTCAAGAAGGATACCTACAAGATGGTTTAGGGAGCACTGGTATTGACGCAGGGTATTCGAATTGGAACTCTGTACAAGTTGCAAGGTAGCATGGTTATTTATGGGTGCAACAATTCTGTGGTTCCTGAAAGTGGAGCAGAAATTATAGTGGCCTTTGGAGAGAAGACCATGTTGTGGCATCAAAGGCTTGGACATATTGGAGAGAAGGGCCTTTAAATACTTCATGGTAAAGGTATGGTAGAAGGTATGAGTAATAGCTCTCTGGATTTTGATTTCTATGAAAATTGTGTATATGGGAAGCAGAATCGGGTGAGTTTCCCCTCTGGTGGTAAGAGGGCGAAACAAATATTAGAGCTTGTGCATAGTGACATGTTTGGACCTGTGAAGGTTCCATCACTGGGTAAGTCTGTGTACTATGTATCATTTATAGATGACTTCTCAAGGAATACATGGATATATCTCCTTAAGAAGAAATTTGAAGTCTTTGACAGGTTTAAAGAATTCAAGGCTCTGGTGGAAAACCAGACAGAGAAGAAGATAAAGGTGTTGAGGATAGATAACGGTGGAGAGTTTTGAAGTATGGAATTTGAAGAATTCTATAAGAAGTGTGGTATAGCATGGTAGAAGACTACTCCATATACACCTCAGCAAAATGGAGTTGCAAAAAGAATGAAGAAAACATTGATGGAAAGGGCAAGAAGCATGCTCAGTGGTGCTAGGTTAGGACAGGAATTATGGTCAGGGGTGGTGGAGACATCATGTTACCTGGTCAACAGATCACCTTCATCAGCGTTGGAGGATAAAACTCCACAAGAGGTATGGACTAGTATGAAACCCTCTCTTTCACATATGAGGGTATTTGGATGTGATTCATATGTACATGTTCCAAAGGAGAAATGAACCAAGTTGGATAATAAATCTAAAAAGTGCATCTTTATTGGGTATAAGGATGGCTTAAAGGGTTATAAACTTTGGAACCCAGTAACAAGGAAGGTTGTGTATAGCCGAGATGTGGTGTTCAGAGAGGTGAACGATATTATTAAACATGAAGTCCAACCAAAGGAAACTGAGAAGATAGAGTTTGAGCTAAAGGAGGAAGAATCAGACTCTACAAAAGAGGAGGAATCAAAAGATGAAGAGCCACAAACTCTGAGTGTGAGAAGATCAGTTCGAGAAAGAACGTAGCCAGAAAGGTATAGTCCATCTGCTTTTTGTTCAAATTTTTCTTTATCTATTACTGATGATGATCCCAGAACTGTGAAGGAAGTAGTAGATTCAAAAGATGGAAAACTCTGGAAAGAGGCCATGGTTGATGAAATGGCATCTTTGCACAAAAATGAGGCTTGGGATCTGGTGGAGTTGCTGGCTGGAAGGAAACCCATTGGAAGCAAATGGGTGTTCAAGAAGAAGACAAATGCAAAAGGAAAGGTGGATAAATGAAAAGCTTGGTTGGTAGCAAAAGGTTATTCCCAGGTGTCGACAATTGATTTTGGTGATATTTTTTCTCCTGTTGCCAAGGTTACTTCTATTAGATTACTTTTGTATGTTTCTACTACTTTTGATTTTGAGTTAGAACATATGGATGTGAAGACAACATTTCTTCATGGGGATCTGGAAGATGAGATATACATGAAGCAACCTGAAGGCTTTGTGGTGAAGGGTAAGAAAGATCTGGTATGCAAGTTAAAGAAGTCTTTGTGTGGGTTAAAACAATCACCAAGGATGTGGTATCAGAAATTTGATACATTTATACGGGGACTTGGCTTCACCAGAACCAAAGCAGATTACTGTGTGTATTTTGAATTAATTGGTGACCATGTTATTTATTTGGTCTTGTATGTGGATGATATGTTGCTAGGTGGAAATGACAAAGAAATTATCTAGGATTTGAAGACCCAATTGTCCTCCAAAGTGGATGATATGTTGCTAGGTGGAAATGACAAAGAAATTATCTAGGATTTGAAGACCCAATTGTCCTCCAAATTTGACATGAAAGATCTTGGTGTTGCAAGCAATATTTTGGGCATGGAAATTAAAAGAGATCGGGCAAAGAGGAAGCTCTAGTTAAAACAGAGGAAGTATGTCAAGACAATACTACAGAGGTTTAATATGCATGATAGTAAACCGGTGAAGGTTCCTATTCCTGTAGATGTAAAGATATCTGCTGAATAGTGTCCCAAGACACAAGAAGAGGAAGAGGATGTGTGCCGTGTTCCATATGCAAGTGCAATCGGTAGCCTGATGTATGCAATGGCTTGTACTAGACCAGACATTGCACATGCAGTGGGAGTATTGAGTAGGTTTATGTCAAAACCAGGGAAGGAGCATTGGACAACAGTGAAGCGGGTTTTCAGGTATTTGCGTGGCACTAGTGATTATGGTTTGTGCTACCAAGGAAGACCAGGATTGGACAGAGTTTTGGATATCCATGGCTTTGTTGATGCAGACTGGGCTAGAGATTTGGATCAAAGAAGATCTACAAGTGGATATGTGTTTAACCTATTTGGAGGAGTAGTCAGTTGGATGAGTAAGAAATAATCTGTAGTGGCACTATCAACTATAGAGGCAGAATACATGGCAACCACTCATGCAAGAAAGGAAGCAGTTTGGTTTCAGAGATTGTGTTCAAGTATGGGGTTAGTATAGGGAGCTATAAGGATAGACTATGACAACCAAAGTGCAATTTTCTTGGCAAAGAACCCTGCTTACAATTCAAAGACAAAGCACATTGATGTTCAGTATCATTTTGTGAGGGACATGATAGAAGACAAAAAGGTGTTGCTGGTAAAGGTGGACACTT
Organism: Pinus tabuliformis; assembly: GCA_031772625.1. NCBI lineage: Eukaryota > Viridiplantae > Streptophyta > Pinopsida > Pinales > Pinaceae > Pinus > Pinus tabuliformis. Next base: position 634,927,442 of record CM062804.1, on the reverse strand, counting down.
TGAAGAATACTAAAGATGCATTGAAAAAATTTGTGAGCTCCGATAAGTTCTCTTGGTGTAGGGAAACAATGGGTGTTTCAGGGCTGAAAAAATGACTAAGCTCTCCTGTGGAAAGAAAACAACAAGTGGGAGAATGTTGGGTTGTGTTATATTCTTTCCATGACTAACCTACGTAGTGAACCATGGGGTTAGAGGGGGGGTGGAGCCACCCCTTCATTGCGCATTGGGGGGTTTGAGGGGGGCGGGTAGCCCCCATCTACGGGGTTCAGGGCAGCGCCCCGGGAATTTTTTTTTGGACCCTATATTAGGTTGGGCGAACCTACCTATGGTTTTCAGTGCATGGTTTTGGACGCGATGGTTTTCGGTCCATGATATTGGATGCTTCGGCATGTATAAATATGTATTGTAACATTGAAAGGAACATAATGAAAAATCAAGCTGGTAGTCCTGGTTTTGGGATCCAAGGAATCTCTGTTTATATGTGTCTTATGTCTTATGCTCTCGCATTGTTTATTTTATGTGTTTTAGAATTTATATGCAGATAATTTATGTATGGGGTTAAAACATACATGTATATGAGATATGTTATTTCTGTTAAGCATTAATTACACTATTGTATGATGCCTAGCTGAGATTGTTTATTTTCATATATAAATCATCATATATGCGATATAGTTTATACATTTCTTTAACTAACTATTTAGTCAAAGAAATTGTCTCTACACGTTATCATCTCTGTTTTATATGTGATTGATCTTTATTATCACATGTCAAGCATATATCTTTTTAGATCGCATATTATACAGAAATACCCATGTTTATATTAGATTAAGTTAGCTAGATATTAGCATGATAGAATAGGTAATTCAGTTATCATTATTCTATTATATTCACTGGAAAACCACCCACTCTCATTTTAAAACCCATTCTGGGAAACTGGTCTGATCATCCCCAATTGGAGCCACAAATTTAAACGAAAAAGGAGTTGTCTTAAGGTGCGGATCGGGTGGTTATCCCCCATGTTGGAGTAGCAAAAATCTGAGGCCTCAACAGATGGTCACAGGCCTTAATTTATGTTTAATTTAGAGGCATGGGCCTTAATTTATGTCTAATTTAGAGGCACAACACAGAGGAGAAGCATAAGTGTTTTTGCACACATAAGGGAAGGCTCATCACCTTTCTTGCAGTCCCAAATAGTGGCATAAGGAGACAAACAATCTGTGCACATATATATACACAGTCCAAGCAAACACTGAGTTGACCTATGGTAACATTGAAAGGGTACATTTATTTTGAATTTATAGTAACGACATTTTTTTTGAAATCATTTTTTATTGTAGCTTTATAAATAATTGTGAAGGGCCTCTATTTTGAATACCCTAATCTGAGGGTATAGTAATAAAATTATCACATTGAAGGAAGGACTAACTACATGAGGTTTTTTTTATCACACTCATCCTCAGCTATGGACTTTGATTTTCACTTGGGTTGTGGATGGTGGCAAGGTGTGCTTGTTCGAAGAAACCCTAGTGTCTTACATATTCGAACCTAGGATGACTGTGGACTTCAGTTTTCGCTTGGGTTGTGGATGGTGTCGAGGTGTGCTTGTTCAAAGAAACCCTAGTGTCTACATATTCAGACCCATAGATTTGTAGTACATTGATAATATTCAAACCCGATACCTCACCCTTTGTACTGCGCAGGTGTTCCGGCTAGTTTCTAGGCGCAAGAGTTTAAGAAAAGCTGCTCTGTAACGACGGGCCACATAAGCTAGTATTATTTTGTTATGCTATGGAAAAGGGGAAGAAAAATGGAAATATGATGACCAACGACAAGGTCAAGGTCAAGAAGGAGATCTATATTTTTGAGAAAGAAGGAATAATTACAAGCAAAAGGTGAGGTCACATATTTTTGATAGTGACACATATTGACAAGCAAAACACAACTCTTTGGGAACCTAATTAGCCCCAATCTCTAATAATAGGTCACAAACCCATCTACAAAAGAACAAGGTCATCCAAGAAAAAATGCCAATAACAAAATAAGGAGTGATCTAGTGTGGCTACCAGATAATTTAACGATCGTCCAACCATGAGTGCGAATGTGGTGCTGAGCTTTGAAAGGCAAGTGAAGTGGTGCTGCACTCCGAAAGTCAAGTTAAACCCCGGTTCTGTAGTGCCCTTGTATGAGATCGACAAGAAGCAAAAAAAATGGGGCTTAACACTATTTTGTTTTCTTATATTGAACCCCAATTAGACACAAAACACAAAATTAAATATAAATTTAATATAACATATAATTATATTATATTATATTAAATTAACAAATTATAAAATAATATAACATATAAATTATATTAAATTAATAAGCTATAAAATAATATAACATAAAATAAAATAAAATTATATGTTATATTTAATTTTACTTTAATATAATCTTAATCTTGGTTATATATCATATTAATATATATAATAATCTTAATATATAATATTATATGATTTTTTTTGAAATTAATCATGTATTTCATGTGCTACATGTGAATAGAAATTTAATGGTGTCATTGACGCTATTATGATGAAATCCCATGGTATCTTGTGATTAAACATCTGAAGAACCCCTAGTTCAACATGGCTACACAATGTGGAAAACAACAATCCATTCATTAATATAATTAAAAATTAAGAATATAAATATGATGACACCCAACCATATGTCAAGTGTTCAGGTTGAATTTAAATGCACATGAATAGTTCTCTTAGCTATTTAATAAATTGAATAGTACAATGAATCGAGATAATATATTGTTGAATTTAAGAGATATTTGTTGGAGGGTTCATGAAAAACTAAAAGAGGATCCTTTAGTTAAGCATTTTCATAATTTGTTTGTAAATATATACAAAATAATTTTCCAATAAAAACCATGTTATCATTTCTAAGTAATGTCAACTATAACTATCATGGAAACTATTACATTCAAGGCATCTTGGAGCTTGTCTTTTGAATGAGAGGATTATTTCTCAATCAATGAGAATGGAACACGATGATGTTGAATCTAACTTGTCCACAATAAAATCTATCGATGAGTGGGTTGAAGAGAAAGAAGTTATTGGTCACACAAGTATAGGATAAAAAATGGGTTTATATGGTTACGAATTGTCATAGTTGATTTCTAAATGTATAGAAAAATGTTTTCCTTGAAATACCATGTTCTCATTTCCAAGTAACATCAACTATGATAGCCAATGAAACTATTGTTTCCAAGGCATCGTAGTGCCCATCTTTCAAAGGGAGGATTTCTAAGGCCACATGAACAGAACAAGTGATGTCTAGTCCAACTTGTCCACTATGAAGGGTGATGCATGATGAGTGGGTCAAGGAGAAAGAAGACATTTTCTAAGTGAGTAAGAATCCAAACTCATAAACTAATCCAAATCTGTATCTACAATGCTTGGATATCAACAATTTACTAGCAAGTTTGCCACTATTTCAACATATATTAGGCTTTTGGAGATAAAGTAACAAGGCGACCATTATAAGCCAATTTGTTACCATGGCCAAATATCCTAAACATGCACAAGTCAATTTAACATATCATAAGCATAGTTGCCAAGAACCATCAATAATTCATTGAACCAACACATATGATCATTGTAGCTTAAAATTCACATATAGGAGAGATATAGCCACCAAGAACAGGTTAGTTATAAACCAACAATAGGTCTCAAGGTATAACATGGTAAGCACTCAATAACATGGATATTTTAGATGGATAATTTCATCTCCTTGACATTTATGTTATAATTTTACCATTTATTTGTCGAATTATTTGTGTGAGTCATATATGAGTCTTCAAACCCTCCCATATTGTCAACACATGTATCTACTATAACCATGCCAAATTTCAATGCATGCAAGAAAAAATTGAAAAAGTTGGCCCCTTTCACATGTCACTTTGTGTGGGGTCACTTAATTAAATCATAATTTCAACTAATTGGTAAATGTTAAGTGGTGGATTGGTACTTAGGGGTAGGCCCGCAACAAGTAACAGTAAGATTGAAATTAATGATAATTGGTTCCTAGCTAGCCATCATTTTTACATTCATGTGGACTCATATCCTTAAAGATTGGAAGTCGGAGCATAAGATACATATAATAAATTATGTTTGATTCATTGAGGAGCCATTCCTTTTCATATAAATGATGATGATGATGATGATGACGATGACGATGACGATGATGATGACGATGATGATGATGTGGATGAAAAAGATGAAGACGATGACAATGATGATGATGATGATGATGATGATGTTGATGAAGATGACAAAGATGATGGTGATGATGATGATGTTGATGAAGATGACAAAGATGATGGTGATGATGATGATGTTGATGATGACAAAGAGGATGATGAAGGGTAAGAAGTTTTCTCAACTAGAAGGGTAAGGATTTATATTAACCTCTGCATTGTGAAGTACATTATAATCCTGTAATTGGTAAATAATAATAAATAATTTCATCTCCTTGATATTTATATATGTTATAATTTTATCGTTTTATTGTCGAATTATTTCTGTGAGTCATATTTGAGTCTCAAAACCCTCACATATCCTCAAATCATGCATCTACCATAACCATGTCAAATTTCAGTGCATACAAGCACAAACTGAAAAAATTCAACATTGGCCCCATTCTCAAGTTGCATCATGAATAATGCAAGAGACTTTTGCAGCCCTCTAGAAATCGATTCGCTGAAACTTGCAAAGAATATATAGTGAAAAACAATAAATTATACAATCAACTTGTTATCACCCTAAAATCTTTGTCTCTAAGCTTTGGAAAGTTTCCTTGTTTCTAGTCATAGTCTTATAAGTTTGAGTCATCTCATCACAATTAGTGTCATTCTCATTTACAAACCCTTCTTCTAGTCATGGTGTTAAAGGGTCTCTAGGTCATTTCATGCTTTAAGGGTTAGGTCATAAGGTTAGAAGTCTTTTAAGGTCATATCTCTTTTCCAAATAAAGTTTGACAGCCTCATTCCATGTCCTAGAAGCCTCACCATGTGTTTAGAAGTCATATCTCACATCATTTTGGAGAAATTTTCAAATTAGCTATGAATCCACATTTTCGTAGTGTAGACAGTGTAAAAATCCTGTTTTGCACTATGAAATCAGTGTTTTCGTAGCGCGCTACGAAACCCCTGAAAAAGCCTGTTTCAGCATAAAAAACTCTGTTTTCTGCTTTTACTAGTTAACTTCCAGAAGGTTTCCTGAGCAGCTGAGAACTCAATTTTGAAAACTGAAAGAGACTTTTCTTTTTAACATTCTGAAATACAAAAACCTCTTTCCGTTTCTTCAAATTCGTTCTGAGGTGGGAGGAATTTATGGTTAAACTTGTGCTACGAAACTGTTGAAAGTCAAGCTTTGTCTTCTGGTTTTAGCAGTCTTTTTCAAGATCAGTTTCTGGTTACAGGGAAATGTATTTTGGAATTCTCAGGGAGGTTTCTCTTCATAAAATCTCCAGCTACAATAACCTATCTCACTTTCTTCATAAGTGTTTTAAGTTGGGAGATACTAATCTTTCATTGAGACCCTAATTTCAGAAAACAGATTTTTCCTGTTTTATACATGTTTTTCAAGGACAGATTCTGGACAGCTGGAGAAGTGCTTTAAAAATCCAAAAAAAGGTTTTCGTGCTATACATCATGGGCTAAAAAAACCTCCTTCATTTTTGAAAAATGTGTCATGGATGAGAAGATAAAGGCTCTGTCCCACGTGCCATTTTCAAGGATCCTAAACCTAAAAACAGGGAAACATGTTCCCTAATTTCTAGGGTTTGTCATCAGCAGTCAGGTGATAACGTGGGACGCCTCATAAAATTCGACTTCATGAGATTACAGTTGTCAAATAATTCATTTAATGTTTAGTTGAGGTGGTTTATTCATAATAAGGAGTTACACTCCTAGTTGTATTAGGTCGCTAGGACTGCTAGTTAGCTGTCATTTGCATTTAATAGTTAGTTTTGAGTATCAATAGGTGTCATAGTAGGATGAATTCGAATTCCCCTCATGATGGAGGAAGGAATCCAAGCTTGTAATGAACTCTATATATGACAAGAGATGTAATGCACTTGGGGTTGGCAATTTTCAAAGAAACAAGCACATTGTGCTATTGTATATGACTATATGTTTTTAGGTAAATACAAAGAGCTGCTTTCACTACTCAGGATTCAGAAAGGGTTTCAAAGTTTGATTTTCCTTATGGATTCCTTCATATACTTACTTGCAGTGGTATAGAAACATGTTACTTAGAATTCATTTGATGATGCTCTAACTTCCTTCATGTGTTTGTAGGCTGTGTTCTCTATATTATATCTATGTTTTGCTTTTATGTTAAAACCCTCTATGCCCCGACTTCCATGTGAAATTGATCTTTCTGTTGTACTGAAACACACTTTGACTCCATAGCCCAATGGAAGTTTGTTAATTGGTATTTCAACCATTTATACATTGCTGTTCGAATTTTCCATAGAGTTAGCCATCTAATCTTCAAAGTAAAATCTTTAATCCAGTGAGAGAGCCCTCTCAGGTTGAGGAGGCTAAGCCTCAACCAAAAGTTTGGTTTGAAATAGTTACTCAAAGTATTCCTGATCAACAGCCTATCAGGGGTCTGATTTTCTGATAACACAACTGATAACACTTTCAGATGATGATGATGGCAATGAGAATAATGGTGACATCACATCTCAAGTCACATCACGACTAGCTCAAGAAACTTTTGCAACCCTTATGACAAATCATTAGCTCATCAATGACAACAAAATATTACCATTTGTTAGTACTATACTGCATAATCAATCAATTATAAACTGAATTTTAACCCCTAAACGTTATTTTAGTCAATTTTCTAAAAATCATTTTGAGACCCTATTATGGTAGCTCTATTCATTGACAGCTATGGGTCAACATTAATTATTTTATGTGGGAACCCATTGTCAAGTCGGGCTGACCCACCAACTCATTGCACAGGCGCCTTGGCATGCCTAAAACGCGATGCCCCATGGGTGCTCAGGCGCCCCGCCTTCATGTGGGTGCACCCAGGGTGCGGGCGTTCGCCCTGCCATGCAAATTAGTCAATACAAATCATTAGCTCATTAATGAAAACACATTTTTTTTATCATTTGTCAGTACCATGCTGTATAATGAATCAATTATAAAATGTCTTTTAACATCTAAACATTATTTTATTCAATTTTCTAAAAATCATTATGAGACCCCCTTGTGGTAACTCTGTTCATTGGTAGTCATGGGCTGAGCTTACTTCTTTTGTGCGGGTGCCCCTTGCTAAGTTGGGCCGACCCACCAACTCATTGCATGGGAACCTTGGCATGCCTAGCAAGTGACACCGCATGGGCACCTTGGCGTGCCTAGCAAGCGACACCGCATGGGCACCTTGGCGTGCCTAGCAAGCAACATCGCATGGGTGCTCGAGTGCCTCGCCTTCGTGCGGGTGCACCCAGGGTATAGGTGTTTGCCCTATTGTGCAATTTAGTCAACAAAAATCATTAGCTCATCATTGACAACAAAATATTACCATTTTCTAGTACCATGATACATAATCAACCAATTATAAACCAAATTTTAACACCTAAACATTAATTTAGTCAATTTTCTAAGAATCATTATGAGGACCCCTCGTGGGAACTTTATTCATGGGAAGTCATGAGCCGACCTCACTTATTTTTTGTGGGCACCCCTTGCTAATTTAGGATGAACCACCAACTCGTCGCACGAGTGCCCTGGTGTGCCCAACACATGATGCCCCATGGGCGCCAGGGTGCAACTTCGTGTTGTGTAAATCATTTTACACAAATCATTAGCTCCTCAATGACAACCAAATATTATCATTTGTTATTACCATTATGCATAATCAATCAATTATAAATCAAATTTAACACCTAAACATTAATTTAATCAATTTTCCAAAAAATTATTACGAGACCCCATTGTGGGAACTCTGTTGATGGGCAATCATGGGCTGACCTTACTTATTTTCTGCAGGTGCCCCTTCCAAGTCGGGTCGAACTATGAACTCGTTGCATGGGTTCCCCTACTGGCTAGGCACCTTAGCATGCCCAACACACGGCAACCCCATGGTCACCTGGGCACCCCGCCTTCATGCATCTATGAGAGTTCACCCTTTCATGCACGTCATGCTGTGAATTTTTCGATCACTTTCTTCGCTCAAATTTCATATTTCACCCAACCACTTGCATGTCTTATCCTTGCATACACATTTTCCCGACCATCGTGTCACCCGGTTCACCTGTCGCATAACTCACCCAGTCCACTCAACGTGCCCAACTCATCGGCCTGTCACTGTGTTGTGCAAGTATCGTTTGTGTGCCCGAGCATACCCAGGGAACACACCCTTGTTATGCACACAACACCCTCATTTCACTTCATTCATTCGGGTTTTCGATCGTGTCACTCATCGTGCATGCCCCATTTGTACATGGGCGTTGGGGTGCCCTGCCTTCGTGTGGGTGCACCAAGGGCACTTGCCTCCGCGTTGTGTACACGAAACCCCTAAGGTTGCACTTCGGTTCATACATCATTTTTTTGCCACTTTGAGTGGGCATGGTCAGTCATGGGTCGACCTTACTTATTTTGTGTGAGCGCCCCTTCCCAAGTTTGGCCGACCCACCAACTTGTCACATAGGCACCCTGGCATGTCCAACACATGATGCCCCATGGGTGCCCACCTTCGTTCATGCATGCCTAGGGTGTGGGCATTCTCATGTTGTGTAAATCAGTCAACACAAATCATTAGCTCATTAATGACAACAAAATATTATCACTTGTTAGTACTTCCATGCTGCATAATCAATCAATTATAAACCGAATTTTAACACCTAAGCATTAATTTAGTCAATTTTCTAAAAATAATTATGAGATCCCCTGGTGGGAACTTAGTTCATGGGGAGTCATGGGGCGAACTTACTTCGCACATTTTCCTGGCCGCCATGTCACCTGGTTCACCCATTGCCCAACTCGCCCGGCATGTCTACTTAATGAACTAAAGTCAAAATTGGAAATGATGGTATAAACGTAAATGAGATTCTCTTCATTTCAAGAATAATATATTCTCTACTGAACAAGGCCAACCATGTGAAGGTGGAAGCTCATATGGCCCCTCCCCCCGCCCCCCCCCCCCCCCCACATCACTCTCAATTCCCTCATACCCAATCTATCTACCATAATATATTTGAAAGAAACATAGTCACATTCAAACATAAAAATTAGGAAAATAAAAATTTAAGGTGAACGAAATAGAACAAACTAATTGAAAACATGTAAATACATACCTTGTACTTTTCAACATTTTGATATCATTAATATTCTTCCTCATCCAACTCAACATCTATATCATGCATTTTAGAATTTATGTTCAAAGGATTCACCATATCAACATCATCATCCTCCTCTATATCATCATCTGGAACATTCTCTTCTACATTTAGTTCAACTTCTTTAAGTTCTTCGTTTGACACAATGTCAATATCATCTAGTTCATCTAAATAATTTAGCATTCTCTTGATCAACATATATTCTTTGAACTTATTTGACGTCTTCCACTTGACATTGTATGGGGATCCTCTAATCACCTTCTTCTTCAATTTCATCTTCTTCTTATACATTATACTTTACGGACCTTCCTCTGGGATCATATCTAACAACATACGAGCAACCCGCTTTATCTAGAACATCTATGTAAAATACCTATTCACATTAGCTTGGAAGAACATATCGCTCTAATCCTGGCTCAATATTCATTGTATCAACCATGGTAAATATGTTAGCATGCTTAATAATAGTTCTATTAGGATCACGTTCATGGATTCGTAGCCTAAACCATTTGACATCGAACACAACTATTTTGAAGGATTCAAAGTCACACTCAAGTATATCATGCAGATACCCATATGTGGAGTACTGAAGAAGGTATGTTTTCATTGACTATTTTGCCATCTTTTCTTTAGAACTTGTAACATCTTTGCATCATGAACTAGGTAGATAATGGGAAATCATGATAGATCTATAAATATTTATATGCACCATGAAAACATTAATAATTGCCATTTCTTATGTAGAAAAAGGGAAAAACTAAAGATTTCCGCTCCAAGGAAAAAGACAGGGCCAAGCTAACCCTTGTCCCTTTGGCGGGGAACCATATGCAAACAAGACGATCTAAATTAAAACATCTCAGCCAAGGAAAGGAAAAGGAGATATCGACTCGGCGCAAGAAAATGACCGGATAACTGAGGATTAACAGCTTGGCGAATCCCTCAGGATCCTTTGATCCTGAGGGATCGCTACTTTAACTATTTTCGCATCTTTGATATCTTCGCTTCAGCTATCAGGGGAAACACTGCTAGCCCGGGGGAGACTATTAATTTCTATGTAACTTTGCTCTGTATTTGAAACTTTGATCATCAAATCTCGTTGAGAAGTGATCCGTTGTAACTCTGTTTTAATGTTTTAATACAAATTTGGTTGTTGTTCCATCTGTGATTCTGGAATAATCTCAAGCAGTGTGCCCCTGGAGGCTAAGGGCCCGACCCTAGTGGAACACTTGCTCTTGTATCATTATCTTTAGTTCGTGTGTGGTTTGTATTATCAGCTTTGATCGGTAATCTGGTGTGTTTTGTTATTTTATATCACAGCTCTGTTATATTTACAGTATCGTTCTCTGCAACCGGCAAGTCGTATTGTGCATTCTAACCTTATAACGTAATGTTGTTCCTTTAAGTCATTATTTTAACACTATTGTTCTTTACAGAATGCTATTGTTGTTCAATTGCATAATAACTGAGCTGTAATATTCTTAAGTTGGTATTACTGTATTCGTCTATGGTTTATACTTCATTATGATTGCTGTTCAATTGACATTGTTGTTCCATCATGAATTGTGATCGTTATCCTTCCTAACTGAGATCAATACTTGTGGTATCAGATTCAGATTACTATATCTCTATATGCCGTGTGTGTTATTTATTTCGGTACTATACATTCACCATTGGTACTACGCACTGTTCTATATTTCATTGGTCATTGGTTACCATTCCATTTCTATTTGCTGTCCGATTTATCCTTTAAGTAAAGATAGCCATTTGATTTTTGTAGGATAAGGTTGTTGTACTTGTTCCTATATATTAAAGGTGTTGCTATTCATCAGACTTAGTTGCTGTTACATTTTCTAGTTGTTGTTCCATTTCTTAGTTGCTGTCCCATTTCCTGTTATTTGCGTTACTGTTTCTTTGGTGTGCAGAACGATTTGAAACTGTAGTGGGCATTGGCATTTGCTGTCTAGTCCCCAGATTGATGATATGTTCCTTGATTACCTTTAGTTACATCAGTTTCCAAAAGGGATGAGTTATTGTTACTGGACCCTTGACTGATAAATTGCTTGGTCTTTTGAATGCATGCTTTAGGTTTTAAAGTATTTTGTTGTAAGTAGATTTTCCTTCAAGCATCCATTTACTCTTGTATTTTATTGAGCACTATAGTACTAGCATTACTCTGACAAATTACAACCTCAAACTGAGTACACTCTTTGAGATAACAAATCGTTCCTGGATTGACAAGTTAATGTGAGGTAACTAGAGGTGAAAAAGACCCTTTTTACGACTCGACATTTTGGCGCCGTTGCCGGGGAACATCATGCAATAATGAATTTAAAAATGCAGGTAGGTTCACAGAGCATTTCTCTTTTAATACAACTAAGAGTTTAAGGTGTCGTTGTCTTACCACGTCTTTTCTGCCTTCATAGGTGATGTATCTCTGGATTATCCTCGCCAATTCTGCCCACGACTCTCCTAATGTTGCTGGTAGGAATCCCTTTCCTCTGACTGTCAGGTTCTGACCTTGATCCTGGAAGATCTTCATGATCTTTTGCAGTCTCTCCTTCTTCAGAGTCCACACAGGTCCAGTGGCTAACAGTCCTGAGACCTCTGCAATTACATCATCGGTCACTGCTATATGTTTTCCCCTTACTGTGGAGTGATTTTCTTGCAAATTATGCAAGAATTCTATTGCCACGGTCTCGTTGGGTTCTTGTAAACGATTAAGATAGACTAACCATCCTGCCCTTGCCAGGATTTCTCGTGTAGCGTCGGAAACTGTCAATACCTGTGGTTCTCTTCGAATTGACCTCCCTCCCATGCTTTAGCTCACTGTAAAAATGCAGGGACGACAATGGAACAACAGGTTGTTCAAACTGTTAGAAACATAGAGAAAATAGCAAAATCGCAAGGCTCATTCAAATCTTACTAATTGTTGCAGACTATGATATGGAAATATCTTAGGAATAGCAAGGCATGCAAATTGAAAAACGAGATACTGTTAAGCCTTGCTATTCCCGAGTAAGAGTTTTTCGAGTAATAGCCTGACACGTATGTCAGCAAATTATGAAGTCAGCCCCCCCGCAATGTGATAGGCCATCCTCGGCCGTCAAATGAAGGAGCGGCGAGCTGATCTGTTCTGGTACAGGGTCATAAAGGAACAACGTATGCCATGATGCCATGTTTACAAAAGTAGCAGGTTACAAAAATCGAGGTGTATAATAGGATCGCTTAATAAATAAGAAAGTGTGATTACATGATGCAAGGTTGGGAGGATAGGACAGCTGACGTGCACAATGAGTGTAATGCAATCATTGTCTATTTTTTCCATCATGATTGGTTATAATGGATTTTCATGTGTTTAATGGTTCGGTGAAGTGAGTTACATAATCCTATTTAACAGATTACAAAGGTATAAGACAGAGAAGGGTATTAATGATGACTATTGGTGTACAAGAAATGTGACTTCAATACCATTAATAGAGCTCTGCTGCCGACAGGTGTCCATAACCTTGGTAGAGTTGTTTGTTTCACCCATGGAACCATTATCCTTTATGTATGCCTAGGAAGTTTTGTTCCGTGTCAAAATGGAGGTCATTATGCTGGCTTGGTAACCAGTTAAATCATAATGCCATTCACAAGGAAGGAGTGAAAGGTGGGTAGGTCGGCTTGTGATGAGACCTCCTGTTCCAAGGACTCTTTATTTTTTCTGATGTGCCTCTTGGACCATATCCCTGGTGTGGTGGCCATAGTGGGAATGCCACTTCACTTTCTTCCTTATGATCATGATACGCTGACTCTTGATGAGACCCCCTATCCTGCATTTGACAATTCAAAACATTCGTCTTCTTTATTTCTTTCTTTATTTCTTTTTTTTTTTTCATAAAATGCTTTCCTATTTATACACAAAGGGTGGTTCGACCCTCCTTAAGAGTAGGAATGGTGGAAGAAGTCTTAACATCTCAATAGAAAAATATAAACCCTTTGTTCTTATTCCTTAATAATTATCAGAGAAGATTATGGTAATTTAAAAAGAACCAGCATGATAAAGATGACCAATCATGTCAGTATTAGTAGGGTAATGACAGCAAAAGTGATGAATAATTGTGTCCTTTCTTCGTTCCTCTTTATCAATTCACAGCAATTTCTTGTAAAAATAGCGATTTTACATAATTTGCTGATTTCAATATGCTCTAGCTTTGTATCCATTGCATGAGTGTATAGCTGTGCTCCAAAAGACTTGAAACAAGAGGAACAACAGGTATCTTTAGGCATAAGTAGAAGGAATACAAGAATGTTGTCATTTGAAAAGGGAAAGGCAAAGGAATACAAGTGTCGTTACTTTGAAAAAAGAACAACAAAAACCGAAAGTGTCGTTCCTTTGAAAAAAGGAATAGCAAAAACCGAACATGTCGTTCCTTTAGAAAAGGAACAACAGAAAACCAAAAGTGCCATTCCTTTGGAAAAGGAACAGCAAAAGCAAAAATGTCATTTCTTTGGAAAAAGGAACAGAAAAAATAAAAAAGTGTCATTCCTTTGGAAAAGGAACAGCAGAAAACCCAAATGTCGTTCCTTTGGAAAAGGAACAACAAAAATCACAAGTGTTGTTCCTTTGAAAAAGGAACAGTAAAAAGTCAAATGCCATTCCTTTGGAAAAGGAACAGTAGAAATCAAAAGTGTTGTTCCTCTAGAAAAGGAACAACAGAACACTCAAATGTCGTTCCTTTGAAAAAGGAACAAAAAAAATCAAAAGTGTTGCTCCTTTGGAAAAGGAACAGCAGAAACACAAATGCCGTTCCTTTAAAAAAGGAACGGCAAAATGAAAATGAAAAAGGAACGACTGAAACAAAAGGTGTTGTTCTTTCGAAAAAGGAACAACAAACAAAAATGTTGTCCCTTTGGAAAAGGAACAGCAACAATGAAAAAAGTGCACACAAATGTTGTCCCTTCAGAAAAGGAACAACAAAAATGTCAGTGCTGTTTCTTCTGAAAAAGGAACAACAGGAAAAAAAATGCAAATACAAAAATATATACAGAACAAAGAAATTATGTACAAAGTAAAAAAGGGTGAATCACTTAATGAATCACAGGTGAGGAAGATTGCTGTTCCTCTTGTAGAATTTTCATATCGGAGTCCTCGCATAGTTTCTGACAGAAGGATTCCCGAGTAAGTCGTTTGCGGTATAATCAAACTCGGTGGCCATTTAATTTAAAGGTATGTCCAGATCCGTCAATAGTGACTAGAGTTAAGTTGACGTTATCATGTACCTTCTGGATTTCATATGGCCCCAGCCAGCGAGTCTGAAGTTTCCCGGGAAAATCCTGAAACCTGGAATCGTATAAGAGCGCCCAGTCTCCTTCGCGGAAGACTTTGTTTTTAATGAGAGCGTCATGCCCTTTAGCTCGTTGCTGTTGGATTACTGCAGTATGTTGAAGGGAAGAGAGCCTAATTTCGTCTAACTCATTGATCTGCTGTAATCTATTAACCTGTGCCTTGTTTAGATCTAGGCCGACTTCTTGTGCTGTTCGCAGTGTTTGGATTTCGAATTCTATGGGGAAAATGGGTTGCTTTCCAAACACCAATTGGTATGGTGAATAACCGGTAGTGCTTCTCCATGTTGTTCTGTAGGACCACAAGGCTTCCGGTAGTCTTTCAGCCCAATCACGTCTATGTGACGCAATGGTTTTTGTCAAGATTGCTTCTATTATTTTGTTGTTGCTTTCTACTTGATCGTTTGCCTGTGGGTGGTATGGAGTAGTAATTTTATGCTGGATATGATATTTTTTAAGTGTTGCAACAATCTTATTACCAAAAAACTATGGTCCACCGTCTGTAATTATGTCTCTTGGAAGCCCATATCGCACAAATATATGAAACAGGAACTGTATGACAAAATCCTCTGTAGCTCTCGGTAATGCTTCTGCTTCAACCCATTTGGTGACATATTCTATTGCCACTAGAATATATGTTTTCTGGTTCAAGGATGGGTTAACTGGACCAACAAAATCAAGTGCCCATTGCTCAAATGGTTCAATAACCAGTTGGGGGTTCAGGGGCATTTCATCGGCCTGACCAGGGCATCCTACTCTTTGACAATTGTCACAAGCTTGAATGAACTTCTTTGCATCTTTGAAGATCGTAGGCCAATAATACCTTGTTTGCAGCACCTTATGTCCAGTTCTCTTATCGACAAAGTGTCCGCCACATGGTCCGTCGTGACAAGCTTTCAAAATATCAAAAATTTCATCCTCCCAGACACATCTCCTGATGTGCATATCTGCTCCTGTATGGAACAGGTAGCCCCCAATCCAGGAAAATCGAACACTTCGTTGGACAATCTATTTTCATTCATTGGGGGTCAGATGTTTTGGTAATTTACCTACTGCTAAGTAATTCGCAACATCAGCATACCAGGGTGTTTTAACAGTGACAACAAACAAATGCTCATCTGGAAATTGATCTTCAACTGCTATTGCGTCCACTGGTTTTGGCATTCGCGAGAGAAAGTCAGCTACAGGATTTTCTTTTCCTTGTCTGTCCTTGATTGTAATATTAAATTCCTGCAATAAAATCAGCCATCTAGTTATTCTACCATTTGTGATTGGTTTATTTGCTAAATATTTTATGGCAGAGTGATCTGTATACAAAATAACAGGATATCCAGTAATATAATGCTTAAACTTATTGACAGCATGTATTACAGCTAGAAATTCCTTTTCAGTAACAGTATAATTCAATTTAGCATGGGATAAATTCTTGCTAATATAATAAATTTCATATGGTTTTTTATCTTCTTCTTGCCCAAGGACTGATCCAATAGCTGTATCTGAGGCATCTGATGAAATTTGGAATGGCAGGTTCCAATTTGGTCCTCGAAGGACTGGAGCTGTGGACACAAGCTTCTTTAGATCCTGAAAAGCATGGTCACATTTTTCTGTCCAAAGAAAGTCAACATTACCTGTCAGTGCATATAGAGGTGCAGCAATATGTGAGAAATGTTCTATAAACCTTCTATAATAACCAGAGAATCCGAGAAAACTGCGTACCTCTGTTTGAGTGGTAGGAGTGGGAATTAGCAAAATTATTTGAATTTTGGCTGGGTCTACTTGTATTCCAGCTGCTGAGATATAATGGCCTAGAATAAGTCCTTCAGTCATCATCATATAGCATTTTCATGGCTTAGGCAAAGCTTGGTGGCAATGCAACGCTGCAGGACTTTTTCCAGTGTGTCCAATGCTGGATCAAAATCATCTCCATATGGTGTAAAATCATCCATGTAAACTTCGAGCCCTTCATTTATTAGGTCTGAAAAAATGCTGAGGATAGCTCTTTGAAATGTGGCAGGAGAATTGCATAAGCCAAAAGATAAAACTCTGTAGGCAAATGTTCCCCAAGGACAAGTAAAAGTAGTTTTGTCTTGGTCTTCAGGGGCAATCTGAATCTGATTGTATCCAGTGAAGCTATCTAAGAAAGAAAAGAATTTCTTTTCTGCTGAAGTGTCTAATACTTGATCAATGAATGGGAGGGGAAAGTGGTCTTTTTGTGTTGCTTTGTTTAATTCTCTATAGTCTACACAAGTCCTCCACTTTCCATTCTTCTTTGGTACCACAACAAGTGGAGAGACCCATTTACTATCGGAGATAGGGTAGATGAAGTTAACATCTAAAAGTTTTTGGAGTTCAGCTTTTACAATGTCTTTTAGATGAGGATTAAGTCTCCTTTGTGGTTGGCGAATAGGTCTCACATCCTTTTCTATGTAAATTTGGTGCGTAAATAACTGGGGATCAATTCCTTTCATATCAGGGTAGTCCCATGCAAATGCTTCTTTATGTTTCCTCAATAATTGGATGAGCTTCTTTTCTTGTTCAGAAGTCAGGTTAGCATTAATGTTTAAAGTCTTTCCTGGCTCAATTTCCACAATTTTGTTATTCGAAACAAAGGTAGTAGGTATTGTTTGATCATGTGTATCTTTAAGAAGATCCTCTTCTAATTCATTATCAAATGCTGCTTCTATCATGTGACATTGTACGTGGGATCTGGGTTCAGCTTGGCTAATGAAATTATTAATGGTATCATCTTCTATTTGGTCTTTGAAATCGAGGGCCTCTTGTATGGTTAATGGAGATCTGATATTTTTGGTGAGGTTTGATATAGGATGCTTGTTAGTTTTTATTATTGTGACACTTAGCTACGCTGGGGGGTATAAAGCTAGATTCTTAATATTTGCCCCCCTAGTAATGGTCATATTACCTTATCGACAGCCAATATAAGAATCGACAGTTGCGAGCTAAGGTCTGCCTAAGATTAATGGATGTCCATCAAGTCAGTTTTTGGGATTTATTATCAGAAAATCAGCTAGATACTCCCAGGAATCAACAGATACCATGATATCCTGTAATGTGCCCTATGGCCTAACTACAGATCGATCAGCCAGTTCTAATAAAGTGGAGGTCAGTTCTACTGATGTAATGCCCAGTTTCTGGCAAGTAGTGGTTGTTAAGATGTTAATTGCATCTCCTAGATCAACTAAGGCATTTGAGAAGGTTTAACCATAGATTTGTACGGTTACTATTGGATTTCTTGGGTCTTCATATTTAACGGGTGTTTCTTTTCCTGATAATAAGGCTGATACAGTACCAACTACTTGGACTTTTGGGTTATTTGTTATTGTCCTCCTTGGTTTCTTTATACATGGTTCTTTTATAATCTTTGCATATATCGGGATGTCTTGAATGGCTTGGAGGAGCGGGATTTTTATGTACAGGTTTCGTAATTCTCCCAGAATGTCAAAATTAGGATATTGTATAGGTCGAGGTATAATTAAGCATTCTGGGAATGGAGGAGAGGATGTGGTTGCTGGATCATGACTTTGTTGTTTGGTCACGTCCTCTTCTTGTAATGGTTGTTCTACAAGCAATTGATTTTCAACTTGAACTGTTTTATCTCCCTGTGTTTCAATGATACGCCTAGATCTTAATTGAAGGTCATTACACTCCCTTAGATCGGTTCCTATATCTGGTGTTTCAATTATTTGGATGGACTGGACCGGTCTATTATTTGGATTGGGGTTGGGTTGGGCTGGGAGTTGCGGCCTTAAGTTAGACTGGGGGTTTTGTTGTAAGGCTGGCAGTGTAGGTTGAGGGATTGGGATGGTTCCTACTGGCTGATTCATCGGTCTTTGCCAGTTTGTCTACCAAGTTTGAGTCTATGAAGTAGGAGGAGTCCATTGTGGTGGAA
The DNA here is from genome assembly GCA_031772625.1 of Pinus tabuliformis. Classification (NCBI taxonomy): domain Eukaryota; kingdom Viridiplantae; phylum Streptophyta; class Pinopsida; order Pinales; family Pinaceae; genus Pinus; species Pinus tabuliformis. The sequence goes on along the minus strand of CM062804.1, from coordinate 634,908,802 downwards.
AAAAATTGTTTTGCCAATATGGTGGGGTATAGGGAAAGTTCGGCCAATTAGGTTGGTTTGCTTGATTCGGCCATGGAGATGATGAAGGAAATGATTGTTGTGACTAATTTGGGAAGGGAGGTTGATTTTGCCACATTGAATTATATTGTTGAGCATGGTATTGCTGAGGCTGGAAAGAAGAAGCTGGGTCTGAAAACATACATGTTTGTCGCGGTTGCCATTGACGGCGCTGATTAAGTAGATACACTGGTTCTGGCTCTTCTTCTGCTTCCTTGTATACTGCTTTCAATCCAGGAAGTGAGGGGCAGCTCTCTGTGGAGTGGTCTTTTGTACAAATGGCGCAAACTTGAACTGCATCTAATGGACACTCCTTGTGGTTGTGTTTCTTTCTGCATCTGGGACAAAAGATTGCCAAATTCTGTTATGCTTCTGCTTGCTTTTGTTTAGCCTGCATAATATCAAGTTGTGTTGTCAGCGTCCCCAATATGTCAGTTTTAAAATTTTCTAATAAATTTCCAATTTCTGCACAAGTTACTCCTTTTGCCGAAATTCTATTATCTCTTACAAATCGATCATGATCTGCTGGTTTTATTCTTGTGCTGCCTCTCGAGCTCCTAATACATAAATCAATAATGTCAGCAAAATTTTCCTGATAAATATCTCCTTTCCCCATAATGTTTAATGTCTCAACCCATTGTTCCTTCATTCCCCTAATTAATGATGTTTTTAATACATTATCAGGTAAGGGTAATGATGCATAAGGAGATCTTTGAAGATTATACTGGAATCGTTCAACATACTCTTCTAATGTTTCATTTGGTTTAGCTACCATTTGAAATATTTCATCTTTTAACTCTCGAGACCTGCAATAGTCCTCATACTTTTTTAGAAAAGACTCTTTCATTTGATCCCAATTATTTATAACACCACCACCTAATCCCATAAACCATCTTAAAGCAGATCCTTTTAATGTAGAGGGAAATAATTTCAGTTTCTGGGGATCGGTGGTATAGTCATATCCTCTACACAACATGTCAAATTCAAACAGGAATGCATCTGGATCTTCTGATGTAAGGCCATGGAATGTAGGGATATGCTGGAGGGGAATTGATTTCATAGGTGCATTGGCTACAGTATCCACAATGGGTATTGCAGTGTAGAGGTTTGGGTGTTAGGCTAATTCTAGGGCATTTGGTCAAATATGTGCCAATAGCCTTCTGGGATATCTAGGAGGGTATTCCAAGGTTGTTGAGGGGGAATGGCTCTAATGGGGATGGCCTTGACAGTACTTCCTTTGTCTGGGATGATGAAAGTACCTAATGACTGGGGGGATTCAGGTTCTTGAATTTCGTTATAAATGATTTTTGTAGCACTTCCCTTATCTGGGCTGCTTAATGGCTGAATTACCCTAAGAGGAGATTTTGGTTCTTTTGCTTCTCCTATTTCTCCCCTTCCTTCACAGAGATTGCTAAGGTTCCCTTCTTGCAATGATTTTGGGCTAGAATTTTCAATTTCTTGAAAATATTGCTCTTCGGTTTGACTATGCACCTCAGCAAAGGCTACAGATGGTGATCCTGTGGCCTGAAGGGAACTAGTAGGCTGTCTAGAAGTAACTTTTCTAGGTCCTACTGAAGGCTGAGATTCTACTTTCTTAAGGATTTCGTCTATAAAGGTCGATCGGCCAAGGGTCACCGGCCCCTTAGCTTTATCAGACTTGGGTAGAGGTTTGGGATTCTTTTCTAGCTTTTTCTGCTTAGTTATGCACACAAGTCAACTGCTAGGTTCTACCCAAACAAAACATCAAAAAATCTACAGGAAAGCGGGTAGGGGAGCAGGGCTATTACATACTCAACACGCAGGTTCTTACCTTCCATTTTTAAAACCCAGTTCTTTCCTAACAGGTTCTTACACTACTCTGGAAAATAAATAAATGGCTACACTCTTCCCCGGCAACGACGCCAAAATGTCAAAATCATTTGAACCTCTATGGCAAAATTATCTTGAGGGCAGGGCCATCTTGGTTAGGATATAGGTTTCAGAGTCTGATTATTTGGCACCCTGCACCTAGATACCAAGCCCTGTATGAAATGCCTGAGGGTCAAACAGGCCATCTTTTTGAACACTTAGTTAGGAATCATGGTTGTAGACCACCACATGAGATCCCATCTCCAACCTACTCTCTCACTACCTTACATGTCAACTACAATGTTTTCATGAGGGCATGAAAAAGGGTAAGCAGGGGGGTGTGTGGAGTACTAAAGAAGGTATGTTTCATTGACTATTTTGCCATCTTTTCTTTAGAACTTGTAACATCTTTGCATCATGAACTAGGTAGATAATGGGAAATCATGATAGATCTATAAAGATTTATATGCAACATGAAAACGTTAATAATTTCCATTTCTTATGCAGAAAAAGGGAAAAACTAAAGATTGCCCCTCCAAGGAAAAGACAGGGCCAAGCTAACCGCTATCCCTTTGGCGGGGAACCATATGCAAACAAGACGATCTAAATTAAAACATCTCAGCCAAGGAAAGGAAAAGGAGATATAGACTCGACGCAAGAAAACGACTCGATAACTGAGGATTAACAGCTTGGCGAATCCCTCAGGATCCTTTGATCTTGAGGGATCAATGCTTTAACAATTTTCGCATCTTTGATATCTCCGCTTCAGCTGTTATAAGTAGGGCCAGCACTGCTAGCCTAGGGGGGACTGTTAATTTCTATGTAACTTTGCTCTGTATTTGAAACTTTGATCATCAACTCTCGTTGAGAAGTGATCCGCTGTAACTCTGTTTTAATGTTTTAATACAAATCTGGTTGCTGTTCCATATGTGATTCTGGAATAATCTCAAGCAGTGTGCCCCTGGAGGCTAAGGGCTCGGGCCTGGTGTAACACTTGCTCCTGTATCATTATCTGTAGTTCGTGTGTGGTTTGTATTATCAGCTTTGATCGGTAATCTGGTGTGTTTTTTTATTTCATATCGAAGCTCTGTTATATTTATAGTATCGTTCTCTGCAACCGGAAAGTCGTATTGTGAATTCTGACCTTATAACGTAATGTTGTTCCTTTAAGTCATTATTGCAACACTACTATTCTTTACAGAATGCTATTGCTGTTCAATTGCAGAATAACCGAGATGTAATATTCTTAAGTTGGTATTACTGTATTCGTCTATGGTTTATACTTCATTACGATTGCTGTTCAATTGACATTGTTGTTCCATTATGAATTGCGACCGTTATCCTTCCTAACTGAGATCAATACTTGTGGTATCAGACTCAGATTACTATATCTCTGTATGTCGTGTGTGTTATTTATTTCGGTATTGTACATTCACCATTGGTACTACGCGTTGTACTATATTTCATTGGTCATTGGTTGCCGTTCCATTTCTATTTGCTGTTCGATTTATCCTTTAAGTAAAGATCGCCATTTTATTTCTGTAGGATAAGATTGTTTTACTTGTTCCTATAGATTAAAGGTGTTTCTATTCATCAGACTTAGTTGCTGTTACATTTTCTAGTTGCTGTTCCATTTCTTAGTTGCTGTTCCATTTCCTGCTATTTGCGTTACTGTTGCTTTGGTGTGCAGAACGATCTGAAACTGTAGTGGGCATTGGAATTTGCTATCTAGTCCCCAGATTGATGATTTGTTCCTTGATTACCTTTAGTTACATCAGTTTCCAAAGGGATGAGTTATTGTTACTGGACCCTTGATTGATAAATTGCTTGGTCTTCTGAATGCATGCTTTAGGTTTTAAAGTATTTTGCTGTAAGTAGATTTTCTTTCAAGCATCCATTTACTCTTGTATTTTCTTGAGCACTATACTACTATCATTACTCTGACAAATGACAGCCTCAAACTGAGTACACTCCCTGAGATAACAAATCATTCCTAGATTGACAAGTTAATGTGAGGTAACTAGAGGTGAAAAAGACCCTTTTTACGACTCGACACCATAGTATTGATTGTCATATACTTCTGGATATTTGTCACCTCTAGAGGCAACATTGATAACTTGAAATACTGCAATTATCCCACTATAAGAAGTTTTCATCTTTTCATCCAACCTTTTGATGTGAAATTTATGGCCATCGCACCACATTTTGTTGTGGTGTTTCAACTGCAATACACCAAACACATAAAAAATAGATTGTCAATTGATAAACATATTTATACTTGTAAAATTTTCAAATTAAGAAAAATAATTCCATATGCATTAATATAATTTCAAAAAAACCAAGTAGTATGGGTGAATATGTTTTCCTGACAACCTTTTAAACCATATGATAAATCAATTTCCCTTTATCTAATATTGGTATCTTCACTACATTGAGTTTCTTTGACCAATGCAGACACACCACACCATGATAATCTACCATTAATATCTTGTTTTCATGTTCAATCCATACCTTCATCCAATCAAGATTGTTTGCAATGTATAAATGTATTGCATCCCACTCTTGACTGACTGTATTAAAATAAAAAAATTCACATATATATAATTAGTTACCTTGTTATACCTTCATAATAATGGATTATGCAGGAAGTCTAAAAATTAAATAAGTGTGACATACATAAAAACAAAAACATCAAATGTGATATAAATCTCCAATATCTACTTACATCTCACTTTTCTCATTCTATATTTCCCCAACGTGCTCCCCATCAAAATTTTCCACAGAGTTGACATCCCAAATGCGATCCAATACATTAATACTTTTTCCTATTTCAAAACTATATTGACGAATATAAACCATGGTTTTATATATCATATATCCCTTACCATAGAACCCTTAGGACATGCTCTTTGTCGGACCAAAGCCTTAAGTGATTTTAAGTGCTTGCCAACCATCCACATTGATCTTATGTGTACAGGTCCACACTTTTCAATCTCCTCGACTTGGTGCATGAGGTAGTGTTCTTGTGCATTGAAAAATGCTAGAGGTAGATACTTTTATATTTCACACATTAGATGAGGAATTTGTTTCCTCCAATACTTTAGATCTTCTTTGTCGATTTCTTTAGATGTAAAACATCTACAAATGAAGCGAGAAAATCACAATTTTCAACAATAAAAGTATATAGTACATGATGACAAGTTAAACACATGCAGTCAAAAATATGTGACACGACAACTCATTGAACAAATTACACTTTGCACATATATCTTCGCTTATCTCATGTATTTCCAATATCATATATAACTTGTTTGACATTGTTGTCAAAGTTTTTTGGGAGAGATAGAGGTAGAACATACTGTAACATAATGATCAAACATTATTTTTTCCCAAATTAGTAGAAAAAAACACTAATTAACAAAATGTTTCACCAATGTATAAATATATACACTAAAATAATTACCTTAACGGAGGTATGCCAATCATGAGTTTTTGCCCCACCTAATTCACCTTTCCTTGTTAGGATATTATTTATGTTTGAAGAAAATCCAAATGGAATTTTTTTCTCTTTCAATAACCTCTTTAACATCCTTGCTTTACTACTCTGTCAATAACCATGGAAGGGCACTTATATTTTGGTTGTCTCCATCACTATTTGAAAGAGTCGCACCTTGCAATGCATGGTTTGCCTCCTTAATATAATTACAAATCTTGACAATTTTTTATTTATCTTTCCTTCCATATAAGATTCACCATAAGGTCTCTGTGACATTCTTCCCGATGTGCATTGTATCAAACAAATGAACAATTTCTAGGTGCTCAAAATAGGGGAGTCTATTGAATTGCTCAGGATAACTTTTCATTCCTTGTGGAAGTGCCATATTATTGATGCCTCGATGACCTACAACATGAATCATATTTAAAGATATTATAAAAACAATATAACTTATCAATTAGTACTGTGAAGAAAATTCCACAAAAATATAAAATAATTTAAACATATAATGTATATTGATACATAGACAATTCAATCCATACCTTAAGAGACTCTATTATATTGGATCTTCCATGCATGAGGTGTCATTCTTTGTGGCCTTAATCCAACCTTTTCTTTCCAATTGAAAATATGTTTTTCAGTACTTCGATACCTATGGTTCTTAGAAAGGAAGTGCCTATACCCATCAAACACCTCCTTTCCTAAGCTTATTGAATGAAGATATTTCATCTTAGGACCACACACTGGACAAACAAATTTACCCTTTGTTTGAAGACCTTAAGATATGGAATTTTTTTATATCAATTTTTTTAAGTATGTATAATGAAGGCCGAACTATTTAAAAAACATACATGAAATGAACTTCATAAAATTACGCACTATTAAAGTGTAGGGTAACGTTATAACATACCACCAAAATGTGTTAGCCCTGGGGCATCATGAATTTTCCATACAATCATTGCATGGAATTAAAATTCCCTTTGTGCATTTACTGGTATAGAGATATGATACACAGTGACACCATTCCATAACTCCACTAACTCATCGATAAGAGGCTCGATATATACGTTCATATCTTTGACCTGGTACTTACCTGATTAAGTGAACATACAATACATAATTACTACATATATGAGTAAACAAAAAAAATTATAAGACATAATTGTAAGGCATATTTGAACATATACGAGTAAACAAAAAAATATAGGACAATAATAATGAAACAAACACGACAAATGAGATGTTATTGTGTTAAAAAATTGTATTCTAAACAAATTAATACCTGACATAATCATTGTCAACATTATGTGCTCCCACTTTATTGACTTACATGGAGGAATGTTATTGTTGATAACAAAAATGGGCCACACCAAGTAAGTAGATATGGGCTCTCCAAATGGATTGACACCGTCAGATTCTAATGAAAACCTAAGATTACAAGGTTCTATTTTAAAATTTAGCCACTTTTCCTCTATATTCCTAGATGCATATCCATATGCACACATTCAAAGAACACCATCTTCACTTTTTTTTGTTGCATGGTAATCCATAAATTTTTCTATGATTTTGCACCTGAACAATTGTCGCAGATGTGGAATTATGGGAATATAATGAAGAACCTTGCAAGGCACATTTTCTTTTACTTTATCGATTTGATATCTACTTTCATCACATTTTGGGCATTTGTCTTTCATCACGTGTTCTTTTTAATAGATAATATGATCATTGGTGAATGCATGAATAACTTGATACTCCATTCCAATATCTTTCATAATGGCATGTAAATCTCGATAAGTATGAGGCAAAACATTTGAGTCTGGTAACAAAAATTCACCTAATAATCTACAACATAAAAACAAGTAGTACCAATTAATGTACTAAACAATATTAATCATACATATGCATCCGAATGTTACAAATTAATTAAATGATGATCAACATACTAACATTAAAACAACAGAAAAAATAATTGTTTTATCATGTATATAGTACTAAATGTCACAAAATATATTACATACCATAGGAGTTGTGTCACACGTGTTTGGAAAACCATTCACCATCTTTAAGTTGACCAACAACAATACAACAGAGAGAAGAGATGTTTTTGAGCCTTCATAAAGAGGTTTTGTTTCCCTTTCAAGTACTATATATCAAAAGCATGGTCATCATACTGGTTGCCATCATCATCCATTTCAACATTATTAAATTTCTCTTGGATCAATCTATTTGTCCCATATTCTTAAACTATGTTATCAACATCATTATCTTCTTCCATAGGATCATTGGCTTGATCCTCAATTTTAATCTCTCAATGTTCTTGAACATGCACTTGTACTACAACCACCTCTTCCTCGTCGAGCAATGTCCTAGGGGGACCATACTATACAATTACAATCAATAATTAATATTAGTATATATAGAAAATATTGAAACGTTGATATAAAAACCATTTATAAATATAATATATAAGGAAAACAAAGATAACAAAGACAAAGAGAGAGACAACTTAAGTGAGACCAAGAAACAAAGACAAAAAATCAATGATTATGATTTTGCAATTTGTCAAGATATTTAATAATATGTTGAAAAAATCTAAATGAGATGTTAATTTTCTTGAGATGTAGGAAGGGGCACTTTCTAAGATATATAGTCACAACCATAATAAAAAAACATATTGATCTTATTTTGCATTCATCATTATAATGCCATATTATTTCTTAAGTTCACTTAGAGACTAGAAGTTTAAGAGGTTGGGTGAGAAACCATGAGCTTGGGTGAAAGCAAGAAAAAAATACAACAAATCAATGCGATCATGAAGCTTTTGGAATTTAACAAGATGTTTAATATTATGCTAAATTTTTTTAGGAACAATCAACACATCTGAGCTGTAGGAATGTGTCTGACATGTATTCTAATGATATGTAAGAGCATGTAATGCAGAGAAGTGAACCATAACTAACTCTAGTAATGTGAAAAGGTGCAACAAATAGAAGGATGAGTATACTTAAAGGTGACACCTGCGACTGTAAGAATACATGAAAACGACACTTGCACATGTGAACGACCTTGAAAATGACACATGCCAGAGTGAAGATAACATGAAAATGCCACTTATTAAAGTGAAAGCAAGCCAAAATGACAACCGCAAATGTGAAAGCGACACTTGTGAAAGCGAAAGTGTGCAAAAGACGATAGTTGAGAAAACTCACCAAAATAGAAGTACAAACACAACCAAAGTGAGGGAGGTTGTCAAAAAAAGTGCACACTGACTATCGACATGAGTTGAACATCACATATGCACTATCTTGATGGACGGTGCTATGCTTGTTTAAGCTTGCATAAAGGAAGTGCACTTTTTTCTTTAGGCAAGTGGTAGGGAATCCACTAAAGACATTTTTATAGGAAACCCTTTTTTAATAAGGCACGACATCAAATCTCCTTCTACATAAAATGGGGTATTATTTATTTTTTAGTACTTATTTAATTTGACCAAAATGTCAAAAATTCACTCCTTTGTACTTAGTGTTAAGTGAATGTTATAGAATAAAAACATTACACCTACTTCAAAGGACATTCAAAATGGAATATTCAACCTTGCATGAGTGATAATAAGTAAGATAAATTTGGAAAAAATGACCATTGATGATTTATTAAACATTTCATAAATCTACCCTTTTGCTAAAAGTATTATAGCTTTGATATTACTTCAATTAGCTTACAACAAAGACGACCCTTTACTTATTACAAAAAGATACTTTATATAGAGAATTCTTCACTCTATATCACTTGAGCTTAAAAAGTTCATTGTCACCTAAAACATTTTGAAACACTAAGTGCAAGGCTTGTTTTCGATACTTCTTTCGTTAAAAAATGAGAAAGGGTCTCTTTTATGAGCGAAATAGATTGTGGTTAGGAACATAACATTTTAACAAATTATGGTTTATAATTTTAAACTTTTTAATAAATAAAGTAATTTTTTTATTATATTTTTCATAAAAAATAATTTTTTATTAATTATCATCTTACCTAAATTAATAAAATAACTCCTTTTATCTTTATCCAATCATCTTTCTCTATAATAATTTTATTTTTAATCAATTTTTTAATGATATTTATATTTTATTATTTTGTCTTATAAAATTTTATTACAATATATTATATAATTATTTTCTTCTTTTCTACAAAAATGTGTTTACTATGTCCATGTTTTAAATTATTTGCATAATATACTTTAAAAAATAATTAATAATGCACCATAAAAACCCATGATTAACTTCTAAATCTTATAGGTCCTAATTAACCCCCTAAACATACATTAACCCCCTAACACCTTAACCCCCATTACCCTAAGCCCTTAACTCCTGCCCCCTAAGCCCTTAAACAATAGCCCCTTATCCCTAAGCCTATAAACTAATTAACCCCTAACTCGACCTAACCCCTTAATCGACCCTAATGAAAATAATCAAATAATATTTATAGTCTACATCAAGATGACAACATAGGTCAAACACCTCCCAAAAGAATATTATAAAATACATGCAATAGAAAGACAACATAATCTACAATACAAAGACATACAATCTAAAATACAATGTACCTATCAACATTTAGAAAAGCAATCTACAATGTAAAGACATATAATGAATAACTTACAAATGGATGATATTCATGTTAGCCTTCAGCATCATTGTCCATAGTCTCTACAATGCTTTTTAGCTTATTTTATTAGAATTCTCCTTGGCCTCAAGCACTTGCAATTTCTATAAGGGAAATAACGTCTTCAATCCTTAGAAGCCCCTGATGCCAATCCCACGTATCCTTTGTCTTCTTGAGGAATGTTATGTGACATTTTTTGTCACCAAAATTTCAGTGATGATTTTGTTAAACAATTAACCTCAAAATAAGCTACAACCTTTCAAAACAAGCACAACTAATATATATATATATAACATCTATGTCAAATATATATGATGTTTGGGCTCTCTCTCTCTCTCTCTCTCTCTCTCTCTCTCTCTCTCTATCTATCTATTTATCTATCTATCTATCTATCTATATATATATATATATATATATATATATATATATATATATATATATATATATATATATATATATATATATATATATATATATATATATATATATATATATATATATATATATATATATATATATATATATATATATATATATATATATATATATAATTTTAATTAGTTAAACTCAACGTAAAGTGTTCCCATATTAGACGTTGTCAGTGGAAAAAGCCATTAATGATGGAATTGAATGTTATGCAATAGTTGTTTGCCATTTATCGAAAATTGGAAAACACATTTTCATATTGGATAAAGCGTCAAATATGCAATGACAAAACAACTCCCTTCGAATATTCAATGACAGAAGGGATTTTAGGAAAAAATTCAGATAATTGATGGGAAAAGACATTCCGTTGAATATTCGACCATTAAAGAACTCATGTCAGATATTCAACAGATGTTGGGTTTTTAGAAAAAAACAAAAAATGCATTTAACTTCTGACAATTCTTCCGATTTTATGCATTCCGTCGGAAACTTTCTGCCCAAATGTAGTAGTGTTGGAAGGTGAGTGTTGTCCCAAGCTCAATTGTAAACGTACATTTAAAGAAAGAAAATCATGTGTATAGTAAGTCTTTGCTAGATCTAACCACGTTGTGTGTATCATGATCAAGATTGTATAAATAAGAGGTGAGTATTGAATTCATAGGTACATATTATGGTTCATGTTGATTTATGTGGTCTTGGAACAAGGTATTTTGTTCATGTCCTGTGATGTATAGTTAGCACTATGCATAAGTTATGATGCCCTGCATATTTTTTATTCATGCAATGTGATGTTGAATTAGCATTGTACAAAATTTATGACACTTTTTATGTATTTTATATCATACTTAATGATATTTGGTGAAGGGTGTGGGTAGGAGATCAATGCCATCTATGTCACAATGTTAAAATATTGAGCTACTATCATAGGAAGTTAATATATGACAAACAAAGTAATAACATGTTATTAACTTAAATCGAGGCTATGGTTCTTTTCCTGAACTAGAGGCTGCTCTGGTCGTGTGACCTAGCTCTTCTGAGCTCTTGCGCTGTGCATGCCCGCAGCTGCATACTTACTACCCTCCAATCTGCCATGGCCTAAGAGGGGGGCTCAAAGCCCCTACCCCTTCCTCAAGAAGTTCATGAATTTTAGAAAATGGTGATTGCATGCTGCAAACGGCCCCCAACAACGCAATAATAGAAATTCGTAAATAAAAAGGATAGCATACCCTCGGTGGCCCTCACTGAGGAAGAAACTTGTTTATCTGCTCTGAACCTATGGACAAAGGACTCATAGGGCAGTTCACAGGCCTTTGGCCCTTGCCCAAATCGGTAGAAGATTGGATTAAGAGAAACTGGTCCCCATTTATCAAGGAAGGTATCAAATCTTACTTTGTTGGCAAAGGCTACTTTGTGTTCATGTTTGAATTTGTTGAGGATCGGAGTCTGGCCTTATTTCATGGGGCCACTAGGTTTATATCTAAACAAATGGTCGTTGGATTTCGACCCGACACAAGATGTGCCCATTTCCATCCCAGTATGGGTGCGACTTCCCCACCTACCCCTGCATTGCTGGACCCATAAATCACTCCAAATCACTGGCAACTCCCTTGGAAAATATATCGACCAGGCTGCGAGGAAAGATTAGTACTCCTGTGCTCGAATATGTGTGGAAGTAGACCTTGAAGAAGGATTACCAGAAGCAATAAAACTCACAGTAGCCAGATGGTCTCACATCCAAGAATTGGATTATAAGCAGCTACCCTTCAAATGTAGAAACTGCCTTGGCTATGGGCATTTTGCGAGATACTGCAAGAAAAAGGTTGAAGAATAGAGTGATAAGTCGAAGGGAGAACAGTGGACCACAGTCCAGAAAGATAGCCATGCAAAAGCACAAGGGAAAGGGCCTACAAAGGAGAACAACACTGAATATTAAGGAAATGAAAAGAGGAACTCCCATGCCCCTGATGAGAATCCAAACCCTAATGGAAGGCTCCCCCAGATCCTCCTGAAGCAGATATGATTACCCCGACACAGATTGACATCCCTCAAACAAACAAAGAAGGAGGAGGAACTTCCTCTCCTAGTGTCTCTCAGGGTAGCGCCTCCATTCCCTCGTATGCAGATATAACAAAGAAAAAGGTGGCAGAACCCTCTGACTCCTCTGAGGATGAGATCTGTGAGAGACCCTCGAAGAGGTTGGGCAGGAAACCTCACAAAGTAGTGAGGGAAGAAGAAGCAGAACGTCTAAAGATGCAAGGCAGCCAATCCATAATAGAAATGTCTATTGGGAGAAATACAAGAGCAAGACCTTCCAAGGGAGGCCTCTCAAACCCCTCGCTAGGTAAATAATGCATATAGTCTCTTGGAATTGTAGAGGTCTGGGGACCCAACCAAAAATCGAAGCCGTCAAAATCTGATGAAAATAGAACCCATAGATATCCTCTTTCTCCAAAAGACCAAAATCGAAGGGCAAGCCCTCATGGAAATCAACAAGTCAAAATGGAAAAAGAATGCAGGCAAAGCAGTCAGCTTGAGGGAATCTTCAGGAGGAGTTGCGACACTCTGGACTAACGACCACTTCCATCTGCTTAACTTGCGTGAGACCCAGCACTGGATCTACATTGAGCTCAAGCACCTTGAAAGTAAGTTAACTATAGCCCTATTCAATCTCTATGTCCCTGTCTTTAATGCTGAAAAAGGAGAATGTTGGAATTCTCTCTTCGACTTTTTAGACCTCCATTCCCCCAACAACATCATTCTAGCAGGAGACCTCAATATTGTTATTAATCCAAAAGAAAAAATGGGGGGAAACATCATCAGAGACTAAATACTACCCTTGGTCGAAGAACTCATGCAGCAGAGGGACCTTTTAGATTTTGCACCTGTAAAAGGCACATACACCTGGACCAATAATCGAACTGGGATTGATCACATTTCTACTTGGTTGGATAGATTTCTGATTCAAAGCTCCTTTTTGTTGGAAAATATTCTTATCTCCACAAAAATCCTCCCCAAACTCACCTCGGACCACAAGCCAATTCAGCTCCTTATGGCTCCTGAGAATACCTGGGCCCAACGCCCTTTAAATTTAGCCCTCTTTGGATTGAAAAAGAAGGTTTTCTTGACATTGTTCAATCAACCTAGGATATTCCCATGATCTCCCAGCTATGTGTGGGAACAAAAATTAAAAGCCACAAAAAAAGCTTTAAAAAGAGTGGCTAAGGAATCCATCTAAAAACCCTACTCAACAGAGAAATGAAGTTGTTCACTCATTGGAAAATTTGCAAATGGGAATAGAAGACCTTCACATCACTCCAAAAATTCTAAATAAATAGGTTGCACTCCAAAGCAACATCCACTGCTCTTTCAGACAAGAAGAAGAGTGTGGGAGGCTCAAATATCGTAGCCTATGGCTCAAGGTCGGAGACCGAAACACTTTGTTCTTCCACCGACAGTGCAAAGCTTGATTATCTCACAACCATATTACTGAGATAAATAATGAAGAAGGATAGATCTGCAAAAAGTTTGACCAAATTAAATTAGCAACTGAAAATCATTTTAAAAACCTCTACGGGCATGGGAATGAAAGTAGCAAAGAGGATATTGAAGACCTTCTCTCTAATATCCCTCACCTCATCAATCAAGAGGAAAATCAAGCTCTTCTGAAACCACTATCTGAAGAAGAAATTATCAAAGTAATATGGGCAATGGAATCAGATAAGGCCCCTGGGCCAGACGACTTCTCTATACACTTAAAAAATTTGCTGGAACATCATCAAAATAGACCTGTTGAAAATGATACAAGGTTTCTTCAGTAAAGCCAAGGTTGGGGGAGGCATTAATTCAACCTTCCTAGCCTTAATTCCAAAAGAGGTCAATCCAGAAACTTTTAACAGATTTAGGCCCATTTCACTTTGTAACGCTTCCTATAAAATCTTGGCCAAAATCCTTGCAAATAGAGTCAAACTTTTCCTTGAAAAATTAATCTCTAGCTCTCAAGGGGGATTTGTTAAAGGTAGACACATCTTTGATAATGTTATTCAAGTCCAGGAAGTTGTCCACTCCAGTAAACTAAGAAAAGAGAAGGGGATTTTGATCAAGCTCGACATGGCCAACGCCTTCTACAGGGTCAACCACTCCTTCCACTTCCAAGTCCTCCAATCCTTCGACTTCCCTGCTCAGTTCATCAATCTCATCAAAGCTTGTATTGATAATCCTTGGATTGCCCCTCTAGTCAATGGCCTGCCAACATCCTTCTTCCAAGCTCAGCGTGGATTGAGGCAAGGCTACCCATTATCTCCTTTCTTGTATATTATAATGGTGGACTCCTTCAGCAAGAAGCTTACTGTAGAAATGAATTCTGGTGACCTCCCCGGAATTCGCACTTCCAATGCCCAAAAGCTTATAAACCATGCCTTCTTTGTAGATGACTCCCTCCTTCTTGGTGGTGCCTCTACGAGAATAGCTAAATCTTTCAACTGTATCCTAAAAAGCTATTGCAGAGCCTCAGGAGCTATGATAAATAACAAAAAGAGCTCAATCTACAGATGGAATGTGGATCAAGGTAATCTGAACAGTATAACCTAGATCCTTGGCTTCGAGGGCTACGCCCATTGGGACAACATCAAATATCTTGGCCTACCACTCACCTCCGGGGTTAATATTAGAACTCTGTGGCAAGGTATTATCAGCAAGATCAAATCTAAGATCGCCTCTTAGGGAGGGTTTTGGATCACAAAGGGAGGAAAAACAATCTTAATAAAATCTGTGCTTTCTGCCCTTCCTATCTACTAGGCCTCTTTTCTTCTTGCTCCTAAACACATCACGGAGAAAATCTTGTGCCTTCTGCGAAACTTTCTTTGGCAAGGAGGTAAAGGCAATCAAAGAAAAATGCACTTAGCAAACTGGGATCTAGTAAAACGCCCAATAGCAGATGGAGGACTCCAGATAAGAGACCCTGCACTCTCCAATCTCACTCTCGGTTGCAAGCTTCTCTGGAAATTCTATTCCGACCCTGCTCATCCAGTCAGTGATACGCTTAAGAAAAAATATGCGCAGAGGGTATCTCTTAGGTAACTATCTGTTGACAACACCTCCCCTGGAACGTTAACCTGGAATTTATGCAGAAATAGCATCATTTGCTTTAAGTCTCACCTCTACTGTATTCCAGGCAATGGGAAAACAATTTACTTGTGGGAAGACCGTATAATGAATACTGCACCCCTTAAATCCTGTGATGAAATTTGTGACCTCCGATGCTGGCTTCTAGATGCAAGGTATCGCAAGCTATTTGACATAACATATTGGGATCGCAAAGGGAATTGGCGGGATTGGAGCTTCCCAATCGTACCGGAGTATCTCCTTCCACAGTTGGCAGCGCTGAAATCGCTCCTCTCCAACGATGTGCCCATCCATTGTGACAGTCTAGATAGCTGGGGTTGGAGAGACACCGACACTTATACCACTATAGTAGGTTATATCACTCTACAGCCAAAAAAAGATAAAATACGTTCTCCTGGCGTTTGGAAATAGGTTTGGCATTCTACAGGACTTCCGAAAGTCAATTTATTTATTTATTTATTTTATTTTATTTTATTTTTTTATTTTATTTTATTTATTATTTATTTATTTATTTATTTTAATTTTAATTTTAATTTTTAATTTTTAATTTTTAATTTTTTTAATTTTTTAATTTTAATTTATTTTTTAATTTTTTTATTTATTTTATTTTTTATTTATTTCTTTATTTTTATTTTATTTTATTTTATTTTATTTATTTATTTTTTCTGGATCCTCATGCATAACAAACAGTTGACAGGTGACAATCTACTAAAAAGAAACATTGCTGGACCTCATCGATGCATCATGTGCAGAAATGTTGGAGAGACAGCCCCTCATTTGTTCCTAGACTGCATTTTTGCCAAGGAAGTCTGGAAAATAACGCTCCTTGATCTACAAGTTAATCTTCCCCAACAATGCACTGTGGCTGATCTTTACTCCACATGGTTCCAAAATTATCCTCATCCCATTCCCAACAACTCTCTGTGGTATCGCATTTGGTTTTCAATCCCTAAATTCGTGTGTTGGAAAATTTGGCTCGCCCGGAATGACTTGACATTCAATAATACTCCTTGCTTCCCTGCAAAAATAGCTGCTAAAGCTAAAGCTCTTCTTCTAGAATCTGTTCTTCAGCATTCACAAAAATTAGATTCTTCTCTCCTCCCTTCTGAAAAGAGCAGGTTGAATCATCTTAGCCCTCCTCCCATAGGAAAATATCTGACCCTCCCCCTTCCCAACCCTCATTGGAGATTAAGAGATCCAGAAGCCATCTTCCAACTTTGGTGGAGGAATTAATTCAAAACTACAATTTTCTTCGACAGAGCCTCCGAGGGAAACCTTGGGGCAGCGGGTGCTGGTGGAGTTATCTACTCCCCGGACTGCACTAGAAAATATTGCTTCAGCTGGGGTCTTGGTCATCGTACAAATAACCAGGCAGAACTACTTGGCCTCACAAAATCCTGCCAAATTGTTTGAGAAAGAGGCATCAAAGATTGCCAAGCATTTGGAGACTCAGAAATCCTCATCAAGAAGATCAATATGCAGGACCAGTTCAACAACGCCACACTCAACAAGTCTCTGAAAAGGCTAATGACCATACTGAAGTACTTTGAATCCTTTCAAATTTTCCACATTCTCAGAAGCTCGAATAGTGAAGCGGATATAATGGGAAACAAAGGTTGCCTTCTTGCATCGGGCGAACTCAACATCAATGACAATAGTATTATTCAAGCAAGTGTTCCTTAACCTAAGAAACAAAGTTCATCAAGATGTATTGAGATGTAAGATATTGCAGTGTAACAAGGTTGATTAGGCTTCGGCCCAACCAAATCATAAATAAAACATACCTGTTTCAGTATATATATATATATATATATATATATATATATATATATATATAGATGACAAATAAATTTCACTACATTTGCACCATGCTTTATTACAACTCTATCATGGATTTTTATGGAGTTATGAGTTCTCTTCATTGTATAGCATAAATATGCATTAGGCTCTCATGGGCCATCATGGATACAAACATGTAAAACCTCCTTTGGAAAGACTCTACATGTAACACAAGTTGTCTAGAAGGCAACATTTGTTTTGGAAAAAGCGTAATCTGGGCTCTCAACCATAAGTGGTTGCATCTAGTTGACAATATTATGTTTTCATCCTTGATTGAGAAATGTATCTAGAGAATGTCTATGTTTCTTTATTTATAACATGCTTGAATGACAAAGAAAATTTCAACATTTGGCCATAATGGCTACTCAAATTTAGAAACCATGACTTGCAGGATCCTATGACGTTGCATCCTCTCCTTCCAATTAGGCATTTTCTACTCCCATCCTTGACCCAACAATGCTCCGTGGTAGTAGAGGTCCCTTTAAGGGCTCGTGGCTGCAAAACATCACCAAACATCTAGGCAGAATATAGAGGTCGAGAAAGTATTCAAGTTGATAGAGAGATGCCTTTCTTTTGTAAACAATTTGCTAATAGCCCAAGAGAAAAAGCTGGTGAAAAAGACACATCTATACTTATTTATTTATTTACATTTGTTGAAGGCTGTAAATTATAATTATCTAGATCATATTGCAAATCTCCCTAATTTAAGATGTAAAATATTCCAGTCCATTGCATCGTGACATGTCTTCTTTATGTTAAAAAAAACCTTAGGTCACTCCATTTTGTTTAATCCAATTGTTTTATGTGACAGTCCTCCACTCTGGATCAATTTTTAAACCATAACATTTGCTTGCATGCATGATACCTTGCTAAACCAAAGTATTCCTAGGGAACAATTTGTTTCTTGTATTTTTAGCCTTCAACATTACATTTAATTTGCATAAATACTTGGCCGAGGGAACTGGAGCATAAGATCTCTTTAGGGTTGTCTTCATGTTGGAAAATTATTAGTAGTCATTACAAAAAGACATTGGTTAAGTTGATATGAATTCATGTCACATTTGCTTCTGTTAAAAAATGTAGCAATAAAGGCTCAATTTTACTTTAGCCTTAGTCAAATTGAGTAAATCGAATTTCCACATTAGAAGGACCACTTGGAGGCAGTTAACTAGTGTGACATGGCTCTTGTCATTTAGTTAACTGAGTAAATTCAATTTAGGAGCCTGGAGTTCAATCATGCATGTGTTGATTTCTAAATTTTAGCAATCCAATTCAATTATTTTCAATTGTATTAAGTTTACTAACATATACCTATTGATAGAGTTAGTTGAAGGTAATTTATCTAGTGGGACAACAGTCTAACTCACAACTATGTTAGTTAACTGATCAATCAGCCCAAAATAGATAATCCATGCATGGGATTTAAATTACTCAGCTAAAGTGGAAGAGAGAAGGCCAATGTAACATGAGTTGTATACTAGTTTGAGTGTATAATTGTTGCATGAGTTAGGTGATCAAACCTTAAGAATTATGCAAGAAAATAGGAGAAAATTATTATCTTTTAGGAGTTAATTTACTCAGGATTTGCGCAAGGAAATAAGAGGCTAGATGAGTAGATAATTGGCTAAGTGTTGGCTAGAGCTTCTCATTTAGAAGAGAGAACACTTATTATTTTGCAACTTGTGCTCAAAGCTGGAGCAAGAAATTGTAATAGTTTTTCTATTCAACTGATTAATGCAAAGAGGCTTGAGGGGTTTTTCCTAGTTGGGTTCCCCTAGAAATCATTGTGTACCTATGATTTTTCTTGTTTCATGTCTATGCATGTTGTTCTAAATTTTGATTTCCATTCCACAGATCAATAGACTAGAATTGTGTCTCTTGTTTTTCAGCTTGAAATCCTGGGCGGTTGCAATTTCTATCAAATTTCTACATGGTATTAGAGCCCTAAAATCACATTAGAACCAATATTTCAAATTTATCCCTCAGGGATTTCAAATTTGCAACTTCAGTGTAGAAGTTTTTCTTTAGGATCGAGAGAATCTATTTCAATAGACTGAGATTGGAGTATGCCCTGGAGGGTAGCTCAAATTTCATAGCCTTGAAGGATTGAATGGAAGCCATGCTTTATGATAATGGTGTGTTAAAATATGTTAAAATTGACATTGCAAAACCCCAACAGTCTGATGCACAACAATTATCCCAATGGAAGAAGGATATTTCAAAGACCAAGATAATTCTTCTGGAAGGTGTGAGAGACCATGTGGTCTCAAATCTCCATGGTAAAGAGACACCATTTTCTATGTGGAAGACATTTATTGAGCTATTCAAAAATAGTAGTGAACAAGGAAAATTATTCCCAAAATACAAACTTTGAAACATTAGGATGTAGAAGAATGATACTATTCCACAATATCTCTCTAGGTTCACACAGGTTCGAAATGAGCTTGGATGGGTTGGGGTGAATGTTGCAGAAGGTAACCTGATGAGCCTAGATCTTCTGGGCCTTCCAAAATCCTAGAATATCTACTAGGAATTTTTTGATGGAAGGGTAAAATTACCAAATTCAGAAAGGTTGTGGTCCGATATGATTCAAGAAGAGTTCAGGATAAATACCAGAGATGGAATATCATCCAGGGGAGAGGATGAATAAATTTCTGCATTGGTTGGAAAGGGGAAAAAGGGAAAAGGAAAGAAGACCCAAAGAAAACCTAAATCCAACAAAAATAATGGTAAGAAGGAAGGCTTGAGGAAGATAATATGTTATGAAACCAGCTCAAGAAAAGATAGAAAAGATAAATCCACGCCTTAGAATTCAGCCTCTTCGAGGGGGCAACCTCCTTTACATTACATAAATGAACAATTCTTGGATGATACAAATGACAAAACCTCCTTTCTATATATAGGAGTCTAAGGAGTCACAATATAATCCAGCCGACCTAACAATAATAATATAAAGCCACAAAAATAACAATAGAGGGATTCTATGGGGCACAGAAATAATAATATGGGGGTAATAGGGGCACAACAATATAAATAAGGGGTATAACTACAATAGTAATGGGGTAATCACTAGTATTATAGGGACCCAACATGCCCCTCTCCTTCAAAAAAGTGTTGTCCTCAATGCTTGAGTAGTTCTGGATACTTCTGCATAAAATTCTCATCCTCCCATGTGGAATCTTCAGCAGATAAGTTCTTCCACTTGATAAGATACTCTGAAATTGATCGATTTCGTAGCTGTCGATTTCTTGTTTCTGTGACTGCTTCCGGTTCCAATATAATTTTTCCTTCCTCGTCAAGTTCTGGCAATATTGTTTGAACTGGGAGCTTGTCGCCTATAACCTCCTTTAAACATGAAACATGGAAAACTGGGTGCAATCGAGAAGCTGCAGGAAGCTCCAATTTGTATGCCATAGTACCAATCTTTTCCAACACCTTGTACGGACCATAATACTTTGGTGATAATTTATTATCCTTCTTAGCTTGCTTTAGGGACATTTGCTTATATGGTTGTAGCCGTAGGAATACCCAATCACCTACATCAAAACTTCTTTCACTGCGATGTTGATCTGCCTGTTGTTTCATTCTATTTTGTGCCAACACGAGGTTATCCTTTAAGAGTTGGAGGACTTGTTGTTGATGTTCGATGTGATGTTCCACTGCTTGAACCTTAGAATTTTCTCTTAAATATGATGTGATTGATGGTGGTTGGTACCCATAAAGTGCCATAAATGGGGTCATTTTTGTTGCTGTATGGAAGGAAGTGTTATACCACCATTCAGCCAGAGGCAACCATTTGACCCATTTTGTTTGTTTATCAGATACAAAGCAACAAAGATATCCTTCCAAACATTTGTTTACTATCTCAGTTTTCCCATCAGATTGAGGATGATAAGATGAGCTATGAGCTAACTGAGTACCCAGACAAGAAAATAATTCTGTCCAAAAATTTCCAGTGAAAATGGGATCTCTGTCACTTACAATAATCTTTGGGTTTCCATGTAGCTTTTGAACTGTTTCCATAAATGCAGTAGAAACTGTACTGGCTTTAAATGGATGTGATAATGCACAAAAGTGTGCATACTTGGTAAGTCTGTCAACTACCACCATAATGACACTCTTTCCCTCAGACTTGGGTAAACCTGTGATAAAATCCATTGAAACCTCCTCCCAACGTTGGCTTGGAATGGATAAAGGTTGTAATAGACCCGGTGTCTTAATTGTTTCAACTTTATTTTGTTGGCAAACCAAACATTCCGCCACAAACTTTTGAATATCTGATTTAAGGCCATCCCAAAAAAATTCCTTCTTAACCCTGTGGTAAGTTTTTAAAAATCCTGAGTGCCCTCCTAAGGGAGAAGTGTGCAATTCCATAAGAATCTTTTGTTTTAGCTGGGAATTCTTATAGAGGTATAAGCGATCTTTGTACCATAACGAATCATTTTGCCAGCTAAATGTATCAGAAGTACTGGAATCTTGTTGTAGCTTTCGAATAAGTGCCCACACTTCTTCGTCATTCTTCCATTCCTCCTTTGCTTCGTTTTTCCAATCTGGTTGGATAATAGAAATGGCACACAACAATGCTTCCATATCCTCATCCTTTCTTGAGAGTGCATCTGCCACCACATTTTGCTTCCCTTTTTTGTAGATGATTTCAAAGTCATAACCCAACATCTTTGTGACCCACTTTTGTTGCTCTTCAGAGGATAATCTTTGTTATAAAAAGTATTTAAGGCTATCATGATCCGTTTTTACCTTGAAGTGTCTTCCCATTAGGTAGGGTCGCCATTTCTTAAGTGCATGGAGTATTGCCAACATTTCCTTCTCATAAATAGCTTTGCTTAAAAACTTTCCCTTGATTGGACGACTTTCAAAAGCAATGGGTCTTTCATCTTTCATTAGAACAGCACCAATTCCATTTCCTGAAGCATCACATTCCACAATAAAGGTTTTTGTGAAGTCTGGTGTAGCTAAGACTGGTGCTTGGCACATTGCCTATTTAAGATGTTTAAAGGCCTTTGTTGCTTCCGGAGTCCATGAAAATGAATCTTTCTTCAATAATGTTGTTAGAGGTGCTGCTATTCTCCCATAATTCTTAACGAACTTGCGATAATACCCTGTCAACCCAAGAAATCCTCGCAGATGCTTTATGGATGTGGGGATTTTCCATTCCTTAATGGCTTTAATTTTGCTAGGGTCTACCTTAACTCCTTCATGAGATACAATATGACCCAAATATTCCACCTCCTGGACTCCAAAGAAACATTTGGATCTTTTTGCATATAATTGTTTCTCCTCCAATAGTTGTAGCACCTTGTCAACATGTTCAACATGATCCTTCCAAGACTTGCTGTAGATTAGTATATCATCAAAAAATACCAACACAAATTTTCTAAGGAATGGTTTGAAAATTGAATTCATCAAACCTTGAAATGTTGAAGGTGCATTGGTAAGGCCAAAAGGCATGACCAAAAATTCATAATGACCCTCATGAGTTCTAAATGCCGTTTTTGGAATGTCTTCAATCTTCATTCTGATTTGATGATATCCCGAACGAAGATCTAGCTTGGTGAAGTAAATTGATCCATGCAATTCATCCAGTAATTCATCAATGACAGGAATGGGGAACTTATCTTTAATAGTGAGCTTTTTGAGCTCCCTATAATCTGGACACATGCGCCATGATCCATCCTTCTTGTGCACCAATACTACTGGAGCTGAGAAAGAACTTTGACTCGGTTGAATTATACCAGCCTCTAGCATTTCTGCAACCATACGTTCAATTTCACTTTTTTGGACATATGGATATCTGTACGGCCTGATGTTTGGAGGAACACTTCCTGGAATCAGATGAATAGCATGATCATGATCACGCATAGGTGGGAGACCTTTGGGAGTCTCAAATACCTTGGAATGATTGTCCAGGACTTTTTGGAGATCTGGAGAAATAGATGATTCCAATGTGGAAACATCTAGCGAACATAATTGTGCAATTACACCTCTTTGCTCCTTTTTTAGAAGCTTTGTCATGCCATTAGAGCTGATTATCTTTCCTGGTTTCCCTGCAATACCCCTTAATTCAACTTCCTTTCCTTCCACAGAAAATTTCATGAAAAGCTCTTGAAAATTAAAAGCTATTGTACCCAAGGATTGTAGCCATTGGACTCCTAGTACAACATCAGCACCTCCCATTGGAATGGAAAGCATTGGGCTAGTCAATACATATTCTCCCATGGATAGCTTGATATTATGGCACTTTCCAGAACAATTTATTGTTCCTCCATTTGCAATCATCACTTGACACTCTGGTGCTGGATATAGGAAGCAATTCAATTCTTTTGCTACCCTACAATGAATAAAATTGTGGGTGCTTCCTGAATCAATCAACACTATTACCTTCTTCTTCTTGATTTGTCCTTCTATCTTGATGGTTTGAGGAGTGGTAATTCCCGCCAATGCATTACAAGATATGGTCGGATTTATTTGTTCTTCATCTAGGCTTTGTTCCTGGAATATATTCTCTTCTTTTGACCTTTCTTGCTCCTTTTCTTCTTCCTCTTCACAATCTATATAGAATAATTTCTTCTCACCACACTTATGACCTTTTGTGTATTTGCTATCACAATTGTAACAAAGCCCTTTTGCTCTTTTTTCCTCCAATTGTTGCGGTGTCAACCTTGTAGGTTGTGGAAGACTATGGGCAACAACACTTCCGTCTTTATAGTTGTGAATGGTATGCTTCCTAGTTGCCATAATTTTGCTTTCCATTTTTCTTGCTAACCTGAATGCCTTCTCTAATGAATCAGGTTCCCAAAGGCGCACATCATGTTGGATATTATCCTTTAAAGACCATATGAACACATCAATCCTATGCTCCTCTGGAATATCTTTTACCCTTATGTTCAATTTTTGGAACTCCTCAATGTGCTCCATTATTGAACCCTTTTGTTTGAGACTTATCAATTGGCTAAAAAAAGTGTTGCTTTTTGTATCCTCATAATGTGCTATCAATTCTTCCATAAAAATTGCCCAAGTGATAAATTGTTTACGAGAACAAAGCCATTGATACCATACCAACTGATTTGGTTCCAAATATAAAGTTGCCATACGTACTGTTAGCGCTTGAAATTTCACCTCAGGCTGAGAAAGGTAAAACTCAAGGCAAATCTTCAATAGATGAGATGACCAATAAGGTAACACTGATATTAGGCTAGTAAACTGATCAAAGAGTTTGATTTTGGGTTTTTTGGGTTTTTGGTGGCAAATTGAGGAGAGGGCAATTTTGGGTGCGGGGTTTGGACACAGTTTCTGCAGGGGGTTCCTTGGGGCGAGGTAGGAGACAGTGTTGATGCCTTTAACTAAGGTGGATGGTCAGGAAAGAAAGATGAGGAGCTAAAGAGAGTAAACAATAACTTTGAATTCTCTTTAGACAGTAGAAAACATTGAAATTAAACAAACTTAAAAGCAGAGCATGGCAGGCATGAATTCTTACTTTAACACTTCATTTGTTTAATGTGCAGAAGTAAAAGAAAGGAAATGAATCACATAACAAGCTTACAAGTACATTGAGAAACACACCATCAACACATGAGTCCACAAGAATCCCAAAGAGGACTGCAAAACCCTGCTCTTCCTTAGCCAAAAATTGCAGAGATACAGTGAATAATACAATGATAGCTTCTCCCTCAAGAGTCCAACCATGAAAAAGAGCAAGAAAGTACATAATATAGATGATCTAACCTCTTTCCCTGCCTCCATGGGTCGATCTCACTATCCTAGGAGCTGTTTCAACCACTTCTAAACTAAGCACTACAAACTAGGCAGTCAAAACAACTTGCCTCTATAAGCTAGGAAACCAATTCATTCATTTAATATTTACCCTTTTCATGAATGAATCTTCTAGAAATGTTACATAAGAGTAAAAGTATCTAAAAAGTACAATAATTACATCAAAGAGGATCACAATCCATCCCAAAAAGTCAAACTGGGTCAAACTGTGCTTTTCCGAGCTGTACAGCGCATTTTTGGAAAAATCTGCCTGACGGGTCGCGCTCCCTGTCTGACAGGTCGCTCGCCTTTGGAGCCATCTTTGGGGCACTTGAAGGTGGCCAAATTGGGCAAAATTAGGCTTGTTGGAAAGATCTATGCGTCTACTTTCCAACCCAACTGGAATTTTTGAATTTGGAGTTCATTTGCCCTGTCAAAAATAAAATCTCCCAAGACTGCTTTCTGAAGTTCAAAAAAGTGGCAGAAAGTCATTTTTTGCTAGTTTTTTGACTTTTTGAAAGCCCAAAACTTCACCAAAAATCAAGTCCATCCATTAGCATGTGTAACTTTTCATGAAAAATCTGGAAATGCTGATTTTTTGTCAAAAGGAGTTGCCATGATGAAGGGTCGCGCGGGGGGTGAGACCCGTTAATGGGAAAAACCTGCAAATTGCCTGAAAATGCCAAAATTCACCCAAAATTCTCAAAATTTCTTGGGATTTGTGCTGTGGCTAGGTTATTTAGTGCCTTGATCCTTGATTGAAGCCTCAGCCAAGATATGGAGGGGATTTGGCCTCTTTCTCCGTTTTAGTGCCTCGGTCAACCGCATTTGAAACATTTTCATTTTTGCCTTGCACACATGCATTCTTGCCCAGTAATGGTTCTTCATGTTCCTCAACAATTTCTTCTCTTGGTTGGCCTTAGCCAACAGCCTCTCCAAGTGTGCATTTACCTAGATGAGCATGGACTCTCGGTCAGCGGGCAATGGGTCACCGGGTCTTCTTCAGTTCAAGATTCGGTCACTACGAATCCTCCACAGCTCATCAAGTGCTTTCTCATCCTCCAACTGTTTGTTGCGCTGCTCCAGGTATGAGATTGTCCATTGTGCACCTTCTAGTCTCTTTTGCAATACCTCATTTTCAGCTTTAAGGTGCTGAATGACCTCCTTTGCCTCTTGGCTCGGAGAAATGGCCTCAAGATCAACAAGCTCAATATCTGGAACTCCTGATGGCCCCTCATCAATCTTGGGCTGCTTGCCCCTCTGTGCTGCCTGTGCTGCTGAAGAGAGCGAGGCCCCTTCCACCTGATGTGGAGATAACACTCGCTGAGCTGATGATGAAGGCGAGACCCCTTCCACCTGCTGTGGAGATAGTACTCGTCGAGCTGCTGCAAATAAGGCCCTCGGGCCTTTCTGATAGGTAACCAGAGGTGAGGAGCTGACATGTCTAGTGACAGGGATGTCATGCTGCTGGGATGGTCCTCCCTCCTCGTGAACAACCTCAGGATGTGGCGAGGGTGGTGCTGTGAAAAACTCACGAGAGATGAACTCCTCCCATGAGATGCCCTGCTGAGCCAACTGATGCAATACTACAAGCTGAATCAAACCATAATGGTACAGGCTCCTATACTGTTGTGCTGGGCTCTTCCTCTGCAACATGGGCACCATCCTCTGAATGTTCTGATAGAAGAAAACAGGCATGTTCATCATCCTCACTCGGGTGAAGTGCATCAAGAGGCGAATATGATATGAATATACCTGTGAAAATCTGCCCTCACAGGTGAAATAGTGCATGATGAGCCTCATCATGGGAGCATACTCGCTCCTGAGAAACCTGAATGGAAACACACCTGCCAAATGTCTCATGAATGGTGGCCGGACAAAAGGCTCAAAGTGAACATTATCCAGCACCTTGCGCTTATTCCACACCTCCCCAACATTAGGTATCCCTGTGGCATGTGAGATCACCTCGGGTGTCAATGTAAAGTTCACCCCTGCAAGGTTGACATGTCCATCATGCAAGTGTAAAACAAATAGGCGAGCCAACTCTCTGTGGTGTTGAATCCGAGAGATCCTCTCACAAAACTCATAGCAAGACATATACTGAAAACATGTGACTGCCATAGGACAAGCATGTAACTCTGCTAAAGAGGTGGGCTCCTCTCGCTTATGATGTCCACCCTTACCACCCTTATGAGGCCTCCTCTGTACCTCAATCTCTGAAGCTGATGACTGGTCATCACTTTGCTCATAGGTTTCGGTTTCCGACATTGTTTAAAGAGCAAAGTGGACAAACTGTGCTGCTGTTTCTGCCTGTAAAAAGCTGATTTACATGCTGTTTCAAGGGGACAAGGAACATGAGGGAACTGTTAGGGGAGGGACATTTTTACAAGGAAAATGGGAATACATGTATACAACAGGGAATTTAGGGAAATACACTGCAAACATCATTGCATATACATCATCAAATTCATATGTTTACGTGGGCATAAGGAGAGATAGGGTTAGGATGTGACTTTTTATTTTTAAAGGGAAAAGGGGTAGGGTTTATTTTCTTTACAAATTTAAAAGGGAAATTGACATGGAAATATAGGGAAAATGAAATGGGAATGAAGAGAATAATTACAAGGGGAAAAACAATGAAACAGTAATAAACCCTAGCATCTTTTTACAAATTTACTATACAGCCATATGGAGCGTTTTCTCTTGCATAATTTGATCATTAAAAACACACTCATGATGTCTTTCAACATAACCAGCAACCATTTCCAAGTTTAGAGAACCTACCTCAAGCAATTTGATGATTGAGAGGGTACTTGAGCAAATTTGAAATGAGTTGGGAGGGAGGTTGCTTGACGGGTCGCGCACCTCGCCCAACGGGTCGCGCGGGCCTGACGGGTCGCGCCCGTTGTGAAAATACACTGCAGGTTGAGCTCTGACGGGTCGCGCGCCTGGCCTGACGGGTCGCGCGCCTGTCCTGCTCCTAATTTCGACCAGTCTTCACTCAAATCGCTTGGATGTTCGCCCAATCTCTCTTGCAAGTGTCTTGGATGCACAATGAGAGTAAAAGGAGGGAGATTGGGTCTTTATAGGTTTCATTTGAATAAATTTCATGTTCAAACCCACTTTCTAATGTTTCTCTTTGACACTTTATAAAACTGACTTTTTTGGTTTCCTTTGTCCTGAAATTGACTCATTTAGTGCTTTTGCTTGATTCTTTTTGCAGGTAGATCATCTGAGGGATCTTGGCAAGGGGACCAGGGTTACATGTTGTCCACTGAAGTCTTTTGAAATTTCATCACTTTTTACAAACATTTGAAAAATGACCTTGGCTTTAAAAACAGAGTTTTTAAATCCAAGGTGAAAATTAATTGTACAAGATAAAAAATCTCAAATAAACATCTTTACAATCATCCCTCTGGCTTGCTGAGCACTTATTGACCTTCAAAAACATGACCTTGTAAACATATTTGACCAAAACCCTAGACCTAGGAAATTGACCTCAAGACAAGACAAGACAAGCTTGAAAGAGCTTAATGACTGAAATGACCTGATCCAACAATGCCAAGAGGGGTAAAACATACCAGCTCCTCCATCAGGGTTATGGCATGCCTAACGGGATGCAAAAATTGACACTGATGAGACACCTACCTATGCAAATGCAAAGAGTTTTGATCGTTGATGGAGGGCTCAAGACCGACTCTAACACGTACCTTTTGTGTGTTTTGCACATTATTGAGATCGAAGAATTGCTCCATCTATAATATCCATGTGGCGGGATCCTTGCCATCAAACTTCCTCATATCGATTTTTGGAATGTGGTGATTCTTCGATCCAACATTAGCGTCTATGGAATCATGATTAACATTTCTTTTGTTCTCATCATGAGTTTCCTTTACTACCTTTTCACCATTAGTAAGTATTTCTTGTAGAAAATTAGTCAAATATGTCTTCAAATCTGCCATGCCTGTCTTCAAATTTGTGTTCAAATCTATCTTCAAATTTTCCATCTTAGCTTCCATGCCATTCATCTTAGCTTCCACGCCATTTATCTTAGCATCTGTTAACTTTTGTGAGCGTGACATTTGTTGCACTTGTTCTTGTAATTTTGATATATCATGTAGCATTTCTTCCTCTTCTTCATGAGTCATGCTAGAGCTTTCAGGTTCCTTACTAGGTGTTTGCATTTTCTTTCCTCGGGGCATCAGTTACCGATAATAATGCTCTACTATGCCCTTTGAATTCCTTCAAAATAAATTTTCAAACCAAGCTTAAGCAAAAATTTAAAAACATCTACACACCTTTTTTCATTTTGTAGGAGATCGATATTTCCTCTGATGTATCTTTGTACATTCTAGTCATCTAGTTCTGAACTTGTGACCTGTAGTAGCTCTCTGTGTCCTCTTTCCAATGCCACAAGTCTGACCCAAATTGGATTCTCCAAGGAAGAGTTATGCGAAATCTCCCACAGTGACTTGATTATAGACTAGTTCAGTAGAGCTAACTTGTACGACGTGCCGCGAGTCACTGTTTCGACCTTTGGATCTAAAAAAACACCCACAAGAAACTACAGTCTGTCCTCTTTCTGTACCTTTTTACGAAATTTCAATCTGATCCTCAGAGAGAAAGTTATGATGATTTTCCCCAGGTCACCTGTTTTGAATGTAATTCAGGAGTCTGCAAAAAGACCAAATTCCTCAGATCATATCTCCGAAAATATCATGCGAAAAGCTCTGAAATTCGGACCCAAGGTTCAGCGCCAATTCTTCTCAAATGGGTTGTTTTTGCGACTTCTGAAACATCACAGAAAAAAAAGTTATAGCGAAAATGCCACGATGACCTGTTTGGAGTAGCGAAACCCTAGAATCCAAAGCTCTGATACCAAATGTTATGAAACCAGCTCAAGAAAAGATAGAAAAGATAAATCCACGCCTTAGAATTCAGCCTCTTCGAGGGGGCAACCTCCTTTAAATTACATAAATGAACAATTCTTGGATGATACAAATGACAAAACCTCCTTTCTATATATAGGAGTCTAAGGAGTCACAATATAATCCAGCCGACCTAACAATAATAATATAAAGCCACAAAAATAACAATAGAGGGATTCTATGGGGCACAGAAATAATAATATGGGGGTAAAAGGGGCACAACAATATAAATAAGGGGTATAACTACAATAGTAATGGGGTAATCACTAGTATTATAGGGACCCAACATAATATTCTTCCACTGCCACGAATATGGGCACCATGCAACTAAATATCTACACAAGAAGGTTAACAAGAAGCCTTCAGGAGAAGCTGGAGGTGAAGCATTGGCTTCACAATTTGAATTAGACTTCATCTTGATATAATGCATGGCCAACACTATTATGGGGAATGTGTGGTACCTTGATTATGTGCCTCATTCCATATGACAATGTGCAAGGAGTTTTTCAATAGTCTGGAGGAGAAGGATCTCCAAATTGATATTGAAATGGGGGATGACGAGAGGTACAATGCTACATGAATTGATACTGTCACCTTTGAGAGGGATAAATCCTCTCCTCTTCACCTCAAAGGTGTTATTCTTGTACTTGGGATGAAGAAGAACCTAATATCCGTAGTATTATTGGAGGATAGAGGCTATGATGCTATTTTCAGTAAACAGAAAGCCTTTTTGAGACACCTAGCTACTGGGAAAGTGAAGCAGACCAGGGTTCAAGTGAATAACCTATACAAACTTGAGGTGGGAGATTGCTTTGCATTGAGCAGTAAGGTAGAAAAAGTGCAGAGTCGATATGTTTGAGAACTCTGGCACAATAGATTGGATCATCTACACCATGGTGCCTTAAAAATCTTGCAGTAAATTACCACGGGTCTCCCTAAAGTTTTCCTTGACCAACAATATTTCTACAAGGGTTGCACATTGGGGAAATATATCAAATCCACTTTCCATGATTGAGATAACATAGCAGATGCAATCTTGGAGCGAGTCCACTCTGATGTTTGTGGACCCTTTTCTACAACCTCCACCGCAAAACATAAGTACTATGTTATTTTTATTAATGATTTCTCTAGAAAATGCTAGATCTTCCTCATGCAAAGAAGGATGTCTTTTTCTCAAAATATGTTGAATTCAAAGCATTGGTTGAGAAGGAGACTGGGAAGAAGGTGAAGGCTCTCAAGAGTGACAATGGAGGTCAATTTGTTTTGAATACCTTCAAGTATTAATGTGCCAAAGAAGGTATTTTAAGAGAACTAATAACACTCCATAACCCACAACAGAATGGGGTAGTTATAGGAAGAACAAAATCATAGTGG
Organism: Pinus tabuliformis; assembly: GCA_031772625.1. Taxonomy (NCBI): domain Eukaryota; kingdom Viridiplantae; phylum Streptophyta; class Pinopsida; order Pinales; family Pinaceae; genus Pinus; species Pinus tabuliformis. The sequence continues at coordinate 634,877,290 of CM062804.1, read as the reverse complement.
GAGAAGCAAGATCCGTGTTGCATGATCAGGGGTTGCTGTTACATCTATGGGTGGAAACATGAAACACTGTAGTCTACTTATAGAACCATATTCCTCATAGAATAATTGGTATGATCACACTGGAGGAAGCTTTCTTTGGGATAAAGCCTGATGTGTCTCATTTCAGAATCTTTGGATCTTCATTTTATCCTCATGTCTCCAAGGATTTGAAGAAGAAAATTGAGCCTCAATAGAGTTGGGAGTTTTTGTAGGATACACCGAAATTCCACACAATAATCGGGTGTATTTACCTTCACTGAGGACGACAGTTGTGAAGAGAGATGTAAAGTTCGATGATGAGAAGGCTATGAGATGCTCTTTGGAATGAGAGCTGAGTATACCACTGGAGTAGGAGATTATAACTCCAAAGGAGGAGCCTCAGGAGGTTGTGGAGCAATCACATGCAGCAGAGCAGGCAGGAGGTAAAGTGGAGGCACCCACTCAACAAGAATCTTTGAGAAGGAGAAAAGAAACAAAGAAGATGATAGATTGTTGCAGGATGTTAGGGAGAATGTGGGAGCCCCTACATCACAGCGCAGGCATAAGATATCACCTGATATGTACATTGGGTACATGGATCTCATGACATAACTCATTGAGACAGAGACCTCTTCATTTGAGGAAGAAATTCCTCAACCTATTTGGCTTGATGCCATGGTGGAAGAATATGAATCCATCATGAAGAACAATGTATGGGAGATGGTGCCAAAACTACAAGGGAAATCAATAGTTGGTTCCAGATGGATCTACAAAGTGAAGCATGAAGCTTATGGGAGCATCGAGAAATATAAGGACAAATTTGTGTCCAAAGGATTCTCTTAGGTAGAAGGAGTGGACTATGAGGATAATTTTGCAACAATTTTGAGGTATTCCTCAATAAGATCCATTCTAGAATTGGCCGCACAGATGGGGTGGAAAATACACTAGATGGATGTGAAGACTGCCTTTCTCAATTGTCTTGTTGAGGGGGAAATTTACATAGAACAACCAAAAGGATTTGAGACATAAGATTAGAAGTATCATGTGTGAAGACTCAGGAGAGCATTGTATGGGCTCAAACAGGTGCCCTGAGCATGCTACACTCAGATAAAAAATTATCTCAATGGATTAGGCTTCACCAAAAGTGAAGCAGATGTGAACCTCTACCACATTGTGGTAGATGGTAAGTTGTTTATTCTTATTTTGTATGTTGATTACTTAATATTGATAAGTGATGAGTAGCTAATTCACTCTTGGAAAGAGGATATTGTAAGGTAATTTGAGACAAAAGACATGGGCTTAATGAATTACTTCCTCAGGTTGGAAGTATGGCAAGGTGATGGTGAATTTTTTGTGTCTCAAGGGAAGTATGCCTTTGAAATAGTTCATATATCTCACATGGAGAAATATAAGCCCATGGGCACACCTCTAGCTACAAACTGGAGGAAGGAGAATGCCACCTCAGGTGAAGAGGTTGATGCTACTATTTACATGTAGCTTGTGGGGTCTTTGATGTATCTTATGAACACAAGACCTGAAATGTGCTATGCAATAAACTGACTTAGTCAAGCTATGGTGGGGCCTACCTAGCTATATTGGAAGGTATCAAAGAATGTGTTACGGTACCGCAGAGGTAATACTGAGTATGGATTATGGTACATGAGGAAATAGGGAGTAGAGCTTCAAGGCTTCATCGATGTAGATTGGGTAGGGAGTCCATCGGACAAGAAAAGTACTTCAGGAGCTATCTTCATTATTGGATTCGCAACTATTTCTTGAACAGTAGGAAGCAGAGGTATGTGGCGCTCATCTTAGTAGAGGCTGAATACATGGCTGCAAGTCAAGCAACATGTGACGCCATATGGATGAGGAAAATAATTGTGGGTATTTTCAGTTAGGAGATGGATTCGACAATGATATATTGTAATAATCATATTTTCATTAAGCTCTATGAGATTTCATGACAGGTCCAAGCACATTGATATCTGGTATCATCATTTGCGAGATTGTGTGCATAGGATAATTATGTTGCTACAATACATTCCAATTTAGAAGCAAGATGCTGACATCTTGAAAAAGGCATTGTCAAGAGGTAAATTGAATTCCATAAGTGCAGGATAGGGGTTGTGAAAAATCCCTTTCTTGCTAAGAGGGAGTGTTGAAAAATGTAGCAAGAAAGGATCAATTTGACTTTAGCCTTATTCAAATTGAGTAAATCGAATTTCCACATTAGCAGGACAACTTGGAGGAAGTTAACTAGTGTGACATGGCTCTTGTCACTCAGTTAGCTCAGTAAATTCGAGTTAGGGGCTTGGAGTTCAATTATGCATGTGTTGATTGCTAAATTTTAACAATCCACTATCATTTATTTTCAGTTGTATTTAGTTAACTGACCAATAAACCCAAAATAGCTAATGCATGCATGGAATTCAAATTGCTCAGCTGAAGTGGAAGAGAAAAGGCCAATGTAACATGAGTTGTATACTAGTTTGAGTGTATAGTTGTTGCATGAATTAGGAGATCACGTTGATACCTAATCTTTGGGATTAGGAAATTTATGTAAATAATGTAAATAGAAAATAAGGAGATTAGGAATATGAAGAGACACTGGGAGGTGAAGCCCAAGAGTATCTCCTTCTCATGTATTAATGAAAAAACAAAATTAACATTGTGGAAATACCTCCTGGCCTGACAGATGAATACTTGGGCATTGTCCAAGCAAATAGGATAAAATCATATCTTCTAGGAGCTATTTTCCTCAAGAATTGTGCAAGGAAATAGGAGGATAAATGAATAGATAATTGGCTAAGTGTTGGCTAGAGTTTCTCTCTAAGAAGAGAGAACAATTATTCTTTTATAGGTGTTATCACCAAAAAATTGGTCATATAGCCTAATTTACTAGATGGATTGAAGTACACCATGTAAAGCCAATATTACCATAGCAAAATTGCCTTCACTGTGAGAAATTACTCAATAAACCACCTTTGTTAAGTAATTTATAGTTAAACCCATGAAGAATAATTAAATAAATCACTATTTATTTTATTTTCTTCTAGGAATAATTAATTAAACCATTGTTCATTTATTATTCCTTGTCATATTTGACCCAATCATGAAAAATAAACAGATAAATGATTAATTATCTTATTTTTCTCTAAGAATAATTAATTAATCGCTAATTAATTATTATTCTTTTTCAAATTTGACTAAATCCCTTAGGAATAATTAAAAAAATCCTTATTTATTTATTATCCCTTAACTAATTCCTTGAGATGATAAATAAATAATTTATTTATTTATTATTTCTAAATAAAAGTTTAAATACTTTTTTCCCTCCTAACCAAATATAATAAAATATTCCAACTGGTTATTCCAAGAATGGGATCAATAATATTTTATTATTGTTCATTATTCGAGGATAACTCAATATTTTGTTGCACTCACTGTTGTAACTCTGATTATTTTCATTGTCGCACACCATATTTTTGCTGGGTTTATACATTATAGAGGAGAGAGACTCTACACAAGCTGAAGACGTTTGAATATAGCCAATAACCCATATCATTGGGGGGGGGACTGGTAACATTTATTTGTTCCCTTCACATGTGTTGTAATAAAACTATTCTTTGTATATCTAGTTTGGATTATTGGAGTTATTACTCTTTCTTTTTGTTGTTTAACTATGATTGTGGCATAGATCAGAATTTTGGCAGGTTTTGTTTCTATTAGTTGCTACAGATCTACAATGTTTAGCAACCATTTATGTTGTTGATATTTCTTGTCATCCACAATCTTAAGTGGGTTCTTTTCGTACATCTTTGAGAAGAAAACACCACAAAAATAGGTTGTGCTCAACGCTGGAGCAAGCAATTGTAGTAGTTTCACTATTCAACTTATTAATGGAAAGATGCTTGAGGGGTTTTCCCTGTTGGGTTCCCCTAGAAATCAGTGTGTACTTGTGGCTTTTCTTGTTGCATGTCTATGCATGTTGTTCTAAATTGTCATTTCCTTTCCGCAGATCAGTAGAGTAGAATCATGTCTCTTGTTTTTCAGCTCGAAATCTTGAGCAATTGCAATTTTTACCAAATCTCTACAACTTCTTATTTGAGGTGAATCTATATTGCCATCCAATGAAATGTTGAAAATTGCATGCATGTTAATGGCCCTCACCTAATTGGGTAATTTTATCACCATAATTGTTGTTTGTGTATGCCATGTGGGACCATATATTTGTTTAAAATATAGTCAGGTGTTACCAGAAGTTAAAATTCTTCCAAATTACCTATGTTGGGTTTTAATTTGTTTAAATGAGTGCCCCACATTTAAGTATTGAAATAGAAATGGTACTAATTTTCATGAATGACTAAAATAACAATCAATGGGACTGAAATATAAGTCAACATGTAAGTTGAACCCAAGTATAGAGTGGTAGATACTTTTGCCATAAATAATGAATTTGTAGAATAAATAAATTAAAAGCAACAAAGAGAAGTTGAAAAATTTATATCCCATTTCCATGACTGTAAATTGGAAATCGTGTTAGTATCATAACCACCTATGGCTATTTAAGTATATAAGGAGGGTGTGTTATAGTGTCATCAGGTTTGGATTATAAGTCTTAGGCAGTGGTTCAGAGATGAGATGGTTTGTCTTTTTTATTTGCCTCTTATGCTAATGTCTTGGGCTTTGTTTAAATTTTGGAAAATTGTTCTTTATGGTCTGAATATTTAAGGAATTAATGCACTTGTAGTGTAGAAAAGCTGAAAGGATTGCATTGGTGGTTGTTTAGAGTTTGCTCTCATTATTTTGGTGAAGGTGGTAGGTGCTTATTGTTAGGTCTTTCTCTGGTCTTAATGGTATTTGTGTTTGAACATTTCATTGAGGTGGTTGAGAATCCTGTTTCTCCTAATAGTGTATGTGTTGAGTCTAAAGCTTCTGTCATTAGTTATGGAGATGAAATTATAAGGTGGCATCCCAATCCTATAGTTGTTCGGTCTAGTTTATTTTCATTTTATTTTGTGGGAAGAGGTTTTCACAATAATTGTCCAAGGTGTGACCCTAGGGTTTCATCCATGTTGCTAAGGCAGAGAATGAGATGCCATCACAGAGGAGGTGGAAACGATCCTCATGGCCAACAAGGAGCATGTCTCTCTTCACATGACTCAACTGCCACCTATTTTAATGTGGTTCCACCTAAGACTAGAAAGGAAATATGAAAGATGGAGACTCAAGCAGGGATTGAAAGGCAATTGCATTCAAATTATAAAATTATGGAGGACATATCGACATGGGTTGCTGATCTTGGGCACACTAGGGGCAGGAAGAAACAATAATTAAATTTAGTGGCTCTACATTGGCATATGAAGACCCTCTTGGGCCTGGTCTTAAAAGACAAGCAAGTAGAGAGGTACGATGTGTTCGCCTCTTTGGTAGTCAATAAAAGGATGCTTCAAAACCAAAATTTATGTATAGACATGATTGATTCTAACCTAACACATACGGTAGGACACATAGACATTGATTCTAATAATGGCGACTTCCTGGATCCTCCAGGGTATAGTTCAAGGGTCCTTGCAACAATTTTTTCCTTGGAAAATGAGTAGTGACCAAGCGAAATGGCTCTTGGTGAGGCAATCTATGTTACAATCTTCAACCCATGCATCTTGGCTTCTTTATATTTTGGGAGGTATGGAATATTGGATGTGTTCCTTGTCCTATCTTGGTGCAAGCACATGTATATCTAAATTTCTTTGAGATTGTTGGAATTATGGCTCGTTATGGTATATGTCTCGATGTTTGTTTTGTGGGGAGTTTTTTGTGTTCTGGATATTGTTGGTCCCATCCTTGGAAAACTCAAGGATCAGTTAGTCAATTTTTTCATTGGGTATTGTAATATATGATGTTTTATATGTAAATCTTGCCACCCTGAGTGCTCGTTGTTTTGTATTAGTGAAGATTGGCTTCAAGTTTAATTGGGTAATCTATGTTTCTTATGTGGGTTGGTCCTATGCTGAAGTGAGGTGTCATGCTCCTTATGATGGTTTGAGCGCTTAGCTCTACTGATTTTTTGGTGTTGGGGTTTTGTACTGGGGATTTTATGAGGGCTTCTGAGTTTAATCTGTGCTTTTGGATATGCAGCAAAGAGAAGCGCACTCCCAAGGGAGATGTATGAAAATATTTGTAATTTTATTTTGCTGAAGTAATACGAATGCTTTAATTCACAAAAAAAGTTATTTTTAATAATTTTTTTAATTAGCTAAAAGAATTTAGCTTCTTTTAATAGAATTGTTAGAAATCAAATTATTAAAAATAAAAATAAAAAAAATTCTACTACCATCAAGTGTACTGCCTTGACAATTAATTAGCTCATTAATTGAAGTTGCCTATGCACAATGTTATACATTTTGTACTTCTCTAGAATTTTATAACCCCATTGCATTCTTACTTACATTGTACATTATTAGACTCGACTCTAGAGCCTGTCTTTGAATAGATTAATACATCAATATGATAGAGGCAGTTTGATAAAATAAGTGCTAGAGAATGATGCCATTTATTGTGTAGTTTGCATGCAGGACACAACACATAAAAAGAAAAATAAAAGAGAATAATGTCTTGATGACGATGTTGCATGCCTACTATTTTATGCTTGCACATTTATATTAAAAATGGATAACTATATAGATATATTTTACCTTTTTTATGGCATTCAACAACAAGAATATGTGAGACTGCACAAGGCTAATCCAACAACATAATGTAAGACAATCTAACAAAATACATGAAACTTGAACAAGTGGATAAATAATTAAAAAGAGCAAGGGAAATGTAAAAGACATGGTGAGAAAACCTAAGAGGCATGGGGCCTTAGCTCAACATTAACATAAAAAAATGGAACTAAGTGTTTACACAAAAGAAGGAGAATGGACTAAAAGTTAAACAAGTAAAGCATGATGAGGATATGTCTAGAAGGAAAAGTCATAAAAGTTATTTACGATATTTAGTATTTACAACCACTTCCCATTTGTGGACATATTCACACTTTTGACTTTGACTATGAAATATCATCAACAATACGAGAGCTAACTACATTCAAGGTAAGTAGGAGATCTTAGAAATTTACAAATGCCTACTTGTCAAACAGGAAATAATTCAATATGCACTCTAAAGGTTTTCCTTGATTTTAATGTAAAAAACTTAGCCGAAAAAAGAATTAATGGGTTTTATATGGTATTTAGAAGCTTTATTTTTTAGTGATAGGGATTATAACAATGGAAATCCCTAATTGAATCATTTATGCAGCCATAGCTAATCGAATGGTGCAAAGAATAAATTAAAACTAGTAATAAACAAATTAAACACACATAACTGCTAACAACTTTCAATGTCTAACTAAACAATGCTAACAAAGCCAAGGAAGATAAAATTGTTATACCTTAGTTTTAATAGGCTCTTTTGATCCTTTCACTTCACCTGCATTATATTCCATTGGATCCCAACTCTAGCCACTTGGAGGCACGAGGCTAGTGTCCCAAGAAACAAAGTAATTATCACCATCAATATCAATTCCAAAAGATTCATTTGGATGTTGCCTATGCCCATTCTGTGAGGAAACTAAGAACTCAATTAAATGATGCGAATTAGGATCATCTACAACTTTTAGAATCCGAACATCACCTGGAGCATACAAGGATTATTGGCTACAACCACCTTGCCTCTTACAATTGTTGAACTTGTTTTCCTTTCTCCAAAGCTAAAGCCATGCTTAAGAAAAAAACCTCCATGGGAGACCTTGAAACTTTGATGAAACAATTCCCACATTCCAACTCTCCTATTTTATCCAGACAACCCACTAACCACCTACCTTGGGGAAGAAAAAATATACATTTTGTTAAAATCCCTTCTAACCTCATAACTCTTATACAAGAAAGCATGTATTTTAAATGAGTTTCACTTTGGTATGTAAAACTATCACTAAGCATTATGACATCAACGTTTTTCAAATCTCCTACGCATGATGTTGTCAATACGTTAAATGTTACAAGCATTTGTTTGAGATTTACAACCTTTGGATGTTGTAAATTTTGAAAAACACTGCCAGGAACCAACAAGGATCACAACAAAGTAATAATCTAATTATTCAAAAAGCATGGGAAGCAACGTGTCCAAGTAATTATTTTAAGCATTGTATGTTCAAATTCAAATATCTTCATACTTGATCTGGATGAAAGCTTAAATTTCCATCCTAGTTCTGCTATCCAAGTTACACTCACACTTTTGTATCCACCATACTTGATCTGAAAAGATGAGGGAGGCTTGAAATTCAACTACAACATTTGAGTAACCTACCTGGCGAAAACTGGTGTAATTTTTCTTATGCCATCACAGAATTCGTAACCATTTTTTTTAAATATATGGAAGCTCCTCAACATGTTTTGATGGAACTTCCACCATTCAATAAGCAGAAGAAAAGCATCGACCCATCATTGCAAAATTTCTGGACACATAATATATAGGGAAGTTCCCATCCACTTCTTAATTTGGTGGGCTGTAATATCCTCCCCACTAGCAAAGAACCATGCAAAACAATCTCTCAACTGATTCACTGAGAGTGCTAGAAACAAGTAGTAATGTCCACAAATATGAAAACCATTGTGGATTATTAGCTTCACTCACTTAAAAATAGGTTTCCTATATGCACTAGAATTGAAAGAAACATATTTAATGATGGTTGATATAGTCATAGTTAGCACCATCAAAGACATTGCTTGCATGTTATCATCCATGAAAGTTACTAGCAAAAAATCGATTTGCAAGCTTCTTGAAGTTCCTAAAGACTCTATTTCGAAACTTCAATTTTGGAGAAAGACAATAATATTTTGTAGGAGTGATGACCAATCTGCTCACCTCAATTTTTATCTCAACTATTTTGGGTTCTTAGGATCTTAAAGTTGAGTATCCTTTGGAAGAACCCAAATATAGCCGAGTATCATTTCAATGGAATTAAAATACATTTCATATGATGCATGGTTTGAAATAAAGATACATTTCATTAATCATAATTAAAAGTATATTATATGCGATGTTTTTTTTTTCTTCAAAAGAATTAACAATATATTTCATTTTGTAAGAAATAAAATAACATTTTTTATGATGCATAATTCTCGTTTCAAGAGAATTTAAAATGCATTCGATATTGATATGAGGAATACATTTGATATTGATATGATACATGATGTATAATGGCCAAGTAGATGTGTTAATAATTCACTCCTCCCCACCTTGATGCCTAAAAGTTATTTTTGTCTTTTAGCTTCCTTACTTAACCTCCTTTAGAAACCAATAGGAAGAGTATGGGGATAGAGGGAAACCCCGCCTAATTAATATGGAAGGCTTAACAAATAAAAAGGAAACCCAATTTATCAACAAACAAAGAGAGTAAAAGTCACACACCCTATAATATATTTTACCAAAGGAAGAGAAAATCTTAAATGAATCAATGAACGCTGACGATACAGCTAGGAGTCTCTATCATAAGATTTGGATAGGTCATCTAGGTCAAGCATGTATTTCATGCTCCTGGGGTTTGTCTAGTAAAATAAATATTTTTCTTGAGTCAAGAGAGTCTTTATCATTTGTATAATACCTATTGGGAAAGTTGTAACATATAAAAGATATTATTTGTGAGTCTAGAAAGTCAAGTTTGACCTACAAGACCAAGTCGGTACTGCCAGAGGAAGTCAACCAAATTTGTGGTCATTCAATCTCATGAGAATGCTATATAATGCAAGCAAGTTCAATTCATTTGTATACACTTATGAAACTCGATCTAAAGTAAGAAAAATACGACAAGAAGGAGTGAAGGCCTTGAAGAAGGGATAATCTCAAGAAGAAACCGAAATCTGAATTTTGTGCTCATCTTCTCTTACACATGCAAAGTTTCAGGATTTTTGCAATTTTTGCAGGGATGAAAATTGCACGCCAAAGTTGCAGACTTGATAAGAGGGCTGAAAACTCTGATTTGATCTAGTTTGGCTCTTTTTGAATTTGAATACCTTAACTTGCTTGATATAGGATCTCCTGGAAGATTGACACATGCTAGAAAGAAGGGTTTCTATTGTTCCAAAGGATTGAAGTTGCAAATATGAAGTAGAAGGCCAAAATTATGCAGTGGAGTAGATTTGAAGAGGCTTAACTATCATTGACTTGGTTAAACTTTGACTTGTTTGGAAGTGATTCTTGGAGGGCTGACTTGGTGGTTGGAGGAGGTATTGAATTTCATCTTGGGGCCTTGGAATTCTCATTTGAATTGATTCTTTAAGAAGATAACATATTCTTTCTGGGTTTTCCCCTTGGGGAATTTTCTCTAGATTGGAGCCTATATTTTGTGTCCTCTATCTTTTATGATCTTTATGGTTTATGCTCTTGATAATTATTTGATGAATAAAATTTAATAAAGAACAAGAAGAAGCTAATTATAGTTCACAAGTAATTATTAAAGATAAGGAGAATTGTTTAAATCACTGTTCTACTAGATTCTCCTTAAATGTTTGAGAAGGAGAAAGGATCTATTCCCCATTTGAAAGGGAATTAGGATCTCCTCTCTAGGTTGAGAGGGAGTAATGTTAAAGACATCATATTCTATTCTTCATGTGTCATCCACTAGGCCAGGAATAAGAACCATACGTCTAAGTAAGGCCATAAATAGAGAATAGTGGATGAAAGATTGATAAGCATTTGAGGTTGATATTCCTTGAGAATACAGAATCCAGGATAGGAAGTACTCTTATTGACCGACACTCTTTGAGGATTGGACATGTATCCAAGACAAGAGTGGTCGAAGAGGACTGATATTATTTGAGGATTTGGAATCCAAGATAAGAATAGTGCTAAAAGGACATACCTAGTGAACATCCAGATGGGGTATGTACCTTGAGACGTAGTGCGGTGTCTCACATAAAGCCTCCTAACAATTTTTTTTGCTCTAATATAAATAGAGCTTGGAAATTTAATGCCTTACTTGTTCACAATGTTGATTATGACATTTTCGCTTAAATATGGCTCACCAATATGACTCTTCTTATGAGAAGTCTTCAATTTGAGAAAATACTGGTACAGATGGTACAATTATGCATACCTCCCTAGTTAAGAGGGAGTGTTGGAAAATGTAACTAGTTTTGGTCTTCATAATTGTCATTGTACCCGTGTAATTATGTATATATTATGTTACAAGAAAAATAAGAAAGAAAAATATAATTTTTAAGCATGGGTTTCATGGTCTATTTAAATGGTCATCTAGGTCAAGCATGCATTTCATGCTCCTAGGTTTTGTTAAGTGAAAAGAATATTTTTATTGAGTTAAGAAAGTCCTTATAATTTGTATTAGACCCTATTGGGAAAGTTGTAACATTTAAAATAAATTATTTTTGAGTCTAGAAAGCCCAAAATACCTCCAAGATGAAGTTGGCCCTGTTAGGAATAAGTCAGCCTAGGAGAGGCCCAATTGACCACATGAGAAGACTATATAAATGAGGAGAGTACGAATCATTTGCATGCACTTCTGCAGTTCAATCTCTAGCAATAAGAGGAGAAAAGTATTGAAGGTCTAGAATAAGGAAGATTCTCAAGAAGAACCCGAAATTCTAATTTTGAAGCCTAATTTCTCTCACATGTGCAAAAAATCTAGGGTTTCTACAGTCTGTTGGGGGTCACAATTGCAGGTCTGAATTTTAGACCTGAATTAAAGGGCCAAAACTATGGTTTGAAGCAGATTGGAAGAGGTTTGACTTTTGTTGATCTTGTTGACTAGTGCTTTCTGAAGGAGCATTTGTTAGAGGGCTGACTTGGTGCTTGGAGGTGGTGTTAGCTTTGGCAATTTGGTCTTGTATTTCTCATTTAATTAGATTACATAAGATGATAAGAGATTCTTTTGGGTTTTCCCCCTGGAGGGGTTTTTCCCTAGCTTGGAGCCTATATTTTGTGTCCTTTGTCTTTTATGATCTTTATGGTTTTATGCTCTTGATAATTATTTGATGAAGAGAATCTAATGAAGAACATGAAGAAGCTAACTAAAGTTCACATGTAATTATTAAGGATAAGGAGAATTGGTTGAGGATATCCTTGTACTAGTTGTATAATTATGAATACCTCCCTAGTTAAGAGGGAACATTGGAAAATGTAACTAGTTTCAGTCTTCATAATTGTCATTTTACTCATGTCATTATGTATATATTATGTAATAAGCAAAAGAAGAAAGAAAAAATATTATTTTCAAGCATTAGTTTCATTCTTCTTTTGATTGGTAAAATAGGTTAAGCATGTTCTTAATGCTTCTAGGGTTTGTAAATTCATAAGAATTATTTTCATGAGTCAATATCACTTGTATAAGACCATATTAGGAAATTGTAACTTGTAAAAGAATTTATTTTGAATCTAGAAAGTCAAAATAAGCCTCCAAGCACGAGTCGGCCCTACCAGTGGCAAGTTAGCCTAGAAGAGGTTATTCGTCCTCCATAGATGTGTATATATAGAATCAGTTTCGACCTAATTTGACATATATTCAATCTGCAAAAGAGACAAGTTCGATCTGAAAGAATAGAAGCAAGAAAAGAAGAACGAAAGACTAGAAGACAAGGAGAAAGACTAAGCAAAGGAAGGAGATCTGAAATATTCTTTATTTCTGTCCACATGTGCCAAAATTAGGGTTTCTACAGCTATTGTAGGGCCAAAAATTGCAGGTTGAGGTTGCAGAGATGAAGCTAGGGACGAAAGTTGAGATTTGAAGTTGGCTAAAGAAGGGTTGACCCTTATTGAATTGGTTGATCTTTGACCTAATTGGAAGGGATTCTTGGAGGGTTAACTTGGTGCTTGGAGGAGGACTTGGTCTAGGGTTTTGGGTCTTGGTTTTTCTCATTTGAAGCATATTCTTTAAGAAGAGAAGAAATTATTTCTAGGTTTTCCCCTTGGAGGGTTTTCCCCTGGTTTGGAGCCTACTTCTTGTGTCTATTGTCTTTATTCTTTTTTCTCTTGATAATTGCTTGATGAAAAGATCTAATAAAGAAATATAAGAAGATAACTAACTTTCATAAGATATTATTAAGGTTAAGGATAATTAATTTAAATATATGCCCTACTAGATTCTCCAACATGGTATTAGAGCTAAGGTGAAGAAGAAGGTAGCGTGGATATCATCTTGTTGACATAAGAAGGGATTGATTATCAAGGGGAATCATTTGCAAAAGGATGAAATGAAAGAAAGAAGAAGACCTATTTCCCTATAAGGTAGGTTACTACATTTAAGGCCTCATCATCTTAAGAATAATCAAGCTCTCTTTGAAGAAAGGAAGTATAAGCTCTTGTTGAAGTCTCTTTAGTGCCTTTCATCATTTTTTGAAGGAAAGGTTGCTACTCTATCTTGTAAAGTCGTCAATTTGAAGGCTTGTTGGAAGACATATTTGAAGGAAAGGAAGCATCAAATAATCTTGGGACCACCATCCACTCTTTGAATCTATTGAAGGAATCCTATAAGTTATCATTCTAGGGCATCGTTGAAGTCTCTTTGAAGGCCTTGAAAGCATCAAGATAGTTGGAGACATCATAAAGAAGAACACTTGTTTAACAAGTAAGTATCATTTTGTGCTCCATGTCTCAATCTACAGGAAAATATGGCTACATTTTGTAAGGAAAAGCAACATTGAGCTCATTGGGTCAACAAACTTCCTAGCATGGAAGAAAATAATTGATTTGATACTCACAAAAAATGAGATCATGGAGTATGTTTTTGGTGAAGTTTCTCAACTAGACAAAGAGAAGAATAAAGAGTTAGAAAAACACAAGAACAAAGGATCATTATTGAATCCATTAAACATCATCTTGTTCCCTTTGTTGCTGATTTGAAGACATCTAAATCTATGTATGATAAGTTGGTGAAATTGTACTCTATAAGTACATCAGGTCAAAATATTTACTCGAGGAATCAACTATATAGAATAAGGAAGTCAAAGGATGAAGAAATGGCCACTTATCTTATGAATATCTCATAAATAAGGGTCCAATTGCAAGGGCTTGGGGAATTTGTTTCTAATTCAGAAATGACTACTTCTGTATTGAATGCTATGCCACCATATTGGAGTAGTTTTGAAACTATTGTCTACTCAATAAAGTATACAAATTCCTTTTGATGAGTTATGGGCTCAATGTATCTTGGAATAAACTAGGATAAAGGCAAAGTATGACACTGAATAAAATGATAAGTCTCAAGATTTTGTTGTTAAATCCAAAAATAAGAAGAAAGGGAAGTTTGGAAAGTCCAAAGGAAAACTATCCAAGATTCAATTCTTTGGATGCAATGAGTATGGAAATTTTAAGAGGGGATTGTACAAACAAGATGAACAAAAAAAGGAAGGAAAGGAATGGATCTCACATAACTGAGGAAAAGGGATAACCTAAGAAGAAGCTGAAAGGAGAAGATCTCAAGGATCTTTACTACTAAATAAAGCTCCATCTCTATCAGGTTCATTCTGCAACTTGTCATTCTTTTATTAAAAATTATAGAGTAGAATAACATGCATCGTTGCATTCTCTAGAAGAGTCTTTATTTCTGTAAAGCATGGCATCATAAAAGGAAGCATATGGTAGTAGAATACATAGAATTTACATGATCAATTTTCTTTGGTAGGATCCTCTAGCTTACAAGAATGAGAATATTGGGACCATATTGCATATTATAGTTCATCCAAGAATTTTATAAAATGATATTAGAATTAGTCATTTTTGCAAGAAGGATCATTAAAGATCCTCCTATAAGAACCATCATTTAGGAAGGTTCGTGGAATCTAGTAGGGAAACTATTTAAACAATTCTTCTTATCCTTAAAAATTACTTGTGAACTATAATTAACTTATTGTTGTTCTTTATTAAATTATCTTCACCAAATATAATTATCAAGAGCATAAACCGTAAATATTATAAAAGATAGAGGCCACAAAATATAGTCTCCAAGCTAGGGCAAAACCCCTCCAAGGGGAGAACCCAAAAATAATATCTTCTCTTTTTAAAGAATTGGTTCAAATGAGAAATCCAAGACCCCGAGACCAAAGTAAAGCCTTCCTCCAAACACCAAGTCAACCCTCCAAGTATCACTTCCAAACAAGTCAAATTTTGAACAAGTCAACATTGGTTAAACCTCTTCAAATCTTCCCCACTTCAGAATTTCGGACTTCTACTTCGTATATGCAACTTTAGTCCTTCGAAACAAAAAAAACCTTCTTTCTAGTACATTTTAACCTTCCAAGAGGTTCTCCCTCAAGAAATTTAAGGTATTCGAATTCAATAAGAGTCAAACTAGGTCAAATCAGAGTTTTCAACCCTCTTATCAAGTCTGCAACTTTGACCTGTAATTTTTGTCCTTGCAACAACTGTTAAAACTCTAAAACTTCACACGTGTGAGAGAATATGGTTACAAAATTCATATTTTGGTTTCTTCTTGAGATTCTCCCTTCTTCAATGCCTTCACTCCTTGTCTTCATTTGCTTGCTTTAGAATGAGTTGCAGAAGTATATCCAGATGAATCGAACTTGCTTCCTTTATACAACCTTCTCATGAGGTCGAATTACCAAACTGGGCTAACTTCCTTTGGCAGGGTTGAATTAGACTTGGAGGTCAAACTTGACTTTATAGACTAAAAACTAATGTATTTTACATGTTACAACTTTCCTAATAGGATCTTATACAAATGATAAAGACTCTTTTGACTCAAGAAGAATATTATATTTACTAGGCATACCCTAGGAGCATGAAATGCATGCTTGACCTAGGTGACTAGTACAAATAGAGCATGAAACCCATGCTTAATTTTTTTTTCTTTATTATTTTGCTTGTAACATAATATATTCATAATGACATGATTACAATGACAATTATGAAGACCGAAACTAGTTACATTTCACAACACCTGTCATAAGATTTGGATAGGTCCAACTTGATAATTATAGTAGGATACAAAGAGTAGTGTGGAGACCCTTTTCAACAAAGCTTATGGCTTCATAAATTTACCTCCCATCAAAAAAACCAAACTACTAAAGTGGGAAAAACCTATATAAGATAATATAATTATATTAATGTCCATCGAATGACCACAACAATAAGTCAATGGGATTGCAGTGTGGGAGTGCAAGCACAACTCATGTGTTGAAAATAATATAAAGAAAGAAAGCTACATAAGTATAAGACCAATACATATTTATAAAATTGTGACAAAAGTACAATGACATAAAAAAATAAGAGATTTTGGAAAACTCAAGAACTTATCGAGAGAGAGAATGAGAAAGAGAGAGATTGGACAATGAGGTTGATGATGTCAAGGTCTCTTGAGTCTGATGGGCGCGGATGATAGGGGAAATAGGGTACTAGCTCACTATTAGTGATCCATATTTATGAAGGAACAAAATGAAATATAGATATGAACAAAAACACAAAGATACAATGAAAACATAACTTCACTTCATTAATAACAAAGTACTGAAAACTATTTACATGCTAAATATAAGTAAACTAGCTCAGATGATGGTAGCTTATCTTTGAGAAGATATGTGGGGGATAAATGCCTTTTGAACTATGCTATAATGACACTCAAATGCCTATTTATTATTGATAAATAATGGAAAACCATAAACATCCAAAAACCTAACCCTAGGAGATGAAGCATCAAAAGTCTGTGGGCCTTGTTGGGGTTGTTAGCGCTTGAATTTGGCCTCAGGCTGAAAAAGACAAAATCCAAGGCAACATCAAACCACTTAGCCTCGTAGCTAGCCCTACGGGGACAGGAGAGGGCTCTCTCCGGGTCTATCTTGGCAAAAGGTATTCAAATGGCTGAGATGACCAATAAAGAACACTGATTTTAGGCTAGTAAACTAATATGGAAAGTTTGATTTTAAATTTTTAGAGTTTTGTTGGAAAACTGAGCACAACAATTTTGGGTGCGGGGATGAGACACAGTTTTTGCAGAGGTCTTTTTGGGGCAAGGTAGGAAATTGTCTTGATGCCTTTGAATTAAGTGAATGGATAGGAATGACCGGTGAGGAGCTAAAGAGAGCAAGAAACCTTCGAGAGTTCTCTTTAGACAGATGAAAACATAGATATTAAGCAAACTTAAAGGCAGAGCATAGAAACCATGAATTCTACCTTAACACTTCATTTACTTAATGTGAAGAAAGAGAAGTAGGAAAATGATACACATAACACACTTACAAGTACATGAGAGAAGCACACCATCAACACAAAACACCACAGGAATCCCAAATAGTGCTGCAAAACCCTGGTCTTTCCTTTGCCAAAATTGCAGAGATACAAAGAGTAATACAGCCTAAGCTTATCCCTCAAGAGTCCAACCATGAAAATGACTAAGAAAGTACATAATATAGGCAAGCTAACACACTTCCTTGCCTCTAGGGGTCGAGCTCATCATCCTAGGAGCTGTTTCAACCAATTCTAACTGAGCACTACAATCTAGGCAATCAAAACAACTTGCCTCTATAAGTTAGGAAACCAATTCATTCATTAATTTTTTGCCATTTTATGAATGAATCTTCTAGAATAGGTAAAAAGTGTCATGTAAATCATGAAATTACATCAAATACATCAAGGAGGATGAAAAATCCAACCAAAAAGTCAAAACTAGTCACTGCTGCGTTTTCCTGTGCTGAAGATGCAAATCTGGCAAATTTTCCCAACGCGTAGCGCGCCTTTCGGGCCACTTTTGAGGCACTTCCCGGCATCCAAATGAGGCACAAGTGGGCTTGTTGGAAAGTTCTGGATGTCTACTCTCCAGCCCAAGTGGAATTTCTCAATTTGGTGGCCATTTTCCCCTCCAAAATTGCAATCTCCCAAGACTGCTTCCTGTGTGTCCAAAAAGTGGCAGAAGGTCATTTTTTGCTTGTTTTTTGACCGTTTGTGGGCTCAAATCTCCATGAAACTTCTTGGCAGTGGCTGAGAAAGTTTGCCATGAAAAATCCAAAAATGCTGATTTTTCCTGAAATGGACCTCCCCAACTTAAGGGTAGCGCGCGGCGCGCTACGCGTTGAGGGCAAAAACCTGTGTTTGGCACAAAAAAATCAAAATTGACCAAAATTGCTCAAAATTTCCTGAAATTTGAGCTGGAGGTGTGTCATTGAGCACCATGCTCCCTCAAGGTGGCTTCAGCCAAAATTTGAAGCGGATCAGTCATTTTCCTCCGTTTTAGTGTCTTAGCCAAGCGTGCTTTAAGTACCTTCATTTTTGCTTTGCACACATGCATGCGGGCCCAATAATGGTTCTTCATGTGGCGGAGCATGTCTTTGTCCCTATTTGCCTTTGCTATCAACCTCTCTAAATGTGTGTTCACCTGAATGAGCATAGAGCTTTGCTCCTTAGGTGTCAAATCACCGGGTCTCTTGCGAGCCAAATTCCGGTCTTCTCGAATCCTCCGCAACTCATCAAGAGTGTGTTCATCCTCTAATTGCTTGTTGCGCTGCTCTAAGTATGTGATTGTCCAATTTTCCATTTCCAACTTTTGTTGAAACAAGTCATTTTCAGCCCTTAGTTGTTGGATGATCTCCTTTGGCTCTAGGCTAGGAGAACTGATATCAAGGTCAACAACATCTATGCCTGGATCACCTGATGGCCCCTCATCAATCTTGGGCTGTTTGCCTTTCTCTTGTACCTGTGCTGCTGTCGATAGCGAGGCCCCTTCCACCTGATGTGGAGATAACACTCGCTGTGCTGATGAAGAAGGCGAGACCCCTTCCACCTGATGTGGAGATAATACTCGTCGTGCAGATGCAAATAAGGCCCTGTGGCCTCTCTGATATGTAACATAAGGAGGAGTGCTGATATGCTCTGGCTCAGGAATATCAAATTGCTGTGAAGGCCCTCCCTCATCATGGACAACCTCGGGAGGTGGCTGTGGAACCATGAAGAAGTCGCGAGAAATGAAATCCTCCCAAGCAATACCATGTTGTGCCAACTGATGCATCACTATGATCTCGATCAATGCATAATGATATATACTTTTGAGCTGCTGTGCGGGATTCTTCCTTTGCACTACGGGCACCATCTTCTCTATATTTCGGCACATGAAAAATGGAATGTTCATCATTCGTACCCGGGTGAAATGCATCAACAAACGGATATGGTATGAATATAAACGTGAAAATCTGCCCTCACAAGTGAAATAACGCATAATGAGCCTCATCAAGGGTGCATACTCATCCCTTAGGAATCTGAAAGGAAAAACAGCAGTAAGGTGCCTCATGCATCTGGGTTTGATGTATGGTTGATAATGAAATTTGTCTAGCAGCTTGCGCTTGGTCCACTCTTCCCCAACATTTGGTATCCCGGTGGCTTGAGCAACCATTTCAGGTGATAAGGTGAAATCCACTCCTGCAAGGTTCACATGGCCATTGTGCAAATGTAGGACAAACAAGCGAACCAGCTCTCTATGGTGTTGAATTTGTGATATCCTCTCACAATATCCAAAGCATGATTGATATCGAAAACATGACATTGCAAGTGGACAAGCTTGCAAATGAGCCAATGAAGTGGGCTCCTCTCTGACATGCCGACCACCCTTACCACCCTTATGATGCCTCCTTGGCACTTCTACCTCTGGTGTTGAGTCACTGTCATAGCTCTGCTCATAATCTGATTCGGTTTCTGACATGGTTATGAAGGCAAGATGACTGAAATATATTGCTGACTTGGCACCCAAGTAACTGCTCTTTGACTTTTCAAATGTTGCCACCAAGGGGACATAAATACAAGGGAACTTGTTAGGGATAGGGGAACATGTGGGAATTAGGGAGAATAAACACAAAGAAGGAATTTAGGGAAGACAAGCATGGGAAATTACAAAATTGTGGGATTTTAAAGTGTAGTAGGGTTTAGGAATTAAGTATGCTTTTAGGAATTTTAAAGAGGAGAATGATGAAATTTCAAGGGAAAATTTGAGGGAGAAAGATTATGAAAATGAGGGAAAAGGAATTTACAAATGGGCAACCTTGGACAGCAAGAGCAATTTGAAACCCTAGTGCTATTGAAACTTTAAATTTTCCATAACAAGAGAGGGTTTTGATTTATCATTTACATAGCATTTGAACATATTAATTCTCTTTGTCATTGTGAAAAACCAAATTTAGGCATAGAGGAGAAGCCTACCTGCACTTTGCCTGAGAGAAAAATCGTTTTGATGACTTGCTGGTAGTTTTTTGAGCTGAATCCGCAACGCGTAGTGCGCCTTGCCCAACGCATAGCGCACCCCTGACGCGTAGCGCACTTGTAAAATAACACTGGAAAAGTCTGCCTGACGCGTAGCGCGCCCCTGACGCGTAGCGCACCTCTCCTGATGCGTAGCGCGCCCCTGAAACTGCTCGACTTGCTCAAGAACTCCTCAAATCGACTTTGCAAGGAATGACTTAGCTTGTCAATGGAAAATGAGTTGTAAATGAGGAGTGATGTGCTTTTATAGGTTTCCTTTTGATTTTTACTTGCCCAAAACCCACTTTGTAATGTTTTGAGTGTTGACACTTTTTGAATTAATTGGCTCTGACCTTTGATTTCTTTTCTTTGAAAAATTGGTTGAAATGATGATTTCTTCTGAAAATTTTTGCAGGGATAGCTTCTAGGATGCTTTGGCAAAGGAGACCAAGGCTGCACTTCAACATTTGAAGAATTTGAAATTTTGAGAATTTTTACAAAAATGAGATAATGACCTTGTTTTCAAAAACAAAGTTTTTGAGAACAAGGTGAAAATTTAGCTATACAATGATAAGAATTTTTGAAATAATGCTTAATGAAGGACATCCCTCTGGCCTGCTGGTCCTTTATGACTTCTTAAGAAAAAAATGGAGTCAACCCTAGACCTAAGACCTTAAAACTTAAAGCAAGATGAATGACCCTTTGAGGATTTTATTTACTTGAACAAACCTGAACCAACAGTGCCAAACAAGAGGGGAATAATGACACAAACTCCCTCCACCAGGATTATGGCATGCCTAACGGAATGCAACATGATCACACTGATGGGACACCTAATCATGAAATGCAAAGAGCTTTGATCTCTGGTGGAGGGCTACTAGACCGACTCTAACAGGGGTAAATTGGTACATCAACTTCCTGGGGGTCGTAACTTTGACATACAGTCTCTATTTGATGCATAAGATACCTCGCCAGAAATATATATCTGAGGAATACAAATTTTGACTGCAAACCCCTATTTAATGTTATTGGTTTGCCTATTTTCCAAAAAAAATGTTGTTTAGGGCCTCAAAATGACTACAAAAGTGTTGGGTTGTGTTATATTCTTTCCAAGACTAGCCCACGTAGTTAACCGGGGGGTTAGGAGGGGTGCAGGTTTTGTGCATGATTTTTGCATATGGTTTTGGACGCGATGGTTTTCAGTCCATAGTTTTGGACGCGATGATTTTTGGTCCATGGTATTGGATGCTTCAGCATGTATAAATATGTATTGTAACATTGAAAGGAACATAATGAAAAATCAAGCCGTTAGTCCTGGTTTTGGGATCCAGGGGAAATCTCTGTGTATATGTGTTTTATGTGTGATGCTCTCGCATTGTTTAATTTCTGTGTTTTAGAATTCGTATGCAGGTAATTTCTGTACGAGGTTAAAATCTACATTTGGTATCAGAGTTGTTTTGGCTTTAAGGGGACACCTTTGTTTCTGAGAGGTTTTGCTCGGGCATGTGGTAGACCCTGTTCAGTGGGAGATCTGCGAGATCAATTATGGTGGTGAAAGAAGATGCTGAGCAGTGGAAAGATAGAGAACGATAAATTTAATGGTTAGAGTTTTGAGTTGTGGAAACTCAAGATGGAGGATCTGTTGGTGGATAAAGATCAGTGGATCGTGGTAGATTTGGGTAGTAAACCAATGGGAGTGTCTGATGAAGAATGGAAGAAGTTGGATCGGAAGGCAAAGAGCACAATACGACTGTGTGTCTAAGATTCAGTATTGCTAAATGTATCAGGAGAAGCTACGGCGAAGGCTTTGTGGGACAAGATAGGGACTTTGTACCAATCTAAGTCTCTGGTGAATAAACTGTTCCTACGGAAAAAGATGTATAACCTGAGGATGAAAGATGGAGACTTGGTGACAGATAATTTGAATTCATTTAATACTGTGGTAAGTCAGTTATCGTATGTTGATGTCAAAATTTTAGATGAAGATAAGTGCATTAGTTTGTTGTGTTCTCTACTAGATTCGTGGGATAGTCTAGTTATTGCAATAGGTAGCAATGCAACTGCCTTGCAGTTTGATGAAATAGTCTCATCCTTGCTAACGGAGGAGATGAGATGGAAAAATATGGATAGCCAGAATGGTGATGCCTTGTCTGTATGAGGATGGTCCCAGAACATAAACAAAAATAAGTCATCGAGTGGGAGATATAAATCTAGAGGGAGATCTAAATCTCCAGGAAAACTTGTAAAGGTGGTGCGCTAGAAATGTGGAAAGGAAAGGCACTACAAAAGGGACTGTAAATCTAAAGCTCCTGATAAAGGAAAGGGATCTGATGATGCTCCTTCTGCAGAGGTGAAAACCACCTCAGATGAAGGTGTGGATGTGTACTTAGCTTCTTCAAGTACACATGTAGATCATGAGGCATGGTTGATTGACTCAGGTGCATCCTTTCACTTCACTCCCCATAGAGAGTGGTTCTATGAGTATGAGAAATATGACGGTGGTGATGTCTTCTTGGGGGATGATAGGAAGGCTAGAACTATTGGTCGTGGAAAAGCAAAGTTGAAGTTGCAAGGTGGAAGGGTTAGAAAACTTCCGGGTGTTTTGCATATTCCTGCATTAACCAGAAATCTGATTTCTGTAAGCAAGTTGGATGATGCAGGTGTAAAAAAAGTGTTTGAGAAGGATACCTGAAAGATGGTTCGGCGAGCACTAGTAATGATGTGGGGAGTTCAGATTGGAACTCTGTACAAGATGCAAGGTAGTATTGTTGTTGATGGGTGCAACAGTTCTGTGGTTCTTGAAAGTGGAGCAGAAAATCTAGTGGTCTCTGGAGAGAAGACCATGTTGTGGCATCAAAGTCTTGGACATATTGGAGAGAAGGGCCTTCAAATACTTCATAGTAAAGGTATGGTAGAATGTATGAGTAATAGCTCTTTGGATTTTTATTTCTATGAAAATTGTGGATATGGGAAGCAGAATCAGGTGAGTTTCCCCACTGATGGTAAGAGGGCAAAAGAGATATTAGAGCTTGTGCACAGTGATGTGTTTGGACCTGTGAAGGTTCCATCACTGGGTAAGTCTGTGTATTATGTATCATTTATAGATGAATTTTCAAGGAATACATGTGGTGAGCTCCAGTATTGTAGCAATAATGCTACAACTCCTAGGGCTTCCTGTCTCTTAATTTTATCAACCCCGTAGTTCGTACAAACTTGGAAGCGACGGTGTTGTATGCACAAGTACTAGCTCTTGTCGCAACTGTCACTTGGTCAGCTGGCACAAGTCCGCTAGGGCTCAAGCCAACTTCTATAGGCTCACAGAAGAAGCTTTATCGATGATGGACGGAAGCTAGCTCAAAGAAGACTAATCTACTTGGCGAAAATGAACTGAAAGCAAATCAAAACGTGGAAACCCTAGGAAACCCTAATTTAACTAGTCTAACCTCTATGATGCAAAGAATGGGAAGGAAACTTCTACCAATGGTGCCATTACTTCTAATAAGTGAAAATGCATGAATCTAATCTACTTGCAGCATAAAAGACATGTTTTTGTAATTTTCCTTTAAGTGGATGGAGTGATTGTGATTTTGTGCTTATTAGGGTTTGGTTGTGCAGATGTGATGCGGAAGGAAGGAAAGCTTGGGAAAGGTTGGGGAGGCTAGGAGAGGTCCCCAGAGATCCTTAGCATCAGTCCACAGAGGTTCCTCACGTTCAGAGGCTCAGCAACCGAGTGAGTGGCCTCCTACAGGATGTCTGCAGGGGATTCTACAGGAACCGCAGAGGTTTCTACAGGAAGTCTACAAATTTCTACAGGATGACCTACCGTGGGTGTTTGAAGTGATGGAGGAGTGATGGAATGGTAGGGGGAGATGTGTAAGGTAGGAATAAGGCTGGTGATGGCTCAGGAGTGGAGAAGTAGGATGGAGAACGAGTATATGAAGTGGGTGATGGATGAAGGGTTAAAACAATGAAATGTCTAAAGGATGGAGTTACGTGAGGAGTGGAGGAGTTGGGAGATAACAGAGCGTAACAGAGGTCAAGAATGCGGTTGTATGTGTGATCAAGACGAAAAAGGAGGTAATAGAATGAGGAAAAGCAGTGTAAATGAAACAAATGCTTATGACTGTCACCAAGATGAAAATTCATTAACCTAAGCTACCTGAACTCAATGAACAGCAAGATAAAGCGTGTGAGGAATGTGCATGAAGCAGTGATGAAGGTGTATGGTGCAAGAGTGAAGTACATGGAAAGATCTATCATAAACGAGACTATGTTGCAGCATGTATAACGTGAAGAACTGCGTGTTTTTGTGGCTGGTATAGGCTACACTCCAATCTCCAAGTAGAGATGGCAGTGGAGACTTTCTCAACCTTTTTTGCTGGAGCTCCAATATATTATCAACCTGCTAATCTAACTAAACAAATCAATTCAACCATAAACTAGTCCTATCTATGCTCATGAAAACGACTAAATTACCAAACTGTGAATTCGAATTGCATGTGAAAATAAACAAACTCAAGGTGCTGGAACGAAATGCAAACACATTACAACACTGAGGAGATCTATTGCTCTCAGGTTGGGCCCTAACCTGAGAGCTATAGCTCCTTGAGAAAACTCAGAACTAGATCAAAATCTGCCTTCTTTATTCATAATCTGATATCATGCCAAATTGGCTTACAAAAAGGAACAAAGACCGAGCTGTGCTCAAAAATTACAATAGTAATGCGAGAGTTTCAACAACCTATCAAAGGCTACGGCCTCCATACTTATGCAAAAACGATCATCCAACAAGTGTCCTTGATTTTAGGAGCTTGGCTGTCCAACTGAAGTTTAACTTGCTGATCCTGTAGGACAGTCATAATTGTTGTTCCTGTAGAACAGTTATAACTGTTGTTCCTGTAGAACAGCTGGCTGCTTCTAAGCTCGGTGGGGAGATGGATTGGAGCTCGGATTTCTTGGTGGGAATCACGAGGAAGGTCCCAAGACTGTGGACATCCTCTCCTAAAAACCAGCAGTGCCACCTCCTTGTCTCCTTTTCTCCTTTTCACGTGGTCTTTTCTCCCTTTCAATGCAAAAACCTGAGATCATAATGCATTAGTCACGTAGATAAAGTGTCTACCCTTCTTCCTACAAACAACACGAATAAACTAAGAAATGCATGCATAAGCAGTAAAAAGTGAATGGTTTGAGCAAAACAAGTAGGCCAAATGAGCCCAAATTATACCAAAAATTGGGGCTCATCATCACCCCCTAGCTAAACTATTTGCTCATCCTTGAGAAACTTTGCCCTGGCTCCTCGTCTTTGGCCGAGAACTAGAGCCCAGAGCATGTTTTTCCTCCCTTGATTTTGGTGGTTTTTCCTTTTCTGCCGAGGGTGGCGCTTCTTCCTTTCCCGTTTTTGGCGGCCCTGCCTTTGCTGCCCCTAGTGGTGACGAAGGTGATGCTTCCTTCCCCTTTCCTATTTCCTTGAGCCGGGCTTCGGAAGGCGACTGGCCTATCTTTCATGTCCAGGAAGTTATTTTTGGGCTCCCCTTTTCGGGGGTGGCTGATGTTTTAGAGGGGGTTCTTGCACTGGGTGAAGTAGGGACGTCCCCTGAAGTGGTTTGGCTGCTGGGTGGAGGCTGTGGCTTGCCCGTGGTCATCCTCTTGCTTCTCCTGGCTTCAGATGGTAGAGGGGTCTCCCTCTCCCTTTTCTCCTTTGGTTTTGGAGGTGTGCTGAGGGCAGCCAGTGCCGCTGCTGCCTCCTTTTCGAGAATGCCATCCTTCTCTTTCCTGCGTTTTGCTCTCTCAGAGCTCCTCGTAGAGGGCCCCTCCTTTTCAGATTTCGGGCTTCCTGTGGAAGACCCTGCTTTGCCCACTTCCGGGCCTCCTGTAGAAGATTCTTTCTCTGTCTTCGGACTCTTTGTAGGAGGCTGTTTCTCAATGACTTTCGGGCCTCTTGTAGAAGCCCCTTTTTCCAATCTCGGGCTTCCTGTAGAAGCCCTTGTCTCGTCTTCGGGCTTCCTGTAGAAGCCTGTGGTTGCACTTTTGGGCTTCCTGTAGAAGCCTTTGTCTCCGTTCTTGGGCTTCCTGTAGAAGCCTGTTCTCCAACGATTTTCGCGCTTCCTGTAGAAGCCTTGGTCTTTGCTCTTGGGCTTCCTGTAGAAGCCTGCTCCTTACTGATCTTCGGGCTTCCTGTAGAAGCCTTTGTCTTTGTTGTCGGGCTTCCTGTAGAAGCCTGTTTTTCAATGATTTTTGGGCTTCCTGTAGAAGCCTGAGTTTGTGTTTTCGGGCTTCCTGTAGAAGCCAGTTTTTGCTTTCCTGTAGACACAGGTGTCTCCACTTCCGCTTGCTTGCCTGCCTGAAATTTGCTTTTTGCTTTGGGTGCAGGTGCTGCTGAGGTACTTGGGCTGACGTGGGCCACCTCTGCTTTGTCCATTCTGCTCTTCATCCTCTTTTCCCTTGCTGACAGAATAGGTGTGCCACCCTTTTCTTTGTCCTTCTTTTCCTCAGTCACTGCTTCTTTGTCTTCACTGCTGGAGGAGCCACTATCTTCAATCAACATTTTAATGTCCCCATCTCGTGTTAGATTCCTAAATGACTCCCAGGAGAGGGGAACTTTATATGAGTGCAGTGCATCCTCCACAAGCAATTTTATTAACCCATGGTGGGCTATCTGATCAGGTATGCCTTCTCTTAGCTTTGTAGCACATTCCATTAGGGACTGCAGGAGATAATGAGGGATGCTCAGTTTTTGCTCTATAGGAAGGTCAATTCGGTGCCTCAACTCAGTGAGTAGCCGAAAGTGATATGCATACACGATGCTGAACCGACCCTCACAAGTAATATATTTCATGATTTGCAAACTGAATTCATTCCAAGGTGGTGATAAACTCGTTCTTCTCACCCCGTTTTTATCCTCCGAGAATTCTTCCTCAGGTGGAAAGAATTCTTTCTTTGCTTGCTGGCTCTGCTTCCGCTCTTCTTTATCCCACGGCAAACCCATAGGGAGTTCTGTGATCCGACTGATATGTTCTGGGGTGAGTTTGAGGCTTAAACCTCTGAAGCTTACTGTGGCCAGTGTCTGGGATTTAGGTTTCAAAGCCTGCAAGAATTCCTCGGCTACTTCATCATCGTAGCCCTGCAGCTTATCACAAAAAGGCATCCATTGTGCTCTGGTGAAGAGTTCTACCACTGCCGGGTTTCTTCTTAATTTGGTGGAATCTGTGGGTTCCCGCCTGATAAACCCACCCGGCATGATGAACACGGGGGTTTGGACTAAAAGTGACAAATGCAAAGGAGATTCGGCCTATTTCAGGCAGAGCATGCATACAATTCACAAAACACAGTCTAATTATACTGCTATCCTGTAGAAGCGATAGTGTAGGCACAGCAATCCGATATTTTTATGACCAGACTGTGAATAATGATCTTGCCACCTTTGAAAGCCAATTGCGGATGGAGTTTCAGGGTTACCTTTTTTCTGCCACCTTTTCTTACGTGAGGAATTCACCTTCCTGTAGAACCGCGTTCCTGTAGAGACTGCTTCCTGTAGGACTGCGTTCCTGTAGAAACTGTTCCTGTAGGAGCAGTGTGCAAACTTCGGGGAAGACTGTAGTTGGCCAGCGGTCGAGAGGTGCTTCACCGGTGTTCTGGTAGCCGAAAGCTCGGCGTATCAACGTTTAGAGGAAATCAGAAGAGCCACTCGAGTTTTGAAGTGGAGGTTGATGAATACATGCGCATAATCTAGCCGATTAGATTTTGAATCAGCGCAGCTCGTGGCGCGGGGGGTGAGCTGTCCCCGCCGGACCGTTGGGCGACGTCACCCATCATTCACCTGCATATTCACTCGCTGCCGCATTCATTCCCACAGATCTGCCGCCGCCCTTTTCGGTTAAACTCGTTTCTCGGCTGACGGGACTATCCTCACGTGCGTGCTACGTATTTCTTTGTCGTGGCTACCACCCAAGCATCCGACTATACCATAACTGGCCGACGTGGCCAGTCAACTGGCCATACGGCCGCTCAACCATTCATTTCTATGCCATGCAAAACAAATCAAAGTAATACTCATGCGATTTGGTGGAAGGAAGGGTTGAGACACTTACCTGCGCGCGGCTGCACATGATTTTTCGGTTTTTGGACGACGGGGAGCGGATCTACCTGCTGCATGCGGCTTACACAGTCCCGGAGGCTCGTGGTTACAGGATGCTGGCGATGGAGTGGATGCTCTGGTTGCCTGCGCCCGTGTTTTGCTTGCAGAGGCCGGTGCTGTGAATGGTGTCCACTCATGCAGGTTTGACTGTCACAGGGTTCCCGCGGGGTGGCTTGTAACAGTCTCGCCTCCTTGGGTGCATGCTGCATGACGATGGATAGAATCTTCTGATCACGCTCCCGGAGCTTCTGATGCCCGACATGGATGTGGTATGAGCTCTCGATGCTTGTTTTTCTTTGACAAATGACTTTACCACGAGAACTCATTGATCTGGTTTGCTGGTGCAGGGATCTTGGTTGCATGGCGACGAGGATGGTGGAGCAAGGTTACAACAATGTTCAGGGGTGCCAATCAGTGGCATGCATGCATCCAACCCATTCCTCAGCTGCTAGATCTCTGTTGGAAACAAATTTTTGGCCGTCCCAGACTTCTACAGGAAGTTTCCTGTAGACACAGAGCTTCCTGTAGAAAGTTCGGCCTTCCTGTAGAAAGTCTGCACTTTCCTGTAGAAAATCCGCGCCTTCCTGTAGAAATATTGCGCCTTCCTGTAGAAAGACTGCACCTTCCTGTAGAAAGACAGCAGCTTCCCGTAGAAGATTCAAACCATGATAAAATTGCACATACCTTGAAAAACATGGGTGCTCTTGGAGGAGGTACTGATGAGGTTCCTTGACAGCATGATAAGGACCCTTGGCTGTGATTGAAGAGGCTTCTTCTCCTCCATAGAACATCTGCAACTTGCATGCAATTTTCATATTGTGCTTATTATTTTTTCTTTTTTTTTTTCTTCCCTTTTTTTTGAAAAGATAACAGGGGCGCCCCAAGGAGGGTTTCACCCTTGCTACCTGCCCTGAGCGCCTCAGAGAGGTTTTCACTCAAGGATCTTTTTCAACCTTTTTTTTTTTTTTTGAAAAAGCAATAGGAGCGCCTCAATGAGGTTTTCACCCCTACTACCTGCCTTGGGCGCCTCAGAGAGGTTTTCACCCAAGGATCTTTTTTTTTTTTTTTTTTTTTTTTTTTTTTTTTTTTTTTTTTTTTTTTTTTTTCAGATCTTCTTTCAGGGTGTGCCAGAGGCAGAGGCAGAACCCTTCTCTATGACCAATACAGATTTCTCCATAGTTTTGATAAACTCTTGTCTTGAGAGAAGTCTCCTGTAGATCTTCAATCGATGCCCATTGACAAGCATGGGAATGGCTTCCTCATCAATGGTTCGAATGAGGACAGATCCATTGTCATGGCACTTCTCCATTGTATATGGTCCTAGCCATCTGGTTCTCAACTTCCCCTTGAAATATTTGTATCTGGAATCATACAACAAAGCCCAATCTCCCGGCTGAAATTGCTTGTCATGGAGATGTTGGTCATGCCACACCTTCCTCTGAAGTTGAACCATTTCTGAGTGAAGGAGGGCCTGCATGCGGTGCTCATCCAGGCCATTCAGCTGCAGCAGCCTTTCTTGTTGTGCATGGCTGAGATCTAGGTCCAGCTGAGCTGCCATCCTCAAAGTGTTATACTCAAACTCAATGGACAGCAAAGCTTTCTTCCCATAGACCAGCTCATATGGTGTGAAATCGGTGGTGGTCTTCCAAGTGGTGTTGTAGGCCCATGTGGCCTCAACCAGGCGATCTGCCCAATCTTTTCTGCTGCTGCTCACCACTTTGGTCAAGATCCCTTCTAATGCTCTGTTGGTGACTTCCACCTGCCCATTTGCTTGAGGATGATAGGGAGTGGAAGTCCTATGCTTGATTTTGTGATGAGCTAGGAGATCTTCAACCAGGTTGGAGGTGAACTGGCTCCCTTGATCGGTGACCAGCTCTCTTGGATAGCCAAACTTATAGAAGATGTTCTCTCTTAGGAACTCGACCACCTTCTCTTCAGTTGCTGCTTTGATTGCTTTAGTCTCTGCCCACTTTGTCAAGTAGTCAGTACATACAATGATGTAGGATCTTTGCCTCGAAGAGGGATTGATTGGACCCACAAAGTCCATGCCCCACTTCTCAAATGGCTCAAGAGTCACTTGAGGTTGGAGAGGCATCTCATCCCTTTGGTTCGGTTTCCCCATTCTTTGGCATTGGTCACACTGACTGACATATCTTCTGACATCTTGATGAAGTGTGGGCCAATAGTAGCCTGCCTGCAGGATCTTGAAGGCAGTTCTCTTTGCTGCAAAATGCCCTCCACAAGGCCCATCATGACAAGTGAGGAGGATATCAAAGACTTCCTCCTCCCTTACAAAACGCCTTAAGATCTGATCGGGGCCAAACTTAAACAGGTTGCCCCCGATCCAAGTAAATGAGGCACTTTTTCTGATGATTCTGCTCTTCTCTTTTGAAGAGAGGTGCGGAGGGAACTGAGATGAAACAAGGTAGTTTGCTATATCAGCAAACCATGGAGAGAGTACTGAGATAGCAAACAGATGCTCATCAGGCATCTGGTCATCCACCGTCCCATCTTCACCTGCAGACAAATCCAATCTAGACAAGAAGTCAGCAACAACATTTTCTCTACCTGGTTTATCAACAATGGTTAGATCAAACTGCTGCAATAAAAGTAACCATCTAATGATACGAGCATTCACATCTGGTTTATTCATCAAATATCTAATAGCAGCATGGTCAGTATGTACAAAGGTCTGGTAACCAGTAATATAATGTCGGAACTTGTTCAATGCATGGACCACAGCCAAGAATTCCTTCTCGGTTACAGTGTAATTCAGCTCAGCTTTGGACAAGTTTTTGCTAACAAAGTAAATGGCATATGGAAGTTTCTGCTCAACTTGTCCTAAAGCTGCACCTATGGCTTTGTTCGAGGCATCAGTGTGGATGTGGAAAGGTAGGGCCCAGTTTGGACCTCTCAGGATTGGGGCTGACACCAACTTGTCCTTCAACTCATTTAAAGCCTTCTGACAATCGTCAGTCCATTTAAACTCCACATCTTTTGCCAATAGACCAAACAATGGCGAGGCTAGCTTGCTGAAATCTTTAATGAATCTCCGGTAGTATCCTGCTAATCCCAAGAAACTCCGGACATCCCTTACCTTTTGAGGAGGTGGAACCCTCTTGATGAGAGCAATTTTGTTAGGATCCACCTGCAATCCTTGGGAAGAAATGGTATGGCCTAGCACGGTCCCTTCAGTCATCAGGAATTCACATTTTTCAGGACTGAGGGACAGGTTCATCTCGGTGCATTTGGTTAGGACTTTCCCCAGGTTGGACAATGCTTCCTGGAAGTTGGCCCCATATGGAGTAAAGTCATCCATGTATATTTCCACTGCATCATGGACCAGCTCCGAGAAGATGCTCAAGACAGCTCTCTGAAAGGTAGCAGGAGCATTGCATAGCCCAAAGGGAAGGACTCGGTAGGCAAAGGTACCCCAAGGACAAGTGAAGGTGGTCTTATCTTGGTCTTCCGGGCTGATTTGGATTTGATTGTACCCGCTAAACCCATCCAGGAAAGAGAAGAACTTCTTTCCTGCTAGTCCATCCAACACTTGATCTATGAAAGGTAGAGGGAAATGGTCCTTCTTGGTAGCTTTGTTCAGTTCTCGGTAATCCACACAAATTCTCCATTTCCCATTTTTCTTGGGAACCAACACTAGAGGGGACACCCATTCACTACCTGAGATGGGGTAGATGAATCCGGCATCCAACAGTTTTTGCAATTCTTCCTTGACAATGTCCTTAAGGGCTGGATTCATTCTCCTCTGAGGTTGCCTAACCGGTTTACAATCCTCCTTGATGTATATATGATGAGTACAGACCGAAGGATGGACTCCTTTCATCTCCTTATAGCTCCAAGCAAAAGCATCTAGGTGGTTGGCCAACAGACTACACAGCTCCTTTTCCTGGGAAGGAGATAAGGAGGAGCTGATTTTCAATGCTCTCTCAGGGCCGAACTCCACATTCTTGACTCTGGGAGTAACAGGGTTGGTTGTACAAAGATCCACTAAGGTGCTAGCTTGGGCATCCTCCACCAATTTTTCTAAGGGTAGTGCACTGGAAGGTGGGTTTTGGATCAAGTTCTCGATCAAGTCATCCTCGGTTGGGGGGTTTCTTCTAGTGGTATCTAGGGTACACAGAGGTGCTGAATACACCTCGTCTTCTTCTCCTTCATCCAACCAGAGTGGTAAATCATGCTCTAAAGAAGGTTGGGCAGGAGGATATAGGACTAGTTGCTTGGACATGGGACCATTTTTGATGGTCATGTTTCCTGCCCGACAACTTATGTAAGCATCTGCAGTAGCTAACCAAGGCCTTCCCAAAATGAGAGGATATCCAGTAAGCTTGGCCTTTGGTTGCAGAACCAGGAAGTCTGCAGGGTATTCCCAAGAATCAATGGAGACCATGACATCCTCCACAATCCCTTCGGGAGTCACGGTGGAGCGATCTGCTAATTGCAGTACTGTCGAGGTCTTCCTCAAGGAACCCTGAAGATTGAGTTTAAGCATGGTATCCCTGGTCATCACATTGATGGCCGCCCCCAGATCAATCAAGGTGTGGGGGATAATGGTGCCATTGATGTGAACATCTACTACAGGACTTCCAGGATCTAGGTACTTTGGGCAGATGACTTGTCCTAGCATAAGGTCAGACAGTTGTCCTATGACATTGATAGTTGAGGCATCTTTCTTCCGTCTGCCTGGGTGTTTGAAACACTTCTCCTTAACCAGCTTGTTATATATTGGCACATCCTTGATGGCTTGGAGAAGTGGGATTTTTACACACAACTGCTTGAGCTCACCCAAAAGCTCATCTTCTTCGAGGTTAGGTTGTGTGGTGGCTTTTAATCTCTCAGGAAAGGGTGGAATAGGCTTTGGTTCACTCTCCTGATGGTCTTCCCCATCCTTTGGGGGAGGAGGCTGGCGATCTGGAAGAGTCTTTCCAGATCTAAGATTGATCTCCTGGATCTCCACAGCATAGGTAGGGCATGAGGTTTCCCCAGTGTATACCTGCTGGGCCTGTCTATTGTTGGGGTTCGGGTTCGGTTGAGCAGGCATTTGAGGTTGCCTTGGAGGAGCAGGAGGTAATGGTTGAGGTTGCACTGGTGGTGGAGGCAAAATGGCAGGAGGAGTGTTGTATTGGGGCCTCCACCCCGACTGAGGTGCATTCCATTGAGGCTGTGGCTGGGTATGTGAGTGATATGGATGAGAAGTAGGTTGAGTGGGGTACTGAGGTGGATAAGACCATGGAGGAGGCATGGACCATGAAGGATGAGCAGGGGGACCCCAGGAAGGCATAGGAGTTGACTGGTTGGGGTGGTAATAAGCTTGGGATGCCCCTTGCATCCCCTGCTGATAAGGTCTAGATCCTTGTGGCCTCCTTTGGTTGAGGTAATAGAGAGTCTCTATGGGAGCTTCGGTCCCTTGGTACATGGCTTTAAACCCTGGTAAGGTTGGACACTGATTTGTGGGATGGTCCTCCTCACAAACGAAACACACTTCAACCGAATGCAATGGACATTCGTTCTTAGGGTGCCTCCTTGTGCACCTAGGACAGAAGACAGCCAAGGCTCTCTCAGCCTCTTCTTTCTTCTGCTGAATCCTGAATGTATCAAGCTGCATGGCAATGGTTTGTCTCACCTCACTCTTAAGATCTTCTAATTGGTTTGCAAGCTCATGTTTGGAGAAAGGGACACTAGTGGAGAGGTGGTTTCCTCTACCTCGTTTCCGAGCTGCCCTGGAGTGGTTTCTAAATACCGTCTTGATGTCCTCATAAGGCAGTTGGTAAATGTCCCCCCCAGCTAACATGTGAAGGGTATCTAAGAGGTCTTCAAGGACTCCTCGGAGTAGGACCAACTTGAGGGATTCAGGGTCAAGTGTGCACCTGGCCCGCTTATAGCTTAGTTGGAACCTCTCCTCATAATCCTCTAAGGACTCATCATTTCCCATGGACATCCGAAAGATTTCCCCCTTTGTTTCCTTGGACCTACAGTAATCCCGGTACTTGGTGTTGAAAGCTTGCTGCATCTGAGCCCAAGTAGTGATACTATTCCCAGGTAAACCCATGAACCAGCATAGTGCTGCATCCTTGAGAGTGGAAGGGAAAAGTTTCAACTTTTGCTCATCTTTAGTATAGTCATAGGTTCTACAAAGGACAGCAAACTCAAATAGGAAGGTATCTGGATCTTCAGTGGTCAACCCATGGAAGTGAGGCAAGGCGGGGGGGCTATTGTTTTTCATTTTCATCTCTCCATTGGTCTCTCGGATGGGGAAGGCACCTTCTATTCTCTCATCTTCTCTTCTATTGTCAGCCATAGCTTCAGATGGATTGGTCTCTAACTCTTCTTCTACTATAGGGTCTTTGGATATCTCAGGTTGTTCACCTATAGGTTCTTCTGGGTCACTGTCACCAAAGAAGAGAGAAGGGTGACTCAGTGATGTGGTGGGGGTGTTTGGTAGGAATTTGCCTGATCTATCTCGGTTCCTACGAGGCATGAAATGGAAAAGACTTTATTTTTCTTTTTGCTTGCTTTTGCTTTTGGTACCTACAAAACTGAGACAGATTGATCTACAACTAACTATGAAAGATGCAAAATTAAATGAAAGCAGGAAAGAACTAATCTACTTTGCTCAAATGAAATTGCAGAAAGGAAATGCTAGTCTATGAAAGCAGGAAGTGCTAATCTATGAAAGCAGGAAATGCTAAGCTATGAAAGCAGGAAATGAAATTGCAGAAAGGAAATGCTAGTCTATGAAAGCAGGAAGTGCTAATATATGAAAGCAGGAAATGCTAATCTATGAAAGAAGGAAATGCTAAGCTATGAAAGCAGGAAATGCTAATCTATGCTACTTTTGCAGAATGGAAATGAAGTAAACTACTAGCAGAAGGTAAGAGTAAGAAAGTAGAAGAAAAGCAACAATTACTAATACTCTGATGCTTCCCCGGCAACGGCGCCAAAAAAATGGTGAGCTCCAGTATTGTAGCAATAATGCTACAACTCCTGGGGCTTCCTGTCTCTTAACTTTATCAACCCGGTAGTTCGTACAAACTTGGAAGCGATGGTGTTGTATGCACAAGTACTAGCTCTTGTCGCAGCTGTCACTTGGTCAGCTGGCACAAGTCCGCTAGGGCTCAAGCCAACTTCTATAGGCTCACAGAAGAAGCTTTATCAATGATGGACGAAAGCTAGCTCAAAGAAGACTAATCTACTTGGCGAAAATGAACTGAAAGCAAATCAAAACATGGAAACCCTAGGAAACCCTAATTTAACTAGTCTAACCTCTATGATGCAAAGAATGGGAAGGAAACTTCTACCAATGGTGCCATTACTTCTAATAAGTGAAAATGCATGAATCTAATCTACTTGCAGCATAAAAGACATGTTTTTGTAATTTTCCTTTAAGTGGATGGAGTGATTGTGATTTTGTGCTTATTAGGGTTTGGTTGTGCAGATGTGATGCGGAAGGAAGGAAAGCTTGGGAAAGGTTGGGGAGGCTAGGAGAGGTCCCCAGAGATCCTTAGCATCAGTCCACAGAGGTTCCTCACGTTCAGAGGCTCAGCAACCGAGTGAGTGGCCTCCTACAGGATGTCTGCAGGGGATTCTACAGGAACCGCAGAGGTTTCTACAGGAAGTCTACAAATTTCTACAGGATGACCTACCGTGGGTGTTTGAAGTGATGGAGGAGTGATGGAATGGTAGGGGGAGATGTGTAAGGTAGGAATAAGGCTGGTGATGGCTCAGGAGTGGAGAAGTAGGATGGAGAACGAGTATATGAAGTGGGTGATGGATGAAGGGTTAAAACAATGAAATGTCTAAAGGATGGAGTTACGTGAGGAGTGGAGGAGTTGGGAGATAACAGAGCGTAACAGAGGTCAAGAATGCGGTTGTATGTGTGATCAAGACGAAAAAGGAGGTAATAGAATGAGGAAAAGCAGTGTAAATGAAACAAATGCTTATGACTGTCACCAAGATGAAAATTCATTAACCTAAGCTACCTGAACTCAATGAACAGCAAGATAAAACGTGTGAGGAATGTGCATGAAGCAGTGATGAAGGTGTATGGTGCAAGAGTGAAGTGCATGGAAAGATCTATCATAAACGAGACTATGTTGCAGCATGTATAACGTGAAGAACTGCGTGTTTTTGTGGCTGGTATAGGCTACACTCCAATCTCCAAGTAGAGATGGCAGTGGAGACTTTCTCAACCTTTTTTGCTGGAGCTCCAATATATTATCAACCTGCTAATCTAACTAAACAACCGAAATCAATTCAACCATAAACTAGTCCTATCTATGCTCATGAAAACGACTAAATTACCAAACTGTGAATTCGAATTGCATGTGAAAATAAACAAACTCAAGGTGCTGGAATGAAATGCAAACACATTACAACACTGAGGAGATCTATTGCTCTCAGGTTGGGCCCTAACCTGAGAGCTATAGCTCCTTGAGAAAACTCAGAACTAGATCAAAATCTGCCTTCTTTATTCATAATCTGATATCATGCCAAATTGGCTTACAAAAAGGAACAAAGACCGAGCTGTGCTCAAAAATTACAATAGTAATGCGAGAGTTTCAACAACCTATCAAAGGCTACGGCCTCCATACTTATGCAAAAACGATCATCCAACAAGTGTCCTTGATTTTAGGAGCTCGGCTGTCCAACTGAAGTTTAACTTGCTGATCCTGTAGGACAGTCATAATTGCTGTTCCTGTAGAACAGTTATAACTGTTGTTCC
This sequence comes from Pinus tabuliformis, assembly GCA_031772625.1. NCBI lineage: Eukaryota > Viridiplantae > Streptophyta > Pinopsida > Pinales > Pinaceae > Pinus > Pinus tabuliformis. The sequence goes on along the minus strand of CM062804.1, from coordinate 634,840,172 downwards.
TGTAGAACAGCTGGCTGCTTCTAAGCTCGGTGGGGAGATGGATTGGAGCTCGGAGTTCTTGGTGGGAATCACAAGGAAGGTCCCAAGACTGTGGACATCCTCTCCTAAAAACCAGCAGTGCCACCTCCTTGTCTCCTTGTCTCCTTTTCACGTGGTCTTTTCTCCCTTTCAATGCAAAAACCTGAGATCATAATGCATTAGTCACGTAGATAAAGTGTCTACCCTTCTTCCTACAAACAACACGAATAAACTAAGAAATGAATGCATAAGCAGTAAAAAGTGAGTGGTTTGAGCAAAACAAGTAGGCCAAATGAGCCCAAATTATACCAAAAATTGGGGCTCATCAACATGGATATATTTCCTTAAGAAGAAATCTGAAGTCTTTGACAGGTTTAAAGAATTTAAGGCTCTGGTGGAAAACCAAATAGAGAAGAAGATAAAGGTGCTGAGGACAAATAACGGTAGAGAGTTTTGCAGTAAGGAATTTGAAGAATTTTGTAAGAAGTTTGGTATAGCACGACAGAATGCTACTCCATATACACCTCAGCAAAATGGAGTTGCAAAAAGAATGAACAAGACATTGATGGAAAGGGCAAGAAGCATGCTTAGTGGTGCCGGGTTAGGACAATAATTCTGGGCAGAGGTGGTGGAGACCACATGTTACCTGGTCAATAGATCACCTTCATCAACATTGGAGGATAAGACTCCACAAGAGGTATGGACTGGTAAGAAACCCTCTCTTTCACATCGGAGGGTATTTTGATGTGATGCATATGTATATGTTCCAAAGGAGAAATGAACCCAGTCAGATAGTAAATCTAAAAAGTGCATATTTATTGGGTATACGGATGGTTTAAATGGTTATAAGCTTTGGAACCCAGTAACAAGGAAGGTTGTGTACAACTGAGATGTGGTGTTCAGAGAGGTAAAAGATGTTATTAAACATGAAGTCCAACCAAAGGAACCCGAGAAGATAGAGTTTGAGCTTAAGGAGGAAGAATCAGACTCTACAACAGAGGAGGAGTTAGAAGATGAATAGCCACAAACTCTGGGTGTGAGAAGATCAGTTCGAGAAAGAAGGCAGCCAGAAAGGTATAGTCCATCTGCTTTCTGTTCAAATTTTTCTTTATCTATTATTGATAATGATCCCAAAATAGTGAAGGAAGCAGTAGATTCAAAGGATGGAAAACTCTGGAAAGAGGCCATGGTTGATGAAATGGAACCTTTGCACAAAAATGAGGCTTGGGATCTAGTGGAGTTGCTGGCTGGAAGGAAACCCATTGGCAGCAAATGGGTGTTCAAGAAGAAGACAAATGCAGAAGGAAAGGTGGAGAAATACAAAGCTCGGTTGGTAGCAAAAGGTTATTCCTAGGTGTTGGAAATTGATTTTGGTGATATTTTTCTCTTGTTGCCAAGGTAACTTATATTAGATTACTTTTATCTGTTGCTGCTACTTTTGATTTTGAGGTAGAATAGACGGATGTGAAGAAAACATTTCTTCACGGGGATTTGGAAGAGGAAATCTACATGAAGCAACTTGAAGGCTTTGTGGTGGAGGGTAAGAAAGAATTGGTATGCAGGTTAAAGAAGTCTTTGTATGGGTTAAAACAGTCACCAAGGATGTGGTATCAGAAATTTGATACATTTATACGGGGACTTGGCAAAGCAGATCACTGTGTGTATTTTAAATTAATTGGTGACTGTGTTATTTATCTGGTCTTGTATGTGGATGATATGTTGCTGGTTGGAAATGACAAAGAAATTATCCAGGATTTGAATACCCAATTGTCCTCCAAATTCGACATGAAAGATCTTGGTGTTGCAAACTATATTTTGGGCATGGAAATTAAAAGAGATCGGGCAAAGAGGAATCTTTGGTTAAACCAGAGGAAGTATGTCGAGACAATATTGCAGAGGTTTAATATGCAGGATAGTAAACCAGTGAAGGTTCTTATTCCTGTACGTGTAAAGTTATCTCCTGAACAGTGTCCCAAGACACAAGAAGAGGAAGAGGACATGTCTCGTGTTCCATATGAAAGTGCAGTCGGTAGCCTGATGTATGCGATGGTCTGTACAAGACCAGACATTGCACATGCAGTGGGAGTATTGAGCAGGTTTATGTGAAAACTAGGGAAGGAGCACTGGACAACAATGAAGCAGGTTTTCAGGTATTTGCGTTGCACTAGTGATTATGGTTTGTGCTACCAACGAAGACCAAGATTGGACACAATGTTGGATATTCATGGCTTTGTTGATGCAGACTGGGCCGGAGATCTAGATCAGAGAAGATCTACAAGTGGGTATGTGTTTAACCTATTTGGAGGTCCAGTCAGTTGGATGAATAAGAAACAATATGTAGTGGCATTATCAACTACAGAGGCAGAATACATGGAAGCCACTCATGCAAGCAAGGAAGCAGTTTGGTTGCAAAGATTGTGTTCAAGTATGGGGTTAGTACAGGGAGCTATAAGGATAGATTGTGACAGCCAAAGTGCAATTTTCTTGGCAAAGAACCCTGCATATCATTCAAAGACAAAGCACATTGATGTTCAGTATCACTTTGTGAGGGATATGGTAGAAGACAAAAAGGTGTTGCTAGTAAAGGTGGACACTTTGAAGAATACTGCAGATGCATTGACAAAATTTTTGAGCTCTGAGAAGTTCTCTTGGTGTAGAGAAACAATGGGTGATGTAGGGTTGGATAAATGACTAAGCTCTCTTGTGGTCTGTTATAGACATTTTTGGGCACTGCAAACCCAAGCATAAATGTCCATAAACTAAGGGCTCCTAAGTCCCTAAAGGCATTGTTCCAACCCCTAAAAGAACAAGGTCAACTGATTACAGCTTCTCCCAGAAGTTCTCCATGAAAAACCACTCAGAACTGGTCAAAACTGGACCATTTCACCTGCTCCATAGGCAAAGTGCGTTGCATCCCACCTAAATACACACAGTAGGTGCGTTGCATGTCAAAAATCCCTTCTATGGGGTGCGATGGGCGAGAAGGGACAAATGGCAGGGTCAATCCGCGAGGTGGAGAAGCATGGAATCTTCCAGAAACTTCTCCTGTGACACTTGCCTCTCTGAATTCGACCAAGGATGAGTAAGAGATCATCAATCTCCAAGTGGAATCAAGAACTATCAGAGGGGAGACACTAATCAAATCTCAAAAGCTGACTCACCTCCCTTGTAGACATCTATATGTGGATCCCTCATCCCAGAGATCCAGAGGTTGGAATTTAAGTGTTGTTGGTTTATTGGTGCAAAATCATAGTGTTGGGTGATCTAAGCTTTTCATGAGGTGAAGAAGGGCTTCTTGCTGAGAGGATGATGTTGGGTCAGAACAATTGGTTGTAATTCTCTTGGCTCTTTCTTGATTATCAATAAAGCTATTCAAATTTTCCTCCATACTCTTTTATTATTTATGTTTTATGCATTTGTATGGTTAATATACATATGATCCTATATTGCTTATGATAATAGATCTATGTTCTCGTATAGTGTTATGCTGCTTTGATTCTACAGGTACTCTGTGAAGCTGGGTATACAAGAAAGCAAGTAGCAAAGGACTATCAGAAGAGAGAGGAATTGAGCAAGGAACCAAGCGCAAGACAGAGGTTGGTCTCCTTTATTCTTCTCTCATCTATCTTTCATAAAGGAAAACGAAAGTAGTTTTACTTTCTTTGTTTCTAAGGTAGCTACCAGCCTTAGTGGGATTAGCAGTTCTGCATAGACACTATTCCCGGTAACATGGTCCCCTGTGGAAAGAAAAAAACAAGTGGGAGAATATTGGGTTGTGTTATATTCTTTCCATGACCAGCCCACGTAGTTAATCGGTGTGTCGATTGTGTAGCAGGGGGAGTCATAGGGGGTTTGAGGGGCGAAGGTAACCCCACTCTAAATTTTGGTTTTGGACCCTATGTTAGGTTGGGCAGACCTACCTATGGTTTTGTGCATGATTTTCACACATCGTTTTGGACGCGATGGATTTCGCTCCATGGTTTTGGACATGATGGTTTTCAGTCCATGGTATTGGATGCTTCAACATGTATAAATATGTATTGTAACATTGAAATGAACATAATGAAAAATCAAGCTGGTAGTCTCGGGTTTGGGATCCAGGGGAAAATCTCTATGTATATGTGTTTTATGTGTTATGCTCTCGCATTGTTTATTTTCTGTGTTTTAGAATTCGTATGCAAATAATTTTTGTACGAAGTTAAAACCTACAAAAAGTTCAATACTCAAAAAATTTCCAAAAATAGTTAATTGTGCTACAAATAAGGAAACTAAAAGAAACAATGGTGGGGGTCCAAATGGAATAGGTGGGTGGCCACCAATGTCCACCTAGATTAGTCCTCCCCCCTTAGGAAGAAATGGTACGCATTGCGTTGATTGCCTCCATGAGATGGGTAAACTTCTGCTAAACTTGGTCCCTGGTGGGACACTTGCCTTAATGCAGGAGTTGGACAACTTTGACAAATAGATACAGTTGGATATTCTATTGGAGATTTTTCTTGATCTACATGTCCATGATCCTATCAATTATGGCCTATTCCATGTAATTTGGGTTTAACTTTGTTGGTGTGAGCTGTTATGCAATGTGATGAGCCTCATAAATGGGTAATTATATGGGATCATTTTACCTCATAACCTAGTCAAATCAACCATTCTCATAGCTTATTGTATGAATTTCTGATTATATTTATGCTAATATAATGAGTTGAGTTAGTTATTGTGCCATGTGGTCTAACATGTACTTAATGCAGATTATTGATGAGTTTCGAGGTCAAAGTCAAGGATCCAATGGACAAATGGAAGTAATAACTCAAAGTGGACAAAGGAGAGGACTTATAGGAGGGAATTCCCCCTCATTTATTACTCCTCACTTCGACTTCCCCTTCATTCAGCTCGGAGTACAAGTAGTGGAATCATGCACTAGAAGGGAACCGAGCAAGTAGAGGATGACTGATGATTATCTCGAGTTTTGGAAGCCAAGCCTCCCTGATTTTAAGGAAGCTATTGGTATCTTCATTTGTATAAGTAGAGGGGCCTAGGGCCTCACTAAGGTCAGATTTTTGTTGGATTTTTGCTTATGTAAAATCTGCTCCAACTTCAAGCTTATTATTTTGTGACAGTTTCATGTAATCTTGTTATTTTTTTGATAATAAAGATGGAATTCTTTTTGAGCTAGCACTGAGTTACCTTAGAGGGTTGAAGCTCTTGGTTTAGGGCCCAATCCAAGTAGCCAAGCTCCTCTTTACTTGTATTTTTATGTTTCATTTCAGTTTGTATATTAGGTTGTTGTTAGATGTATTTCTTTTATGATTAAGAATAGGTTGTTTTTTATGATTCAGTAGTTTGCGTCCATTTGTGCTTTCTATATTAGGTTAAACAATGATAAAAAAAGACTCAAAAGGCTAGCAACAGGGCCTTGGCCTCTCTTCCTCCCTTTGGGACCTTGATTTGAGGCAAAGACCCTCTTGCTGCCCCAAAAACACAGATTTTCCTCCTTCATATGACTTCTAGTGTTTGCATCTATTTAGTAGGTTAATAGTCCAGCTTTTGCTTTGCTTTAGATCTTCTTCATCATGCTCACTTCTTTATTTGTAGTAGTCTTCCTTCATGCTTTCCTTTCTTGCAACATTTCTCAGCATTTCCTTTCATAGATCATAGTTTAGACCACTTTTATGCAAAACTCTGTTTTTCCTAAATGCATTCATTTCACTTGTTGCTTGATTTCCTTGGTGAACTGTCTGTTTCTTTGCAGTAGATCTCTTCCAGTAGTAGGCCAGCTTATCAGCAATCACACCCTCCATTTGATCCATGCCCTATAGGTCTCCCAAATATCACCTCAATTTTGCCCTAGTTTCCTGCATTTTCCATAGAACTTCTTCCTCTCTCCTGGTGATCCATGGTAGACCTTAGGCACCCTAACACCTTATTCCAACCTTCATACACCTTTTCCAACCACTCTCACACCCTCAAAATAGTGAAAACTTCTCTTGGCCTCCTCCTGTAGGCCTCCTATAGTTGCCCTGTTTTCCTCCTGTATATTTCCTGTGTCCTCTTGTAGATTTTCCTGTAGGCTTTCTTTTGAAGGCAAAGTGTGGGAAAAGCCTCCAAAAAGCCACTTGAGACCTCCTAGGACCCATCCACACCATCCTACATCCTCTCAAGTCCCAAAACCGCCATTCTCACCACCTATTCGCTGCCACATTCACACACAATAAATTACATGCATGTCAATTTCACATAAAAATACATAAAAATTCAAATATATGTCTTTTTCTTATTTACTTCTAGAAATAGCTTAGTTATATGTTTTTTACTTCCTTGAGTAGGTAATGACATTCCTTTCATGGTTTTCATAGTGCTTTCTGCAAAAGTAAGATTAGTTGGTTAATTAGGGTTTACTAGGTTTACTTTACATCTCAGTATTTCCCCTTTCTGTAGTAGAATAGCATCTGTAGAGTAATCTTTATTTCCTTTCATCACCTATAGAGCTTCTTCTGGAATCCATAGAAGCTGGCTTGAGCTCCTAGTGGTCTTGCGTCGGCTGACCAAGTGACAACCTGCAGTAAGAACTATTACTTGTGCATACAAAACTGACGCTTCCAAGTTTGTTACGAACTACCAGGTTAATAAGAGTAAAGTAGGCAGCCCAAGAGTTGCAGCATTATTGCTGCAATACTAGTGCTCACCACTTTTTTGTGTCGTTGCCAGGGAAGCGTTAGAGTATTCTGTGATTACTGCTTTCTTCTATTTTCTATTGCAACATTCTACTAATAGTTCATTTCAGCAAAAGTAGACTAGTCATTTCTTTTCCTTTCAAGTTATGCATTTCCTTGCTTTCCTTTTCATTTCTGCAAATTTCCATTTCAACAAGTTCATTTCAGTTAGTTGCAATTTGTTTTGTTCAGTCAATTTCAGTTTTGCAGGTATTATCAATGTGGGGAAAAATGAAACAAAAACCAACCAAAAAGATTTCCTTTCATGCCTCGTAGGAATAGAGATAACTTAGGAAAAATTTTGCCCAACAACCCCACTATTTCACATAGCCAACCTTCTCTCTTCTTTGGTGGCTGTGATCAAGAAGAACCCTTAGGTGAACAACCAGACATATTTGAAGAACCTATAGAGGAAGAAGAAGAAGAAAGCATTCCTTTGGAGCCAATGGCTGAAAACAGAAATGCTAGGGGGAATGGAGAGAGAATAGAGGGTACCTTTCCCATTCGGGAGACCAATGGGGACACCAAAATGAAGAATATAAGCCTTTCCACCCTACCTCATCTCCATGGTCTGACTACAGAAGATCCTGACACCTTCTTGTTTGAGTTTGCTATCATCTGTCGAGCTTATGACTATGCAGAAGATGAGCAAAAGTTGAAACTGTTCCCTTCTACTCTCAAGGATGCAGCACTGCGCTGGTTCATGGGATTACCTGGAAATAGCATCACACTTGGGCTTAGATGCGGTAGGCCTTTAACAACAAGTATCGAGACTATTGTAGGTCAAAAGATACTAAAGAAGAAATCTTCCGAATGGCTGTAGGAGCTGATGAGTCCTTGGAAGACTATGAAGAGAGGTTCCAGCTCAATTACAAAAGGGTCGGGTGTACACTTGACCTTAAGTATCTAAAGTTGGTCCTGCTTAGGGGAATTTGGGAAGATATTTTAGACACTCTCCATCTACTGGCCGGGGGAGACATCTACCAACTATCCTATGAAGACATAAAAACTGTTTTTAGAAACCATTCTAGAGCAGCCAGAAAGAAAGGTAGGGGGAGTCAACCCATAATTAGTGTTAGTTTTAGTCTTTGAAGCCTTCCACCAGCGATCAAACATGCTCTTACAAAGTGGTCTTAGGGTGTCAAAGTCAAATTTTGTCATTTCAGTGAGTCTTCAAGGTAAATCTGGTCACTAGGTATTAGGTCTAGGATTTGTTTTCACTCCTTCCAAAATTTTCCAAGTGTCGGTCCATGTCACCATTCAGCTGAGTGTACCATCATTCAGAGAGTTTTCATCATCATTTCAGGTTCCAATGGGTCATTTTACACCTTGTTTGTGCTTCAGTTGTACTTGGGTAAGGCTCATTTCCCTCTCCTAGGGTTTTCAAGGTAATTTCTCTTGGATGGTCAAATCATAAACACAACTTGTATCCTGATGCTCATACACCTTCCCCTATCCTTAATGTACCTTCTTAAGCACTTCCCATCACTGATATCCTTCATATTCATCATTTTCCCACAAACCCTAGCTTCTTGCTACAATTTGACACTTTTCTAAGCTAATGTTTTGCCCTTTTGGACCCCTTCCCCTCACTAAATATTTGAAATTCCACTTTCCCTTCCTTCCTAACATCCCTCCCTATTTTCCAAAATCTTCTCAATAATTTATCAGCCCCTTATCCCCTTCATTTCCCTTCATTTCTACAAATCCCCTGTTCCACACATCGGGATAGGTTTTACTCAAATGATGTTTATGAGAAATAGAAGATGAATTTGACAAAAGTGAGAGAGGTTTTTGTCCATAATAGGAAAAGGAAGAAAAATTTCCTTCACTTTTTACATAGCTATCATGTTTTTATAGAAATGTCAAATATACAGTTGCCTCATGAGGGTTGCTACACTTCTAGAGTGACCTTGGTAAAATCAAGATTTATCCTAGCCTAGTTGGCTAAATGACTTTCATGATGAGTCAAATGATAGCTAGACACAAAGATATTTCCAATGACCTATCATGAGCTCAATTTGGAGTTGATGAAGACCTTCAAAAGTTGACTGCAACAACACTCTGCATTTAGGCAGCCTCATTTTGCAAATTTTGACCAGTCTTGGGAGATTTGACTTTTGACAGGGAAAATGAACTCCAAATTGAAAAATTCAAGATGTTCTGGAAATTAGACTTGACAATATTTCCAACGCCCTATCCTACACCCAATTTGGACATCGGGAAGGCCTCCAAAACTTGGTTTGAAAGTGGCGTTGTGCATAGAAATCTTCAACGTAGGAAATTGCAATAGGTGCGCAACGCCATCGGAGCTGCGCTTTTGATTGGGACACTTTTTGGAGAAGTGGCTTGTAGATTCAGATTCAACATGATGAGAACATCAATCCTTGAAAGTTTCAGAAATTTGGAGAAAATCTTGGTCACCTAAAGGTCAAAAAACCATCAAAAAATGACCTCTCTGCCACTTTTTGGACACACAAGAAGTAGCCTTGGGATATTCCAATTTTTTGGGGGAAAATGACCTCCAAATACAAAAATGAAACTTTTTCTAGAAACGAGACAGGAATACCTTTCAAAAGAGCTATCTTGGGCTCAATTTGGTCAAGGGGAAGGCCTCCAAAATTGGGTCTGAAGTGGTGTTGCGCATAGGAACAGTGGCGTTGCGCATAGGATAGATTTTGCCAGTTTTGCTCAAAAATCAAAATTTTGCCTAGTTTTTCTACAAGTTGACTTTTTATTTCATATTGGATGAATTTATGATTGTAAATGATGCTATACTATGTAAATGTAATTTCAAAATGACCTTAGAGGGTAGATTCATCGTTTTGAGGTGGTTGAGGGGTGAATGAATAAGTTTCCATGGTTTTAGAGGTAAGTTGTTCCACTGCCTATATTCCTATTCTTAGTTTAGATATGGTTGAAATTGCCCCTTTTCTCATGGATTTGACCCCTGAAGGTCAGCATGAGTTGTTTGATGCCTATATTATGTACTTTCTTAGTCATTTGTAAAGGTTGGACTCTCTTGGATGCTCTAAGCTACATTGTACATCTCTACAGCAGTTTGGCATGGAAATAAACCAGGATTTGCAACTATTTTTGTGGGATTCTTGTGGTAATGTATTTTTGCATTGTTTCTCCTTCTATCATTAGTTTTTCTCATGTGTTATGTGTGCCAAAATTTGATTCATTCTTCTCAACTAAATGAAATCAAGACATATAGGTAGAATACATTGGTAATAGTGCTCTACCTTGGAAATACATTTAGTTTTTGATGTTTTTAGCTGTTTGAAGAGGATTCATGATCCTTGCATGCCCTCCTCAGCTCCTAACTAGTCTTAGACCTACCATTTCACTCAAATCCAAGTGCCAAAACACCTACCTACCTCGCCCCACAGAACACCTTGCAATCCTTACTTCATTTCCTAGACCCAAAGCTGCCTGCTCCATTTGATCCAGCAACAAAACCTTCAAAATCAACCAAAACCCTAGAGCTACTATACCTAGCCTAAAATCCATATTTCAATTCAGTCATCTCAACTGAGATTGACAAGGAGAGAGCCCTCTCCCAACCTTGTAGGGTTAGCTACCAGGTTAAGCTTGGTTTGTGGTTATCCTAAGATTTCCTCCCTTCAGCCTGAAGTCGATCTAGGCTCTAACATAGTGGCGACCATGTAGGGGAACGTAGTGTTATGTTCCTCGGCAAAATGTATCAAGTTCAGATCTGATTGTTGATGGTGGACAACGATCAGACACCGGAAGGTTGAAATCATTCACCTGGTGATTCCAAATCAGTTTCGAGATCAGATCCAAGAACTCCACTGGAGGATGAACTTGACCAACATAAACATGAAAGGACAATATGGAAAGGTCAGGTATTCAAGTTGGAATTTCACCCAAGACATTATGTTCTTTGTTATAAATTATTTTTTCTCTTTTCCCGAGAATGTCAAGAAGGCTTTGCAAAGTATATTGTATTTGAGAGAATATCCTAGACCGGCATTTGCTTCTTTCCCTTTGAAGATTATGAATACCAAATATTCGCATGCCTTAAATCTTGATCAAGACCCTTCTTTTGAATCTTGTGATGATCGTCTTCAAACTGATGAGCCTCAAGAGACCAATACTAATTCTACAGCTTTTGTATATACTCCTATACCTTGTAAAATTCCAGATCGATACAAGCCTTTGATTTTACCTCCCATATCCCATGCTTTCCCTAAAAATCATTACCTATATCTACCAAGATTTGATGGTGAACGTGACAACATCACTGCTGAGAGACATGTATTGAATTTTGTGTCTTTTCTCGACCTTTTTGAAGTTGATGAAGAGGATGTCAGTATTAGGATTTTTTCTCTTTATTTGTAAGGCAAAGTCAAGAGTTGGTTCAAAACCTTGCCTGATGCGAGCATCTTAGATTTCCAGAAGTTCGTCAAAGTGTTCCTCGACAAGTGTGTGGTCAGAAAAAACCCTTTATTGATTATAGAAGAGTATAACCAGCTGAAAAGACAGCTAGGGGAGACAGTACAACCGTTTTCTGCCAGATTTAACCGAGTTTATTTTTCGATGCCGGTTAATATAAGACCTCCTCCTGGATCTGCCCTCTTACACTACCTGGAAGCCTTTGATCTGGAAATGGAGTTTCAACTGAGAGAAAGCAACCTTGCAACACTTGAAGAGATGCAAAACACTGCAGTAGATGTAGAGGCTAATTTGCTGATCAGAAGGGAAAAGTTGAAGGAAGAAGAGAGGAAGAACATAGATCAAGAGGAATCGACTTCTTTAGGGATAAAGCTCGACATTTTGGTAAGTGCAGTGGAAGAGATGATGCAAAAGATCACCAACAAGGAATGAGTATGATGTTCAAGACCATGGCTTGCTGATTGAAGAAGAACAAGTAGTTGATCCAAAACATTTCCTTTGTTATCCCAGTTGTCATAGATATGATAATGATTCTTTTATAGATCAGCTTGTAGAAGAGAGATCTGTTGATATGACATGTATGCTCGATGATTTGCCTCAGTTTGATCAGTATGATGATAATTATATTCTCCAAAAAAAAGCTAGTCTTATAGACAAATCAACAACTAGTTTGTGGAAGGAGGAAGTTCACTTTCAGCAGCTCGAATACAGCGATCAGCCGTTGCATGTCATCTATGGAAGTGAGGAGGAAAGTGCAGCAAATGTTGAAGTAAGTGAAGGATCTTTGCCTTTTTGTTTTTCTCCATTTTAGATCATCAGAGACAACTTTCGTGCAATCAGAAATCAACTGTTGACAAGTCTTGATCTCGACCATCTAGAGGGAAATGAAATCCTTGTTCAAGACTTCTCATATCTAGATTTGCAGCCCCCGAATGCCATTGATTTTCAAGTTGCAGATGAAGACTTGGAAGCTGGAACATATGATCAAATGATGCAAGATGATTCTGTACCATTCTATTTTGGATCATTTCAGTTTTCGGAGGGAAATTTCCATAGTACATCTTCAATAAAGGATGAGCAGCCTGTAGAAAATCATGCAATCTCATTGGAATCAATAGCAAATGGGTTGCAACAGTCTTTTCAAGTTCTTCACGATCCAATAGCTAATGTGTTGGATGATGTTTGCAGTCAAAGCCCCTCTCCATTAGCTACCTATGAGCTCGAAACAAGTATTGATACAAACTTGATTTGGCAGCTGGTTTCTTTGTCATTATCAGCAGGAGTCTCATCACAAAGTTCAGATGAAAGTTTGCATTCATGGTATGAGGAGAAGCAAAGTAATCCATTAGATGAGCTAAGTCCCAGTGCACATGAATTTCAAGATCCTTATGCAGTAATTTTGGAGGCGGATAGAGAATCCATATTATTCAATTTGGGAAAATTTGGATCTGTTTCCAAGTTTTCATGGGAGTTTCCTTTCAGTAGTTCTCTCTTGTTGTTCATAAGCAAGCACTTGCGAAGAATTCAAACAATAGCTGGAATACTTACTTGGTTTCATTGATTGTTTCATTTCACTTGATCGGGTGATGAATGGAATAGTTAAGGTAGATTTTATTGAATAAGATCCATTTTGAGCATATTTTCCAGTTTGTCAGTTGTGTTTTAGTATTGAGTTAGTGTCAAGTCAGTTTGGGTCTTCGAATCATCAGTATTCAGTTATGTAATTTCAGCTTGAGTTTTTGACTCCACGCCCAATGGATAAGGCTACTAGGTCTACGATGTTCTTGGCACCTCCAAGGAACTATCGTCCCCAATGGAGCCAATGCTAGTGTCAGTCTTTTAAGTTTTCCACCAGTGATCAAACATGCTCTTACAAAGTGGTCTTAGGGTGTCAAAGTCAAATTTTGTCATTTCAGTGAGTCTTCAAGTAAAATTTGGTCACTAGGTATTAGGTCTAGGATTTGTTTTTACTCCTTCCAAAATTTTCAAAGTGTTAGTCCATGTCACCATTCAGCTGAGTGTACCATCATTCATAGAGTTTTCATCATCATTTCAAGTTCCAATGGGTCATTTTACACCTTGTTCGTGCTTCAGTTGTACTTGGGTAAGGCTCATTTCCCTCTCCTAGGGTTTTGAAGGTAATTTCCCTTGGATGGTCAAATCATCAACACAAATTGTATCCTTATGCTCATACACCTTCCCCTATCCTTAATGTACCTTCTTAAGCACTTCCCATCACTGATATCCTTCAAATTCATCATTTTCCCACAAACCCTAGCTTCTTGCTACAATTTGACAATTTTCTAGGCTAGGCCTATGTTTTTCCCTTTTGGACCCCTTCACCTCACTCAATATTTGAAATTCCACTTTCCCTTCCTTCCTAACATCCCTCCCTATTTTCAAAAATATTCTCAATAATTTTTCAGCCCCTTATCCCCTTCATTTCCCTTCATTTCTACAAATCCCCTGTTCCACACATCGGGATAGGTTTTACTCAAATGATGTTTCTGAGAAATATAAGATGAATTTTACAAAAGTGAGAGATTTTTTTGTTCATAATATGCCAAGGAAGAAAAACCTCCTTCATTTTTTACACAGGTGTCATGTCTTTAGAGAAATGTCAAAAATACATTTGCCTCAGGAGGGTTGTTGTACCTCTGGAGTGACCTTGGTAAAATCAAGATTTATCCTAGCTTGGTTGGCTAAATGACTTGCCTGATGAGTCAAATGATAGCTAGAAACAAAGATATTTCCAATGAGCTATCATGATCTCAATTTGGAGTTGAGGAAGACCTTCAAAAGTTGACTGCAACAACACCTTGCATTTTGGCAGCCTCATTTTTCACATCTTGACCAGTCTTGGAAGATTTGACTTTTGACATGGCTAATGAACTTCAAATTGGAAAATTCAAGATTTTCTGGAAATTAGACTCGACAAAATTTCCAATGAACTATCCTGCACTCAATTGGGATACCAGGAAGGCCTCCAAAACTCAGTTTGAAAGCGGCGCTGCGCATAGAAAGTTTCAACACAGGAAATTGCAATAGGTGCGCGTTGCGCTTTTTCCTGGGACACTTTTTGGAGAAGTGGCTTGGATAGTCAGATTTAGCATGATGAGAACATCAATCCTTGAAATTTTCAGCAAATTTGGAGAAAATATTGGTCACCTAAAGGTCAAAAAATGACCTCTCTACCACTTTTTGGACACACAGGAAGCAGCCTTGGGATATTCCACTTTTGAGGGGGAAAATGATCTCTAAATGAAAAAATTCAAGTTGTTATAGAAATGAGACAGGACGACCTTTTCAATGAGCTATCTTGGGCTCAATTTTGTCAAAAGGAAGGCCTCCAAAATTGGGTATGAAGTGGCACTACGCATAGGATATATTTTGCCAGTTTTGCTCAAAAATCAAATTTTCGCCTAGTTTTTCTACAAGTTGACTTTTTCTTTCATCTTGGATGAATTTATGATTTTAAATGATGCTATTCTATGTAAATGTAATTGAAAAATGACCTTAGAGGGTAGATTCATCATTTTGAGGTGGTTGAGGGGTGAATGAATAAGTTTCCATGGTTTTAGAGGCAAGCGGTTCCACTGCCTATATTCCTATTCTTAGTTTAGATATGGTTGAAACTGCTCCTTTTCTCATGGATTTGACCCATGAAGGTCATCATGAGTTGTTTGATGCCTATATTATGTGCTTTCTTAGTCATTTTTAAAGTTTGGACTCTCTTGGATGCTCTAAGCTACATTGTACATCTCTACAACAGTTTGGCAAGGAAATAAATCAGGATTTGCAGCTATTTTTGTTGGATTCTTGTGCTAATGTGTTTTTTCATTGTTTCTCCTTCTATCATTAGTTTTTATCACGTGTTATGTGGGCCAAAATCTAATTCATTCTTCTCAACTAAATGAAATCAAGATAGATAGGTAGAATACATTGGTAACAATGCTCTGCCTTTGGAATACATTTAGTTTTTGATGTTTTCAGCTGTCTGAAGAGGATTCATGATCCTTGCATGCCCTCCTTAGCTCCTCACCAGTATTAGGCCTACCATCTCACCCAAATACAAGTGCCAAAACACCTACCTACCTCACCCCATAGAACACCTTGCAACCCTGACTTCATTTCCCGAACCCAAAGCTGCCTGCTCCATTTGATCCAGCAACAAAACCTTCAAAATAAATTGAAACCCTAGAGCTACTATACCTAGCCTAAAATCCATATTTCAATTCAGTCATCTCAACTGAGATTGAAAAGGGGAGAGCCCTCTCCCGACCTGGCAAGGCTAGCTACCAGGTTAAGCTTGGTTTGTGGTTATCCTAAGATTGCCTCCCTTCAGCCTGAGGTCGATCTAGGCTCTAACAGCCAGTACCTCTTCCTCTAACTCATCCATTAAAGGAGAAATTGGAAACATGCTGGAAGACTTCAAGAGTGAGATGTTACAGACTCTTGCCATGCAAATGGATACCTTACATATCAAAAGGAAACAAGAGGAAGCAGAGAGGGCTTTGACCATTTTTTGCCCTAGATGCACCATGAGGCATCCTAGGAATGAATTCCCATTGAATTCTATAGAGGTTTGTTCAGTCTGTGAAGAAAATCATTCTACAGTTAAGTGCCCTTCCTTACCCGGACTTAAAGCTGTATATCAAGGGGCTGAGGGAGTCACTGAACAACTCTATTACATAAACCAAAGGACGCTGCATGGACCTAGACCATACCAGCAGTGGATGCAAGGGACATCTCAGGCATACTACAACCCCAACCAAGCCACTTCCATACCTTCTTGGGGCTCTCCTACAAATCCTTCCTGGTCCACGCCCCCTCCTTTGTCCTTCACATCTCAATATTATACCCAACCAGCCACCCATTCATTTCAATCCTATGCTCAACCGTAGCCTTAGTGGATTGCATCTCATCAAGGGTGGAGGCCCTAATACAACTCTCCTCCTGCTCTTATGCCTCCACCACCTGCCTAACCATAACCGTTACCTTCTGCTCCACCAAGGCAACCCCAAATGCTTGCCTAGCCAAATCCAAACCCAAGCAATAGATAGGCTCAGCAAGTGTATAGTGGGGAACCATCATTCCCAACTTATGCTATGGAGATTTAGGAAATTAACTTGCGATCTAGGAAAGTTCTCCTAGATAGCCAGTCTCCACCCAGGGAGGTTTAGGAATATAAAGAGGAAAGTGAACCTAAAGCAATTCCACCCTTTCTTGAGAGACTATCCGTGACAGTCCCGCCTACCACAGAAGAAACTGAACTCCTGGGAGAATTGAAACATTTATGTGTGAAGATACCACTTCTCCAAGCCATAAAATATGTGCCTATCTACAATAGGTTGATCAAAGAGAAGTGTTTTAGGCATCCAGGAAGGCACAAGAGAGATGCCCCAACCATCAATGTCATAGGACAGTTGTCCGACCTGATGTTAAGGTAGCTAATCTGTCCAAAATATCTAGACCCTAGAAGCCCAGTAGTTGATATCCACATCAATGGCACCATTATCCCACATACCTTGATTAATTTGGGAGCTTCCATTAATGTGATGACAAAGGACACAATGCTCAAACTTAACCTCCAGGGCTCCTTGAGGAAGACCATGATTGTGCTACATCTAGTAGACCTCTCCACTGTGACCCCTGAGGGGATTGTGGAAGATGTGATGGTCTCCATTGATTCTTGGGAGTACCCTACTGATTTCTTAGTTCTCTAGCCAAAGGCAAAGCTCATCGGGTATCCTATCATTCTGGGAAGACCCTGGTTGGCTACAGTCGATGCCTACATCAACTATCGAGCTAGGAACATGACTATAAAGAATGGGCACATGTCCAAGTAGTTAATCCTATATCCTCCTACCCAACCCTTGCGAGAACATGATCTACCTCTCTAGCTAGAGGAGGAAGATGAGGATGAAGTTTACTCTGCACTGCTTTGTGCATTAGAAATCGCCATGGGGGGAAATAGCAAGATGAGGATGATATGATTGAAACTTTGATTCAGAATCCACCTCTCAGTATATCACCATTAGAAGACATAGTAAGAGAAACCCAAAACAACCCCTCAACTGATCTTTGTGTGGCCAATCCTACTTCTCTCCGTGTTAAGAATATAGAGTTCGGCCTAGAAAGAACTTTGAAAATCAATCCATCCCTATCCACTTCCTAGGAGAAGGCACTGTGCATCCTACTGAGAAAAAATCTAGATGCCTTCACCTGGAGTTATAAGGAGATGAAGGGAGTTCACCCTTCAGTATGTACTCATCATATATACATCAAGGAATATTGAAAACCAGTCAGGTAGCCTCAAAGGAGGATGAATCCAACACTTGAAGATATTGCCAAGGAAGAACTGCAGAAATTGCTTGATGCAGGATTCATCTATCCCATCTTTGATAGTGAATGGGTCTCTCCTTTGGTGCTAGTGCCAAAGAAAAATGGTAAGTGGAGAATCTGTGTCGACTATCGGGAATTGAACAAAGCCATTAAAAATGACCATTTTCCTTTACCTTTCATAGATCAAGTGTTAGACGGTCTGGCAGGGAAAAAGTTTTTCTCTTTCCTAGATGGGTTTAGTGGGTACAATCAGATTCAAATCAGCCTGGAAGACCAAGATAAGACCACTTTCACTTGTCCTTAGGGTACCTTTGCATATTGGGTCCTTCCTTTTGGTTTGTGCAATGCTCCAACCACTTTCCAAAGATCAGTATTGAGTATATTTTCTGAATTAGTTCATGATGCAGTAGAGATATACATGGATGACTTTATTCCTTATGGTTCTGAATTTCAGGAAGCTTTATCTAACCTAGGAAAAGTTCTAGACAAGTGTATTGAGATGAACCTATCCCTCAGTCTAGAAAAATGTGAATTTTTGATGACTGAAGGGACAGTGTTAGGTCATGCAATATCTCAGCAAGGACTGCAGGTGGACCCCAACAAAATTGCCATCATCCAAAGGGTCCCACCTCCTCAAAAGGTGAGAGATGTTAGAAGTTTCCTAGGCTTAGCTGGGTATTATAAGAGATTCATTAAAGATTTCAACAAGCTAGCCTCTCCTTTGTTTGGCCTCTTAGGCAAAGATGTTGAGTTCATATGGTCAGAAAACTGTCAAGAAGCCCTAGATACCGTAAAGAGCAAGCTAGTGACTACCCCAATTCTTAGAGGCCCAAACTGCGCCTTGCCATTTCACATTCATACAGATGCCTTGAACAAAGTGATAGGAGTAGCCTTAGGACAAATTGATGAAAAGTTACCTTATGCCATATACTTTATAAGCAAGAACTTGTCAAAGGCAGAGTTAAACTATACAGTGACCGAGAAGGAACTCCTAGCTATTGTGCATTCCTTAAACAAATTCAGACATTATATCACAGGCTATCAAACCTTTGTGCACACTGATCATGCTACAATTAGATATTTAATGAACAAACCAGATGTAAATTCTCGCATTATTAGATGGTTGCTTTTACTACAGTAGTTTGATTTGACCATTATTGATAAGCCTGGTAAAGAAAATGTTGTTGCTGACTTTTTGTCTAGAGTAAATTTGCTTGCAGGTGAAGAAGGAATGGTGGATGACCAAATGCCAGATGAACATCTGTTTGCTATCTCAATACTCTCTCCATGGTTTGTTGATATAGCAAACTACTTGGTTTCAGCACAGTTCCCACCACACCTATCCTCAAAATAGAAGAGCAAGATAGTAAGGAAAAGCGCCCCTTTCACCTGGATTGGGGGCAATCTCTTCAAACTTGGCCCAGATCAAATCTTGAGAAGATGTGTCAGGGAGGAGGAAGTCTTTAACATCCTCCTGACCTATCATGATGGGCCTTGTGGAGGTCATTTTGCAGCAAAATGAATTGCCTTCAAGATATTGCAAGTAGGCTACTACTGGCCCACTATTCATTAGGATGTGAGGAGATATACCAGCCAGTGTGATCAGTGTCAGAGGATGGGGAAACCTACTCCAAAGGATGAGATGCCCATGCAACCTCAAGTGACCTTTGAGCCATTTGAGAAGTGGGGCATGGACTTTGTGGGTCCTATCATCCCTCCTTCAAAACAGAAACAATACATCATTGTGTGCACCAATTATCTGAAAAAGTGGGCAGAGACAAAAGCAATAAAGGTAGCGACAGAGGAAAAAGTAGCTGAGTTTTTGAGAGAAAACATCTACAAGTTTGGGTATCCAAGAGAGTTGGTCAGAGATCAATGAAGTCAGTTCACTTCCAATTTGATTGAAGACCTACTCACACATCATAAAATCAGGCACAGGACTTCCACCCCTTACCATCCACAAGCCAATGGGCAGGTGGAGGTCACTAATAGAGCATTGGAAGGGATCCTGACCAAGGTAGTGAGCAAAAACAGAAAAGACTGGGTGGATAGATTAGTTGAGGCCACTTGGGCCTACAAAAAAACATGGAAGACCACCATAGGGTTCACACCCTATGAACTGGTCTATGGGAAGAGGGCTTTGCTGTCAATAGAATTTGAGTTCAATACACTAAGGATGGCAGCTCAGCTGGACCTAGACCTCAACCATGCACAAAAGGAGAGATTATTTCAGCTCAATGGATTGGATGAATACGGATTGCAAGCCCTTCTCCATACAGAGGTAGTTTAGTTTCAAATAAAGAAATGGCATGAAAAAAATATCAAGGAGAAGCAATTCCAAGAGGGAGATTGGGCACTACTCTATGATTCAAGATACAAATATTTCAAAGGCAAGTTGAGGACAAGATGGCTGGGACCCTACACTGTGGAGAAATGTAATGAAAATGGTTCAGTTCTGATCAAAACCATTGATGATGAAGCCATCCCCATGCTTGTAAATGGATATTGGTTGAAAGTCTACAAAAAACCCCTCTCCAAGCGAGAGTTTATTGAAGGTCTGAATAAAACAGTGATGGTAGTGGAGCATGTCTTAGCTTCCACTTCACCCACTCACTGCAAAAAAAAAAAAATTTGAAAAATAATAAGGACTCAAGTGAAAACCTCCATGAGGTGCTTGAGTCCCATCATTGGGTTGAAAACCTCTTCTGAGGCGGCCCAGTGATGTTAGAAAAAATCAGAAAAAAGAATAATAACCCTAGGTGAAAACCTCCCTTGGAGGCACCCAAGGTAGGCAATTAGGGTGAAACGATCCCTGAGGTGCCCTAGTTATTTTTCAAACAAAAAAAAAGAGGAGAAATGATTTTTTGTTGCATTGCAAGTTTGCAGGAGGACTACATGGAGCAGAAGAAGGTGCCAAGGGGACCCTAACATTCACACCAGCATCCATCTCACCTTCTCCACACCTTCCTCCATCATATTTGGCATTTCTTTCACCCCACTGTACCTCTTTTTCAAAAACTATGTTTTCTATAGGAGGCTCTGTGTTTTCTACAGGAGGCTCCTATAGGAATTACAGAGAGCCAAAAATGGCTACAGAAGGTAGTTTGAGGGACAAAGAAGCTTCATGAAGGACCTATAATCCATCCTACAATCTTCAAACCTCCTTGCCATCATTTCCAAGCCTGCATCACACCCCAAGCATCATTTTTCTTCATGTCCAAGAAAAACATAGAAAAAACAGTTTTTCAGTAAAAGAAAAAAACAAAAAAATAAGAGAGGAAGCAGCACCATCCACCTCACTTGAAGCCTACCTACTACCTCTCCATCTTTATCTACACCTTTGGCATCATCCTCAAAGCTCCAAGCATAGAAAGAAGCTGAAGTTTCAAGGGGAGAAGCAGCTACTAGAGCTCATGTAGGAATTCCTATAGCAGCTGATCCCATCAAAACCCAGCACCAATAGCAGGAGAATGCACACATGAAGGTTGAGAAAGCACCTGAAGCTCAGATCCAGCCAGAGAAGAACCTACACAAGACACATCCACACATCAACAAGTAGACATCATGCATCAAAAGAAATAAAGGCATGCAGTAAAGATAGCCACGACACCTCATAACAAATACATTCGGATCACATGTAAGTAACTAAATCACTCCTCTGTTTGAATTTGTGTAATTAGAAGTCATGCAAAAGCAAAGAGATGGTTGAGGTTGAACGAGGGAAAGATGGCTAGTTAACTTGGCTACCTTCATCTAGTTGACTCCACTCATTCGAGATGTCACCCACACGTGCGCACAGTCAACTCAAGAAAGATGTCAAGGACAGGTAGTGGAGGAAGTGTGAACTCCGATGCAATCATGAGGGATGATTACGAGGAGGATGACAAGGTAGGTGGGGACCAACATTCCGAATATGGCCAATGTATACTTTGCCAGCTCACCCCCCATCACCGGAAATATCCATAAAGGTTAATAAGTACTCCTCCCCAAGCATTCTCACCACCTGTTCCTTCATTCTCTCCTCGTAACTCAGCTACAACAGTCTCCTTGTGCCCCCATAGCCTCGTATCCATCATCCTCCATCGATCTCTCCCATATTCCTGCTCTTGGCATTTTCTACAGGAGCACCTGCAGGTTCTATAGGAGCACGTACAGGAATTCTACAGGAGGGATAGCAGGCTTTTACAGGAGGGGCAGTGAGTTGTTTTGAAGGGAGAAAACACAAGTTTTAGCACGATTTTCATTCTGAGGAGGTAGGTTCCATGCAGGCCCCCATTGAATATCAATATATGCAAAAAATGGTTTCAATTTGAGGAGGAAATAAAGTCTTTACGAGAGGAGAAAATACATAAAAATTAAAAATTAAAAAAAATTAAAAATAAAAAATAAAAAATTCTTCTTATTTAAAAAAAAACACAGTCTCCTATATTTCTCTGTTTTTCTCAAAAAAATTTGTCTCCATCTCCACATTTGGTTTCCCAAAAGAGTATAAACACAATGACAGGAGGGTTTATGAGAAAGGAGCCCACTAACTCCACTAGGCTCCATGCACATCCACAAGTGGTGGACATCTTCACAAGGGAAAATTGGATGAATTTCTTTGAGAAACTCTGAGGGTTTGATGAGGAGATTGCCTAAGAGTTTGCTCTCTCTCTGGTACCCCACACAAGAACTCATTCCACTGTCACGTTTAGAGGTCTTTCCATGGAGATAACCCCTGAATTTATTAGTAGGGTCACTACCCTTCCTCTTGGGCTGCCTTGGAGTAAGGATGAGAAACTAATTGGCCAGGCCGCCAAGAAAAACATTTTCCAAATGAAACCCCTGTAGAGGAAAAAAATGGCATTAGAAGGGATATCATACCATATCCTTGGGATGAGGTTAGCTATCAAATAATCAAATACATTTCTTGTGAGGGGAGGTACGACATTGTCTATGGTTATCACTTTAGAATCCTCCATGAATTAAGGTATGGCATGGACACTTGAGCACCTCAGAAGCTCAGTATCCCCTACTTCTTCTTGCAGTCCCTCATTGACTCCAACACTAAGGTTCAAGTAGGAAATTCAGAGCAGCTAGCTCACCATGGGTTATTCAAAATCCTAGTGGAGGAATCCCTCCATACATTTACACTCCCTATAGCATGGGAATTTTTCCTAAACATGACAGCTGAGGATGACATAAAGGCCTTAACCTATGATGTCAGTCCTACTGGAAGTGAGGAGGAAGAACAGCAAGGGGGAGAAGGTGAATCCACTGGTGACATAGAAGAACAAGGAAGAAAGGAGGAGGGAACTAAAATAGAGGAGGAGAAAGCTGAAGAAATAGAGCAAAAAGGGATAGAAAAAGAGACAGAAGGAGGAGAAAAAGAGGCAGAAAAAGGAAGAACAAGGAGAAGGGTCCCCTGAGACTCTGGAAAGGGAGGCAACAACTACCCTCACTACCCTCAGTACACCAATAAAGCCAAAGCAAAAGAGGAAAAGACAGGCCTCCATGTATTTCAGGGCTAGGAAGAGCACAAGAATCAAAACAGGAAAACCTCAGCCCTCTTCAAAAATGCCAATTGCAATTGAAGATTCACCCTCTACCAAGGGGAAATAATCCCCTTCCACATGGAAGGAAAAGGTAGTACTACAAGACCTGAAAACAATCCTACAGGAGGCTCAGACAGTTCTACAGGAGACACTATAAAAACTACAAGAGAACCAAACGCTTGAGAAAAGGATGGAAGGATAGCCACAGGTAAAGGAGGAAGCAACAAAGCTACAAGAACCTGATCCCCAGCCTAGTCTTGCCTCCTATTACAATCTACTTGAGGGAGCAAGGGTAATCCCACAAAAATTTGCAATTCCACTATTCTTTGAATTAGAGAAAGAAAGAATAAGAACACATAGGTGGATGCAAATAGCCAAATCCAAGGGAGTTGAGGATAGTGGCCCTATGGAAAACAAACTCAGAGAAATGGGCAGAGAGTTGAGTGCTCTCAGAGACAGGGAAGCAATTACAAGAATCCACCTTGAAACTGAAAATGAATTGTTAAGGAAGTAGCTACAAGAGAAAGAGACTCAGCTGGCATGCATGGCCATCTTATCCATGGAAGCATTGCAATGTAGAACACCAGCCAAATTCTATGGCCTCTATCTCAAGGACCAATGGTTACAATTCCAGATAAAGACTCTGGCACAAAGAGGCACAATGCCTTTCCAAGATTATATGTAGTTTATGGATCTGTGTGACCAAAGCACATTAGAGGATAAGGCAAATATGGTAGAATTCTACCTACCTAATATGGTCCTCACAGACATGAATGTGTGGGACCCCAATGCCAAGCTAGGGGACCTACAACTAATGGCCATGGCCTCATGGATGAACCATGAAGAGTTGAGGGCAACAGAAATAAAAAGATTGATGATAAAAGAGCAGAATGAGCCATTAATGATAAGAGCTGAGCCATCAGATACCATGGCACTCATCAGCACACACAACCTGCTTGCTAATGACCCTTAGATTGCCCCTAGATATCTAGACAATTAGGCACAAGCCATTGCACACTTTGAGGATATGCAAAGGCTACTTGGGGATGACTATGTGCATGCATGCATGAGGAGATGGAACACCTTACCACACAATCTGCAGATCAGGGAATATCATTCCCCCATGAGGCTGAAGGAGGCATTAAAAGGGTGCCAATGTACAAGCGCTCCATGCAGAGTCAGAAGGTCAACTGGATTGGCCTCAAACTGAGTCCCCCACTGTTGTTAGGCATACTGGAAGGCAGAAGAGAAGAAGAAGAGGAGGAGCAGTGGGAGGAGATAGACAGGAAGGCAGGATTCTATGCCAAATAAGAGCAGACCATATCAGAAGCCTGGGATGCTAGGGAGGCCACCAGGGCCATAAAAGAAGAGGAGATTGGCTAAGTTGCTTAGAGGATGAGCAACACCTTCAGTAGGGGGGTGATGATGAGCCTCATAAATGGGTAATTATATGGGCTCATTTTACCTCCTAACCTAGTCAAATCAACCATTCTCTTAGCTTATTGTATGATTTTATGATTATATTTATGCTTATAGAGTGAGTTGAGTTAGTTATTGTGCCATGTGGTCTAACATGTACTTAATGCAGATTATTGATGAGTTTCGAGGTCAAAGTCAAGGATCCAATGGACAAATGGCAGCAATAACTTGAAGTGGAAAAAGGAGAGGACTTATAGGAGGGAATCTCCCTCATTTATTACTCCTAATTTCGAATTCCCCTTCATTCAGCTTGGAGTACAAGGAACCGAATCATGCACTAGAAGGCAGCCGAGCAAGTGGAGGATGACTAATGATTATCTCGAGTTTTGGGAGCCAAGCCTCCCTGATTTTAAGGAAGCTATTGGTAGCTTCATTTGTATAAGTAGAGGGGCCTAGGGCCTCACTAGGGTTGGATTTTTGTTGGATTTTTTCTTATGTAAACTCTGCTCCAACTTCAAGCTTATTATTTTGTGACAGTTTCATGTAATCTTGTTATTGTTTTGATAATAAAGATGGAATCCTTTTTGAGCTAGCACTGAGTTACCTCAGAGGGTTGAAGCTCTTAGTTTAGGGCCCAATCCAAGTATACAAGCTCCTTTTTACTAGTATTTGTATGTTTCATTTCAAATTGTAGATTACATTTTTGTTAGATGTATTTCTTTTATGATTAAGAATAGGTTGTTTTTTATGATTCAGTAGTTTGCTTCCATTTGTGCTTTCTATAGCAGATTAAACAGTGATCAGCAAAGACTCAAAATGCTAGCAACATGGCCTTGTCCTCTCTTCCTCCCTTTGGGACCATGATTTGAGGCAAAGACCCTCTTGCTACCCCAAAAACACAGATTTTCCCCCTTCATAGGACTTCTGGTGTTTGCAGATTTTTAGTAGGTTAATAGTCCAGCTTTTTCTTTGCTTTAGATATTCTTCATCATGCTCACTTCTTGATTTGCATTAGTCTTCTTTCATGCTTTCCTTTCCTACAACATTTCTCAACATTTCCTTTCATAGATAATAGTTTAGACCACTTTTATGCAAAACTCTGTTTTTCCTAAACGCATTCACTTCACGTGTTTCTTGATTTCCTTGGTGAAATGTTTCTTTCTTTGCAGTATATCTCTTCCAGTAGTAGGCCAGCTTATCAACAATCACACCCTCCATCTGATCCATGCCCTATAGGTCTCCCAAATCTCACCTCAATTCTGCCAAAGTTTCCTGCATTTTCCATAGAAATATTCCTCTCTCCCTGAGCAAACCCAATCATCTTCCTCTCTCCTGGTAATTCATGGTAGACCTTAGGCACTATAACACCTTATTCCAACCTTCTTCCACCTTTTCCACCCGCTCTCACACCCTCAAAATAGTTAAAACTACTCTCGGCCTCCTCCTGTAGGCCTCCTGTAGTTGCCTTGTTTTCCTCCTGTAGATTTCCTGTGTCCTCTTGTAGATTTTCCTGTAGGCTTTCTTTTGAAGGCCGAGTGTGGGAAAAGCCTCCAAAAGGCCACCTGAGACCTCCTAGGACCCATCCACACCATCCTACATCCTCTCAAGACCCAAAACCACCCTTCACACCACCCATTCGCTGCCACATTCACACACAATAATTTACATGCATGTCAATTTCACATAAAAATACATAAAAATCCAAAAATATGTCTTTTTCTTATTTACTTCCAGAAATAGCTTGGTTAGATGTTGTTTACTTCCTTGAGTAGGTAATGGCATTCCTTTCATGGTTTTCATAGTGCTTTCTACAAAAGTAAGATTAATTGGTTAATTAGGGTTTACTAGGTTTACTTTACATCTCAGTCTTTCCCCTTTCTGCAATAGAATAACATTTGTAGAGTAAACTTTCTTTCCTTTCATCACCTATAGAGCTTCTTCTAGAATCCATAGAAGTTGGCTTGAGATGCTAGTGGTCTTGCACCGGCTGACCAAGTGACAACCTGCAGTAAGAACTAGTACTTGTGCATACAACATCGACGCTTCCGAGTTTGTTACGAACTACCGGGTTGATAAGAGTAAAGTAGGCAACCCAGGAGTTGTAGCATTATTGCTGCAATACTGGTGCTCACCACAATGTCTGATGTGTTCAGTAATGGTGGAAAGTATGGCCGAAGACAGTTCACGTTGAACAATGGGTGTATGCTAAGGAATGGGGGAATGTTGAGCTCAAAAGAATTCTCTCCCATAGCCTTGGTGATGGTGTAATGCCCATAGCAAAGTGTTTTGAGCTTCTGATGGGCTCTAATAATGCGTTCTTTCTTCAATTGCAACCAAATTATGTCGCCCACCTGAAACTTGTGTGGCATTCTACGTTGACCATGTCGTTTCTTATACTTTACATTGGAATTCTCCAAGATGTCATGAACCTAAAGGATGTGTTGGATGAATTTAATAAACCTGGTTGCTTTATCAACATCAGACTATACATGTGTGGATTTTGTCTATGTAGTCATATGAGGCATAATGGCATCAATCATACACAATGGTTGTAATCCTAGACCCACTTGAAAGGGATTGCGACTAGTCAAGCTATGGAGAGGTTTGTTATGGTCGTGTTGCATATAGGGAAGGCTCTCATCCCAGGTTCGTGTATTCTTAGATTTGTATATGCAAAGTATGTGCACTATCATCTTGTTGAAGACCTCTATCTAGACATCAGTTTGGGGATGGAATGCAATTGATTTGGTGAGATTTGTGTTTAATTGTGTGCAGAGGCTCAACCAAAATGTGCTCAGGAACTTGCTATCCCGATATGATATAATGGTCTGCGGGATCCCAAAGTGTACCCACACTCATTCGAATAAGAGTTTGGTAGTGTCCTCTGTTGTGATGCTCTTTTTGCAGGCTTCCAATATAACCATCTTAGAAAATCTATCCATGACCACAAATACACAGTCATTACCATGCTTGGTAGAAGGGAGGCCAGACAGATAGTCCATGGAAATGGATTCCTAGGGTTGGCTGGGAGTAGGAAGATAAGTGCATAAGCCTTGTTTCTTAATGGTTGGCCTGGAGATGGCATAGGAAGTGCAGGACCTGATATATTTTCTAACATCGTATCAGAGTTTTGGCTAATAAAAGTACTTCTGTAGTACGACCACAATTTTCTCCACACGAAAGTGTCCTGTGACCTGATTGTAGTGTGCCTCCCAAATCATCTTGGCACGCTCGCTTGAAAGAACACAAAGGTGGCCCAGGTAGAAATATAATGCATCCTATAGGTGGAAATCAAGAACTTTCTTTCCATCCACTAGCATCTGGTATCTGGCATCTGGTGGCAATCTTTGGATTATTTTTCTATATTTGCGGCCATCTACAGGTCTCATGGCCACAATAGTTGAGAACAATAGTTAGTGTTTCAACAGGGGGCTGACTAAGGAAATTTGCAACATGATTGGTGCTTCCCTTTTTGTATTTAATTTTCAAGTGGAATTGTTGCAGATATGTAGACCACTTATGATGGTGATTATTCTACAACTTCCCTTGTGTCTGTATAAACTGAAGAGGTTGGTGATCGGTGTGGATGACCATCTCCTTCCCTAGAATGTAATGTTTCCATTGCTGACAAGCTTGCACGATAGAATACATCTCTTTATCATAGGTGGGGTACTTACGAATTGTATCAGAAAGTGTCACACTATGATTGGCCACTGGATGCCTGTGTTGGGTGAGGACTACACCAATAACATAGTCAGAGGCATCTGTCTCAATTTCAAATGGTTGCTGCAAGTCTGGTAATATGAGTATAGGTGCAAAGTAGAGGTGGTACTTAAGCTCAATGAACACCTTCTGTTGGGACTCAGACCAGGAAAATTTTTCTTTCACTCCGCCCTTGGTAATCTGACTTAAAGGCCAAGTGATATGAGAGAATCCCAACACGAACCTCCGAAAGAAATTTGCGAGGCCAAAAATCTTTGAAGCTCTGTTAGAGTGATCAGGGCTGGCCACTCTCTAATGGATTGAATCTTATCCATATCCACATGCATGAATTTATCATCTATGATGTAACCCATATATTGGACATGACTCATACCAAAGGTGCATTTCTCCAAGTTGGCACACAGTTGTGTTGCTGCAGGGTTTGTAGGACCTGCCAAGTGCTTTGCAAGTGCTCTTCCCAAATCTGGGTTAAGGAGGTAGTTTGATAGGTGAGAATTTCTCTACTCTAAATATTTTTGGAGATTATCTCTCTAGTTCTTTGACAACATGTGGCATGATATATAGACTAGTACCTCTGAAACACTTGATACTATCAATCGGCCTCCCATAGGTGGAGATGAGGAGAAAATCAAGGTCTCACCATTGCATTATTTAGTGCACTCTAGAACAATTATCCATCGTTTGTTTCTCCAATATGATGGACTAGTAACCCTAGTATGAGGTGATTGGTTTGGTCATCCCAAGTTGGGGCATGGTGTGCAAGATCTGAGATTTATGGCATAATATCTCTCTGATGAAGAGGGCTAAAATTATATAGTCTTAGTAGGAAAATAAAATAGAGAGGGATCCCTATGAGTCCCTATAGGGGCAATGATAATGTCATATTGTCTCATAGTATAAGGTACACTGAAAAATAATGAGTATCTATGTCTCCAAGGAAATGAGAAAGATGTTGTGTGGATGGAGTTGAGTTAATCATCAAACCATTAGTTCATGGGATAAGAGCTAGGGGTGGGTTTTATGAATGTAATGATGAGTAGAGTTAGGGTAGAGGTCAAGTGATACTTCCTTGAGGATTGAGGAAGGTATCATATATTTAGATATAGTTGTGTCCTCATGTGACTCAAAATACCTCTTCTAATTTTTTTTTTCATATTTCACAATTTTACCAAATGCTCACTTTCCTTGTTTCCATAAACCCCATTTTATCTCTTAAGCCTTATCATTGTTAGTTTAATTATCCTCGATCATTTTTATACCTCAATTATAAAATTTGCTTTTTACTCCTCTTAATAAACTTATTGTTGCTTCACAAGTACCTTTTACTTACTCTGACTTCACCTCATATCTAAACATAAAATACCATACACATTATCATAATACCCTTAAACACTTTAAATATTCCCTAAACCAAACTTTTATGTCAATCTATCCTAAACCATAAACTATATATAACATATTTTAGGGTTTTGCATCTATTTTTCCTTAATTATCATGAACAAAAGCTTTTCTTATTATGCTTTATTCATTCATGTTTATTAAAGTGTTCCTCACATTTATCATAGAACTCTCTCCTCTACGTTGTTTATTTATAACCTTTGTTAGAAAAAAGGCTTTATTGTTAAAAGGAGATATTTTTTTATTAGGTTAGCATTTTTATATGTTTTCTTTTATTTTAACTTTATTTCTTCAGAAATCAAATTATGTAAGGGGAGTGATTTTGGACCAATAAAAGGTTATTATACATGTCTATGAGAGTATATTGTAATAATTTTGTCAAACTAGTGTTTGAATTTTAACTAGTTCGCACAACTTTAAAAATAATATTTAAAATTTACTAATTTTTTTATTATAAAAATGGAATTTTAAAATAAACCATTAATTTTTGTTTTATTTTTTAATTAGTTTAAAAATTTTAGATGCTCTGAAATATAATTATTAGAAATTAAAATTATTTATAAAAAATAAAATTACAAAAAAATTTACTGCCAACAAGTTTACTGTCTTGATAATTAATTAGTTCATTAATTGAAGTTGCCTATGCACAATGTTGTACATTATGTACTTCCTTAGAATTTTATAACTTCATTGCACTCTTACTTGAATTGTATATTATTGGACTCAATCGTAGAGGCGGTCTTTGATTGGATTAATACATCAATATGACAGAGGCAGACTGATAAAATAAGTGTTGGAGGTTGAGACTATGTATTGCGCTATTACCATGCCGAATGCAACACATAAAATGAAAAATAAAAGAGAATAATGTCGTGTTGAAGAGGTTTCCTACCAACTCTTTTACACTTCTGCATTTATATTAAAAATGGATAATTTTATAGACATATTTTACCTTTTGTATTTTTACCTCACATTCAATAATAAGAACTTGTGAGACTGCACAAGGCTACTCCAACAACATAATGTAAGAAAATCTAACAAAATACACAAAACATGAACATGTGCATAAACAACTAAATAAAGCAAGTGCAAGGTACAAACATGGTGAGAAGCCCTAAGAGGCACAAGGCCCTATCTTAACATCAACATCAAAAAATGGAGCTAAGAGTATACACAAAAGGAGAAAAGTAAAGTAGGATGAGGATATGTGTAAAACAAAATGTCCTAAAATTTATTCACAAGATTCAGTATTTACAACCACTTCCCATTTGTGGACATATGTACATTTTTGACTTTGACTATGAAATCTCATCAACAATACGAGAGTTGACTACATTAAAGTTTATTAGAAAGTATTGGAAATTCACAAATGAATCCTTGTCAAACAAGAATTAGTTCAATATAAACTATACAAGTTTTCCATGATTTTAACGTTAAAAACTTAATGCTTCAATTTTCAACCGAAAAAGAATGAATTGGTTTTATATGGTAACTGGATGCTTTATTTTTTAGTGACAGGATAAAATAATGGAAATCCCCGATTGAACCATTTATGCAGCCATAGATAGTCAAATGTTTCCAAACGCAAATTAAAACTAGTAATAACAAGACTAAATAAACATAACTCCTAATATATTGCAATGTCTAACTAAACGATGCCAGCAAAGCCAAGGAAGATAAAATTTATATACCTCAATTTTAATAGGCCCTTTTTATCCTTTCACTTCACTGGCATTATAGTCCATTGGCTCCCAACTCTCACCACTGGGAGGCATGCGGATAGAGTCCCAAGAAAAAAGGTTAATATATCCATCAAGATCACTTACAAAAGCTTCATTTGGATGTTTCCTATGCCCATTCTGTGGGAAAACCAATCAATCGACTAAATGTTGCAAACTAGGAGAATCTACAACTTCTAGAATATGAACATCACCTAGATGTAGGCAAGGATTCTTGGCCATAATCACCTTGCCTCTTACATTTTTGAAATTGTTTTACTATCTCCATAGCTTGATATTCCATGTTTGAGAAAACAACCCTCCAAGGGTGGCCTTGAAACTTTGATGAAACAGTTCCCATATTCCAACTCCCCTATTTCATCTAGGGAATCCATTAACCACCTACCTTGGTGAACAAAAATTCTACATTTTGTCAAAAGCTCTTCTAATTACACCTCTTATACAAGAAACCATTTCTTTTAAATGAGCTTCAATCTATGATGTAAAACCAACACTAAGCATTATTGCAACAATGTTTTGAAAATCTCCTATGCATGATGTTGTCATTATGTCAAATTCCACTTCAACATTTTCAAGCATTTGACTGAGCTTTTCAATGATTGAATATTGTAAATTTCAAAAATCATTGTTAGGCACCAACAAGGATGATAATAAAGCAATAGCAAGGAAATGTGTCCAACTAATTATTTCAAACATTGTATCTTCAAATTCAACTTTATTCATATTTTGTCTCAATGAGAGATTAAATTTACATTGTTGTTCTATTGTCCAAGTTGCAACCAAACCTTTGTATCTACCATACTTGATCTCAAAGGATGAGGGAGGATTGAAATTCAACTACAAAATTTTAGCAAATTCCCTGGCAAGAACCGGTGTAATTTTTCCTATGCCATCAAAGAAGTTGAAACCATTCCATTTAATATCTAGAAGGTCCTCAACATGTTTTGGTGGAACTTCCACTATGAAATAGGTGGAAGAAAATGATTGAACCATGATTGTGGCATGCTTGGAAACATTGTATTTAGGGAATTTCTCCATCCACTTCTTAATTTATTGGACTATAATATCCTCCTCACTAGGAAAGAACCATGCAGAACAATCTCTCGATTGTTTCGAAGAGAATACTATAAACAAGTAGTAACGTCAACATAATTGAAAACCTTTATGGAGTATTTGCTTCACTCACTTAAAAATAATTGTCCTATATGTACTAGAACTAGAAGAAACTATTGAAAATACAACAAGAAAATCTCAGTTTGACTTTGCCTTGGTCAAACTAGAGAAAATTCAAATTTCTATTTCAATAGAAATCTTGGAGGTATTTTACTAAGGTGACATGGCACTTCTCACTTAGATAAATCAGATAATTTGAGTTGGGGAAGCTTGAGTTCAGTTTAGTATGATTGAGTGTTAATTTGTTAGCAATCTATTTCAGTTAAATTGAGTTATTGTCAGTTAAACTAGTTCTAATTGTCAGAAGAACTAGTGGAGGTCAAGTTGTGGAAGTGGAACTTCAACCACACTCTATGATCAACCAATTAACTAATTAATCAACCCAAAATAATTGTTGCATGCAGATAATTTGAGTTACCCAGTTAAGATGGAGATTCCAAGGTAGTTTACTATCATTTGGATCATATTCCCATGTGTACAAGTGGTGCATGAAGTCAGAGGAAGGACCTAGAGGAATTATGCAATTCAATAGTGGGAAATTCTTAAATAATAGGGACAATTTCCAAGTGGAACAATGTAAAGAAATAGGAGTTTGGAGGGCTTGAAAATTGGATAAGTGTCGGCCGGAGAGATTCAGTCAAGCAAATGGATAGAATATACACTTGCAGGGTGTGCTCAAGCTTGAGCAAGCATATGTATTTTATCTCTATTATTTGATTAATGCAATATATATAGTAAGGGATTTTGAGCAGTTGCTTTCCCCTTGATACATATCTGTGCATGTGTGATGTTTCCTTTTGCATGTCTATGATTTGTGTTCTAGATGGTGAATTAAATTCCACGGATCAGTAGAGTAGCTTCAAGTCTTGTGATTTAGTAAATTTCATGCGCAATTTTGAATCTACACATTAATTTCTACATGTCATCGGAGCTTGAATCACTATAGAGCATATATTTCAAAGTTTCCATTGCAGGAGATTCAAATTTTAAGATCAATGTTGTAGGTTTTCTTCAAGATTGAGAAGATGGATTTCAATGGACTAAGGCTAGAGTATTCGTTGAAAGGCACCTCAAAATTTGTTGCATGGAAGGAATGCTTGGAGGAAGTATTGCATGAAAACTGGCTGCTAGAATAAATCAAGAAAAATGTTGCAAAACCCGAATCATTTGATGCTCATAATATTTTTGAGTGGAAGAAATATGTGTCAAAGTCAAGGAGAATCATATTATAGGGAGTATGATATCATATTGTCTCGAATAACCACTAAAAAGAGACTCCGCTCGTGATGTGGAAAGCACTGACTGAATTGTTTGAGAACAATAGGAACTACAGGAAGTTGGCACTCAAGGACAAGATTCAAAGTATCAAGATGCAAAAGAATTACACAATTCCAAAATATTTGAGCAAGTTTACACAATGTCATGATGAACTTGTTGGGTCGATGTTAATGTCCCTAAAGAATACTTGGTATCTCTAGCCCTTTTGGGCCTTCCCAAGAGCTAGAATAGCTATTAAGGTTTAGTAAATGGTAGGGAGAAAATACCAAGTTGGGAGCGCATATGGTCTGACCTAGTACAAGAGGAAATAAGGAAGAATACCAAAGATGAGACTTCATCCAAGGGTGAGGATGAGGAGAATTGTTCCTTGGATGGAAAGGAAAAGAAGGGGAAAGGGAAGAAATCCCAATCTAATGCAGAATCTAGTCAAGGGGGAAAGAAGAAAGACTTGTCCAGAATCAAGTGCTCTCACTGTCACGAATTCAAAAACTATGCCACAAAGTGTCCACACAAGAAGATAAGAAAGAAGGCCTCAGGAGGAGAAACAGGTGAAGCCTTGGCTTCACAATTCAAGCTTGATTTCACTCCCATTGCATGCATGGCCAACACAGTGATGGGAAGCATGTGGTACTTGGAGAGTGGTGCCTAGTTCCATATGATGGGGAATAGAGACTTTTTTATTGAATTGGAGGAGAAAGATCTCCAAATGCACATTGAGATGGGAGATGATGGAAGGTACAACACTACCAAGAATGGTACAATCACCTTTTATAGGGAGTCAGGATCCCTCTCAGAATCAAGGATGTGATGTTTGTTTAGGGTCTAAAGAAGAATCTTGTCTCTGTTGCAGTTTTGGAAGACCATGGTTATTGTTATCACTCCAGGAAGCTCTCCTAGGTTGTAGCTTGGAGATGCATGGTAACATATAAATCTTCAATATTGTTCTCTGAACTATTGGAATGGATGATGGTCTGAATCAAGCCAGATGACTATTTCAACTCTGTTTTCACTTAAGACATGCATGAACACCCTCAACTTTACAAGGCTCTAGACCACTAATTCTCAATAGTTCATAGATTCAGTGGATAGATGGAGAATACTGACTGTACCAGAAGACACATACATAAACACATATGAATGGCCAGCTATAGGGAGTAAATGAAGCTTGCAAATCTAATTTGTCAATGCAAAGATAAGATGACAGTTATCTGGCATTAGACACAGAAGAAAACATGAATAACCTATTCAAGTGCAAGCTTAGAATAGAAGAAAAATGGAAATTGAACATGTAACAACAAAAGAAGCTTATATTTCTAGAATGAAGATGAGAAGCTAGAGTAGTAGAGTATCCACAGTCCCTAAAAGTTGAAGCCTTGTTACTCTGAACTTTCAAATATTTATAGGCTCGAGAGGTCTTAATCTATCCCTTTTGTCTTTAATGACTCGATTCCATGAATAAACACGCATGGGCTCAGAGGTCTCTTTCTCTAACAAAATATTAGCCAAATTCTGGTAATCTTGTTGCACTATCAAGGAGCTCTTTTGTGCCAACGATGCTCCATGATCATTTGTTGGTTTGGCTGTGTTGCACTATTGTCTTTCCCCTTCCAGCCTTCTGTCTCCTGGTCTCTGTCTCCTGGCCTCTGTTCCGTTATGGAATGGGTCTTTGGGCCTTTGAAATCCTTTCAAATACTAACGATGACTGTTTTCCGTTTAATACAAAAAAACGCTGCTACACTGTAAAATCTTGCCAAGCCCCGTTTATTTCATACTTCAAAAGTCCTTAAACACTGTATGTTCCTCTATCGGGTTTGTTCCCAATCGCAGTCGCCTATCGCAAATGGCCAGTTCCCAGTCTTCCCTTTGTATTTTGAAATACGTTGGAAACACTGGAAATACATTAAAAATGGCTCATGATGGACTTCAAATTTTATATATTTCCCTTCACAAACCCTTTCGGGTTCGGGTCTTATCGCATATCGCAAGTTGCTTAGGTCCTGCTCCAAGGTTCCCCTTTTTATTTTAGAAATGCGTTCAAACTACGAAAATGCATTAAAAATGACTTTCCTGCGGATCTCAAAATCCATGTAATAATGCCTATATAGTCGTCGGGTCTGGTTCATCGGATCATATATATAAATATACAAACACCCCGCACCATAATGTTTCCCCGATTGCGATCTACTGATGCGATTGATCACAATTGCATATTTCTCATGCCCTGGGCCAATGGTGAGCGCTCAGTTGTGTTCTCCGATAGCGATCTTGTGATGCAATGTGGGTCGTCGATTTGCGCGCTTGATCGATGGTCCACGTTGCATCACCGATCACCATCGCAAGTTTCATATGGTCTGCGATGATATCCGTTGGTTGCCACCGTCGATTGCGATCCGCCGACTAAATCTGGACCATTGATCGGCCAGATCTGACGGCTACTGTGCATTCATTCCTCAAGCCTCTGCTGCTCTGTTTTTTTACTTCTTCCTTGGGATTTTGACTCCCGATAGTGTTTTTCCGCCTGTTTGAAGGTTTTTCTCTTGCGATTATTTCAATCTTTTAAATGATTTTCAAAGACTCAGAGAGTGTTTTGGATCTACATGGCACTGCACCTCAGGGGCTAACACTGGCTTCTTCTGGGGATGAAAACCTCCCTATGAGGTTTCAAGAATCACAAACCGATGCCTTTCCTGTAAAACCAAAATCAAATCTATCTTCTAGTGTTCCATTGGGCATGGAGTTTATTTTGCATAGAAAATAAAAACTGAAAAACATATTTACAATATCAAGGCTTTAAAGCCTTAAATGAAATAAAGTTTCAAGAACCGCCCATTGACTGGGCCACCAAAAACATCTTCTCCTTCCAGACTGCGCAGAATAAAGGTATTGTTCTACTGAATTTGAGCGATGAAAAACGGACCTGTCCATAAGGAGTTAAACTTACCATGATTACCTTTCTTTTCCTTCAATGCATCCCATTTGAGAACCTAGTCACCAACTTGGAAATTGTCCACTTTTGCCTTCTTATCAAAGGTTTCTTTGATTTTCTTCTGATGAACTTTTGACTTCTCAACTAGTTGCTCTATGATCTGTTGTAATTCAACCAGGTTATTCATTTCATCCTGCTCTTCTTAAAATAATATGGCCACAGGGAGAATCAGCTGGATAGGAAAAACAACATTAGCGCCATAAAATAGCTTAAATGGAGAATTTACTATGGAATTCTTGTTGGTAACTCTGTCAGCCCACAGTGCAAACTTCAACTTGGAATCCCAGCTCTTTTTGTTGTCCTCCAACAATTTTTTTGATTATCCTTACAAGACTCTTGTTAGATGATTCTGCCAGGCCATTTCCTTGAGGATAATATGAGGTAGAATGCACCAATTGAATGCCCATGGATTTGCACATATCCACCAATTCTTTTGCCTTGAAAGTTGTTGCATTATCAGTGACTAGTTTGGTTGGGAAACCAAATCTAGTGAAAATATTCTCATTCAAGAACTTGATGACAACTTGATGATTAGCATTCTTAGTGGGTATAGCCTCAATCCATTTGGTGAAATAATCAGTGGCTAACAAGATCTATTTGTGCTGGCCACTGGAATGTGGATTAATCTCACCTATGAAGTCCAAGCCCCACTGCTAGAAGGGACCATTGATGTGTACTGGCTTCAAGGGCAGAGATTTCAGCTGTTGTCTTCCTACAAACCTCTGACATTTGTCACAAGATTTCACAAAAGAAAACACATCAGAGAACAGAGTAGGCCAATAATACCCAGCTCTCAGGATTTTGTGGGTTGTGGTTTTCCAATAATGATGCCCTCCACAGATGCTAGAATGGAACTGGTGTATGACTTCCATAGATTGTCCTTTATCTAGACATCTCAAGAGGATTCTTGATGGGTCTTTCTAATAAAGCAGGTTTTTATTAATGCAGAATTTGGCTGATATGAGCTTAATGGCCTGGGCTTGACTCAAGCTAAGCCCTGGAGGAACTTCTAGCTTCTGCAAAAAAAAGAGCTATGCTGGAATACCATTCACAGTTGGCTAGATTTTCAACTAGAGACTTATTTTTCTCTTTCTCTTCTGCTGCTTCCTTTGTCTATTGATCACCTGAATTTGTACCCATGCAATTGATGTCTAACAAACTGCAATTTTCCTTAGCCATAAGTTTAGCCAAGCCCTGGTCTTTGACAAGCTTAGTGGGCTTCACCTCTATGTTAAAATCTATGAATTTTGCAATCTATTTAGCTCTCTTTCCATCAATATCTGGTTGAGTTAAGACATCTTTTACTGAGGCTGAAGGTACATATGCAACCACTTTGGAATGTAGAATATAAATTTTGAATGCCTTTAGAGATTTTATGAGAGCATAAGCTTTTTTTTCAATAATGTCATACCTTAGTTCAGCATCCCTCATAGTTTTGCTGAAAAAGGCCACGGGGTGCTCTATGCCTCCATCATTTTTCTGCAACAGAACTGCGACAAGTGTATCATAAGAGGCAAAAGAGAAGATATAAAACTCACTGGTGTAATCTGGATTAGAGTGGGAGCTTCCATGATAGCTTTTTTGATGGCTTCAAAAGAGTTTCTTGTAGCATCTGTCCATTTTATTTATGATCCTTTCTTCAGCATGGAAGTGATGTGCTTTACTAGCTCGGCAAAGTTTGGAATGAACCTCCTTAAAAAGTTAATCTTACCCAGGAAGGATTGAATGTCCCTTTTTGACCTTGGGATGGACAATGTTTGAATTGCTTGAACTCTTGCTAGATCAATCTTCACACCTTCAGCAAAAACAATATGTCCCAGAAGTTTGCCTTCTTCTAGAGCAAACTGTGACTTCTTTGGGTTCATAGAAATTCCAAACTGTTGGCACTTAAGAAACACCTTCTTCAAATGTTGCAAATGGTCCTTGTGAGTGCTGGAAAAGACTGTTATTTCATCAACGTAAATAAGGACAAACTTGTCCTTCTCTCCCACAAAGGCTATGTCCATGGCCCTCTGAAAAGTAGCCCCAACATTCATCAGTACAAAAGGCATCTTGGAGTACATGAAAGTGCCCCAAGGAGTAGTGAAGGCGGTCTTTTCCTGATCTTCTAGATGTACAACAATCTGATTGTAACTTGAAAATCCATCTAGGAAAGACATGACTCTAGCCCCTGAAACTTTTTGCAGCAAGTATTCCGTCTTAGGCAGGGGGTAGTTGTCTTTTTTAGAGCATTTGTTCAGATTTCTGAAGTCAACACAAAGCCTGATTTCTCCATTCTTCTTTCTTACTACCACAAGGTTAGCTATCCACTTTGAATACCTTAGGGGAACTATGATCTTGGCATCCAACAACTTCTTTATTTCTTTCTCAATCAAAGGTAATGAGAGAGGGCTGATAGGTCTTAGTTTCTGCTTAAAAGGGATGGTGTTCTTTTCCAATGGAATCTTATGTTGAATGATGTTTGTGTCATAGGTTTTAAGATCACTGCATTCCCAAGCAAAAATATCAGCAAATTGCTTCATCAGGGTGCCATACTCGGAACTCTGGGTAGAAGACAATTGAGTGGACAGATTTATGTACTTCGGATGGGTTGGACTCCCTATATTATGTTTATGAACAATAGACTCATTTTCTTTTTTGGCAGGTTTATAAGGTACATCGTTATGATCAAACAGCTTCTCTAGAGGCACCGGTCCTTTGGGTATATGGTTACTAGGCAGCTGGACAATTCTTTCCCAGCCAATCTCATCCTTTAGCTTGGACTGGTTGCATTCTTCCATGGTTTCGTTTTCTTGGTCGATGTGCATTTCAGAAAATTCCTCGAATTGTAAAAATCTATTAATTTCATCATTGTCTTCAAAAAATTTCCAATATTTGACATTGTCAGGCACAGATGGTCTATATTTCACCTAAACTTCATAAGTCAATTTAGGAGGCAAAGGAGGAATAAACACGCTAGTAGACACAGCAAGGGAATCAGCAAGTTGGTTTTTCATTCTTGGGATGTAAGAAATGCTGAAAATATTAAAAGATTCCTTAAGCTTCCATACCTCATCTTTGTATGCTTTCAGCCTTGGATGCTTTTCTTGGAACATTTTGTTGACTTGTTGAATGATCAGGTTTGCGTCTCCAAACACTTTCAGACCTTTGATGCCCATTTCTTTAGAAGCATTTAAGCCCAACATCAAGGCTTCGTACTCTTCTATGTTATTCGTGACATGAAAAGTTAATTTGAAAGATAAATGAATGCATTCCTGTGTGGGGGACACAAGGACTACACCCGCCCCTGTAGCTTCCTTAGAGCAAGCTCCATCAAAGAACATGTCCCAAATTTGTGGGCCTTCTTCCTCTGTGATCTGGCAAACTGGTTTCTTAAGATGCATGGAGGCCAACTAAGATTCTTCAATATAAAGAATACACGCTCCAAAATCAGTGTTGACAACATAGATGGGATGATTAGTGGGATTCCTTTCATCAATGATGATATAAGCCAACTGAGCTTCTTTGTATAATCTCCTGCTTTCGCCTCCAAAAACTAGGACAGTGGCGTAGGACAGATCATTTTGTAATGTTCCACCTAATCTCTTGATCAAACCTCTAGAAAGCAACATGCAAAACTTGGGGGGTACATCTGCTACCACAATATCCATCATCATGCTCTTCATGGGCAACTGAGACAAAGTGATGGCTAGGTCCTTGATTAATCCCAGACATTTCACTTTTCTAGAGTCAAAAGAAAACAAGTCATGATAAGGCTTGGTAATGTCAAGACCCAACTCATCCATGACAGCCTTGGGCATTAGATTATGGCTGGCTCCAGTGTCTAGAAGGTAGTTTTGAATGGTTTTGTCATGAATAGTCAGAGAGACATAGAATGATGGGGAGTTGTCCTCATAATTTTCAATCATTGGGTTGAGAACAACAGCTGGTTTGTCATTTTGTAGATTTAAATAGTCAGTGGAGGCTTGGATGGCTTTAGGCTCAAGGGCCTCGAGGATAGATCTCTTGAAGGACTCATTCTCCACTAGTTCAATCAGAGGTATAGGTATTCTTAGCTTCTGAATTTCTAATTGAAAACTAAAAGGAGAAGGAGACTTGTCAAGGCCTCTTACCTCGTGAGTTGGAGCTTTGAGGGTGATGGCATCAACTGCCAGTCGCTTCTGCTTATTAGCTTGTTGTACTTCAGGGACAACAACTATTTGAATAGGAGTTTCCTTGGCATTATTCATCTTCGACCTCAGATTATATCTGTGCTAACCTTCAGTTTGCAGAACAACTTCACCATCCCATTCTTGGTTGATTTGGTCATTGAATAACGAATTTTCATAGGCAGCTGAGGTAAAAAGGAGGCACTGCCTTTGTCTTCCAGACAATGGATCTCATCATCTTCTTCAAAATTCTCTTCTTCCAGGAAAGGGGTCTTCACCCTTTGGTCTTCATTGGCATCTTTGCCTCTTTGCAAAATCTACAACTGCGCATTAGCTCTTCTATATGGATTTGGATTTCTAGGAGCAAAGGTATTAGGAACTCTTCCTTTCCCAGGGTGCTGCTCAACCTTTAATTTGGAGATTTTAGAGGCTAATGACTCTATCATCTTGGTCATTTTATCTATCTTTGGATCTAAAGATGATGAAGACTCACCCTTCTATCTCCTTCTATAGACATTTCCCTTGAGCTTCTCTACGACCATGATGTTTGATTCTACTTCCAAGGCTACATCCTGCATATCAGCCAAAGTAGCACATCACCTCTCCCTCAACAGTAGATAGAAGTCAAAATCAAAGGCATTGGCATAGGTGAGTTTAGCAGAGGTAGTGGTGGGTTTTACTTCAGCTGGTATCCTGCTGTACATGTGGTTAAATCTCTTATTGAAATTAAACAACAACTCACCATTTTGCCTCTTTAAGTTCCCAAACTCGGTGTGGTAGTAGAGTAGATCCTTCTTATCCCCCCAATTCTTTAGGAATGCATCATCTAAAGCCTCAATATCTTCTATAGATCTTGGGGTCAGTTCTCTGAACCATTTTCTAGCCTCTCCATCTAGGTTTTGGACAAAGACTCTCATCCACACATCATCTTCACTAATGTCCAGGTTATCAACATAGCTATAGAATGATTCAAGATGTTCCTCAACTATAACACCTTCAGTCCTAGTGAACTTAGGCCTATACTTATGATATTCTCCAATAGGCATGGCATTCAAAGGAGTGGGTAATACTAGAGGTCCATACCTAGTAGCTATGATTCTTTCCATTTTGGTAGGTTGTGGACCTACCATAGTTGTGGTAGCTCTAAGGGTACTGGAAGTCTGAATGACAGAGGGTTGAGGAGTGACTGATAAGACTAAAGGAGTATGATGGATAGGAGGAGAGGTTTCCTTTGGGCTTGCAACAAAAGGAGAACCTAAAGAATAAGGAGCTTTATGAATCTCTGAGATTTTTTCTTCACTGCTAGTATTATATGCTATACTCTCGACATGTATTTGTTTTATGACAGAATTTTCTTGAAGAGATATAGAATATTGTTTAGATTTACCTGAACCTGATGCTCCTTTCTGCAATACCTTTCTTTCTTTGATGATTTTTTCACGGTCAGGTACTGAGTCAACTTGTGGCTTCTGAGGATTTCTCGGAGTATGCCCCACAAACTGAGCCAGAACTATGAAGTGGAGTCGCCAAGAGGTTCGTCCTCCAGTAGAGTTGCTATAGTAGAGTTTCTAGATAGATGATTACAACCGAGAAAGTGCCCAGCCTTTGTCTATCATCAAAGCTGGATCTGTGTCGACTCCCAGGGAAGCTGAGCTTTAGTCTCCTATCCCCGGCAACAGCGCCAATTATGTTA
The DNA here is from genome assembly GCA_031772625.1 of Pinus tabuliformis. NCBI lineage: Eukaryota > Viridiplantae > Streptophyta > Pinopsida > Pinales > Pinaceae > Pinus > Pinus tabuliformis. The sequence continues at coordinate 634,797,586 of CM062804.1, read as the reverse complement.
TCACTCCAGGAAGCTCTCCTAGGTTGTAGCTTGGAGATGCCTGGTAACATATAAATCTTCAATATTTTTCTCTAAACTATTGGAATGGATGATGGTTTGGATCAAGTCAGATGACTATTTCAACTCCATTTTCACTCAAGACATGCATGAACACCCTCAACTTTACAAGGCTTTAGACCACTAATGCTCAATAGTTTATAGATTCAGTGGATAGATGGAGAATACTGACCGTACAGCAGATGCATACATAAACACATATGAATGGCTAGCTACAGGAAGTAAATGAAGCTTGCAAATCTAATTTATCAATGCAGAGATAAGATGACATTTATTTGGCATTAGACACAAAAGAAAACATGAATAACCTATTCAAGTGCAAGCTTAGAACAGAAGAAAAATGGAAATTGAACATGTAACAACAAAAGAAGCTTATATTGCTAGAATGAAGATGACAAGCTAGAGTAGCAGAGTATCAGGGAAAATTTTAAGAACCCCCCCTAAATTTATAAATATAATAAATGGGCGAATCTCCATGATATATAGGAAAAATGGAAGGTGATTTTATCAATAATATAATATGTATATATAATTTTTTGGCGAATCTCTCACCAGGCATGGCGAATATTTTACTCAATTATAAAATCTTGTAAGATCTTGGCGAGTCTTTCACTAAATAATAAAACTTTGTAAAGTCATAGTGAATCTTAGCATAGGCTACATGCTGGTTTAATTCCCCCATTTAAATAGGCTACATTCCAGGTGAATACCATGGGTCAATACCATGTGCCATTTTGGTGAATACCATGGGTCAATACCATGTGCCATTTTATTTTTATTAATTCTAATATTAGGGTTAATAATGATTTTTTGCATGGTATTAATAACAATCTAGTCCATGGTATTTGTCCCATAGTATTTTGGCCATAGGCTTCACCTAAATATAACCTTTTTTTTGAGTGTTCGTAAATATAAGGTGACTTATGGAGTAAATATAAAAAAATGTTTTGTTTGTTTACCATACCTCTGGTTTATTTATATTTTTATTAATTTACCATACCTCTTTTACAAATATGGTATTTGGCCCATAGGATTCACTTAAATAAAACCTCTTTCTTGAGCCTTCATAAATAGAACGAGGGTTATGGACTAAATATAAAAAGAGGTTTTATTTATTTACGATACGTCTAGTTTATTTATATTTTTATTTATTTACCATACCTTTTGAGTAACTATAAAAGGACGTTTTATTTATTTACCATACCTCCACTTTACTTATATTTTTATTTGTTTACACCCTTACATGTATATAAGGTGACTTATGGAGTAAATATAAAAAATGTTATATTTATTTACCATACCTCTCATTTATTTATATTTTTATTAATTTACCATACCTCTTTTATAAATATGGTATTTGGCCCATAGGATTCACTTAAATAAAACCTATTCTTGAAAATGGGCGAATGGATTCACTTAAATAAAACCTATTCTTGAAAATGGGCGAATGGAAGGTTGTAAGTTCTAATTTCAAGGGCTAAATTTACCTTTTTTACCCTCTCCCTTAAAATAAGGTGGGCTATTTGAGGTGATTTGTAAAAATGTACTATGATACAAAATATTCGCCCACTAAAAATTTAAAACCCCTTAATTTCGCCAAAGGGCGAACATTCGCCCCTAAAATTATCCTTGCAGAGTATCCACAATCCCCAAAGTTGAGCCCTTGTTACTTTGAACTTTCAAATATTTATAGGCCTTTCACAATGCTCTCAAGCCTTCTGAGGCTCAAGAGGTCTTAATCTATCCCTTCTGTCTTTAACGACTCGATGCCATGACTAGACACGAATGGGCTCAGAGGTCTCTTTCTCTAACAACATATTAACCAAATTCTAGTAATCTTGCTACCCTGTCAGGGAGTTCACTCGTGCCAATGATGCTCCATGATCATTTGTTGGTTTAGCTGTGTTGTGCTGTTGTCTTTCCCCTTTCGACCTTCTATCTCCCGGTCTCTATCTCCTGCTCTCTGTTCTGTGATGGAATGGGTCTTCGGGCCTTTGAAATACTTTCAAATACTAACAATGATTGTTTTCCATTTAATATAGAAAAATGCTACAACAATGTAAAATCCCGCCAAGCTCTATTTATTTCAGACCTCAAAAGTCCTTAAACACCATCTGTTCCTCTATCGGGTCCGTTCCCAATCACAGTCGCCTGTTGCAAATGGACAGTTCCCAGTCTTCCCTTTGTATTTTGAAATATGTTGGAAACACTAGAAATACATTAAAAATGGGTCATGATGGACTTCAAATTTTATATATTTCCCTTCACGAACCCTTTTGGGTCCGAGTCTTATCGCTTATCGCAAGTTTCTTAGGTCTTGCTCCAAGGTTCCCCTTTGTATTTTATAAATACGTTCAAACTGTGAAAATGCATTAAAAATGACTTTCCTGCGGATCTCAAAATCCATGCAATAATGCCTATATAGCTGTCGAGTCTGGTTCATCAGATTGCAGATATAAATATATAAAAACCTTGTGCCATAATGTTTCCCCAATTTCGATCCACTAATGTGGTTGATCGCAACCGCATATCGCTTATGCGCCGGGCCAATGGTGAGCACTCTGTTGTGTTCTCCGATAGCGATCCTGCGATGCGATGTGGGTCGTCGATCTACACGCTTGATCGATGGTCCACGTTGCGTCATTGATCGCCATCGCAAGTTTCATACCATTTGTGCTGATATCCACCGGTTACCACTGCCGATTTTGATCCGCCGACTAGATCTGGACCGTTGATCGGCCAGATCCGATGTCTCCTATGTATTCATTCCTCAAGCCTCCGCTACTCTATTTTTTTACTGCTTCCTTGGGTTTTTGCCTCCCGATAGTGTTTTTCCGCCTGTCTGAAGGTTTTTCTCTTGCGATTATTTCGATCTTTTAAATGATTTTAAAAGACTTAGAGAGTGTTTTGGATCTACTTGGCACTACACCTCAGGGGCTAACAGTTATGATGTGATCTTCAACAAAGAAAAGACATTCCTGAGTGATTTGTAATTATGAAAACTTGAAGGTGATATACAAATTTCAAGTGAAATTTTATGTATTTTGGGTAATGGATCAAGTTACAAAACACATAAAAAATTGATTTTTAAACTTAGTTAATAGCCAAAACAGAGATAAAATGCCATATCAGAAACACATAACAACAAACATGATAAAGGAGTTCACCCCTCTCCTGGGCTACATCTCCTAGTCCAACTTCTAATGCAAGGCATCTTTCATTAAGTGCTCAAATTTGTGTTTACAAGCATTTACAATGATCAAAATGCAAAAATGATGTCTCCAATGGATCTAAAACTGTAAAAAACCTCCATCTGGGCTCTTTCTGCACATCATTTGGCCAAAAACTAAGAAAGTTATGCTTCTTCCAAATTGTTTCCCATTTTTCACAACTAACCATTCTCTAATTTGGCCCACACCTGCCCTGAGTGCCCCAAACTCAGAATCAACACACTAACCTGGCCTACAATCCCGCCCAATGGGTGAAATTTTGATATAGTTAAATGTTCCATTCACCCCTACTTTACAAATTTTGTGGTCGTATGCGGGCACGTGCCCAAGGGTTCACCCACCCCATCGACCGACCCCCAACGAATTAGATACGGGTCATATAATGGCGCATATGACTAGGCTTGGTGCAGAAATTCCCACACATGCCAAATTTATGAAGGTCGTGGTCATATTAGGGTGCATGTGCCCTGGGGCTGGCCCCCTCCAAATCTCTCGCAACAGTTACATGGTGTCCTCCGTTGACAGGGGTGTGGCCATAGGGCTGGGGCTAAGACCTATCCCTTAGTCATGCCCCATGGTTATGTGGGCACGGGGATTAGGGTTGGGGCTTAGCCATGGCCCCAACCACCAAACATAAAATGCACCAAATTTAAATGAAACCCGTGACCTTAGGTTGTTAAGTAACATGTGTGATGGTGCGATGGTAGTTGGTATTACTACTCAGTGGAAGGTCTATTGTTCAAATATTGTGGGGTGTTTTAGCCCCCATACAAAATTTAACTGCCACCTGGAGGCCATGTGGCAACCTCCCATTGGTCCATTTGGCCTCCCACCATTGGTCCTTCCAAAACACAGTCAGCTCCAAATATTTATAAAAAAATTGTACCCACCAATTTAAAAATAAAAAATATGAGCCAATCAAAATTAACCATTTTTGGACCAATTTGGAGAGGCCAAGTGGCAATGTGCCACTGGGCCAAAATGTACAATCACCTTGTCAATTCTTCAAATTTTTACCTCTTTGAGAATTCGATCAAAACACAATATTAGGAGCATATGATATCGGTTTTTAACGATTCAAGTTGCCATGGGTTCAATTCACTGAGATCTATCCAATGGTACAATTTTTAAGATATATTGAGCACTAAATTAATCCATTGGGTCACTCCTCCCCATTGGAAGCTTTTGGACCTCAAAAATACTATTTAGCTTTGATTGGATTTGTGCCTTTGAGACCAACACGAAGGTACTCCACATTACCTCATTTTGAAGTTCTTGTTCTTTTGTCAAGGATGGTATCTTGTTGCAATTCTTCAAGAAATTCTAGAGAGAAATATTCTATTGAAGGAATTTGAACATGCTCTCCTTGATCATCAATCAAAGGAGGATCATATAATCTCAAATTCTCAACATTAACAATTGCATACATTTGCATATAAGGAAGCAAATCCAAACGAAAGGAATTTTTACCAATCTTTTCTAGAATCTTAAAAGGTCCATACCCTATTGGTTTTAGTTTTTTTTACCTTCTCCTTTAAGCCTCCCCTTGCTAATGTAAATCCAAACTTCATCTCCAATTTGAAAACTATGGTCAACACAATGCTTATCATGCCTTGTCTTGTACTTGGCTTGGCTCTTTTCCAGTTGTTCTTGAACCATCTGATGCACCAATTGAACTTGTTCAATGAATCACTTGGCCTTATCAATGTCACTATGACCATCAATAGAAAAATCTTTCCCAAAGATAAAATCTGAAGGATATTTTGGTAAGTAACCAAAGCATGCCTCAAATGGAAATATTTGAGTCGATGAACGCTTTGCCTGGTTATAAGCATGGTGAATGTAGTGTAAGTGTTCATCCCAAAGCTTGGGATGTTTGCTGCAATAACCATGAAGAAGACGTACTAGCGTTTTGTTCACCACTTCTGTCTGACCATCGTTTTATGGATGTAATGTTGTGCTCTTTCTCAACTTGGTGTCCATGAGTTCCCATAATTTTGACCAAAATTTCCTGACAAATCGAGAATCTTGATAAGAAATAATGGATTTGGGAAACCCAAAATGTACCCATACATGTTGAAAGAACATTTTTGTAGTCTGTTCAACTATAACCAACTTCTTACAAGGCATCAAAATAGACATCTTGCCGAAACAATCTAGCACAACATAAAGATAATCAAGACTTTTTTAGACATAGACAGTCCTCCTACAAAGTCCATAGAAACACTTTCCCAAGGACGGGAAGGCATTGGAAGTGGAGTATACAATCCTAAATTTCTATTGTTAGGCTTACTTGTATCACATAAAGAACATCCTCTTACATATCATGACACACTTTCATTCATTCTAGGTCAATAACGATACCTTTGTAATTGTTTCACCATCTTGCCTACACCAAAATGGTTAGCAATAAGAGAAGTATGCGCTTCCCTTATGATGTTGACTCTTTCACCCTGTGGAATGCATATCTTTCCAAGATGATACAAAATTTTATGATGCACATGGTAATCAATTCCTCTACTTTGTTTCCTTGACACAAAGTTTCATATACATCTTTAAAGTCATCATCTAAAGCATACTATTCAACATAGCTCTCATGCATGATAGAATTATTCTTAAGAATAACTAAAGCACTAACAATTGGTATAGAAATCATGTCAACAACCTTCTTATAGATACCTTTCTTATACCTTATCACCAAGTGGAATTGCTACAAGAAACCCATCCATCTGAAGTGCATCACTTGATGTAGCTTAGTTTGTGATTGCAAGTATTGCAATGGTTGCTGATCAACGTGAATAATAGTTTCCTTTCCCATCAAATAGTGTTTCCACTTTTTCACACTTTATACCAATGGAAAGAGTTCCTAGTCATATGTATGATAGTTAATTATTGCACCATTAAAAGTTTCAAAATGATAACATAGGGGATTACCATGTTGCATCAAGACTGCTCCCATGGCACAGTCACTTGCATCTATTTGGATATCAAATGGTTGTCTTAAATCAGGAAGTGCAAGAATTGGAGTTGTGCTGATTCTCTCCTTCAATGCATCGAAGGCTTTCTGCTGCTTGCCTCCCCACTGAAATACCCACTTTATGCTTGTCAAGGCATGTAATGGAGATGCAATTGAAGAAAAGTTAGAAATGAACTTTCTCCAATATTGGGCTGCTACCAAAAAGATTCTAACCTTAGTTACATTATTGGGCTTGGGCCAGTCTACAATTAATTTGACCTTTGAGGGCTCTATCTTCAATTCACCCCCTCCAACAATATGTCCCAAATACACTAATGAGGTCTTTCCAAACTCACATTTTGACATATTTAAAAACAATTTTTCTTTCTTCAATACATCTAAGACTTGCCTAACATGCCTAGAATGTTCTTCATGGGTTTTACTAAATATCAATATGTCATCTAAGTAGTCAATTAAAAAATCATTAAGAAAAATCCTTAAGACATCATTCATAACTCTCATGAATGTTGCAGAAGCATTACAAAGCCCAAATGGAATAACCAACCATTCAAACAAACCTTGCTTTGTTTTGAAAGTTGTCTTCCATGTGTCTCCTTCAACAATCCTAATCTGATGATAACTAGTTCTCAAGTCCAACTTAGTGAAATACACAACATATTTCAACTAATCAAGTAAATCATCAATTCAAGGAAGAGGGTAACAATTATTTACCGTAATCTTGTTCAAGGCTCTAAAATCTACACACATGCGCCATGTACCATCTTTCTTTGGTACTAAAACAATTGGTGACCTGCATGGTGATGTGCGTGGTCTAATGATCCCTTTGTTAAGAAATTCTTGGATTTCTCTTTTGATTTCTTCATTCTTCATGGCTGGCATCCTCTACATGCCAATGTTTGGAAGAGGACAGTCTTTCTGCAATTGGATCTCATGTTGGATTCATCTTTTAGGAGGAAATCCTTTGGGTTTCTGAAACATCTCATCATAGGTGTTAATAACATCATACAAATCAGATTTTAACTTTGCATCACATCCTTGGAAGGCTTCATTTTCAACATTATCTTTTTTTTAATCATCAAGAGTACAAAGTTATTACTAGCATTAACAAGCCTTTTCATTTGTCCAACATTCACAAGTGATAAATTCAACTTCTTGCTATGTGCTCTAACAATGTACTCAACCCCATATTTAAACAAGTGATATTTGTTCTCATGGCGATGAAAGATGGCTCTCCTATCATATAGATATGGGCTTCCCAAAACAATACCACAAATGTCAAGTGGAATGACATCAAGCTCTACCTCATCTATAAAATTTGCAGTGATGGAAAATCTCAATTTACATATTTTTGTCACATGCAATTTTGCATTGTCACATATCCAACCTAAAGGATAAGGTTTAGGATGTGGAGTGGTTTCCAAATTCAATTTCTTAACAATGTCTTCAGAAATAAGGTTTTCTTGTGATCCACTATCAAATAATGTATCTATCTTGGTATGTTTTGAAATGACTCTAATGTGGAAAAGCTCCATTCTTTATTTTTCATTTTGAGTTTCAATGGGTTTGCTAGAAGAACTAGTACTTGCAATTGAATCCTTACCTTGTAATCCCATGGCTATGATTTTTGTTTCATCTCTGGAATCAGATCCTAGATCTTGTTGTGTAGTTGCAACAATCTTTTCTTTCTCCTTGTTATTAAAATTTTTGGGTCTAATATTAGGATAAATTTTCCAACAATGGTCTGCATCATGGCCTTCTTTAGAAAAAGTTTACATGTGAGTTTTTCTCCTTCTTTCTTGACTGAATCATTCTTTTTATCCTTTCCTTTAAACTTCCCTTTTCCTTTTTCTCCAAACTTGAATGACTTCTCACTAGTTTCTTTAGAAACTTTTTTCCCTCTTGCTTCTAAATGAGTTGCTTGTACACAAACTTCATCTAGTTTTGTAGTGTTAAACATGAGAATGGTGTGTCTCAAGTAACTATGTAATCCTCCAATGTATTTGAGTAAAGTTTCTTGAGAAGACAAATCTATACCCAAAATCAAAGCTCTTTTCCTAAATTCTTGAGTATAGCTTTGCACATCTTGTCCCTTATCTTGCCTAAAGTTTTTCCAATCCATTAGATCCTTTTGCATGTATGATAATGGATAAATTTTCCTTCTTATTGCAACAACAAAATCATTCCAAGAGGATAAAACCTTACCATGTTTATTTTTTATCTTGAGTTTTGGCTTCCCACCAAATAAGTGTTGCACCTTCCAATATAAGAGAAGCAGGCTGAATTTTGATCTTATCATCCTTGATTCTTTGTATCCTGCAATACACTTCAATATGATGAATCCAATTATCTAATTTCTCAAAATTTACCTCTCCACCATACATAGGAAATTCAAACTTAATGTCAAGCTTTAACAAAGTAGTTTTACCATGTATTTTTGGAGAATTTGGAGGTGTTTGTGAAAGGGTTGAAGAAGTAGGAGAATATGAGGATGAGGATGGAGGTGAAGGTGGTGGTTTGTCACTATTACCTCCATTCTCTTTTGGAGGCTTATCTCCTCCTCCATATTCTTTTGAAGGTTTTTAGCTCTCTCCATATAACCTTTAATTCCTCTCTTCATAAAGAACCTTTACCATTTCAGACATCTCGAAGAAAACTTTTTTGAAAGTTATTTCATCTTCAGACATCCCTTCAAGACCTTCTTCACGTGCCATGACTATTGAAGCTTCAAGCATGTTTTTTCTGCTTAAAACAATTTGAGATCTTGGCTCCACAAGTTCTCCTTCTTCACTTTTAAGCTTCAACCTTGTAAGCATCAGAAAAACACTTGCAAACAAAATCAAACCTTCACAAAACCTTGAGCTTTGATACCAAAATGATCTGTAATTGAAAACTTGAAGGTGATATATAGATTATAAGTGAAATTTTATGTATTTTGGGTAATGGATCAAGATAAATAAATAAATAAATAAAAAATTATTATTATTATTTTTGAACTTAGTTAACAACCAAAATAGAGACGAAATACCCTATCAGAAACACATAACGACAAACATGATAAAGGATTTCACCTCTCTCCTGGACTACATCTCCTACTCCAACTTCCAATGCAGGGCCTCTTTCATTAAGTTATCAAATTTGTGTTTACATGGTTTTACAATGTTCAAAATTCAAAACTGATGTCTCCAATGGATCCAGAACTGTCAAAAACCCCCATCGAGGCTCTTTCTACACCTCATTTGGCCAAAAAATAAGAAAGTTATGCTTCTTCCAAGTTTTTTCCCAATTTTCACAGCTATTCATCCTCCAATTCGGCCCAAACCTAGCTTGAGTGTCCCAAATCCAGAACCGGCACATAAACTTGGCCTACAATCCCACCTGATGAGCAATATTGTCAAACAGTTAAAGTGTCCATTAACCCCCACTTTTTGAATTTTGTGGTCATATGGGGGCACGTACCAAGGGGTTGGGGATAACCGCCCGTCCCATTGACCGACCCCCAACGAATTAGATAAGGGTCATACAATGATGCATATGACAGGGCTTGGTGCTGAAATTCTTGTGCGCACCAAAGTTCTAAAGGTCGTGGTCATATTAGGGTGCATGTGCCCTGGGGCTGGCCCCCGCTCTACGCCCTATGGGTTGGCCCCCTCTCAAGCTCCCGGGACGGTTACATGGTGTCCTCCATTGACAGGGATATGAATATGGGGCTAGGGCTAAGCCCTGGTCCTTGGCCCTGCCCCATGGTTATGTGGGCATGGGGGCTAGGGATGGGGCTTAGCCCCAACCCAACCTCCAAACATAAAATGTGCCAAGTTTAAATGAAACTCATGACCTTAGGTAGTTAAGTAACATGTGCAATGGTGTGATGGTAGTTGGTCTTGCTACTCGGTGGAAGGTCTGGTGTTCGAATCCCATGGGGTGCTTTGACCCCCATATAAAATTTTAATTGCCACCTGGAGGCCATGTGGCAGCCTCTCGTTGGCCCACATGGCCTCCCACCATTAGTCCTTCCAAAACATAGTCAGCTCCAAATATTTATAAAAAATTCATACCCACCAATATTAAAAAAATTAATTCTGAGCCAATCAAAATTAACCATTTTTGGACCAATATGGAGAGTCTAAGTGGTAGCATGCCACTGTCCCAAACTGTACAATCACCCTGTCAATTCTACAAATTTTTACCTGTTTGAGAATTCGATCAGAACGCGATATCAGGAGCATACAATATCGGTTTTGAGTGATTCAAGTTGCATTGGATTTAGATCACTGAGATCTATCCATGGTACATGTTTCGAGATCTGTCGAACACTTATTTTGAGCACTAAATTGATCCATTGGATCATTGAGACACATAACCATGGAACAAGTGAAGAAGATCAGGGTTCGAGTGAAGATCCTCTACAAGCTAGATGTGGAGGATTGTGTTGCATTGAGCATAAAGGCAGATAAGGTGCATAGGCACACTATCAAAGAACTTTAGCATAAAATACTTGGCCACTTGCATCATGATGCTTTGAAGATAATGCAATAGATTACCACAAGCCTCCCCAAAGGAGTACTAGAGCAACATGATAGATGAAAAGGGTGTACCTTGGGGAAGTACACAAAATCCACTTTCCATGATTGGGACAACAAAGAACATGTTGCCCTTGAAAGGATCCACTCTGATGTCTATGGAACTTTCTCGATAGCCTCCACCACCAGGCACAAATATTTTCTCACCTTTATTGATGACTTCTCACAAAATTGTTGGATATTTTTCATGCGGAATAAGGATAATACTTTCTCCAAGTTCTTAGATTTCAAGGCCCTGGTGGAGAAATAAACATGAAAGAAGCTGAAGGCTCTCAAGAGAGATAATGGAGGTGAGTACATGTCGAATGAGTTTAATTGTTTTTTTGCAAAAGAAGGTATTTAATGAGAGTTGACAACACCCAAAAATAGAATGGGGTGGATGAGAGGAAGAACCGTAGCATTGTGGGAGCAACACGAGATATGTCACATGAGAAAAGCCTACCTCTACACTTATGGGATGAAGCATGCAACACAACGATCTCTTTGCAGAACAAGAGTCCTCATCAAATTCTTGGCATGATCACACTGGAGGAGACTTTCTCGGGAAGGAAGCCAGATGTGTCGCACTTCAAGATTTTTGATGCCTCTATTTACTACCATGTCTCCAAATAATCAAGGAAGAAATTAGAGCTGAAAATAGAATTGGGGGTATTTTTTTGTTACACAGAAAATCCCCACAACTACCGTGTGTACTTTCCATCCCTCAGAATGAAATTTGTGTGAAGAGATGTAAAATTTGATGAAGACAAATTCATGTAGTGCTCTCTTGAGAGGGAGCTTCAGATCCCACTATAGGATGATATTTTAGCTCCAAAGGAGGAGCCTTAGGATGTTGTGGAGTAGCCACAAGTTGAGGAGCAGAGAATGGAGACAACCACTCAAGGAGAACCATCTAGAGAAGGCAATAAAAGGACTAGAGAAAATGAGAGACTTGTGCATGATGGGGGGAGAATGTGGGTGCTCCTTCAAATCAACGCAGATAGGGAAGGTCACCAGATCGGTACATTGGCTACATGGCTCTAATGACTAAGCTAGTAGAGACCGAGCCATCCTATTTTGAGGAAGTAGTAGAGGAACCAATATGGGTTGATGCAATGGTGGATGAGTATGAATCCATTGTAAAGAAAAATGTTTGGGAAGTGGTCCCAAGACCAACATACAAATTAGTTATGGGTTCAATATGGATCTTAAAAGTGAAGAAGGTAGCATATGGAAGAATATAAAAGGCCAAATTTGTGTCAAAGGGATACTCTCAGGTTGAGGGGATTGATTATGAGGAGATCTGTGCTACTATAGAAAGGTACTCATCCATCAAATCAATCCTTTCTCTAGTTACACAGATGGGGTGGAAGATCCACCAGATGGATGTGAAAAAAACATTCCTCAATGGAGTTATTGAGGAGGAGGTGTATATTGAGAAAATAGAAGGCTTCAAGACTTTTGATTGAGAGTATCGTGTGTTCATACTCAAGCGAGCATTGTATGGTCTCAAGCAAGCATCTCATGCTTGGTGCACTCGGATCAATAACTATCTCACTGGTTTGGGCTTCACCAAAAGCAAAGAAGATGGAAACCTTTATCATATTTTGGTAGAAGGTAAATTGTTGATGATTGTTTTATATGTTGATGACTTGATTTTGACTAGTGATAAGCAATTGATAAGATCTTGCAAGGCGGACCTTACAAGAGAGTTTGAGATGAAGGACATGGGCCTCATGCACTACTTCCTCATATTGGAAGTATGGCAAGGTGATGGGGAACTTTTTTTTATCTCAAGGCAAGTATACCAACGAGATACTTCATAGGTTCTGCATGGACAGGTGAAAACCCACGAAGACTCCTCTAGCGACCAACTGGAGGAAAGAGGATGACACTTTAGGTGAGGAAGTGGATGCGACTATTTAGCGACAGTTGGTGGGTTCACTCATCTATCTTGTGAACACACGATTAGATATGTGCTTTGCAGTCAACCAATTAGGCCAAGCTATGGTTTGGCCAACCAAACTATTTTTGAGGGAAGTTAAGCATGTTCTACAGTACCTCAGAGGCACTACTCAGTTTAGACCTTGGTACAGATGAACAGAGGGAGTGAAGTTGTGTGGATTCACAAATGCATATTGGGTGGGGAGTCCATTAGACCAGAAGAGTACATCAGGTGGAATTTTCAGTGTTGGGTCTGCAACGGTTTCTTGGTACAACAAGAAGCAAAGATCTATGACACTCAACTCGGTAGAAGCCAAATACATGGTTGTTAGTCAAGCAACATGTGAGGCGATCTGGATGAGAAAGATGCTTGTTGGCTTGTTTGGTTAGATGATGGATCCAACTGTGATTTACTATGATAATTAGAGTTTCATCAAACTCAAAGAAAATCCTTTTTTCACAGTTGATCTAAGAATATTGATATCTGGTATCACCATCTATAGGATTGTGTGTAAAGGTGGATTATGTTGTTGCAGTACATTCTGAAAGAGGAACAAGACGTTGATATTTTGACAAATGCCTTGTCAAGAGGGAAGTTCAAGTTCCACATGTTTAGGATAGGGGTGGTTGATAATCCCTTTATTACTGAGAGGGACTGTTGAAAATACAACAATAAAATCTCAGTTTGACTTTGCCTTGGTCAAACTAGAGAAAATTTGAATTTTTATTTCAACATAAATATTAGAGGTAGTTAACTGAGGTGACATGGCACTTATCACTCAATAAACTTAGTTAAATTGTTAGGTCCCTATAATACTAGTGATCACCCCATTACTATTGTAGTTGTATCCCTTATTAATATTGTTGTGCCCCTATTGTCCTCATATTTTTATTATTGTGCCCCATAGAATCCCTCTATTGTTATTTTTGTGCTTTATATTATTATTGTTAGGTCGGCTGGGTTATATTGTGACTCCTTAGACTCCTATATATAGAAAGGAGGTTATGTCATTTGAATCACCCAAGAATTGTTCATTTATGTAATCTAAAGGAGGTTTCCCCCTCGAAGAGGCTGAATTCTAAGGCGTTGATCTATCCATTCTATCTTTTTTTGAGTTGGTTTCATAACATTTGGTATCAGAGCTTTGGATTCTAGGGTTTCGTTGCTCCAAAGGTGATCGTGGCATTTTCAATATAACTTTTTTTTGTGACATTTCAGAAGCTAAAAAAAAAACCCATTTGAGAAGAAATCACACTGAACCTCGGATCCAAATTTCAGAGTTTTTCGTGCTATATTTGCGGAGATATGATTTGAGGAAGTTGGTCTTTTTGCAGACTCCTGAATTACATTCCAAACAAGTGACCTGGGGAAAATCATCATAACTTTCTCTCTGAGCATCGGATGGAAATTTCGTAACAAGGTACAGAAAGAGAACGGATTTTAGTTTCTTGTATATATTTTTCAGAGAAAAAGGTCGAAACAGTGACTCGTGGAACGTCGTACAAGTTCGCTCTACTGAACTAGTCTATAATCAGGTCACTGTGGGAGATTTGGCATAACTCTTCCTTGGAGAATCCAATTTGGATCAGACTGGTGGCATTTGAAAGAGGACACAGAGAACTACGGCAGGTCACAATTTCAGAACTAGATGATCTGAAATTACAGAGGTACATCAGAGGCAATATCGAGCTCCTAGAAAGTGAAAAAAGGTGTGTAGATTTTTTTTAAATTTTTCTTAAGCTTGGTTTGAAAAATTATTTTGAAGAATTCAAAGGGCATAGTAGAGCATTATTATTGGTAATTGATGCCTCGAGGAAAGAAAATTCAAACACCTAGTAAGCAACCTGAAAGCCCTAGCATGACTCATGAAGAAGAGGAAGAAATGCTACATGATATATCAAAATTACAAGACCAAGTGCAACAAATGTCACTCTCACAAAAGCTAACAGAAGCTAAGATAAATGGTGTGGAATCTAAGATAAAGGGAGTGGAATCTAAGATGAATGGCATGGAAGCTAAGATGGATGATTTCAAGATAGATTTGAAGACAGGCACGGAAGATTTGAAGACAGATTTGACAAAGTTTCTACAAGAAATGCTTACTAATGGTGAAAGGGTAGTAAAGGAAACTCATGATGAGAACAAAAGAAATGTTAATCATGATTTCATAAACTCTAATGTTGGACCGTAGACCCACCATATTCCAAAAATCGATATGAGGAAGTTTGATGGCAAGGATCCCGCAACATGGATATTACAAATGGAGTAATTCTTCGATCTCAATAATGTGCAAAATACAAAAAAGGTACATATTGCAATTTTATATTTGGAACCAAATCAGTTTGTATGGTATCAATGGCTTTGCTCTCATAAAAAAATTATCACTTGGGCAATTTTTACGGAAGAATTGACAACACATTATGAGGATACAAAAAGCAACACTTTTTTTAGCCAATTGATAAGTCTCAAACAAAAGGGTTCAATAATGGAGCACATTGAGGAGTTCCAAAAATTGAACATAAGGGTAAAAAATATTCCATAGGAGCATAGGATTGATGTGTTCATAGGGACTTTAAAGGATAATATCCAACATGATGTTCGCCTTTGGGAACCTTATTCATTAGAGAAGGCATTCAGGTTAGCAAGAAAAATGGAAAGAAAAATTATGGCAACCAGGAAGCATACCACTCACAACTATAAAGATGAAAGTGTTGTTGCCCCTAGTCTTCCACAACCTATAAGATTGACACCACAAAAATTGGAAGAAAAAAGAGCAAAAGTGTTTTGTTACAGTTGTGATAGCAAATATACTAAAGGTCATAAGTGTGCTGAGAAGAAATTATTCTACATCGATTGTGAAGAGGAAGAAGAAAAGGAGCAAGAAAGGTCAAAAGAAGAGGATATACTCCAGGAACAAAACCTAGATAAAGAAGAAATGAATCCAACCATATCTTGTAATGCATTAGCTAGAATTACCACTCCTCAAACCATCAAGATAGAAGGACAAATCAAGAAGAAAAAGGTAATAGTGTTGATTGATTCAGGAAGTACCCACAATTTTATTCATTGTAAGATAGCAAAAGAATTGAATTACTTCCTATATCTAGCACCAGAGTGTCAAGTGATGGTTGCAAATGGAGGAACGATAAATTTCTCTGGAAATTGCCATAATATCAAGCTATCCGTGGGATAATATGTATTGAATAGACTAATGCTTTCCATTCCAATGGGAGGTGCTGATGTAGTACTAGGAGTCCAATGGCTACAATTCTTGGGTACAATAGCTTTTAATTTTCAAGAACTTTTCATGAAATTTTCTGTGGAAGGAAAGGAAGTTGAATTAAGGGGTATTGCAGGGAAACCGGGAAAGTTAATCAGCTCTAACGGTATGACAAAGATTCTAAAAAAGGAACAAAGAGGTGTAATTGCACAATTATGTTCGCTAGATGTTTCCACATTGGAATCATCTATTTCTCCAGATCTCCAAAAAGTCTTGGACAATCATTCCAAGGTATTTGAGACTCCCAAAGGTCTCCCACCTATTCGTGATCATGATCATGCTATTCATCTGATTCCAGGAAGTTTTCCTCCAAACATCAGGCCATACAGATATCCCTATGCCCAAGAGAGTGAAATTGAACGTATGGTTACAGAAATGCTAGAGGCGGGTATAATTCAACCTAGTCAAAGTTCTTTCTCTGCTCCAGTAGTATTGGTGCACAAGAAGGATGGATCATGGTGCATGTGTCCGGATTATAGGGAGCTCAACAAGCTCACTATTAAAGATAAGTTTCCCATTCATGTCATTGATGAATTACTGGATGAATTGCATGGATCAATTTACTTCACCAAGTTGGATCTTCATTCAGGATATCATCAAATCAGAATGAAGACTGAAGACATTCCGAAAATAGCATTTAGAACTCATGAGGGTCATTATGAATTTTTGGTCATGCCTGTTGGCCTTACCAATGCACCTTCTACATTTCAAGGTTTGATGAATTCCATTTTTAAACCCTTAGAAAATTTGTGTTAGTATTTTTTGATGATATACTAATCTACAACAAGTCTTGGAAGGATCATGTTGAACATGTTGACAGGGTGCTACAACTATTGGAGGAGAAACAATTATATGCAAAAAGATCCAAATGCTTCTTTGGAGTACAAGAGGTGGAATATCTGGGTCATATTGTATCTCATGAAGGAGTTAAAGTAGACCCTAGCAAAATTAAAGCCATTAAGGAATGGAAAATCCCCACATCCATAAAGCATCTGCGAGGATTTCTTGGGTTGACATGGTATTATCGGAAGTTTGTTAAGAATTATGAGAGAATAGCAGCACCTCTAACAACATTATTGAAGAAAGATGCATTTTCATGGACTCCATAAGAAACAAAGGCCTTCAAACATCTTAAAGAGGCAATGCACCAAGCACCAATCTTAGCTACACTGGACTTCACAAAAACCTTTATTATGGAATGTTATGCTTCAGGAAATGGAATTGGTGTTGTTTTAATGCAAATGAAAGACCCATTGCTTTTGAAAGTCGTCCAATCAAGGGAAAGTTTTTACACAAAGCTATTTATGAGAAGGAAATGTTGGCAATACTCTATGCACTTAAGAAATGGTGACCCTACCTAATGGGAAGACACCTCAACGTAAAAACGGATCATGATAGCCTTAAACACTTTTTAGAGAAAATATTATCCTCTGAAGAGCAACAAAAGTGGGTCACAAAGATGTTGGGTTATGACTTTGAAATCATCTACAAAAAAGGGAAGCAAAATGTGGTGGTAGATGCACTCTCAAGAAAGGATGAGGATGTGGAAGGATTGTTGTGCGCCATTTCTATTATCCAACCAGATTGGATAAAAGAAGTAAGGGAGGAATGGAAGAATGATGAAGAAGTGTGGGCACTTATTCGAAAGTTACAACAAGATTCCAGTACATCTGATACATTTAGCTGGCCAAATGATTCGTTATGGTACAAAGATCGCTTATACCTCTATAAGAATTCCCAACTAAAATAAAAGATTCTTATGGAATTACACACTTCTTCCTTAGGAGGGCACTCGGGATTTTTAAAAACTTACCACAGGGTTAAGAAGGAATCTTTTTGGGATGGCCTTAAATCAGATATTCAAAAGTTTGTGATGGAATGTTTAGTTTGCCAACAAAATAAAGTTGAAAAAATTAAGACATCGGGTCTATTACAACCTTTATCCATTCCAAGCCAACGTTGGGAGGAGGTTTCAATGGATTTTATCACAGGTTTACCCAAGTCTCAGGGAAAGAGTGTCATCATGGTGGTAGTTGACAGACTTACCAAGTATGCACACTTTTGTGCATTATCACATCCATTTAAAGCCAGTACAGTTTCTTCTGCATTTGTGGAAACAATTCAAAAGCTACATGGAAACCCAAAGATTATTGTAAGTGATAGAGATCCCATTTTCACTGGAAATTTTTGGACAGAATTATTTTCTTGTCTTGGTACTCAGTTAGCTCATAGCTCATCTTATCATCCTCAATCTAATGGGCAAACTGAGATAGAAAACAAATGTTTGGAAGGATATCTTTGTTGCTTTGTATCTGATAAACAGACACAATGGGTCAAATGGTTGCCTATGGATAAATGGTGGTATAACACTTCCTTCCATACAGCAACAAAAATGACCCCATTTATGGCACTTTATGGATATCAGCCACCATCCATCACATCATATTTAAGAGAAAATTCTAAGGTTCAACCAGTGGAACATCACATCGAACATCAACAACAAGTCCTCTAACTCTTAAAGGATAACCTCGTGTTGGCATAGAATAGAATGAAACAACAGGCATATCAACATCACAGCGAAAGAAGTTTTGATGTAGGTGATTGGGTATTCCTACAACTACAACCATATAAGCAAATGTCCCTCAAGCAAGCTAAGAAGCATAATAAATTATCACCAAAGTATTATGGTCTGTACAAGGTGTTGCAAAACACTGGTACTATGGCTTACAAATTGGAGCTTCCTACAACTTCTCGATTGCACCCAGTTTTCCATGTTTCATGTTTAAATAAGGTTATAGGAGACAAGCTCCTAGTTCAAACAATATTGCCGGAACTTGACGAGGAAGGAAAAATTATATTGGAACCGGAAGCAGTCACAGAAACAAGAACTTGATAGCTATGAAATCGATCAATTTCGGAGTATCTTATCAAGTGGAAGAACTTATCCGCTGGAGATTCCACATGGGAGGATGAAAATTTTATACAAAAGCATCCATAACTACTCAAGCATTGAGGACAACACTTTTTTGAAGGAGAGGGGCATGTTAGGTCCCTATAATACTAGTGATTACCCCATTACTATTGTAGTTGTATCCCTTATTAATATTGTTGTGCCCCTATTGTCCCCATATTGTTATTACTGTGCCCCATAGAATCCATCTATTGTTATTTTTGTGGCTTTATATTATTTTTTTATTATTATTATTATTTTTTTTTTTTTTTTTTTTTTTCCAGCTGGTTCACGGACCCTGGTCAGTTCATCCGCTACTCCAGGTTCGATAAATCTGGGTGGACCCCACCCGAAGGGGGTCCACCCCTCGGTCACCACAGACCTAACCCCAAGAGCTTTCGGGTTTCGACCCTGTGACCTCCCATTGGCGAGGCCCCGACTTGACCGATTGAGCTAACCCTTGGGGCTTTTTTAAAAAAGAAAAGGCTAAGATCACTAGGAAGTGGACCACATAAATCACTAGGCACAAGCTGTAATGGGGATGAGGCGTGCCAAGAGGCACGTTTTTCAAAACTACCTCGATGATGTTTTCCGAATACACATTCGGAACAAACACCATCTCTGCAAGATACCATTGGAAGACCTGTCACCATATTTTCTTTACATAGATTTTGAAGGGAGCGATAGTTTAAGCGACCAAATCGCTCATGCCAAAGTTTGCTCACTTCATCATTATGACAACAAATACCGAGGGAAGTGTTGATGACCCAAAGTTGTTAAACTTATACAACCTTGTAGAATCATCAGCAATGCCAGTAGCTAAAATCTGTCTAGGATCTCTTAGGTCCTTAATTACAACATCATGAGGTGAAAATTCAACAATTTTACCTTCACCTGAATGAGTTATCTGATATACAGATAGAAGGTTGCAGGATAAGGTTGGAACACATAACATATCATTAAATTGACCATTGTCTAGATGAATAGTTCCAGTCCCTACAACACTAAGAGATCTATCATCACCAAGGGTTATATTGTGACTCCTTAGACTCCTATATATAGAAATGAGGTTTTGTCATTTGAATCATCCAAGAATTGTTCATTTATGTAATGTAAAGGAGGTTTTCCCTTCGAAGAGGCTGAATTCTAAGGCGTTGATCTATCCATTCTATCTTTTTTTGAGCTGGTTTCATAACAAATTCATGAAGACAAATTCATGTAGTGCTCTCTTGAGAGGGAGCTTCAGATCCCACCAGAGGATGATCTTTTAGCTCCAAAGGAGGAGCCTTAGGATGTTGTGGAGTAGCCACAATTTGAGGAGCAGAGAATGGAGACAACCACTCAAGGAGAACCATCTAGAGAAGGCAATAAAAGGACTAGAGAAGATGAGAGACTTGTGCATGATGCGGGGGAGAATGTGGGTGCTCCTTCAAATCAATGCAGATAGGGAAGGTCACCAAATCGATACACTGGCTACATGGCTCTAATGACTAAGCTAGTAGAGACCGAGCCATCCTCTTTTTAGGAAGTAGTAGAGGAACCAATATGGGTTGATGCAATGGTGGATGAGTATGAATCCATTGTAAAGAAAATTGTTTGGAAAGTGGTCCCAAGACCAACATAAAAATTAGTTATGGGTTCAATATGGATCTTCAAAGTGAAGAAGTAGCATATGGAAGAATATACAAGGCCAACTTTGTGTTGAAGGGATACTCTCAGGTTGAGGGGATTGATTATGAGGAGATTCGTGCTCCTATAGAAAGGTACTCATCCATCAAATCAATCCTTTCTCTAGTTACACAGATGGGGTGGAAGATCCACCAGATGGATGTGAAAACAACACTCCTCAATGGAGTTATTGAGGAGGAGGTGTATATTGAGAAAATAGAAGGCTTAGAGACTTTTGATTGAGAGTATCATTTGTTCAGACTCAAGCGAGCATTGTATGGTCTCAAGCAAGCATCCCATGCTTGGTACGCTCGGATCAATAACTATCTCACTGGTTTTGGCTTCACCAAAAGAGAATCAGATGCAAACCTTTATCATATTTTGGTAGAAGGTAAATTGTTGATGATTGTTTTATATGTTGATGACTTGATTTTGACTAGTGATGAGAAATTGATAAGATCTTGCAAGGCAGACCTTACAAGAGAGTTTGAGGAGAAGGACATGGGCCTCATGCACTACTTCCTCATATTGGAAGTATGGCAAGGTGATGGGGAACGTTTTTTATCTCAAGGAAAGTATACCAACAAGATACTTCATAGGTTCTATATGGACAGGTGAAAACCCACAGAGACTCCTCTAGCGACCAACTGGAGGAAAGAGGATGCCACTTTAGGTGAGGAAGTGGATGTGACTATTTAGCGACAGTTGGTGGGTTCACTCATCTATCTTGTGAACACACGATTAGATATGTGCTTTGTAGTCAACCAATTAAGCCAAGCTATGGTTAGGCCAACCAAACTATTTTGGAGGGAAGTTAAGCATGTTCTACAGTACCTCAGAGGCACTACTCAGTTTAGACCTTGGTACAGATGGACAGAGGGAGTGAAGTTGTGTGGATTCATAGATGCATATTGGGCGGGGAGTCCATTAGACCAGAAGAGTACATCAAGTGGAATTTTTAGTGTTGGGTCTGCAACGATTTCTTCGTACAACAGGAAGAAAAGATCTATGGCACTTAGCTCGGTAGAAGCCAAATACATGGTTGTTAGTCAAGCAACATGTGAGGTGATCTGGATGAGAAAGATGCTTGTTGGCTTGTTTGGTTAGATGATGAATCCAACTGTGATTTACTATGATAATTAGAGTTTCATCAAACTCTCTGAAAATCCTTTTTTTCGCAGTTGATCTAAGAATATTGATATCTAGTATCACCATCTATAGGATTGTGTGTAAAGGTGGATTATGTTGTTGCAGTACATTCCGAAAGAGGAACAAGATGTTGATATTTTGACAAATTCCTTGTCAAGAGGGAAGTTCAAGTTCCACATGTGTAGGATAGGGGTGGTCGATAATCCCTTTCTTACTGAGAGGGACTGTTGAAAATACAACAATAAAATCTCAGTTTGACTTTGCCTTGGTCAAACTAGAGAAAATTTGAATTTTTATTTCAACATAAATATTAGAGGTAGTTAACTGAGGTGACATGGCACTTATCACTCAATAAACTCAGTTAAATCAAGTTGGGGAAGCTTGATTTCAGTTCGGTATGATTGAGTTCTAATTTGTAGCAATCTATTTTAGTTAATCTGAGTTATTTTCAGTTAAACTAGTTTTAACTGTCAGAAGAACTAGTGGAGGTCAAGTTGTGGAAGTGGAACTTCAACCACACTCAGTGATCAACCTGTTAACTGATCAATCAACCCAAAATAATTGTTGCATGTAGAGAATTTGAGTTACCTAGTTGAGATGGAGATTCCAAGGTAATGTACTATCAATTGTAGCATATTCTCATGTGTACAGGTGGTGCACGCAGTCAGAGGAAGGACCTAGAGGAATTGCACAATTAAATAGTGGGAAATTCCTAAATAATAGGGGCAAATTTCCCAAAGGAACAACACAAGAAAATAGTAGCTTTGAGGGCTTGAAATTTGGCTAAGTGTTGGCCAGATTCAATTAGTCAAGGAGAGGGATAGACTACACTTGTAGGGTGTGCTCAAGCTTGAGCACGCATATGTATTCCATCTATTATCTTTGATTAATGAAATATATATAGTAATGGGTTTTGAGTAGTTGCTTTCCCCTAGATAAATATTTGTGCATGTGTGAAGTTTCCTTTTGCATGTCTATGATTTATGTTCTATATGGTGAGTAAAATTTCACAGATCAGTAGAGTAGCTTCAAGTCTTGTGATTTGGTAAATTTCATGAGCAGTTTTGAATCTACACATTAATTTCTATAGAAACATATTTAACGATGGTGCTATAAGCATAGTTAGCACCATCAAAGACATTGCTTGAATGATATCATACATGAAATTTACTCGCATAAATTGATCCACAAACTTCTTGAAGTCCTTAAGGTTTTGTTCGAAAACTCCACTTTTGGAGGAAGACAATAATCTTTTATAGGAGTGATGACCAATCTCCTCACCTAGATTGTTTTCTTAGCTATATTTTGGTTCTTCAAGAGCTTCAAGTTCTTTGAAATACAACTAAGAATAGCCTTAAATCTTCAAAAGGCATAAAAAACTAGAGTGGTGTAGGCAAGATATGCCTGAGTGCTAAGATACTCAATATGGCTAGTGTCACAAAGGGATTTAAAAAATTATAAAGTTCAAGAGTTATTTTGTAATAATTGACAATGGACTTGTGCACATGAGCATTCAGATGGAACATGGTTTCAAAATGAATTCTTGGGCAATGTGGCAAGGTGAAAAAAATACCCTTTTGGACACATACATATTTGGCTCCTGGTTAAGTTTCAAAATATGAGAAAGTGATTTTTCATCCAGTAATCAATTTTATTTGAAATAATCCATGGCCTTTTTTGTTGTATAACCCATGTGAAAAGGAAAGACAATTTTATAGGCTAGAAATTTTCCCAATGCATTGTTAGTGGGGTGAAGTCCAAGATTTGAATCTAGGGATCCTCATCATCCAATCAAGAAAAAGGGAAACACACCTAGATATCATCATCTACAATTCTATAATATATCCAAGGAGGCACCCAAGGCTGTAACAACATAACTTTGGTTCCTTTTTCATTGAAAATCCTCACATTCCTAATGACTCTAACAATAAATTCAATATTAAAATCACATTTTATCGGTGTGTCCTTACCAAATAACTAATTCAGAATTAGGAAAATCCCGTACCTTCTATCAAATGGGCCCACATGGAATTCAACACTAGAAATGGGTGCTCTCCAGGCCAGAAAAAAAATCGTTGAGATTTAGTAGTGAACTAATCTCAAGTAGAATAGGGGAAAATATAAAGAGGGGAGTTGTTCTCCTTTTGTGTAATCTAAGGGAGGGTCGGTACCAACCTTTACCTTGAGAGGATGGCTGTGAAATATGATCCTCTTATGATCACTAAGAGTTACCACCTCCTTCACTACACTTAGAGTTGCGAATTGAAGAAATTCACGGGGAGGGACCTTAGATATGCCACTGTTCTTAATGAAGTAATTGCAGTGATCATTAGTGTAGTTTGTGAAATTTGGATATGTAAATTGCAGAGACCATCATGTCTTCAATCTACAACTACATACCACTCCAATCTTATTTTCTAAGATTTTTGTAAGCTATTTCTTTGCAAATCCACCCAAGCTTATTTGAGTTTCCACCATCCTATACTCAACAACATCAGAAACAATGCATTTCATGAATCATCCTTTGTCAACCTCCAATTAAGTATCATTCATCATGGGTCACCCCTATATAAACTTGACCTAATTAATTATCATTCATTAAAAATTGTCATCAATAATCAATCTTCATGGATCACCCATATAGAAATGTAACACAAAATTATAAATATTACTATTGACCTATTACTTGATGTAAAAGTAACGAGCTTAAATTCAATCCCAATACCGAAATGTATCATCGGAGTAAGAGAACATATAACAATCAAATTATTTGATGAGATTTTTTTTTCCAGACCTCGTCTTGTCTGAAATTCCAAATGTGCTCGCCATGTTACGTGATCATTGGTAAGTGGCTAGTGATTTGATAAAGTAAGAGATGGAATTTTTCACCTAGGTCGTCTGATTGTTTCAACGCCCCCTTGTCTACTACTTGTTTTTCTCTTTCCAACTCTCCAAAATTTCTAGGGAAATCAAATGATCATTTGGGTATGCAAAGTGTAACCACCTTACCAAAACTCCACATTATAAAGTGGCGATAATTTTTTTTCCAACCCCAAAAAAATGATTTTTTCATTTCACGACAATTGAAAGTACATTCCATATGATTCATAGACAAATCTCGTAGCAAGAGAATTAAAATACATTTCATTTAATCATAACTAGCAATTGCACCAGATGTTGCAAAGGAAATGTCATAAGGCAGTAGCATGGAAAGAGTAACATAGAAGAAATAAGTTCTTAGTGGTCATTGTAGCTTAGCTTATGTGAATACATATTGGAAATGATTTATTGATTGTTATCAGATGTTTGTCCTTTTCTAGTGCTGAGTTTATCCTTTTCTAGTGCTGAGTTTGGATTAAACTATTGTGAGAATTTTCATTTCTTCTACAATCATTTCCAACAAAATAGAGTACTCATAGACGAAACCAAATTGGGAAAGGTCAATTCCTCTGCACTGTGACCATAAAGAAGAAATGATTGTGGCAAACTAAACAATGGCAATGTTGGCTACTCTCAGCTTTCTTGATCCCTTACCTAAACACCATCAACAATGCATCGATCACCAACATGAAAGGGATGCATAATGAACAAAAACACAATTGCTTCAAAGGTTGTGCTAATACCATCTAAGATGATATTCTTACCAATCCTACATTCAATCAATGACTGTGATAGTTGTACACATCTTACAATACATATATAGAATATCTATCAATGAATGGTGGTAAACTATCATACCACTTTTTTCCCTACAACAATGAAAGCGTACTCTTTGCAAAATTTCATTTTCATCTTTCCCTTCCCAAAATGGCAGCTGATGAAATCTCTTATTTCTACAACATATTTCTCTCCAAGGATATATCCAACCTCTACATTTACATCTTGCTTTCTTTAAAAAAAATGAAACATTCCATGTTATTTTCAAAGACACATCAATAATATAATTCTTTTGTCCTACAAAATTGGTAGATTCTAGATCAAAATGAGAAGGGTGACAATAGGAAAAATAATTGGATTAATTTGTGACTGAAGGTGGGGTGAAAAACTATTTAAAGCAGTATTTTTCCCAATCAACGAAAATGTCACATTGCCAAGGATAATACCATTGACAAAACAAGTCTCATTTGCACCAACACTACAATAAAGAACACAAAAACTATCAACTTATAAATGACAACAATTTAAGAATAAACATCCTTTTAAATGTAGAACCATGAATCCTACATTTTTTCTATTTTGATTTGGCAGTTAGAGTTTGAACACAACTTTATGGCTTATTAAACACTATACTAGTCGAATTAAAGCAAAAGGTGTTTTGGAGACGGTTTTTGGACACCATTTTGTAGCAAGTTGAATCTAGAGGCTTTGGCCAAATCTACAAAGTGGTGAGGAGGTAAATTTGAAGGAGAGATCATACTTTGAATTATGTGGCCATAAGGTTGTGAAAAAAGATAAAATAATGCATGGATACCTTCTTAAAATTGTTACTCTATGCCTTTTTGCTTGGTTTTAATATTTTGATCAATTCTATATTTCGATAGTTAATGTGCCTTTTACATGTCTTATTGAATTTTTCTCATACTTTTTCCCAGAACTTGTTACATAGCTTCCTTTGTTTATCATTTTTTTAATCTGTGCGATGAAATTTATCAACTTGTCACATCTTCCTTTCATTTCAGTTATTCCTTATTGTCTTGAACTTGAGCTCCATTCCTAAACATTTTCCTTTCCAGAGTAATGATCCTTAGTACCTTATTGTGTTTCTTTCAACTTCAACAATGATCCTTGCTATGTTTCACTCTTTAATCTATTATACCACTAGGCAGCTAGCATATCATAAATATGAAATCAATATCCAATGTACAACTGTGTAATGTCTATTTACTGTCCAAATAGGTTTTCAGGTGTATGGCTATAATGGGATTCCTGCCACCTTTTAAAAATTGTATTATATTAGTTTATAGAGTTTTGTGGACAGGCAACAAAGCAAGCTATGTAATTTGTCATGCCATCACTTTCAATTTGTAACTTTTCCTTTCACTCTTGGAAGGCAAGGGGCAGTACTTTGAAGCAAACTATCTATCTATCTATCTATATATATATATATATATATATATATATATATATATATATATATATATATATATATATATATATATATATATATATGTATGTATATATATATATATTTGTTAAATGAAGTCTGGATATTGAAAAAAACTAATATCAATAAAAATAATAACAAACAACAATAATAATTCTACAAAGAACAATGATAACAAAATATGTTTCAATCGATTTGTCAATAGTATATTAAACAATGCTAATAACAAGAAAACCACATTAGCTACTTGTAACAACATTTAAATTCTTGCAAAAATCCTCAACACACATTGGTAAGTCTCTCGATAAGGTGTGGTTACTAACTCAAGCCACAAATACAAGGAAATATAGGATTTTCACTCGGCTCAAAAATTTACCTACAAAATGCTTGTAATAGCATACTTTCAAAATGAAACTCCTATTCTGATGCCTAAATTTTATTTTATTTTAAATAAAAAATCTCCCAATTTTATTTCAAACTATCTATAATATTACATGCACATAAAGGCATGACCAATTCAAGTTGCTTTAGAGTTACATGCACATAAAGGCATGACCAATTCAAGTTGCTTTAGAGTTACATGCACATAAAGCTTGCACTACCAAGACTCTATTGTTTAGTGTGAGGACAAAGAAGAAGTTGGAAAATCCCAGAACGGGGATCAAACTTAGAAAATTCGATTAACTGGGTAAGAGTGATATGGATGAAGAATATACTCCCATATTTTTCTAGAAATGCTTTTAACAATGATGATAGGGGGATTGATTCAGATGATACTAGTGAAGAAAATGGAGATGGATGAGATAAAGGGGACATGAAATTTGAAGCCCTACAAAAACATATTGATAGGTGAATCCTCAAATGCAACTTTTTTCTTAGGCACACAATCTAATTTATTTTCAGTACAATGTTGTTCTATGTTTTTTTTAGACTCTTTCCATTGTTTTGGTTTAATTCAACATGTTCCAAGTGAGGCTTCTTCCTCTACTATGAGAAATGAAAAAGACTTCCAAGCATTCTCTACCACAACCATTCACTTATATTACCGACAATAGCAATCAAAATAATTCTCAAAGAACCAAGGCACTGTAAAAAACCCCTGACATTAGGTGATGAAAGTGGGGTAGGAGACAAGGACCCCATTAAGAAGGATCCTATGGGAAAGGGTTCTTAGAAACACGATCAACCATTGTAGATAAAGTCCAATATTTCAGACACACTACACAATAATGGGGAAGATGCAAAGAATGTTCATGCAAATGAAAAACTTGGACCTTTTAGAAGACATGATTCCTAATGGTCTTCTTAGTTATCTATAGAAATTGAGAATATATCTAAACTCTGTCCTCTCAAATCTATGTGTGTTCCTCACAATTTACGATACAAAATCCCAATGCCGAGGTGTAGAGGCAAGACACGAAATATGAAATTTGAAGAAAGGAGTTGCAATGATGAAGGTATCTCTTGTTTCTTATGATGCTTCATTTAATGAACTACCCTTGCACATTCCACCTACATCTTTTCTAGCCCTTGAAGCTAGGATTCCTGCCATTATTATCGCTATACATGTTTCTCCTATTATTGAGAAGGAAAAATGGGCCAATTGTTATTTGAAAGTATGAATGAAATTATTACTTCGTGATGAATATATATTTTGACCTATCACCAAATGACATACAACTAACAAATAAACAAGTACCATTCTCACCAATCCTACATTCAATCAATGATCGCGATAGTTGTACACATCTTACAATACATATACAAAATATCTATTAATGAATGGTGGTAGACTATGATACCTCTGTTTTTCCTACAACAATGAATGTGTACATTTTGCAAAAATTGCATTTTCAACTTTTCCTTCCCAAAATGACAACTGATGAAATCTTTCATTTATACAATTTCTCTCCAAGGATATATCTAACCTCTACATTTACATCTTTCTTTGCAAAAAAAAAATGATGCATTCCATGTTCTTTTCAAAGATACATCAATAATATAATGCTTTTGTCCTACAAATTGGTAGATTCCATAGACGAATGGGAAGGGTGAGAATGGGAAAAAGAATTGGATGAATTTGTGACTGAAGGTGGGGTGTAGAAATATTTAAAGTATTATTTGTCCCAATCAAAGGAAATGCCACATTGCAAAGCACAATACCATTAACAGAAGAAGTCCCATTTCCACCAACGCTGCAATAAATAACACAAAAACTATTAGCATATAGATGACAACAATTTAAGAATAAATATCCTTGATTTAAATTTTAAAAATCATATCTACAAGTCCATGATGCCAATTCAACAATTTAATACACAAAAAACTTTTAGATTGTTATGAAATTCTAATCAAAGAACGAAAACTCAACATTCATGCACACAGGAGGAAGACAAAAATACTGACTTGTAATATTAAAAAATAATTGGAAATGAAATGACATGCATGCAACATCAAGGAGCTTATATTGTTACAAGGAAATTTTGGGTGCAACATCCATTACCCTTCTTGGTTTAGCATTAGGGTTTAGATAACCATATGAATTAGATTCCAACCAACAAACAACCACAACACAAGCAGAAAGGCCACCATCACCCACATTCATATACATGACAAGACTCAAATAGCCATTACAAATAGAATAAATAAAATACTGCACCATCTAATAATTATGTGTGTTCTAGACTATTTCCAACAACACAATGTTCCCATTTTATCTCACCCTTGCACATAACTTACCAACTAAATCATTTATTAACATTTATAGAATGTTCTAACTTGTCAAATGGTTGTTAATCTCAATTTTTCCAAGGTTGAAATTCTCTCCTCTTCCAAGATAACAATTGTTAGCATTGTCCTAAACGATGACAACTAACACACAACATCAAAGCAAGATTTGATACCATTGCGTCAAATCAAGAGAATTGAACCATAAAAAGGACCAAACATTCAATTACATAAATAAATGTAAATGCAGAGGATAAATGAGTACAAGCTACCTTATGCAAACTCCTGTGAAATTTTCGGGACAGTCTTGTAACACCCCACCTGGTTACCACACCTTCATAGCCCTTACCCTTTTTGACACCAATAAAATCAATCCTTTCATGTTTTTGGAAAAGAGCATCAATGAGAACTTGTTCGTCAAAAAATTTATATGCATAATCTACTTTCTGGGTAATTGTTCCCCCATTAACTTGTATTTCCACTAGGTATGCCTTCTTCTACTTCAATCCTTTTATCTTCTTAATCTGAAAATGTGAAATTGGGTAGGATAGAGATCAATAGACTAAAATATCTTCATACAAATATGAAAAACATTGTTTGAATCACTTAACTCCATTTTTGAAAAAGACTAATAAAAATGATAGGTCATATTTGTAAGGTAGCATAAGATTTTCCCAGAAGTAGAACAATCATAAAAATTCGCATACTACAAAGTAAATCATTTCATCCCATTTTCTAGTGATAAACTAATAGTAATGCGACATGAAGTTACAAAATATTATAGAATCGGTAATACTTGTAAATCATACACAATTTCTTTAATTAAAGAGTTAAAGTTTGATTTACTGAGAACTACACAAACACTCAGACATTATTTCATGTATATGGTTTTTTGCATTTATTGTAATTTGTATCTCTTCAAATTAGTGTGAAATGGCTACAATGAATAGAATGGAACAATCTATAAAGAGTTGAGGCCATGAGAATCACACAAGAAATATATGCAGTTATTCCATGTATACAGTTTTTGCACTTTCTGCAGTTTGGCTCTCTTTGAATCAATCTAAAATGGAAACAATGAACAGAAGGAAATACTAAGTTGAGGCCATGAAAATAATAAAAAGTAACATTAGGCTTACAATCCCTGATATGATTTTCATTCGAGAATGAAAAATGACTCCATGGAGGATAGAGGTGAAAGCATCTGGAAGCAAGCAAAGGCCAACTCAACATATTCAATTTGAAGAGAAAACCAAAACCTTGACAAGCCCCTTTCAAATTCAAGTTCATGTGATATGAACAACCATATTGGAATGTGTGGTAAAGGTTTGTGAGAGGAGAATACACCCACTCGGGATCCAAAATATATACCTTAAAGAGGAAGAAAATGATTTAAATGCAACTAAAGTAAATATTTTTGTAATATATTCCAAGAAAATAAAAAAATGAAGGGTGAAATGAATCACTAGAGAAAGCATAGGGCACGTCAGAGGACTTCATTGAAAGATAAAATGAGGTCTAACCCAATTTGGACCTAGCATACAAAATAAGAGAAATCATTCTAAAAACAGAAATATAGTATTTAATGGCTCAAAGAGAGACATGGACTCAAATTCCTCCCATAGTTCATACCTAATAAGAAGTATCAGTACAAGATTTTAAAAATAAACAAATATAATATGAACAAAAAAAGAAATGTATGTAGGCAAAGGATTATTTAAACAATTTGTTGATAGATTGGGAGAACAAATATCAAAATAATACAAAAACCTTCTTAGAATGCATCCCAAAATAATATTAAAAAATACAAACAAAAGCTGACCCCAGTCACTGAAGAACTACACGAAGCAGTTTCCTCAGTGAAGAAGGGGAAAACTTCTTAGAATGCATCCCAAAATAATATCTAAAAATACAAAAAAAAGTTGACCCCAGTCATTGAATAACTACACGAAGTATTTTCCTCAGTGAAGAAGGGAAAAAACCCTGGTCCTATTTTACAAGGGCTTCTATCAAAAGATGTGAAGATACTATCAAATATAACTTAAACTGAATTACTAGGTGGGGTTAAAGAGTCCACAATATCGAAAATGTTCGAAGCCTTCAACTAAACATTCCTCACCCATCTCCACCCATATCCCTATTGAAGAGCAGGCAATTTATTTTGACAATTTCAGGCCTAATTCACTATGAAACACATCCTAGAAGACTATATCAAAGTTTCCAGGCTAAGGATGGTGTTCCTTATATCCACAAAACAGGTAGATTTTGTGGAAGCTAGATAGATCATAGACACAATCTGATTTTGGTCCAAAAAGGAAATAGAAAATACACTTAGTCAATATAAGAAACCTGTGGGTGGGATGGGTTTCAGTGTGTTTCATCTACACATGATTTCTTTCGCTAATTAATGGGTTACATCTAGCTTCTTCAAGGCTACAAGAGGACTAAGTCAAGGGTCTTCAAGATTATATCAAAGCTTCTAGGCTAAGAATGGCATTCCTTATATCCACATAATAGGCTGAGTTTGTGGCAGCTAGACAGATCATAGATGCAATTTAATTTTGGTCCAAAAAGGAAATAACAAATACACTTAGTCAATATAAGAAACTTGTGGATGGAATAGGTTTCAATGTGTTTCTTTTGTGCATGTTTTGTTATGTTAATTAATTAGTTCCATCCAACTTCTTCAAGGCTACAGGAGGACTAAGGCAAGGGTATCAACACTGGTGGTAACCTCTAACGACAGGGATTTCCCCATGAAATCAGCATTAACGTGTCAATTTTGCCCAAATTTCTCCCCATTAATAAGCATCATATCTTGGAACCCTTGACCTTCACACCTATAATGACTTTGTCTCCGGGGACATTACTTATCAAAACCTCATTCCCCATTCCTTTGTACATCAAACTCTGCAAAAACAAAAAAATCAACAAATAAAACCCTAACATTGAACTTTGAAAAAACAAGAAAATCAACAAATAAAACCTAACATAATTCCCACGTTTGATTCCCAGGGTCAATGTGATTTGCATGAGATTAAAGTTTTTCCCTACCTCCTATACTGGACATTCATGGTGCCGATTCTCCACATAGAAATATTCTCAGAGGAAAAAGTAAGCATCATTTAAGAGAGAAGAGTGCATTTATGCTATCTCCCTCTCTCAATATAAACACCCAAAAGGAAAATGGTTAAAATAAGTTTCCCACAAGTTAAACATCTAATTTTTTTTTAATATTATTAACTATTACCTAACTATTAATATGATGGTTGATTTTGTTCAATGCAAATAGTTAAAATAAGTTTAAACATATTTTGTTTTGTTAACTATTATTAGCTATTAACTAACTATTAATCTGATGG
Organism: Pinus tabuliformis; assembly: GCA_031772625.1. Classification (NCBI taxonomy): domain Eukaryota; kingdom Viridiplantae; phylum Streptophyta; class Pinopsida; order Pinales; family Pinaceae; genus Pinus; species Pinus tabuliformis. Next base: position 634,764,581 of record CM062804.1, on the reverse strand, counting down.
TTTATTTTATTCAATTGTCTAACATTAAATTTGAATTTATGGTGCAAGGTGGGAGTCTTTTGATTTTGTTCAATAGTTTAACATTAAATTTGAAGGTGCAGAGTGTGAGTGTTTAACATTAAATCTGAAGGTGTTGAGTGGTGCAAGGTGGCTCCTGGGGAGTCTTTGGTGCAAGGTTTAACATTAAATCTGAAGGTTCTGAGTGGTGCAAGGTGGCACCTAGGGAGTCTTTGGTGCAAGGTGGCACCTAGGGGAGTCTTTCTCTTTCTCTTTCTCAAAGGGAAAGACATAATTAACTAAACACATTGAAAATGTATGGGTGGTAACTAAACATATTGAAAATGTATGAGTGGTATGGTGTGGAGGATTATTTTTCATTTCATTATAGATTCAAATTCTTAGATTTTTTTTTGAAAGTTACAAATTTAATAAATAAGTCTTTCTCAAAGGGAAAGGTGTAATTAACCAAACACGTTGAAAATGTATGAGTAGTAACTAAACACATTGAAAATGTATGAGTGATATGGTGTGGAGGATTACTTTTCACTTCTTTATAGATTCAAATTCTTAGAATGTTTTTTTTTAAGTTACAAAGTTAATTAATAACAATTGATTTTGTGAGTAGATTTTTCAATTATTGAATTTATAATTAAATTAAATTTTAGGTATATATTGTTTAAAATCAGATGTTCTAATGTAATGCAATGTCTTGTTTATAAACACAAATAACTTATTGATCGTGGTATTCATCTATCATATTGATTCATGGTATTCATGTGAAATATAGCCTGTTGAAGGGGGGAAAGACTAGCCTTGATACTATTTAACTCAGGGAAATTATACATATTTCATTCTTTCTCATTTTATATCTTAATGTTTATTTTAACCATTAAATTTATTCCAACGATATACAAGTATTAATAAAATATTTAAATCTAAATATTCTTAAATCCAAAACTAACGGAAAATAAAAAAAAAAGAAATATTTTTAAAATTAAAAACAAATTGATATTAAAAAAAAAAAAAATTATAAGAATTTTAATAACACAAATATATTTATAAATAATAATTATAAAAGTTAGATTGTCTTTCAATTTAAATATATTATATCCATAACCATTAAATCAATAATTATAAAAATTAGATTGTTTTTCAATTTAAATATATTATATCCTTAACTATTAAATCCATTAAATTTTATAGAAATGTTATTTTCATTTAAATCTAAATATTCTTAACTAGTTAATTTTTTAATATAAATAAATATACTCAGTTTTTTCTCAATCTAAATATGCTACATCTAAATTTAAATTCTTAACCATTAAATCTAATCCATTAAATTATATATAATTGTTAATTAAATATTACTTAAAATTATATCCTGTAAAATTAAATCATAAAAATAAAATATTATTTTATATTATATCTAGTAAAAATTAAATCTGCATTCAACCGGACTTGTTATTTTCTCAATATAATTGTAAGAATTAAATTGTAAAAGATTAAAATATTACTTAAAATTATATATGGTAAAAATTTAATCTATATTCAACCTAACTTGTTATTTCTTTGTATGATTAGAGGAGAACATGAAAAAAGATGTCTGGGAGAGACGACTTCCTTCGACCATTCATGATGAGCTATCCAATATAAAAAAAAGGTTTTGAAATTAGACATAAGAAATACAATAATGTAAATTTTATCAATGATGATCTTCCAGTGTAAATTTAGCAATGTAAAGATTTATACACCACACAACGATGAAAGAGGCAACACAAGTGCAGCGAAAGAGGCACTAAGAGCACCGATGTCCTGGTTACGGAATGAATTAAACTGTATCCAATTGGAAAAAGCGGGTGTTTCCCTTGCGAGCCACATACATTATTGTTGGATGTGCACACAACCACCATCACCTGCCATTCCAATTGATGCAACCATAAGGCTGCTACACCCTCACACCATATCGAGATTGATTCACCCTGATAAACCTTCAAAGCTTCATGCCACATATATATATCAGAAGCGTTATTTCAGTGTTTTTTCTTTAGAAATGGGACCACTTAAGCTATCGGCCCATTACATTATCGGAAGTGTTTCATATCGCTTTTATCCTTAAAAAACCCCTGGCAACACTTTTTACTGAAATACATAGAAACGTGGAAATACACGTGAAAACTCCGCTCCACACATATACCCAGATCTCAAATATTATACGTCCGCGTTAATATATATCAGCGGATCCATCCTTTGGTCCATCGCATTCCCACTGCCATTCCATATCTCTGATCACTGATCGGCTAATCTCCACCATTCAATACATCTCCAATCCAACGATCAGCCTTGATTTCAAATATTTAAATTGTCGCCAATTCTCCACCATCGATCTGCGTGTAGCAGATCCGATGACCCACATCTTATTTCGGGCGGACAATTAATACGGGGATTAACCGCCCGATAAAGCAGTTTCCCTATTACCCTCGTTGCTACATGTCAAAGGGTGAATGGGATCGGGTGACCACCACTCAATACCGTTTACAGTCCTTCTGCCACCCGAAATACCATACACTGTTATAAAACCTCTTCTGCGATCCAACAACCACGGTTGATCATGATCTGACGGCTACGATTTAATCGCATATTGCATAGTCGGAATCTTCCAAGCCAGGCTTTGTCCACTCTAAAGCGCCGATCCGATATTCTTATGGACCCGATATGGATATAAGCCACCTTTTATAAAATTTCAAATCCGGATTTCAGATCTGGTTCTGTGTTTTGCGACGATTCTTAGTGTAAATGGGATTTTCGCTTGCAGGACCAAAACCTATGTAAATAGACTTCGCCGACCCGCATCAAACAATGATATTTAAAAGAAAGCCCTGACTTCTATCAAACATACAATTTACACATTAAACATAACAAAATAAAGGAATAATCACCTGGCCTGAATACAAAGAATTTGAAAGCATACAAGGGTTTCTACAGGCCTGATAATCAATCATAAACACAACAATATCATTCATTCAACATAAAACGATTACAGAGTCTTGCCTTGGCCGATTACACAAATTAAAAGACCTCTGTTTCAATTACAATCCACACACTATTCTACTCTCCTAATTCCTTCCTCTTTGGCCCGATTCTTTAATTAGTGGCCTCTGTTCATAATCTGCCCTGTAGGCTTACAATTCCCTCGTGAATCCTCTCTCTCTGTCTCTCGATTCCCCTCTAGAAAAGAAAGGAAATTACATATATTTTCTATCTAATAGTTTCCTTCCACAAATGAAGGAATTCACTATATTTTAAGAAATCAAATCCTACTCTAACTAATCAATATAGCTAATTGGCTTTATCTCCATGCAGGGAGGATCACTTGCCATTTATTCCCAATTTTGTTCAGAAATAGGCAACAATTAACCACTTACATAATTTGAAATTAATACAAATTAAATAACCAATTCTTCCTCCAAACTTTCATTAGCCACAACATGTGACCACACCATCACATTGCTGGCTAGGTCTAGATGCTCCTGCATCAGACTCCCAAGGTTAAAAATAATCATGTGCTTCTGATCTATGTCCTCCTGGATCCCATACTTTGTTCAGTGGTCTGTCCTTGGTTACTGCTGTTGTTGGTTGTCCTTCATGCCTCCATACTTTATGCTGCATATTCCCATTATTTATGCTCTCACTGTCTGCGGCTATCTCTTCCATATATCTTACTGCTTTTTTCTCCTCATCACAATTTATGTCAGGCTTCCGTACTTTAATTTGAAATTTACCATTACCTTCACCTATACCATTCTTTCTAGCCAATATTCATTCTTTCTTTTGTCCTCTATTTAGTTTATTGGAATGTTGTTGTATGAGTTCCCACAACTCATCAATTTCTTTGTCCACTTCACTTCTTAGATGATGAATACTATTCTTCTGCAACTGGATGTGTTCTGGCATAAGAACATGATAATCCCTGTGCCAATATTGTTCCATATACATTTATGAAATGTAAATATACCTTCTCCATTGATACCCTGCAATAATTCCAGTTCCTTCTTCGGGTTTCTCATTCATGGTTTCACCTCTTCTTACTTCAATTCTCAGTTTACCTGCAACTCCACAAATTTCTTGAAAACTATGAATTCTTCCTGCTTGCTTAGATACTAGGAATACTCCTTCCTGTAACTTAATTTCTGCACCCTTAAGGATCATGGCATCATACTTGTATGCTTCTAAAATGTCATCTTCGGCCTCTTCTTCATCAATAACTTCCTGTAGCACAATAGTAATCATGTTACTATCATCTCTTGAACTCATCTCTAGTTCAACAGTTCCATATTGTAAATTCAACATCATTCCATCTTTCTGAGACATTCTGATCTCATCCTTCCTTACTTCAATCTCATCTTCAGAATCAATTCCTTGTTTCATATTCACTTCACATTGCCTTGTTCCTGCATACAAATATTGACCAGAATCAATAAATTCATTAAACATAAATTCTTTACCCTGTTTCCTCATTATGCCAACATTTTTGACAAATTCTTTTCCATATTTGTCATCCATGACAACTCCTTCATTCTTGTTCATTTCTGGTTGTACAGTATGATCACTTATCCTTTGGTTTCCTTGCCTCTTCTCCAAAAGACTAGACTCATGCCACAAATCTGCCATCTCATTTGGAATTTCTCCCAAGAGCTTTGCACGATCTTTACTTACTTCATTGTCTGCAACATTTGTCTTTAGTCCTTCTTTACTCTAGCTTTCTTCAAGGTCAATAATCTTCAACAACTATTTAATATGTACAAAATCTTCTATATCAACCTTCAGTAGCTATTCTCCTTTGGCTTCAGTCCTCAATAGTTGTCTAATATTTGTATAATTCACTACAGCTATGTTTAACAACTGCCCTTTCCTCTGCATCACAAGATTATGTGAATTTCCTTCTTCTAACTTCTGAAAAATCATATCTTTACTTTTCCTTTCCCTTATGACACCCTTAAACAGTTGACTTACTTCAGTGTATCCTGCATTTACACACAAAATATTAGTTTCAAAACTATGAGACAGCAAGGTCTCCTCAAAGAATTTCATTATCAACTCTTCCAGTTGACTCCCACTTCTTGAATACACCATAAGATTCTCCATTTGGTGTGTATTAGCTTCATTAGTATTCCTGAGAAAACTCTTTGTTCTATGTTCATATGAATGGATCTCTTCCTTTCCAAACATTCCTTTGACCTCAATAATTCCTTTGCCATCCTCCTTTTGACTTATCCTTTGGATGTCATCTAACTAGACATCTTTCTTCACTTTATTGTAACTTTTCCCTTTATTCTTCATATGACTGTGGGTAGACATCTTTCCACCTGTTAATATAACAGTTTCCAATAACTTCTTGTCTTCCCTCATGTTTCCATAGCATGCAAACACACAACAAATTTCAGTTTTCAAAATACAATACCTTTCATCCTCTTTTGATGCTTCAAGCACCAATCTTCCATCATACACCTTCTGGATTTCAACAGATCCTTCTTGTTGTGACTCCATTTATTTGAGTCTCTCATTCTCTAACAAATCAATATGAATATTTTCAAGTTCCCTGAATTCATTCATCAACTTGCCATTCCACCTCTGTTGCAATAGCTTCCACTTGACTCTTTTCTTCGTTCTCCATCTGTATCTTCGGTCTTCACTTGTATTTCTTTGTACTACCGGACTAATCTCTTATTCTTCATTCTACTACCAGTTGCTATACTCCTGCAATCTAATTCCTTCCTCAAATTCATCCTCATGTTGCTGATCATCTCTTTTAAATTGTTGGTTTCTTCCATTTTTATCTTGCTGAATTAATTCTTTTGTCTCCTTCATGTCTCTGAGGACATAACTTCCTTGTTGCTCCTGATCTTCCATTTCACCTTCAAATAATCTCTGCTCAATTTCTATGATTTCAGCATCATATTTATTAATGTTGTCCCCCATACCTACAGTTACATCATTAATTGAAAAGTATAAACATTTACTTAACTCTATAAATGTTAAAGACATTTCATCCTTATCATGCATAGTAATCATAATCTCTTCTTTATCAGGTTTTGAAAGTTTTGTTTCTCCTTCAGGTTCCTTGAGAAATCTTTCCAAGAATTCTATTTCCATATGAAATCTCTCCAGTAGTTCATCACAACTTCCATTCTCAACTTTATTCTCTTTCTGGCAATCCTCCTGAGTTATCCTGTTTTCTGCACTACCATATTGCAAATTTCTTTCATCAATTTCATTAGACAAATTCATTTGTTTACCTTCTTGTAATAGCACTATGGCATTTTCATTAGACTTTTGGTCCATATTAACTTCATCTGACTGTCTTACACCAAATAGAAATTCATCTACGAACTCCTTCTGCTACAATAAATCAACACGTTCTTCCTCTAAAAGGCATTCTCCATCATACTTCACCTCAAGAGATTCATTCCTGTTTGTGATAGTTTCACCAGACTGACCATCATCCTCTGCATATCCTGAAAACATACACAAACTATGAGAATTAAAATCACAAGGCTTCATTGCCTCATCTGCTTCCCTTGTCATCATATCTTCAAATTGTTCTGAACTATGCCAATAGTCCATGAGATCTTCAACTGATCTCTCATTATCCTCTTCAGCCAACATTTCACCCTGTTCTAGTCTACAAATGGAAAATTCCATTTCTGCCTCTGCTTCTCTAAGGTTTTCCATCAACCACTTTACCTATTCTTGTTACAGCCTTCTCTGCAACTTAGGCCACTTCACTGACTTCTTCTTCAAGAACCAACCTAGTCTTTGGTTCTCCTCTAGTAGCATTACTAACACATCGAGTTTTCCTCTTATCTCAGTTATTTCCTTGTCAATCTCTACTTGACTCATCTATTTCCTATGGATTATTTGAGCACCCTTCTCATTCATCTTGTAGCCTTCTTCTGAATCTTCCATATGACTTTCCATAGCCATCTTCTCTTTTGTGTGAGCTTCTACACCTACAACCAATCAACTTCCTTCTAAGTTGATCTTCTCACCAAGCTTCTTCTCTACCTGGTCTCTAAGTCCTCTTTCCTTAGAACTTGCACTGAGCAATCTTGCTCTCTCTCTGGTTGCTCCACTCACTTCTCTTAATGACTCCTCCGTCCTTATCTATTCCAAGCCTCAGCTAGAATGAGGTTCTACTACAATCTCCAAGAACTTCCCAAAATTTCTTCTATAGTCTTACTGCTGTAGTCCTGTGCCCAACATTGCCAACTGCTACAACTTTCAAAAATCCTCATAAGCAAGACATCCTTCTCACAGGAATTTTTCTTCCTTTTTCCTGCTCTGATACCAAAAATGATGCAACATTAAGGCTGCTACACCCTCACACCTTATCGGAATTTATTCACCCTGATAAACCTTCAAAGCTTCATGCCACATATATATATTAGAAGGGTTATATCAGTGTTTTTTTCTTCAGAAACGGGATCACTTAAGAGATCGGCCCATTACAATATCAGAAGTGTTTCATATTGCTTTTAGCCTTAAAAAACCCCTGGAAAAACTTTTTATTGAGATACACAGAAATGCAAAAATACACGTGAAAACGCCACTCCACACATATACCCAGATCTCAAATATTATACATCCGCGTTAATATATATTGGCGGATCCATCCTTTGGTCCATCGCATTCCCACTGCCATTCCATATCTCTGATCTCTGATCGGCTGATCTCTACCGTTCAATACATATCTAATCCAATGGTCAGCCTTGATTTTGAATATTTAAACTGTCGCCAATTCTCCACTGTCGATCTGCGTGTAGCGGATCCGATGGCCCACATCTTATTTCGGGCGGACAATTAATACAGGGATTAACCGCTCGATAAAGCGGTTTCCCTATTCACCCTCGTTGCTACGTGTCGAAGGGTGAATGGGATCGGGTGACCACCACTCAATACTGTTTACAATCCTTCCACCACCCAAAATACCATACACTGTTACAAAACCGCTTCTGCGATCCAACGGCCACGATTGATCGCGATATGACGGCTACGATTTAATCGCATATCGCATAGTTGCAATCCTCCAAGCCAGGCTCTTTCCAATCGAAAGCATCGATCTGATATTCTTACGGACCCAATATGGATATAAGCCACCTTTTATAAAATTTCAAATCCGGATTTTGGATCTAGTTCTGTGTTTTGCGACAATTCTTAGTGTAAATGGGATTTTCGCTTGCGGGACCAAAAACTATGTAAATAGACTTCGCCGACCCGCATCAAATAATGATATTTAAAAGAAGGCCCCGACTTCTATCAAACATACGATTTAGGTGTTAAACATAACAAAATAAAGGAATAATCACCTGGCTTGAATACAAAGAATCTGAAAGCATACAAGGGTTTCCGCAGGCCCGATAATCAATCATAAACACAACAATATCATTCATTCAACATAAAACAATTACATAGTCTCGCCTTGGCCGATTACACAAATTAAAAGACCTTTGTTTCAATTACAATCCACACACTATTCTACTATCCTGAATCCTTCCTCTTTGGCATGATTCTTCAATTAGTGACTCTGTTCCTAATCTACCCATAGGCTTACAATTCCCTCGTGAATCCTCTATCTCTGTCTCTCGATTCCCCTCCATAAAAGAAAGGAAATTACATATATGTTCTATCTAACAGTTTCCTTCCACAAATGAAGGAATTCACTATATTTTAAGAAATCAAATCCTACTCTAACTAATCAATATAGTTAATTGGCTTGATCTCCACGCAGGGAGGATCACTTGCCATTTTATTCCCAATTCTGTTCAGAATTAGGCAACAATTGACCACTTACATAATTTGAAATTAATACAAATTAAATAACCAATTCTTCCTCCAAAATTTCATTATCCACAACATGTGACCACACCATCACATTGCTGGCTAGGTCTAGATGCTCCTGCATCACCAATATATATTATTTTGATTCTTTTATTTTATTTTTGGTATCCCTCTTTCTATATATGAATACACCGAAGATAAACGGTTAAAATAATTTTCTGATTAGTTAAATTAATTTCTGATTGGTTTATTTTTTTTGTTAATTATTATTAATTATTAATTGACTATTAATTTGATGGTTGCTTTTTGTTCAATAGCCTAACATTAAATCTCAAGGTGTAGAGTGGTGTAAGGTGGCATCTGAGAGAGTCTTTCTTAGAGGGAACGCCTTACGGCGTAATTAAAAGTATATTCTATATGATGTTTATTCTTTTCAAAAGAATTAAAAATATATTTCATTTTGTGTGAGTTAAAAACACATTTTGTATGATACATTATTCTCATTTCAAGATAATTTAAAATACATTTGATATTGATATGATGAATATATTTGATATTGATATGATGCATGATGTATACTGGTCAAGTTAGTGTCATTATTATATATATCATTCAATTTGCTATATTTTTATAATTTTACTAATGATTTATCAAAAGTTATATTATATTTTTCTGAAAACATTTATCATGCACAAAATCAAATTTTATCAAAAAATTATAAAAACTAAATTAAAAAAAAAATTATAGTTCAAAAATATTAGCAAAATCAGAGGAGATTAAAAACTCATGTTGATATTCATCTTCAATGATATGATTTTTCATCAACTATAAATAATTTTCAGGAATGGAATTAGGGTGACATTGAGCTCTTTGTAAATATATTTTAAATAAACCTCCTAAAACTACCTTGAAATATTCTTCAAATGCTTAACCATTGGGGATAAGCCAGTACGATGGACTGAAGTTTTTCCTACATCCAATTTATAGTGAAAGGCAATTACCTGTAAATATAAAGTATGGAAATCCCTTTGTTGATTGGAATTTCTTATGAAAAATAAAAGCCTTGAATTCCCCAATATTATTTTTCTCTTGTCCCAACTTAGCCTTTGCCGTGAAGAAATGAGAATCTAATAAAAATAAAATGAAACTCAAATTTCATGTCTACCCTAGCCCTTGATACACTCCATCAAAGAAAGTCCAAGAATAAAACCTATCCACAAGTGCTTCTATAACTCGTTGTTTCTTTATACTCATGCTAGGTTTGTAAATTGATAATAGAGCCAATACCTAAGGAGATATTTGAAAATATGGAATTGATTTGTCTTCAAATAAACTAAAGTTGCATATCAATCATATTCACCAAGTGATTAAGAAGGGAACTTCACTAAAAAGTCTTAAACTCTCTTCTTATATTCCACTCTTGGAAATTCATATCCATAATTTCTTGAACTCATAAATCTTGATACCCAACAAAATCTCCAAATCCTTCTAGGCTTGTATAAAGAATGTGCAACACAAAAAAGATGAGTGGTAGTATCCTCATCCACTTTACACAGTGAACACCTTCTTAGGGAAATTTTGTTCCTCTTTTGAAGCACTTCCCAAGTTAATACTTCATTACTCAAATTTTCCACATGAACAATATACTCTTGTATTGAGCCTTAACCTTTCATAATTTTGACTACCACCATCTAATATTGGTAATGGCGAGGGATTGTATAGATAGATAGTCAATATTCACAATGTAATCACCCATAGTCTAATTCATTTCCCATACTAAAGCATCAATATCCCTAGTTCAATTAGAAAGTTATCCCTTCCTCAACTCATCTCATCAATCTAATCCAATTCTTGCGTTGACAACCAATCCTAGGAGCATATGATGGTTTCAGATGGATTATTGACCTTATTTATTGTGCACCTCCCCAACTTCTGCAACCTTAAGACTATATTTTTGGCAAGAAAGGCCTCTTGACCACATCCCATTATTTCATCAATCCCTATCCACCCCTATTCCCTATTTCCAATCATCCATGCTAAGTATTTACCAGACACATGGAAGGTTGTTCATTCATGGTTTTCCATTGATTTCACCCATTCTAAATGCTTTTCCTCTCCATTATTACATAATCCAATGTGGATTTGGTGCAATGTATATCCCCTTAATATTTGGGTTTAGTTATTAGCTTTCATATGGTTAGGTGAGATCCCTTATACTCACTGCTTCCTTTCCATAAAAGGCTAAAAAAACATTTCCTAATCCTTTCAAAACCCTCCTTTGGCCCCGCGGGCTAAAGTGTGCTAAAAGATTAGAATTGAGTCTAATACAAATTTTACAAGAACCAACTTTACCCCTATAGAGAGCCACCTATTGTGCTATAAATGCATGCAATTTCCAATCCTTGTTAAAAGCCATTCCCAGTGAAATTTTCCATAATTATTGGATTTTAGAGTGAAACCAAGGTATTTTACCCCATTATTAATCTCAAGATGCTGAAAAGGAAAGAATCTTTCCATCCTATATTTTGAGAGTCATCCAATCTTGATATGAAAAAAACATGTTTATTCTAATTAATATCCATATTAGTATCAATACAATAAAATTATAAAATATCTTTGAAATCTTGGCCTTCACCATCAATACAAAAACAAAAAAGAAATATATCATCAACAAAATGGAGATGTGTTAATATTTCAATCCTCCCCACATTGATGCATGAAAGTTGCCTTTGTCTCTTATCTTTCTCAATTAACCTCCTTTAGCTTAAAGAATGAAAAAGCAAGCCCCTTTGTAAACACAATGAATATAGTAAAAAGCACACACCACATAATATATTTTACCAAAGCAAGAGAAAAGCTTAAATGAATCAACAAACGCTGAAGATTCATCTAGGAGGCCTTATCATAAACTTTGTATAGATTCAAATTGATAAATATCGTAGGAGACTAAGAGAGCTTGATAGTGTGGAGACACTTTTCAGTAAATCATATGGTGTCATAAATTTTCTTCCCATTAAAAAACCCAAACTACTAAATGGCGACAAACCTAGATAATATAAGATAATTATATTAGTGTCCAATGAATGACCACAGTAATAGGTCAATGGGATTGTAGCGTGGGAGTGCAATAACATCTCATGTGTTGAAAATAATATAAGGAAAGAAAGCTACATAAGTTTAAGATCAGAACACATGTATAAACCTGTGACAAAGTTATCATGATATAAATCACTAAGGGAGTTTGGATAGCTCAAGAACCTATCAAGAGAGAGAATGAGAAAGAGAGAGATTAGACAACGAGGTTGATGATCTCAAGGTCTCTTCAGTCTTATGGGCAAGGACTATGGGGGAAAGTAGGGCAGTATCTCAATATTAGAGTCCTTTGGAACCCATAAGAGGGTTCCTGTTGTATGATCTTGGGGAGAATGTATGAGTGAGAGATACTCCTAGCATTCAAGGTCGATAAAAGGAAACTGTAAATGTATCTCTAGCTGCTTCTCTAGGCTTAAAAGATGGTTTAATAGGCGAGAGGTTCTCTACTCTAAATATGTCTTGAGATTATCTCTCTAATGCTTCAATAACATGTGGCATGATGTATATACTAGTACCTACTAAACAGTTTTGATAATATAGATTAGCCTCCCATAGTGGGAGGCTGAGGAGAAAATTAGGGTTTCACCATTCTGTTGTTTAGTGCACTTTAGAACTTTTATCCATTGTTTGTAGCTCAAATATAATGGATTAGTTAGGATGTATGAGGTGATTGGTCTGTCATCCCAAGATGGGGCATGGTGTGCAAGAACTGAGATATGTGGTAGAATATCTTTGCGATGAAAAGGGATACGCATCCCTAGCCTTAGTACCAAAATAGATTAGAGTGGGAGCCCTTTGAGTCCCTAGAGGGGTAGTGCTAGTGTCCTCTAATCTCATAGTATAAGGAACACCAAAAAATAAGGTGCATATTTATATCCAAGGGTATGGAAAAGCTATTGTGTGGATGGATTTGAGTTAATAATCAAACCACCAGTTCATGGGATAAGAGCCAAGGGCAGGTTTTACAGGGGTAATGATGACTAGAGTTGGGGTAGAAGTCTAGGGCTAGTTCCTTGAGGATAGAGGAAAGTATCATAAATTTGGCTAAAGTTGTGTCCTCATGTAATTCAAAATACTTCTCCTAATTTTTTTCCCATCTTTTGTAATTTTTCCAAATCCTTACTTTCCTTATTGCCATAAGCTCCCTTTTATCACATAAGCCTTATCATTGCTAATTTAATTATCCTCATTACAATTAATATTATGACCATTTTAATATCTTAATTATCAAATTCGCAATTTACCCTCTTACATACTCTCCTTCACCTTATTTCTAAACATAAACTACCATACACGTTATCATAATACCCTTCAACAATGCAAATCTTCCCTTAATAGTATATAATGTGTTTTAAACTTTTATGTCAATCTACCCTAAATAAATAATATATCTTAACATTTTATGTCTATTTTTAATACCTCATGTTTTTTCCTTAATTATCATGAACACAAGCTTTTCTTATTGTGCGTTATTCATTCATGTTTATTAAAATATTCCCCACGTTTATCATAAAACTCTCTCTTTTAACTTATTTATTTATAACCTTTGGTAGAAAGAAGGCCTAATGGTTAAAATGGATAATTTTTTTATTAAGTTATCATATTTATATTTTTTATTGTATTTTAATTTTATTGCTTAAAAAAACGAATTATGCAAAGGGAGAAATCGAATTATTTAAGGGGAGTTATTTTGGACCAATCAAAGCTTATTATAATATTTATGACGATATATTTTAATTATTTTGTCAATCTAATGTTTGACTTTTAATTTGTTTGCGAAACTTTAAAAATATTATATAAAGTTTACTAATTTTTTTATAAAAATAGAATGTTTTTATAATAAAAAAAAAAAAATATTTTTTAATGAGTTAAAACTTTTAGACATCTATATAGCCCCAAGGAATATTTAGAGACCAAATATGCGTGGGGATTGGGAGTGACCACTAATAATAAGGCAAAGCTCTTCGTCTTGTGGAAAGCTCTCAATTTTGCTATAGCCCTAGGAATAAAGAGAATAAACATAGTGGGGGACTCAATGTTGGGCATACAAATGTTCTCAAATGGACATTCCATGGAAAAAAACTCACCCATCGTTAAATGAATAAACCTCCAATTACCAAAATTTGAGCATCATTCCATTTTTCATGTTCTCCAACGTTTGAATTCGATTGCTGATGAAATGGAAAATCGAAGTGTTATATTGGGAATCTGGAGATACGAATTGGTCGCGAGAACCAACAACTACCTCCCTATCCCTTGATTTAATGCAGGGTAGTATTAATGACTCAAGGTAGGACTCCAGATGCTGGTGGGACGATGCAGAGGCATCGTTGTAGACAGATGGACATGTGGAGCATGGGCAGGATGCATGGCGATCACCTGGACCTCTAGGGTAGCACAATGTATGGTTTTAAGAGGATGTCAAAGTGGAGTGGGGAGGATGTGAGGATCTTGTCATTTCAGAGAATTTGCAGGATCGTGCACAACAAGAGAGAATTAATGGCGAGGAGGAATTCTGTTGCAAATTGTCTGCGAAGATGGTTTGCCAAATATATGGGAAAGAATGTATATTTAATGGGACTTCAACTCGAGGACCTCCATGGGTTAATTGCACAAACAACAAAGTTTGAAGTGATAGGAGAGTGGGGATTATATAACTCACCAACAACCCTAGTATTTTTTCTCACAGTTAAAGGCTTGGTGGGCAGTGGCGATTATAGTGAGAACTGGCTGAGCATCAAAATGAGTGCTTGAGAGATCATAGTAGGAATCCTTTTGAGGAGGATTTGGGGCACTGGAAGCGGGCTACCAAATTCCTATTCAAGATAATCATGAGGAAACTCAACATCTTCACTCAGGGTGTGGAATTGTTGGAAAACTACAAGGCTGCTAATGCCGAGAGAATCAATGCAAAGTTTGAGGCTTTAGAGGTGACCTTGGAGCAAAAAATTGTAAATATGGATACATACCTCCTCACTGCCAATTTAGATCTAGTTAGTGACAGTGTGTTTGCTGAGGTCAAAGAGATAATTGCAGGGCTGCCAAAGGAGGTTGTAGCAAAAATTCAGTGCAATGGAGGATTTGGCGACTCTGGTGCCGGACCGAGCAGCCGAGGCAATTCTGTTGGTGAGGATGAGGGGAAACTCAATCTTGGATAATGTATATTCATGCTTGATAGATGTATTTTGTTACTAGGATTTTACTTTTGGATCTATGGTCAATTTAAGTGTTTTTTAATAGTATATAAATCTACTAGGAGAAAGAAAATTGCTTCAAGGCTATACTGGGACATGGAAGCATATGCTAAGTTTGAAGCAAGTTTTCTTATCCTGATGTAAAACAGTTTTGGCTGTGAATTCTATATTTTGAATACAACGTATTTGTTTTGTTAAAAATAAAATAAAATAATTAGACGTTTTTTTTTTTTTGTATAACTAGAATGAATATTGATTTATATTAAAAATCGTGCGCGTTGCAATTAATCTAATTTTTCTTCCTTGTGAAAGAACAAGGCTTCTTTGTGTGCCTGAATTAAATTATGCTCCATAATTCCCATTCTCCTGCAGTCGCCTGAGGTGAAGAGTCATCCTTTACCCCAAAAACCAAGGTGAGGGAATTGAAGATGCACACCGGGGCTCCAAACTGGAACAGATGTGGTACCAAGGTGACACACATTGACATGCCACAACTAAAGGTGGATGAAAAGCTTTCCACGAGGCTCCATGGTGGTCAGGAACAAGCATGGGATGATGGGACAAGCCCAATGGCTAAGGGGATGGTGATGCTCGGGGAGGAGATCATGGCGGGGATGGGTGGAATGGTGGCAACTACAGGGGAAGGGGAAGGGGAATGGAGAGGAGAAGGAGAGTGGGAGTTAAATAAGAAGGAAGGGGAGCGAAGAGAAGGGAGGGGGGCGAAAGAGACTAGGGGGAATTTTTATATAGGAAAATGGCCTCCTCATTAGCTTAAAGGAGAAAGACAGTTTGGATGAAGACAAGACCAAGTTCACAGGCCTATTTTCCAAGGTAATGCTCCCTAGGAACTATCAGGAAGAGTTATAATGCTCCCCATGCATGAGCCAGGGGCGTTAGTCCCTAGGGTAACTCACTGTGTTGCATAAGGGACAACATTAACCAAGTTTTGTGAGATTCAAGAGGTAAAATGAGTGGGTTGACTGACTAATATCCCACTATTTACTCAAATGTCAACCCAAAAAGTAGGATACATCTACCTTCGACCTGTCTAAGGATATTTCCATTTCTAACGGAGCCTAATAGAAGGGGAAAGAGCAGTAAAGCAAGGAAACATCCTAGATTTTGCCAAAGGGAACTCCTGACAGAGTTGGCAAGGATAAGCCTCTCATCATCTATATATTGGAGGCTTGGGGCATTGTGAAAGAGGTCAAAAGGTCGAAGGACTATTAACTAATTATCAAAACTTTGTATGAGATATAGTTGTTTACCAAGAGGTTAAGAAGAGAGAGAGAGAGGGAAAGGAGTTGGAGGATTAAATGAAGCTTGATCTATTAGATGGTTGCAATCATCCTTTCCTATTAATAATATAGACCTACAGTTGTGTTTTCTACTCTATGGTGTTTATATGGTGTTCAGTTACATGTTGATGCAATGCCATAGTTTATGAGTAGCTTAGATGCATTTTATTTGATATATTTGTATATTAATGTATTGATTATCAAAGTTTATATGTTGTAGTATTACTTCTTGTCTTGATTATATGTAGGTGTTGATCTAAAAGGGGTCTTCCGCTCTGCTACATTGGGTTCTCCAACAAAAATGCATCTACTTTGAATATCATGCATTAATATGGATATGTATATGCTTCTTTGTGCCAGTTGCAGTTAATCTAATTTTTCTTCCTCGGATCCTGGGAAGATCTTTGAAGGTATTCCAGCCACAACCACCCGTGCATTAATCCCTATTGTAGAATTGGTGACTCCATTGGGGACTACACTGAGTTCCCGATTTTCTCCTACCAAGTTCTCAGATGTCTCTTTCTTTCCAAGCCCTCATGTTCTTCTTGGTTCCCTTTCTGACCATTCAGGACTCTTCAACAGCCTCTTCACTGTGCTCAGCCTTTGATCTGACCCTGAAAGACTCCTTTTATAGCTTCTTCCCCCCTAACACATGCAAATAGTGCAACCAAAGAGTTATAATGCTCTGTTGGCTTACAGACAGAGCGTTAGTCCTGTCACTAACTCTCTGTGGCCTCTCCTATAGTGCGTTAGCCAACCAATATATTGATCAACAACCTGTTATGTGAACTCATGTGTTGGGGAAGCTGCCTATAGTTTGTTCAAGGATCTGTAGTTGTGCACTGTTGTTTGGTTTCCTGTTTCCTGAGCATTTTTAATTTTTTAGGAAAATATCTTAAGTGCTTATCTTTTTCATGAAAAGAAAATAAAAATTTGTTTAAAGTTTTTCTATTTAGTTGGTTAGATTTTGCATCTGTATATTGGGTTAGTTGTTAGAGAGCGTTGAATGTATGGAAGTTTTGCTAGTGTTTACTGCACCAGATTCATGGTGCTGATTGATGTACAAATGATCCTCTCCTTGTAGAAATAACTCATTTATCGAACTGAAATTGAAAATAATTTTTTGCGTGGTTTGTGTGAGAGTCTCACAAAACTACATAGGTCAACACACCTTTCGAAGGCATTAATAGATTACATTTAAAATCTATCTCATAATAAAAGCAATCAACAACTCCTTTTTGAGTATACACACATATTATTCTAGGCTAGAATCTTGGGCCAGGCAGTTGTGAGTTAACTGCCCAAGATCGTAAAACTGAGACTAATGTCGTTAAAGAGGGAAAATAATGTTGCACTCATACTATCTGGGACCACTCCAGTCAAAGTGGAGTTAAATGTGATACAACATTAGAATGTGAGAAAAGGTTGTCTGCCTTTGATTGCATCTCCATTAGGTATTCTATGTATCGAGGATCCATTCAGGGGTATTAGAGTTGAGTCGGGGACTCAGGTATCTTGCCCACACTGTGTATTTTCTGCGACCATGTCCCCCCTTGTAGTGTTTGTGATTTGAGGTAACCATAGTGGCCATACCTTTTAGGGATGAACAAAAGGTGACTAGGGTGGGCTGCCCTGGTACCTAAACAGACAAACCTACTCTGTCTTCAGTTTTTGGGAGGGTTCTCATCTTCACGAGAGTACTTGGTCCCTTAATCTGAGGTTCAAGTGAAGCTCAAGAATAATCATAACTATATATTTGGCCAACTCTCTCTTTTATCCATTGCAATACTAGGTTTCATCTCCAGCAAATGGTGGTTATCAAACAAAGTCATATCCCCTGATTGCTCGTTGATTGGCTTTTAGAGTATTTTTTATCTTTTAGGTGCTGGTTTGTTATCACTGAGATTATAATCAATATCACTATAATTTTTTTACATAAAATATATCCGTCACCGTGGCTACATACGGCCCTCGTCGCCAATCCCAGTGACAACAAGGTCTTCCTTCTTTGACTGTGGAGGATCCGCCGAGCCTTGATGATCTGAATTAGCCCTCTTCGGGTAATTAGTCTTCAGTATATAACACCAAATAAAAAAATACAACCCAGGACACAATACTGTCGGAGGAATTTTTCACTGAAGGATTTATACCTCCTTATAATCCTCCCATCATTGATGCTTTGGGACCACTATTGATTCAAGTTGCACCTGTACCTACCATGTCTTCAACTATACCTACATCCACCATTCCCTCAACGATTAACGGGTCGTGGGATTTGTGGACAAATTTGGTCCACCCTCACTTCCCTGGCCGATAGTCAGTGATACACAACTGATTGGTAACCCCGCTAACCAAATTATGCCAAGTCCAAGCAACTTAGTTACACCTAACATGAGAAGAACCCCGTACATACTGGTTTCCACCCCTTTTGTGTTTGCTCCTGGACCTTTGGCTAGCACTCCAAATAGTGTTGTTAGCACGGGTCCCTTCAGTAATCCCTTTGGTTGAAATCCTCTATTTAGTTCAAACCCCTAGGCTCAAATTCTGGGGGGAAATGTTCCCAACATGCAGATACCGACAGGGGGCATTACCACTCCCCATCTACTTATAGGACAAGCTAGACAATCATTAATTGACATCAACCCTCCAAATTTACACTACCCTAGTGTTAGTCATGTGCCTACGGCCAACTAAGTGGCTGGCGGGATCCCTCAACCAAGTCTCGCTCAATCCATTTGGGCACCCCATTCTCAAGTTCAATTGAGCCAAGGGAGCAAGTTTTATCTTGGGGGAAATCAAGCTTATATCCCCCAGCCTAACATCCCATATGGACAACCACACTATATTACTATTCCTCCACTACAAGGAAACTATTATCTAGCAAACCCTATGTATAATGTTGGGAACAATATGATGGGAGGGCCACAGGGTCCCTCAAGTCATTATTCATCACCCTGGTCAGACTCGGGGCACCAAATACTTTGCCTTTTTTGGCAACACTCAACATCCCCAATCTATATAAACTGACCAATGACCCCATCTGACATAACTTACATTGGCCCCCAATCCCGAACAAAATACTTTCCGACATCCTGAAGTTTGAAGGAAAACAAGGTGATACTTTGGGTACACATGTCACCACCTATCATCTATGGTGTGTATCAAACTCCATGGTGGATGAAAGTATTCATCTCCAACTCTTCCGCCACACCCTTACTGGCTATGCCACCAAGTGGTACATTGAGATACCATGCGCGTCAGTTAATATCTGTGGCGCCTTGGCGATGGAATTTTTAAAGCACTTTCAGTTGCCCATCTACTACAAAACTAGGATGAAACTCCTTGCTACCTTACGCCAAGACACCTCCAACCAAATCTTCGATCACATTCATGAATGGAGACGTAGGAAAAGGCTAGTCAAAGCCCCCATTCCAGATTATCTATTAGCATATTGGTTCTATAAATCTCTTCTTCCCCAAATCACCAAGGACATTGCCTTAAGTAGTGCAGTCACTGAAGACCAATCCATTCATCGTGCCCAACACTTAGATCTGATTTATTCGTAGTCTATCACATTATATGACGTAATCCCCAATTCCCCCAGAACTTCCTATGCTCCCGCTACTCAGCAACTCGGTGTGCACGCTAATGGTATTATTGGCACTACCTCTGGGTCTTCTGTAAAAAAACTTAATAGGAACATTGCCCAATTGTTTGTTGATCTCGCTACCAAATCAGCTGCTCTTCCTACCACCGTGATAAATTTTGTGCAGTCTATGCAAAAACCTAGTGGCAAGAATAAGAAGAATAAGAAAAGGACATCTCCTTCTAAAGAGCAGCCAACCAAGTAATCCAACCCCAAGAAGAAAGTTGTTGCACCACCTAACAGTGGAAAGGAAAAAGTTTTCAAGTTCCCTTGCAAAATCTATGCAGAAGACCATATGACACGCCGATGTCCACGTCTCCAAGAATGCACAGATATTCTTGCTCAAAAGGATACTGGCCAGACCCCTGCGATCCTACACAACCCTTTCCCTGCACAACAACAGCAACATATTATTGTGAACCCACCTCAACCGCCGCAAGGGGGCAATGGCAGTTCAAATTATCCTTCGTTTGGTGAAATATTGTCGAATGTTTACACCTTTGAAACGATTGATCTTCAAACGCGAGCCAAAACTCATGGAACTCTAGTCGCTAACACTCAGGGCGCTGCCTCGAGTTCAAACCCACTACCGCCCAATAACATTCATATCGAAAGGCATATTGTTGATCTTGTAATTAGCCCCCCAAAAGGGGAACTTCGTCGCACAACACTTAATCCATCTGCACATGTTGTCCAGAACTACAGTATTGTAGAAGACTTTTGCAAGCACTGTCAACTATGTCTGCACTCGAAGTATTGCAAACTTGTCTAGTACATCAGAAATATTTTCTTTTGGCTATTGGTGCGATTGACCCTCAAAATTCCATGTTAGAAATATTCGACATGGAGAAATGTAAACCCCCCCATTCCCACCAGCTTGCATTCAGGTGTAATTTTTTTCGAAAGGTCGAGGTGTACATAGAACTGTCATTGATGAAGGTGCTTCGACCTGCATCAAGTCTACTTCATGTTGGCTCACCTTGGGTTCTCGAACCCTCTCTCTGCCATTGAATTCCCTTAAAGCATTCGATGGCCATACATTCGCCCCAAAAGGTTACCTTGCTGATTACCCCATCACTTTGAGTGGGAAAAAGGTAACAATGGACATTGAAGTCATGGATCAAGAACTCGACTATAATATACTTTTGGGCTATAGTTGGACTTACGCTATGACTTCCATTGTGTCTATGTTTTTCTGCATCATCCTATTTCCATTGGATGGAAGAATAGTCATGGTGGACTGACTGTCCTTCTGCACCCCAGGTTACTCCCTGTTGCCTAACAGCATTGTACATTTTGTGGGTGGCATACCTGACTCGTATGTCAGTATTGGTATCGGTCTTTTGAAGGGTTCTTCCCTGATGAGTTTCTTTCCTCTCCCGTTGTCCATGGTTCCATAGATAGTTTCTATGGTCTCCATTATTCCTCATGACCCAACCGATCCCTGGATCCTCCTGACCCCTTAAGACATTGACTCTTATGGAGAACAAATGCCATTTTCACCAGTCGAATTGGCCTATCAATCCATTCAATCTGCATCCAATTCTATTTTCACTTTGGCGATGACCAATGGTACCATCTCCTCTCCCACAACTGCTCCCTCTAATGATCTCCTCAATTAATTCCTACCTTCGGACGAAGCTATTCGAGAGATCATGTGTTTAGAGGAGTGACCTTGGGAAAATTCTCACCATCGCATATCGATATCTGATTCAGACTCAAGCCTTATACAAATCTTATCCTTTAAACCACCTGAGTTTGTTCCCTCGAGTTATACAACCATCCAAACTTTGGATTCGGAAGGGAACATGGGAAATCTTTCAAATAAAATGCTCATCGATATCTCGGTCAAGACATGCTTCATGGAAAATATACATATTTGAGCCAATTACAATCCCAAGGAAATTGCAAGCTTCACCTGCCTTTTCAAGGAATTTCATGATGTATTCGCTTGGTCTTATGAGGAAATGACCAACATAGATCCATCTATTGTCGAGCATGAGATCAAGGTTTATGATAATGCCAGGCCTATCCGCTAAAGACTCTTACTAGTCCACCCCCACAAAACTGCAACCATCAAGACTGAGGTGGAAAAATTATTACGTGTTGGTTTCGTTTACCCCGTTCCTTTGACAGAATGGGTTTCCAATCTGGTTCCTGTAGATAAAAAACAGGGTACCATCCGGGTCTGTGTCAACTACCGGGATTTGACCATTGCGTGTGCAAAAGATAATTATCTGACCCTGTTCACTGACCAGATAATCAGCGATTGTGCCAGTTGCGAATCCTTATCCTTTATGGATGTTTTCTCAGGCTATAACCAAATCACCATAAAACCTACGGATTAGCACAAAACCGCCTTCATTTCCCCTTGGGGAATATTTTCATATAGAAGACTGCCATTCGGTCCAAAGAATGTTGGAGAAACCTTTCAACGGGCCATGGACTACGCATTCCATGATATCAGACACGCTATTCAAGATTACTTTCCAAGAAGTGATCCCAACATCTAGTTCATGTCTGAGAAATTTTTCTTAGGTTCAGGTTCTATAACATATGTGTGAATCTGCACAAATGCATATTCTTTTTCAATTCTTGATACCTACTTGGTTTCATTGTATCCAAACATGGGATTAGGATTGATCCCGATAAGGTAAAGGAAATTACTCAATTTCCCACACTACAATCCATTTTACAGCTCCAACGTTTGGAAGGGAAAGCAAGCTTCTTACAATGATTGATCATGAACTATCCCGAGCTGACGAAAGGATTTATGCGCCTATTGAAGAAAGGAGTACCATACTTGTGGGATGATCAAGACCAATGATAATTTGATGCCTTGAAAGAGGCACTTATATTTTCACTACTGTTTAGTGCTCCCAACTATTCGCGCGACTTTCTCCTATACCTGGAAGACTCACCATCCTCCATTGGTATGGTGTTGGTTCAAACCCATGATGATCTTAGTGAGCATGTGATATATTATCTCTCGAAAGGCCTAGCTGGGCCCAAACTCTAATATTCACATGTGGAAAAACTATCCTTGGCATTTGTCTTTGCTGTCAATCACTTTCGAAACTATATACTATTGTGACAGACTACCGTCCTCGCTTTGGAGAATCCCATGAGACACATTTTGTCTCGTCAAGTCATTGGAGTAAAATATTCCAAATGGATTGTTATCCTCCAACAATTTGATTTGGTTTTCGGTACTGCCAAGGCGAAAAAATCCTTAGTCTTCGCAGAATTATTGTTCGATCTTCCCATAGTTGATCCAAATGAGATAACCCATGATCTTCCCCTGGATGAATCTGTCTATGTGATTGAATCAACTAACCCTTGGTATAAAGACATTCTTGTCTACCTCCAAGCGCAATGATTCTGACATGATCTATCGTCAGGTGACTGTCGTTGCTTCTGCCACCAAGCTCAGCAAATAAATAAATAAATAATAATAATAATAATTTTACCCTCCCTTTCGATTTCTTTGTTTTAATTTTAGTTTCCTTTAATTATTATTTTTCTTATAGGATCTTGACTCATTAATCAGGTCTTGACACCTATTTGTTTATTTTATTTATTTTTATTTTTTGACTCTATTCCCTATATTTGGTTGACTTGGATTGTTTGTTTCTTATTAATGTTTATGTTTTCTGATATTTCTAATTATTATTATTATTATTATTATTATTATTATTATAAATTATAATATTATTATTCTTAAACTAGTCGTTATATTAGCCATTATAGGAATATTATTTTATCTTAATAATCATTATTAAAATAGTAGTTTTCATAAACTAGACGTTATATGATCTTTTGGTCTTTGCATCGCCCTCTATTTAAGCCCATGTCATGATCTGCATCTTCATCTGGTCCTGATGATGAATCACACTAGCTGGTTCGAAATGCATCGGCAAAATTTTCTCCTATGTGATTTCTACCGAAAATGATCTTCTTAAAGATACTTTATATCATCGTGGCACTGATACATTTCTTCGACGTGGCTTCACTCATGAAGAGGCGAAACATGTTTTAAATGACTTCCATGATGGGGCATGTGGCATTCATCTTTCTAGCTCTATCTGAAAAAGTATTATGCCTAGTATTGCACTAGGCATTTGCTTTGTAATTTTATGTATTTATAAGTTTTGCTTCATTTGTTATGGCAAGATTTTTTGGCTTTTTATGAGTAGTTATCTCATGCATATCTCTTGTTGCATAGATGTATTCATTACCCTTACCATACGTAGGATATGTGGATGGTGCCAGTGGTCACACACGACACATTTCATCAGCTGCTTGGGTCATTTATACACCTGAGTCAGAACTACTTAGTTCCGGGGGAGTTTTTTTTGGCACTTCCACCAACAATATTGTTAAGTATATGTCTGTAATTGCACTTCTTACTAAAGTGTCATATTGAGACATCTCCAATCTTGTGGTCAGGTTAGACTCTCAGCTAGTCGTTATACAATTGACAGATCATTATCACATTCACAATCCAATCTTGTTACATCATTATTTAAGGGTACGAATCTTGGAATGTCAATTTGAGTTTATTACATATGAAACATTCCTCGAGAATTTAATGCAGTCGCTGACTCGTTAGAAAATTACGTATTAGATTGGCATTTATCTCATTCATTATAGATACATGCATGAAAGTAAAATTTTACAGAGTTAAAAATTTACAAAAAATTAAAAAACACATTTACATCATAAATTGCCATATATATATATATATATATATATATATTGAGTCCAATCCTTTTACATCAAAAATTCCCAAAAATTGGGTGTTTGTAAGTACAAAATGGCTTTACTAAGCCTCACTATAACACTCGTTGGCTATACCATACTACTGCTAAGCCTGTTTCTCATGATAACTCAAAACAACTCTAGCCAACCTCTTAAGAGGAACCATAAATCGCTCGGGCACACCCACCATGTGTCGCTGCATATGAGCTGGTATCTTCCTCATGGGAAGAGGTGGCACACCCATGCTCAAACCCTCGAGGTTCCCAACAACCTCGTGAAGGTTCATCTCCCTCTTCGGTGGCTGTCGCACCTGCTCTAGCCCCAGGTAGTTGATCACCCCGCTTAGCATGGCGGGGCATGCCCGCAAGACATACTAATGCCACATCTGTTTCAAGAAAATGCTTCATGTCAATACTTTTTCACCCATAAATAAAAAACATAACATAAATTTCAAAAGTAGTAAAATAATTTGTGTACTCTAATCAAATCCTCTTACCTTATGGCCCCCATTGAGTTCCAGGTGGAAAAATTAGTTTTGGATCTCCTATGAAATCCATTCCTGCATAGGCATAATCATAGATCATGAGAATCTAGTCAATGAGTCCCTCAAAGAAATCATCTTCGAAGAAGTGTCTAATTTGCCTCCCTCTAGTCCGAGGTACTAGGGAAGCCCATCGCCCCTGCATTGGCTCCTTGGGACCATCTAGACCCAAACTCATGCGATGCCTCAGCACGAGCGCACTCTCAAGGAAAAGGGATATGATAAGAGTACCATGTCCAAACTATATTTGGTCCCGAGTATTATAAGCTATCAGTTCTGCCTTCACCTAGCGAAGAACTCCCAACCACCAGTTGAATATCTAGGGCTGGAAACAGTTAATGGCTAGTAACAACTGAGATTTTGTCACTACGTGCTGGCTCTTGGACCCCGCCAAGCACACGATTATCTAAAGAATGGCCCTCATAGGCCTAGTCCTGATCCACTCAATGGGGACCACGTTACTAACTAATCCATTACCTGGCCTATAATGAGTCTGTACCAACTCAAGGGTGGTTCGTGGATCTACTTTGCAACCGATCAAGTTTACTTGTGCACCTCTGCACGATAAACCTATATGAAAGTAAATATCATCTCTTTCGATTGCAATCTCATGATCCCCAATCCAAAACACACCTTGTTGTTCATCCCATCGTTGGATAATCCAGGCTGAGAATTTCTTCCTGACCCTTCATCAGGTCAAGTCTGGCATACTTCATCAAACCACATCTACGCAAAGCAAGTAAGCATGCTAGATCATTAAGCATTTGTAGTTCTTCATTATTGTGAGCTCTTTCCCTCCAAAGACTCATGTTGATGGCTCAAAACCTGCATCAAATCACCCATCAATCAGTCATTTTGCTGTTGAAAACCCTAGGAAAACAAGCATGGGGGTTTTGACTTGTGCCCAAGCAGCCTAACACTGCTCCCCAAGGCCCACAGGGCATGCTAACGCACCCCTGCAGGTTGTGAAGAGCATTTAATGCTCCCCCTATCCTGGGAGGCTGCGTTAGGCATAGTAGACTAACTAGGGCTTGCTCAAAAACAAAGATGTCACCCCAAAAACAGTTGAAAATGCTAATAGAATGCAAGATGAGGGTTAGACCATCTACCTAGAACAAAAAACGCATTGAATGGTTGCCTGGATTGCTTGCAATCGCTCGGGGAAGATCTACTCCTTTTTCACTCCAAAACACTCTCATAGAACTCAAATGGTGAAAATGAAGGCTTTCAAACCCTTCTTATAGTCACTCTCGAGGTATGACTTACGTTAGCTAGTCATTGAAATCAAAGTTTTTCATTCTTATATCCTTTATCATATGCCATTTTGATATTCCGTCAATATTACTTATGCTTTGATGAAAATTTTAGTGTTGAATTGTAGAAGTGACCATTTTTGACTCAATATAAGCGTTTTCTTTTATGAGATCTTGTCTCGATATTTAACTGAAAAATCCCCGAGTTATCATCTTTGGGCTCGTAAAACTCCTACGACAACGATATGAGCACTTTATTTTTCAGGACCTTTTCTCGCTCTTAAATTGGAAAATCCCAGAGTTTTCCCCTTCTTCAGGCTCGTTAAATCTACGAAGAAGGCATGAGCAGTTCTTTTATCTCTTTTTCCTCGCTCATTAAATTGAAAAGATATATCGAGTTTTCTTCATTTGACTCATTAAAACTTGATGAAGATCTATTGAGTTTGTCTTCGCATGACTCATTAAAATTTCACGAAGAATATCGAATTTACTTTGTCCACTCGTACTCGTAACAAAATGAGGCAAACATTTATTGAGCATAGGTTTATCACTTTATCCAGACTCAATAGGCTAACTTACGGAAAAGGAATTGTGCCGGGTATACTATTAAACCTTTTTCACATCCGGTTATCAACTATGAAAAAGGAACCCCCTTGGAGTTGCTCTTTATGATCTTTTCAAACTCTCTAAATATGAAAATACCACCGAGTTTACCCATATGGACTCGTTAAACTTAATCAGATGGGGAGAATTGGACAACACATGGCTTTATGTCTATATTTAGATTTTTTTTTTTTGGCAGTAGTCGTTCCCTTGAACATGGCACTCCGTCAACAAAACCTCCTTTTTGTCAGCCTCTCAGATGAACCTTACCATCATATGAGTTTATCCTGTATACTTTGATGTTCTTGCATCCCTATATCTTAACACTCTTTGGTGTTCACGAGTCTAAAAATGCATGGTAAACCTTTGTTTCATGCCTTCTATTGTTCAAGGGATTCCTTTATCCTCTACTTCTTGTATCAACGGTCGCTCATATACTTCCATCATGCCCTTCGTCAGTTTGACCCATTGCTCAAAATTTATCTTCAAAGAAATCATTCTTGTCCCATTTTGTGTTGACTAATGTAGGACACATTATTGCCTACATTTCGACATGTCTCTTCCTATTGAATTCAACACTCTATCTAGGAAGCATATCCAGAAACATATCAATACCCTGGAACTTGCAGTCATTAGTGGCAGGTTACCTTGTGTTTGATTGGGGGTTTTCATTATTGGCTCCTAGTTGAATGATTCTATGAGTGTTCGACGACAACATCATTATTCACACTCGCTAGATTATACTATGAATCTTGGAGACCATCATCATTATCAGTGGCCATTCTCGCGTCTATTAACAGTTTTCATTATTGACTGGTAATTAGACGATTTCACACATGTTCGACCTTAACGCCTTTATTCACATGTGTTGAAATATGTTGTTGAGATAAATCAATGATCAAGACCTTGGGTAGAGGCTTACATCACTCAGCCTTGTTTCTTTTCCCAAGTTGCGTATATTGTTTCCGGAGATAGCTCATCAGGATGATCATATTATGACACAGTTCCACATTATGCTTATCGGTGGACATGAACGTGATACCTATTTTTGATAAATCACTCTGACATAGCTACTGAGCTTGGGAATGCCCGACTCAGGACATGATTTTATATTTTTAACATATGTGGTTGTATCAAGTTTCCATTGTCCTGAATCTCTGATCCTCTCTCTCTCTTTTTTCCAATAAGACAATTCTAAAGTATTTCAACCACCATATTCATCTCTGACCTCACACTTTAGGGGCATCTGTTATACAGGAAAATGACCTCCTCATTAACTCAGAGGAGAAAGACAGTTTCGCTAAAGACAAGACCAAGTTCACAGGTCTATTTTCCAAGGTAACTCTCCCTAGGAACTAGCAGGAAGAGTTATAACACTCCCCATGTATGAGCCAGGGGCGTTAGTTCCTAGGGTAACTCACTGTGTTGCCTAAGGTACAACGTTAGTCAAGTTTTGTGATATTTCAGAGGTCAAATGAGTGGGTTGACTAACTAATATCCCAATTTTTACTCAAATGTCAGCCCGAAAAGCAAGAAACATCTACCTTCAACCTGTCTAAGGATATTTTGATTTCTAATGGAGTCTAATAGAAGGGGAAATAACAATAAAGCAAGGAAACATCCTACATTTTTCCAAAGGGAACTCATGAGAGAGTTGGCAAGGATAAGCCTCTCATCATCTATATATTGGAGGCTTGGGGCATTGTGAAAGAGGTCGAAAGGTCGAAGGATTGTCAAATAATTGTCGAAACTTTGTATGAGATATAGTTGTTTACCAAGAGGTTAAGAAGAGAGAGAGAGAAAGGAGTTGGAGGATTAAGGGAAGCTTGATTCACTAGATGGTTGTAATCATCCTTTCCTATTAATAATATAGACCTACAATTGTGTTGTCTACTCTATGGTGTTTATATTGTGTTCTGTTACATGTTGATGCAATACCATAGTTTATGAGTAGCTTAGATGCATGTTATTTGATATATTTATATATTAATGTCTTGATTATCAGAGTTTATATGTTGTAGTATTACTTCTTGTCTTGTTTATATGCAAGTGTTGATCTAGGAGATAGAAAAGGGGTCTTCTGCTCCGCTACATTGGGTTCTCCAAAAAAACTGCATCAAGATTTGAGTTAATCTCTTCCCTCCTTCTTTGAATATCATGCATTAATATGGATATGTATATGCTTCTTTGTGCCAGCTCCAGTTACTCTAGTTTGTCTGCCTTGAATCCTAGGAAGATCCTTGAGGGAATTCCAGCCAAAACCACCCATGCATTAATCCCTATAGTAGGAATGTAAGGAAGGATAGAGAAGCAATATTACCACAAGATTCAAACCTTTATCGTCATCCTGAAAATGTCGCTCTTCAACATTATTATGGGATATTGATCGTGCTCTCGACTTCATTCAATATGCATTTTTATTCACCCAACTAACATGCCTGATTGGCCTGCCTATCAACTTCTTGGTTATTTCCTCTCAAAACATGGTAGAAGGACACCAAATCGAAGGAGGGTAGAAAATTCTGATCTCTCTTAATGATTTTTTTTTCAGGGTAGTGTTATTAGATGTTGTAGTATTCATCATATGCCTAAAAATGATCATGGAATCTCCTAAAACCTGAATTGTTTTTATGCCCATTCTTTGTGCCAGGGTAAGGCCCATGAGCAAACCATACGTTCAACTTGGTTGTTTGTCTTTCATCCAAGCCCCCAAGCATATCTAAATTCAATGATTCCTTTGGGATTAATGAGAATCCTTCCCCCTCCCACCACCCCAACACGCTTTTAAATATACTTATTAGAAATAAAAATATTTTAAAAAATTAAAATTAAAATTAAAAAAAAAAAAAATCTACTACCAACAAGTTGTTTATTATGATAATTAATTAGCTCATTAATTGAAGTTGCCTATGCACAATTTTGTACATTATGTACTTCCATAGAATTTTATAACCTTATTGTATTCTTACTTGAATTGTATATTATTGGACTTGCAGTAGAGGCATTATTGATTGGATTAATACATTGATCTGATAGATGCAGTTTGCTAAAATAAGTGTTGGAGCATGGTGTTATTATTACACAGTTCCAATGCCAGGCGCAACACATAGAAATCAAAATAAAAGAGAATAGTGTAATGTTGTCTATATTGTCGGCCAACTCTTTTATGCTTCTGCATTTATATTAAGAATGGATAATTATACATGGATACTTTACCTTATGTATTTTTACCTCACAATCAACAAAACAAATATGTGAGACTAAA
The DNA here is from genome assembly GCA_031772625.1 of Pinus tabuliformis. Taxonomy (NCBI): domain Eukaryota; kingdom Viridiplantae; phylum Streptophyta; class Pinopsida; order Pinales; family Pinaceae; genus Pinus; species Pinus tabuliformis. The sequence goes on along the minus strand of CM062804.1, from coordinate 634,734,092 downwards.
CAAGGCTACTCTAACAACATAATATAAGACAATCTAACAAAATACATGAAGCATGAACATGTGTAGAAAAAACTAAAACATAGCAAGGGCAAGGTAAAAAAACATGGTGAAAAAACCTAAGAGGCATGAGGCCCTAGCTCAACATCAACATCATAAGATGGAATTAAGAGTGTATGCAAAAGGAGAAGGGACTAAAAGTTAAACAACTAAAGTAGGATGAGGATATATATAAAATAAAAAGTCCTCAAAGTTATTTACAATATTTAGTATTTACAGCCACTTTTCATTTGTGGACGTATGCAGACTCTTGAATTTGACTATGAAATCTCATCATTCAATAAGAGAGTTTGTTACATTCAAGTTAATTAGAAAGTCTTGGAAATTCATAAATTTCTCCTTGTCAAAGAGGAAATAATTCAATATAAACTCTAAAAGTTTTCCATAATTTTAATGTTAAAAACTCAATGCTTCAATTTTTAACCAAAAAAGAGTGAATGGGTTTTATATGGTACCCAGATGCTTTATTTTTTAGTGACATGGATAAAAATAATGGAAATACATGATTGAATCATTTATGCAACCATAACTTATCAAATGTTTTGAAACTAGTAATAACAAGATTAAACAAACATAGCTTCCAACAACTTACAATGTGTAACTAAACAATCTTAGCAAATCCAAGGAAGATACAATTGTTATACCTCAATTTTAACAAACTCTTTTAATCCTTTCACTTCACATGCATTATAGTCCACTGGCTCCCAACTCTTGCCACTTGGAGGCATGAAGCTAGAGTCCCAAGAAACAAAGTAAATATCTCCATCAGGTTCACTTCAAGAAGCTTCATTTGGATGTGGCCTACACCCATTCTGTGGGAAAACCAAGGATTCAGCTAAATGATGCAATCTAGGAGCATCTATAACTTCTAGAATCTAAACATAACCTTGATGCTAATAAGGATACTTGGCCACAACTACCTTCCTTGTTACAATTGTTGAACTTGTTTACCTTTCTCCAAAGCTAAAACAATGTTTGAGAAAACAACCCTCCAAGGGAGGCCCTAAATCTTTGATGAAACACTACCACAACAATGCCAATATTCCAACTCCCCTATTTCAACAAGTAAAACCATTAACCACCTACCTTGGGGAAGAAAATTATGCGTTTTGTCAAAAGCTATTCTAACTACACAACTCTTATATAAGAAAGTATGTCTTTTAAATGAGCTTCACTTTGGGATGTAAAACCATCCCTAAGCATTATGGAAACAATGTTTTGCAAATCTCCTATCCATGATGTTGTCAATACGTCAAATTCCACTTTGACATTTTCAAGCATTTGATTGAGATTTTCAACCATTGAATATTGTAAATTTTCAAAAGCACTATCAGGCACCAATAATGATGACAACAAAGTAATAAACATGTCCAAGTAATTATTTCAAGAATTAATAAACATGTCCAAGTAATTATTTCAAGAATTGTATGTTCATATTCAAATTTCTACCTACTCAGTTTCAATGAGAACTTAACTTTGCATCTTGGTTTTGCTGCCCAAGTTGCAACCACACCTTTGTATCCACCACCTGTTGTGGAAAAAACGAACCCCCATTTTTGAACTTAGCCAAAATAATAATGAGGACCCTTTTTCTTTTTAAACTTCTGATTTTAAATAAAACCATTATAATAAAGCCTTTTGGTTTTAATAGTTTTTATTATGGACAAAACAAATAAGTAAAGTCCTTTGAATAACTTCGTAGCCGAGACTTTATTGATTTCAGGATTTTTGGCATGCTTTTATATTTTATATATATATATATATTATGCACGCTCACTTCTCAACTATTCGGCATGTGGCTTGACACATAGACCCCAACCCTTTCCCTTTGTGCATATATTTGTTTTCGTGGGGTTTCCCTTCCCTTCCTTAGCGAGATGAGATGATGTGTCCAGGGCCCACACGTAAGGTGCGCGCATAGAAAGTTGATTGGGCGCAATAATCACATTCCCACTGCTTATAACCCAAATGATTTATTTAAGAATCATGCGGATTAACAACTCATTGATTATGGCTACCATTTCCTCCTTCGTCATTGCCTATTCGTTTGAATTCTTTTTGCGCCATAAGTGTTTCAACTATACTATAGGATTTAAGTGTCAAAGTTGACTCATTAGGCCCCACCTCACATATAAATTGTCCCTCATCGGTGCACCATGTTACGAGTGCCACACATGCCCGCTCCTCGTAAGCTCACTTGTTTTTAGAAGTGAAGCGTAAATGATAAACCTAACCTTACCTTCTGGATTCCCTTTAGCGAGATGACATAGGAATCCACGTCACCTGCCAAGCTTTCAAATCAACCCTATAGGTTTGCACCACCTGTCTCAACTGCTCGCCGCAGTTATAAAATATTAAATTAAAGTCGTACCTTTGTTTTAATTCGCATTACTTATTAAATTAAAGTCGTAGCTTTGTTTTAATTCGCATTACTTGATATGGATAGTAATGTTAATGACTACATTAAAAACATTTTTCTTACTTATCTTAAAGAATTGAATTAACCCTTGTTACACCTGCTTATACCTTATTCATGGTAATGATCCTTACCCTTTGCATTTTCCATTATAGGTCAATTTCAAGTGCATCACTCATTAGCAGGATAATATGGTGAAAGGAAAGAAGAAATTTGTTGTTTAGGCATCACCCCTTTAGAGAGGAATTTAACGAAAAAATTGTCAAACACATTTCTCTTTTCTGATACAATTTATACCACAGATTGGTGCAAATCTTGGAATACCATTTATGATATTTTCGAAGAATAATTATCGAAAGAGTCAGAGGATGCACAAACATTCATAACAACTGACCAAGGTGGTTTAAAGTATTCAACAACAACAATTAATGACGCTACAAGGTCCCACCTTCACAAAGTCGCAACATGCCCAAGGTTATTACGATACACATATATGATAAGTTGGGTAGTGGAAGAAGTTAACCTCAGTGAGTGAATTTTTGTTACTAGCAGATGTATCACAATTGGATCCTTTAGCATTGAAATCAATTATGGAATGTATCATTTACCAAAACCAGAGTTTGAGTATAATGAAAAATTTCCAAAGAAATTTGTTAAGGGAGAACGTGAGGGAAACGATGATAATTTACCCCGAATGATTAGAGGGTGGATTCATAACTCTAATAATTTCGTAGAAGAATATACAAGAAAGTATGTAGTCACTTCCCTTGCATCTCCTTTTTTCTACATTGCTTGCTTTCTTTGTCGCTTATATGCCAATCAAAATAACTCACAATTTATGAAAGATTGGGTTCCCCTTATTAAGAACACCTCACATGGCTATGTCTTTGAATGGGTACAAATTTTATCAAAAAATATGGCCCAACATATTCTTTATTTCTGGTCGAAAAGGATTGTTGATACTGTGCCACCTCTTTACATGTCAGAATATGTTATGGATGCCATTTGTTTCTCCCTTAACATTCCATGCATGGGATAACAACTCAAAAGGAAACATGTAAGGAAAAATAAGCTCTTGTAGATTATGCTTCAAATATGGTCACTCAACATACAATTCTTATCACTCCCGAATCTACAAAGACTACTCTCGTAGACTTTGTCCCCCTTGCTAAAACTCCACTTAACACTTGGGTCAATGTGGAAATCATCCATGCTCATCCTACTACTAAGATTCAACTGAATGTTGAGGAAATTCCTCATATTGAAATATTTTATAGTCCTCAACATAAGGCCATAATAAAGAAAAGCAAGAATAAAAGGAAGGCATAAAGTGAAGCATATCCTCCTAACTTTGTTTCCTTGGAAGTGGTTTGAAGAGGCTCTTTTATTTCCCCACATGAAGAATTATAGGAATTGGCTAAATATGCAAGAGCATATGCATTGGATACTATTGATAAAGCAGCAAATGTGAAATAGTTTTGCAAGAGAAGGATGAAAATATACAACAACTAGAACAACAAGTGGCAAAATCTCAGTCAGAGCTGTAAGCAAAAATCAAGGTAATCAAGAGTTAACATTCAGAGGAACTCAAGCAACGAAATAATCAGTTAAAAGAATTGCAGCAGAGCTTAGAACAAGCAAAATATGAAACTTTCAATCTCACTAAGTTCAAACATGAGGCTCTTGAATTCAATGTATAACTTATCAAGCATCAACAAATATTTTGCAAAAAATTAAGCTTGATTCAGGTGCAACACAAGTTGAGTTGTACATTGGTGGATGAGTTGGTCGATATGGAAAGTCAATATGATGATGCTAAAAAAATCCTGAATGATCTCCTTGAATGGAAAACAAATAAAAAAATAGTACACCTGAACCTACCCAAGATAGATGAAATGAAAAAATATATTGTTTTGGGGAACTAAAAGGACAAGATTTGTTTAGCTAGAAAGTTGGTAAGTGATACTCAAGAGTTTTCATGCTCTATTACGCAATCTACCACCCGACCTCTTTTGGAGGCAAATTTGCTTTCAAATTATGAAGATAATACATTTCTAGATGTTGAAGCACTACAAAGGAGTTGGACAGATGATAGAGCAAAGTTTGGTAAAAGGGTTGAACAACTATCCGAGGTAGATATTGAATTAAGTTGGAAGCTATTAATTAAACCTCGTGGTCATTAGTGAGTCCTCAAGACTCTCATAGATTTGAAAATTTAGATGCTTCCACTTCTTTGAACCTGTTTTCAGTTGCCACATAAATATGAAGCCTCGTTCCCCTTAAGAGATTGCACCCCTTCTAGATATTTATCAATAATGGAAATAGGCTACTAGCTTGACATCAACTTAAAGTCTTTTGATTGGATTTTTATTTTCAAATTGTAAAATTTTTACTATTTTATGCTTAGTTTGTTTTGGTTTAGTTGAGAGAATATCATAGTCTCAGTTCTCCCTTTTTGTTGTAAAAAAATATAAATAAGGCTCTTGAACTCATGTAAAGGGTTTTGAATTTTTTCAAAAAGAGCTTCAATTGCACTATTGTACTCAATTCCTTGTATTAATTCATCTAAACCATTTTTTCTTCTAGTATGAAAAAACCAAGAGCAGAATTGGTACTTCTATCTCCTCTGTTTTTTGTTTATTTTTAAAAGGAATCAATATATTTAGATTGATATATATTGTTCATTGTGCTTTGCTTTCATTAATTGAAACAAAATTACTATTGATGTGTGTAGATATGTTTATTTACAATGCATTGAATGATTGAGTACTTTATCATATGTGTTTGTGCTAAAACATTAATTTGATTAACTATTTAATTTAATTAATATTTTTAAATTGTGATTATTAACATTATATCTTCAAAATCTTTATTTGCATCCTTATAGTGTTATCTTTGTATCACATATGTTTTTATAACACTCGAGCAAAATAGATATAAGTTAGATATTATGTTAGTTAATCTAAGTTTATTTTCTATTATAGTAATCAATCCCATTTCACCCATTCCTTTTCCATCTTCACTTAGGACCTTTTATTGCAAGTAACTGGACCCATTTAAACCAATCAGAACCACCATTTCAATGGAAAAGGGTCTAACTTGGGATCCTGATCGGGTGGTATCCCCAAATGTTGATGAAGTCATTTTTGGCCATCAACATTTTTGGCACTAGAAGGAGGGTCATTCGACTATGAATTGAAAAACGATCTCAAATAAAAATTGCTAGTCATTCAAAGAGTCAGCCTCTATTCTTAACCTCTCCAAAAACTTTCAGATCTCCATCTCGTTCTTCTCCACCTAGATCTAAAGTTGCAGAGCCATCCCATGATTCTCCTAGTACTGTTCATAGATCTTCTAGTGAATGTTTGATAGCCACATCGTTTCCCCATTAACCTCCTATTTCTCCAGAGATCCAAACCATCATACACAAAATTGAAGGATTTTCCATTTATGGTGAACATATAGAATATCCAAAAGCTTCATAAGTATAACTTCCTCACTTAAAGGTTCATGAGTATCAACAAGAGATCAAAGTGAAAGATTAGGATTTAAACCATTCAAATTTCCTTTAGATACTCATTGCAAAAAGAAACGTATTGCATCCACTAGTTCATTTGTGAGTGAGAACATTCCTTCCACTTCACCTCCACCTACACCTACTCTCCCCCTAGTTACACAATCAACAAAAACTTCTCCATTTTTTACTTCATCCATTGTTTTTATCTTTACTCATCCAATAGTTCTTGCTATTGCCACTAGTTTTGCAGCATCGTTATCATTTACTGTCACTACCTTTGCTACCGCTACTAGTGCTACTACCTCTTGTTCCATTACTATTACCAGAATGGAAAATAGACATTGGATAACCCCAAGGGCTATAAATATTTCCCCTCCTTTACATCCTCTTATTAAGCATCCAGATAGGTGGCTACTCAAGTATAATCTAGATGACGACCTTCCAGCAGAAGAGCACATTCAAAATTTCATGTTAGCTATCAATATTAATGGTGTTTGTAAAGAAGATGTCATATGTAGGTTTTTTCCTTATACATTTGAAGGTTCGGTCAGATCATGGTACTTCTCTTTGCCTGCGGATTCAATTAATAATTGGTATACTTTCGAAGAATTATTCTTTAAAATTTTTGGAGATGACAAAACTCCTGCTTTGATAAATGATTTTTCTAACATTAAAATTGAACCTAATGAAAAGATCAAAGGTATTAACTCAAGATTTAACAAAATTTTAAATAAGAGGTACGTGTTGACTAGTATATCATTGCTCTTCCTTCTTCAATAGCCATTTTCATAGATAGAACACAAAAGAAAATACTCGTGGATAAAATGAAGGAAGCCTTGGTAGATGAAAAGAGAATGCTTGCACTCAAAAAGAAAACCCATGCTAAAGAGAAGAAACCTGCCAAGAAAGTCACATTCAAGGATGAACCAAAGAATAAAAGCACTAAAGATCCATTAAATATGGAAGGAATACATAAGGTTCTCAAAATAATGTGTAATGAATTGGTTGATTTTATAACAACCCCTCGTTGATTTTCCATGTAAATAAAAATAACATCAATGTCATGGGACACATATTCAAAGCTTAATGGTGGGAAAACACTATGGTGAGCATCACTTATGGTTTAATAATGGCCATGGAAATTGACAAAGGAAAAGAGACAATAAATGGAATTTAATTATGAAAATAAAGGAAAATAGGAGAAAAGGAATATGAAGAGACACAAATTTGCATGCAAGGGAAATTAGAGGAAAAATGAACGAAAATTAAGAAAAAAGGGACATCAATAATAAAAAGGCATCAGAGAAAAAATTGATAGGTTTTGGTCAATTCTAGATTTTTGTCTTAGCTTTTGTTAGTTCGGTTTTGGATCTCTCCCTTCTTTCTCTATCTCTCATATAGTTTTGGACACTTAGATAATTCTTGGAGCATACTAGCAATCACTTGGTTTAGAGAAAGAAAGAAAAGGAAAGCAAGGGAGTGCAAGGAGATAATTTGATCAACAACTACAACAGGCCTACCTTGCAGGTACCATGTTGCATGTGTGATTTCCTTATTGGTTTTTGGATGCATTATTATATGCATGTGGTTCCTTGGTTATGAGTTGTCATTGGCATGGAGAATTTCATAGAGTGACAATGGTTTCAAACTTGCCTTGCCATTTCCTAGATAAACATGGTGTAGTGGGTTCCCCATTTAGTTTTATGATTGGTTCTCTAATTTCCTATGGCTATGGGTTGGAACAAATTCTTTGGAGCCCTAAAACAACTTGGGTTCCCTGGAGGTTGTGGGTTGAGTTACTAGTCCCTAGAGCCTGTGGGTTGGGATACATTCTCTGGAGCCATGAAACAACTCAAGTTCCCTAAAGGTTGTGGGTTGAGTTACTAGTTCCTGGATCCCTCAACAACTTGGGTAGAGACCAATCTGGTTGATGTTAGTGATTTCTGGACCATATAGGTGAGATCACTATGCTTTAGGTTTGGTGTCTGGATGCCCTACTTGGGTTTATTTATTTTTAACCCATATGATCCCACATTCATGCTTGGAATATGGTGCAGGGGTGATTGGCTGAAAGAGATATTTGGTTCAACACAACCTATGGCTGGGTGGTACGTGGAAGTCCTTGACTTGGTTGGAATTTTTATATGTTAATATGATCTAATTTCCTATTTTGATCTATGAGCATCTGTACTGTTTATTATGGTGATCTTATGACTATTTTTTCATGGTTTCTATTCTGGTTATACGCACGGTTCTATTATGTGCTTTAGCTGTGCATCTTGTTCATGATTTAATAAGTTACTGGATGGTTGGTGAATGCATGGGCTAACAAGTGTTATTACAACTTGATAAAGAGGGCATAAAGCCTTCTTGGTGATTCTCAAATGAAGTTCAGAATTGTATGATCAGATATGCATTCATGACATGTAGCTTATATGTTTACTATAATGTTTGAATAAATGTCTATCTTACATGTATTGATCAAGATCTTGCTCAAGCTTTGATTGTTTAGAATTGTCATCATCATTGTCATGATTCTTGAAAGTTATAGGCAGTGCTAGGCAGTGGTCAAGAGGCTAGGCTAAAAAAGGCGCATAGATATCGCAACTGCAAGCGGAAAATAGGGAAATGTTGGTCATAACCGTATGTAGGCAAACTTATGGGTCCAGTTGGAGCCTCATAACTGCATGCACAATGTGTCAAGGGTGCGTTTGGGAGGTAAACCTAGTGAAAAAAGAGTTTAGCTGAGGGATTGATCACCTAGGGTGGTTGGTAGGCTCCTGAGTGATATGTAGTCTCTAAGGGATGTCAGTTTACTTCCGATTTGTAGGCCCCACTTCCATAACTGGAACTTAGAGGTTGGGTCATATCAGAGTGACACTCAACCTATGTTTACCTTAGAGAGCTTGTAAAAGTGGGTAAATGTGGGAAGTGTGGCTACATATTTGAAGAAACAAGTCGTTGAGAGTTCCTCTTTTAAAAGGTCTTTTAAATCCTTCAAAAGGGCACAACAGTCTTCACCTCCTACAAAGATCTCAACCACTAGTGAAGATGTTGAAGAAGGAGATGAAGAATAAGTTCAAACAACTGAAGAATAAATTGAAGAAGCAGAAGTATCATAAGTCAATGGTCTCTAGAATTTTAGAGTTTAAACTTTTGTGGTCTTATTTTGGATAAAGATAGTTCAAATTCTCCACAGTATGACATGAATCTTGTTGACATTTGAAATCTCAAAGGGGATCCATCATCTGGACAGTGAATGGAAGTGGATGAACGAAAAGACAAAGGGAGGATGAATAAATAATAAAAGAACAAAAATAAATTCCCAAAAAATAGGGTTGACTAAAATCCTAAAAAACTAATAAATAAGTTATAAAGCCTAAATTAATAATAATAATAATTACTAAATAGTTATTAATTAATTAAATAAGTGAATAATTAGTTAATTAATTATTAATTATTATAACTAAATAAATAAATAATTATTATTAATAATTGTTTACATATTTTTTACTAATATTTATTTATTTATTCATTGTGACAAATAAATAAATAACGATTATTATAAATAAACAATTATTATTAATAATAATTTATTTATTTATAATAACTATAATAATGAAATTTAATAGGATTACATTCTTCACTCATCTGAAGAAGAAGAAAAAGCTCTCCCTGTCACGACTAGAAGTAAAAGTTCTGCAAATACACCTTTAGCAAGTCAAAAAACTACAAATGATTCTCCTTTAGAAAAAGGTCTGCTTACTAAAACTTCTAGTCAGACTTCTAGTCCTTCGTCTAGTGCTCCTAAAGCTACTTCTTTAAATCTTTCTACATCTAAAACATTGATTATGTATGATAATATCAAATACAATATTGTTGAAGATATGGATAAGACTAAGGCAAACAATTCTCTCTATGAAGTTAGTAAGTTAAAACAACATCATAAGTTGTTATTGAATGCCTTAAATGCAACTCTAAATTCTCCTCTACCATTAACTGCTGTTACAAATAAAGCTTCTAAGAAACAAAGTCTAAACCTCCTTCTTCATCTTCAAGTAAAATCAATCAGACATATGCCATTCTCATTGGTGACAGGTCAAATTTTCATACACCACACTTCATTTTAACTTTTGAATTCTTTAATAAAATGTTCACAACTACTCAATCGATTATGGTGCTTCATCGAATATTATGCCTTATTCAATATGTTTGAAATTTAATGCGAAGCCTCAGAAGTCTACTACTTAGATAGTCCAATTACAAAGAACAAATGTGAAGGTTTTGGGTGAAATGAATGAGGTATTAATTAGATTGTCATTCAATCCTAAGGTCTTCCAAATCATTGATATTATAGTTGTTGATATCCCTGAATTCTATGGTTAATACTAAGAAGAGATTGGTATGAGAAAATCAATGGATACTTTGCTACTAATTAGTCTCGTCTTTGGATACCGTATAATGGTAAACCAAACCAAATTAGAATTGACAGGTAAAAACACATGAAATACATGGTGACTGATTTGGATGAAGAAAATGAACCAAATGTTTTCACAAATAATATTTTAGGGAATTTCTTTGCTGAATATTTCTTTGGAAATTCCCCTGCCTAAACCTCTCCTCATCCTTTGGAATATGTTTAATCACAAATTGAAAATATTTCACAAACATATACATCCGAAGGTGTAAATATTGTAGAATTACCTGTGAAATATTATTTAAATAATCCTATAGATAATGTGTTTTGGATTATTTATTTCAATGGATCAAAATCAAATGATGGCATAGGTGCAAGTTGTGTTCTAATCAACCATGATAATGAGAAAACCATGATTACCTGTACGTTGGAATTTTATTGTACAAATAATCTAGCCGAATATGAAGCTCTAGTGCAGGGTTTATAGAAAGTGATCAGTTTGAATTTCAAATACTTAAAGGTCTTCAGTGATTCAAAAATAGTCATGAAACAGGCAAGAAACACAATACACTATGTTTCTAATCATTTGAAGCACTATCAATCATTGGTTCAAGACTTGGCATCACATTTTCTTGGTTTTAACATTATCCCTATACCCTATTTCAAAATGCAATTGCTGCTCTGTTGGCCAACGTTACTTCCAAACTAATTCCACCTAAGGACTTTAGTCCTGATCAATTATCCATTGAATTTACTTTTAACCCATAAATCCCTAATAACATCACAAATTGGAAAGTTTTTAATGATGATGCAGACAACATTAGCTTTCTTACATTTGAAGGAACTTATAATGAACAAATAATTGATGAAGGCTCACATGAAAGAGCGCTGAACAAATATTCTGAAGGAAACAAGTTTGAAAATGCATTTCTTAAGTTTGTAGTGAAATTAGAATATCTTTATGAACTTAAAGATTGATTTAAGCATCCAACCAATTGCAAAATTGAAATCTCATATTTAAGGTTTGAATTATTAATTTGGGCACTACAGATAAACCACAAAACATCAATTTAGGTCTTGGTTTGTCCCCTGATGAAAGACTTGGCTTCATCCATTTTCTTAGAAGATATAAAGATGTGTTTTCTTGGATTTATGATGATCTCAGAACATATGACACCTCAATTATACAACATATTATTCCAATGCTACGTGATGTGAAGCTAGTCCAACAAAAGCTTAGAAAGATTCACCCTAATTTGGAACCTCGGATAAAAGTTGAACCAAATAAATTGTTAAAAGCCAAGGTTATTTTCCCTCCCAGACATTCTAAATGGGTCTCCAACATAGTACTTGTAAGGAAAACAATGTAAACTTTGAAACGGGAACTATAAACTCAAAACGAGAACTCTGCCCAAAAAACCCCGGAAAAACATGAAAAACAGTGCTAAAAACGAAAAGTGTGTATATTAGAACGATGGTTTTTTTTTTAGGGTCAATTTTGAACATGTTTTAAAATTGCAGTGAGAACGAATTTTTTGTGCAAAAATTGTGCAAAAACTAGCCTGAAAATGAAAAGTGCTAATAATGGAACGATGAATTTTTTTAGGATTAATTTTCAACATTTTAAAGAAATGCCAGTAAAACCGAATTTTTATGTGCAAAAATTGTGCAAGAAACACCCTCAAAATGAAAAGTGTTGATGCTCGAATAACACTTTTTTTTGGGTAAATTTTCAACATTTTGAAATAATGGTGTAAAAGATTTTGTTATGACTCCGAAAAACATTAAAATTTCAAAAAAATAATGAAAACATAAAATTAAAAATTAAAACAATGGAAAAAAAAGTAAACAAAAAAAATACCAAAATGTAAATAAAAATATATATTAAAAAAAAAAATTCAATCATAAAAATGTAAAAAAAAAACAAAATTAACCTATAAAATATAAGAATTAAAAAATTAAAAAAATTTAAAGAAATAAATAATAAGAAAAACATATTTTCAAAAAAATAACATTTTTTTTAATGTGGTAAACCTCGAAAAATTTTGGAAAAAAAATTTAAAAAAATAAAAATAAAAATAAAAATAAAATAAAATAAAAATAGGAAATTTTAAAAAAGCATTAAAAAAAACTAGATTAAAAAAAAATAGAAAATAACAAAAAAAAATTAAAAAAATTAAAAAAACTACAAAAATTAAGATTAAAAACATTTTCAAAAAACCCTAAAAAACAAAAATATGCTGAAATTAAAAATAAAATTAAAACCCAAAAAACAATTAAAATTTAAAAAAATACATATTTTCAAATTAAACATCATTTTCAAAAAAACATTAAAATTAAAAAAAGCTAAATATATTTTTGATATTTTTAAAATAACATTTTATATATATATATATATATATATGTTACAAATATATATATAAAAACATTTATATATATATATATATATATATATATACAATAAACATATTTAACAAAATTTATTTTTTATTTAAAAAAAACAATTTTATCGGCCACCGCCCCCATGGGCAGCCGAACAGTGGCTATTTGATTCCGAGAATCGAATAGCCACTTCTCAGCCACCCCATGGGCGATTAATCGGTGGCTATCTGATTCTCGGAATTAGATAGGCACCACTCAGCCGCCTGTGGGGGTGGCCGAGTGGTGGTTATATGATTCTCATAATCGGATATTCACCGCTCAGCCGCTAGTGGAGGCGGCCGAGCGGTAGCTATCTGATTCTTAGCTCAAGGGCAGTCGGGGGGTGGTTATCTGATTCTCGGAATCAAATAGCCATCGCTCGACCGCCCGTTGGGATGGCTATCCAATTCTCGGAATCGAATAACCATCGTCCGGATGCCCGTGGGGGTGGCTATCCGATTCTTGGAATCGAATAGCCATCGCCCGGATGCCCGTGGGGGTGGCTATCTAATTCTCGGAATCGAATAGCCATCGCCTAGTGCATGACCATGAGATGGCTATTCATGAAATTCATTAAGAAAACTATTATTTAACCATTTTTAGTTAAAATTTTCGTATAAAAATTGTGATTTTGACATGTCAATTCTAGCAAATAATTATCAAAACGTGTAGTTTTTTAGTTATATTTATTTTAAAAATGGTTATTTTTATGTCCATTGTTAAAAAATATTGTTTTTTAGAAACAATTATTTCATGTGGATTGAAAAATTAATTAAGGATGTATAAATATGTAGATTATCGAAAATTCAAAATATCGACCTTCTAATTTAAAAATGCAAAACAATAAAACCTCACTACAAAAAAATTAAAATTAAAACAAAACCAAGAAAATATGAAGAAAATGACCACTTCAAAAATTATTAAATTTAAAAAATAATTATTTACATTTCATACATTAGAAAATTTAAAGTCAAAAAATAGGTCTTTTAAAAAAAGGGTCTGATGCAGAATTACCACACCACTTTTTTAAATCAGCATGAAAATCACTACCATTCTAAAACGCAATGTACATAAAAAAAAATTAAAGTGCCAAAAACTATGCTTTGAAAAAAACATGTGTGTTCTGCAGACCCATTTTCAAAATCAGGTCACTTTTTTGCTATCTCTACGAAACGGGTAACAGTATCAGTTCCCATTTCAAAGTTTCCATTGTTGGAAGAAAAATGGTGACATTAGGATATGTATTGACTTTAGAAATCTGAATAAAGCTTTTGAGAAAGACAATTTTTCTTTGCCACCACTGGAACATATTTTTCAATCAGTCACTGGTTCTGAACTTATGTCTTTCCTAGATGGCATTTTCGGCTATAATCAAATCCTGATTCATCCTAGTGATAGGATGAAGACTACTTTTAGACCCAAATGGGGCACTTACACTTATCAGAAAATGCCATTTGGTTTGATCAATGTAGGTGAAATGTTCCAAAGAGCCATGGAAATTACATTTAGAGGTCTCGTAACCAAATCAATGGTAATATACCTTGAAGATATCACCATCTATTATAAGAAACGAGGTCATAATCCACATGAATTAAAACATATATTTGAGCATTGTAGAAATTATGTCATATCTTTAAATCCAAATAAATCTTTCTTTGTTTCAACTGAGGGTAAACTATTAGGATATGCTATTTCCAAAGAAGGAAATACAATTGACCTTGATAGGGTTAAGGCTATTTTTGAAGTGGCCCTTCCCCATAATAAGAAATCCATGCAATCTTTTTCTTTGTCAAATTCATTTTGTAAAACACTTTGTTCCAGATTTCTCACTAATAGTTTCACCTTTCCAAGTATGATAAAAAAGAATGCAACTTACGAATGGGGGCCAATAGAGAAAAATGCATTTGAATTAATTAAGCAAGCAATCATACAAGCTGCATCCTTTTCTTCTCCTAATTACACTAACAAATTCATTTTATATACTTTTGCTTTTGATAAGTCTTATGCTGAAGTATTAACACAAAAGAACGACGGAGGGGTAGAAGCACCAATAGCTTTTAACAGTTCAGGATTACATGGATCAGAGCTGAATTATTCCGAGGATGAGAAGTAGGAATTTGTAGTTTTCAAGTATGTTAGACATTTCAGGCCTTTTTTTTTTAATTCTTGTACCAAGGTGATTGTACCTTATTTAGCAGTGAGGAATTTTCTTATACAACGAGACCTTGGCGAGAAAATAACACATTGGGTCGCTGATCTCCAAGAGTATGACTTGGAAATTAATCCTGCTAAAATTGTGCAGGGATAAGGTTTGTGCAAACTAGTTATTAATTCTAATAACTCTTTATCAGAAAATGTATTAGATGAACATGAAGATGTACAATGGGTATGTGTCATGACCTCTTATTCATAATATTCCGATCTAATTTATTTTTTGTCTCATGGTCATGCACCTTCCAACTCAGAACCTAAATAGAAAAGAGCCCTAAAAATTAAATCTAATCGATACCAACTTGTAAATGGTGTTTTGTTTAGAAACAAATATGATTATGTATTACTTAGATGTTTAGAAAAGTCTGAAGTTGATTTTTTTTTGCATGAAATGCATGATGGAGCTATTGGAGGACACTATGGTGGGGACACTACAACACATAAAATCTGTCATGCAAGCTACTATTGTACAATCTTGTTTAAAGATACTCATGCCTATGTTAGAAGATGCAAGGTTTGTCAAACAAATTTAGGAAAAGTCAGGAAAGAAACCTTGCTGTTATAGCTAGTTAACTTTGAACAACCTTTCAAACAATGGGGATTGGACGTAATTGGTGAGATTGTTCTTCATTTCTTTAAGAAACACATATATATTTTGAATATATTTTGACCGCAACCGACTGTTTTACTAAATGGATGGAGGCCATTCCCTTGAAAGTGATCAATTCTAAGCAAGTTATCAATTTCATTGATCAACATATTATTACTAGATTAGGTCTCCCAAGCTCATTAATGTTTGACAATGCTTCTTATTTCTCTAGAAATTATTTAGCTGAATTTGCTCTAGAAAGAGGTTTTAAACTCAAATACTCTACTAATTATTACCCTCAGGGTAATGGATTAATTGAATTCACAAATAAAAATATGTTGAGGATTCTTAAAAGGACCATAGACAATAATCATAAAAAATTGGCATTAGTGTTATCGGGAAATCTAGTGTCCACTCGGAACTGCTAGTCCCACTAAGACTGGTAGCTATCTTAGAAACAAACAAACTAAAACTACTTTCATTTTCCTTTATGAGAAGTAGATAAGAGTGGAACGAAGGACACCAACCTCAGTCTTGCGCTTGGTTCCTTGCTCGATTCCTCTCCTTTCTGACAGATCCTTGCTGCTTCTCCTTCGTCTACCCAGCTTCAAAGAGAACCTATGGAATCAAAGCAGCATAATACTATCGAAGAACAGAGATCTACAATTATAAACAATATAGGACCAGATGTATATTGACCACACAAATGCATATATCATCAAACATACAAGAATGTGGAAGAAAACTTGAATAGCTTTATTAATATCAAGAATAAGCAAACAGAATTACAACCAATTATTCTGACCTGGCGTCATCCTCCAGCACGAAAGCCCTTCTTTCACCTCATGAAAATCTTAGATCACCCAACACTATGATATTCCAACAAGAAACCAACAGCACTTCCTTACAAGATACAAAATTCCAGCTTCTGGATCTCTGGGATGAGGGATCCATATATAGATGATTGCAGGGGGGTGAGTCAGCTTCTGGGATTTTGATTAGTGTCCTCTCTCTGATAGTTCTTGATTCCACTTGGAGATTGATGATCTCTTACTCATCCCTGGGCGAATTCAAAGAGGCAAGTGTCATAGGAGAAGTTTCTGGAAGATTCCATGATCATCCACCTCGCAAACTACCTCTGCCATTTGTCCACTCTCGCCCATCGCACCCCATAGAAGGGATTTTCAGCATGCATCACACCTCCCGTGTGCATTAGGTGGGATGCATCGCACTTTAACCATGGAGCAGGTGAGATAGTCTAGTTTTGACCAGTTCTGAGCAGTTTTTCATGGAGAACTTCTGGGAGATGATGTAATCAGCTGACCTTGTGCTTTTAGGGTATGGAACAACACTTTTAGGGACTTAGGAGCCCTTGGTTTATGGACATGTTTGATTGGGGTTGCAGTGCCCAAAAATGTCTATAACAATAAGGCTTTAATATACGCCCTATGGGCAGGTAGGATAACATTCAAAGCATATTTAGGAACCTCTCTATACTACTTAGCGTATGGTAAAGAAGTTATACTTCCACCTAATGTTGCTTTTCCATATTTAGCTTTGATTTAGTCCATTTAAGAACAACCATGTTTTGCATTACTGAAAATATTATTACAGGTTTTTAAAATGGAAGAAGAAAAAAAAAGGAAAATCAAACTTATGCCAAGCATCAAAACATAATTAAAAATTGGTTCGATAATAGTTCATTTGGAAACAACTATTTTCCCCCTCCCACATTTACCCACTTTTATCAGCGCTCTATGGTAAACATGTGCTGAGTGTCACTATGATATGACCCAAACTCCAAGTTCTAGTTATGGAGATGGGGCCTACAAACTAGAACATGTACTGATATCCCTTAGAGATTGTAGATCACTCAGGATCCTAACAACCACCCTAGGTGATCAATCCCTGAGTTGGGACTCTTTTTCGCTAGGTTTACTCCCCAAACACACCCTTGACACATTGTGCATGTAGTTATGAGGCTCCAACCACACCCATAAGCCTGCCTGCATGCCATTATGACCCAAATTCCTCAGTTCAATGCATGCAGTCGCAAGATCTATGCACTTTTTCAGGCTAGCCTCCAGACCACTGCCAAAAATTGCATGTAACTTTCCAAAATCATGACAATGATGATAATTATGCTATATAATCGGAGCTTGAGAATTATCTTGACCTAGACATGCCTAATGTAAGATAAACATTTTGTCAAACACATGATAAACATAGAAGCTACAGGTCACGAATGCATATCTGATCATAAACTTCTAAACTTCATATGAAAATCACCAAGAAGGTTCAATACCCTCCCAATCTAACTGCAACAACACTTGTTAGCCCACACATTCATCAACCATTCAATAATTTATCAAATCATGAGATAGATACATAGCTAAAGCACATCATAAAAACATGCATATAACCAACATATAACCATAATAGAAACTATGGAAAATCAACAATAAGATCACCATAATACCGGTACAGGCACTCATATATCACAATAGGAAAATATATCATATTAAGATATGAAAATAGTAACCAAGTCAGGGACTTCCACATACCACCTGACTGTGAATTGGGCTGAACCAAATCTCTCTTTCATCCAATTACCCCTGTGCCATATTCCAAGCATGAATGTGGGATCATAAGGGTTAAACCAAAATATAACCAACCAGGACTTCCAGAGGCCAAACCACCTAAACCCTCAAGCAAAATGATCTCACATATACAATCCATAGATCACTAACATCAACCAAGTTGGTCTCTACTCAAATTGTCCAATGCTCTAAGAACTAGTAACTCAAACCACAACCTCTATGGAACCCAAGCTGTTTCAGGGCTCTAGAGCATTTGTCCCAACACAAAGGCTCTAGGGACTAGTAATTCAACCCACAACCTATAAGGAACCCAAGCTGTTCCAAGGCTCCAAAGAATTTGTTCCAACCCACAACTATAGGAAACTTAAGAACCAATCAGAAAACTAAATGGGGAACCTACTACACCATGAATATCCAAGAAATGGCAAGGCAAGGCTGAAACCATTGTCACTCTAGGAAATTCTCCATGCCAATGACAACACATAACCAAGGAACCACATGCATATACCAGGTATCCAAAAACCAGTAAGGAGATCACACATGCAACCTATTACCTACAAAGTAAGCATGTTGTAGCTATTGATTCAACTATATGCTTGTGCTCCCTTGCTTTTCTTTGCTTTCTTTCTCCAATCCAAGTGAATGCTATAATTCTCCAAGGATGCTCTAAGTGTGAAAGAGTGTATGAGAACCAAACGATAAACTGACAAAAACTTAAAATGAACCAAAAGCTATGAACTAATTCTATGATGTGTTTTTGTTATTGATCTCCACTTTTTCTTCATTTTCCTTCATTTCCCTCTATTTTCCCTTGCATGCAAATTTGTGTCTCTTCACCTTCCTTTTCTCCTATTTGTTAGACACAGTTAGAGTGATATTCGACTAATAAAAATAAGAAAAAATGTAATGAAGAGAGAGAGGATTGAGTGGAGCGAGAGCAAGAATAGTGTAGATTGTATTTTGAAACAGAGGTCTTTCATTTGTGTAATCGGGCCAAGGCTGAGACTCTGTAAGTATTTTATTGTGAATGAATAATATTGTGTGTATGATTGATTATCATCCTGTGGAAACCCTTGTGATGCTTTCAGATTCTTCGTATTCGGGTAGAGTGTTTATTCCCTTTGTTTCTATGTTCACGCCTAAATCATGTGATTGATAGAAGCCGGAGGCTTTATCATAAATCTCGTTGTCTAATCCCAGCCATTGGATCCTCCATATCGGATCGGTGGAGTTTATTACATAGTTTTGGTCCCACAAGCGAAAAACCCAACTTACACTAAGAATCGGCGCAAAACACAGTCAGATTTGAAATTCGGACTTGAAAGTTTATAGACGGGAACCTATACCCTTATTGGGTCCGTAAGACTAATCGGATTGGTGGAGCGGAAGGAGCTTGGCAAGTGGACATTGCGACTTGTGATCAGGCAATTAAATCGTGGTCGTTAGATCGTGATATATCGCAACCGTTGGATCACGAAAGTAGTTTTGCTATAGTGAGTGGTATTTCAGGCACATTAAAGGTTGTAAGTGGTTTTGAAGGGCAGCCACCCGATCCCACCGAATGTTCGACTTGTAGCTGTGAAGGGGAGATAGAAAACTATTTATCAGGCGGTTAAAACCCGGTTTGTTGTTCCGCCTAAAATCTCCGACAGCTGTCAGATCAAACAGATCCATATCGACTGTTACAAAGGATCGGTGCGTTGAATTTCAGTGTACGACGAGCGTGCCGATTAGAAAGGTAAAATTCATTGTTTTGGGCTTGTAGGTATTCCTACATAAAAGAAAAAGGTTAGGTTATAATTAAAAGGGGAACTGCAGGGTGATTATTGGGGTTTCTTGAGTTCTGCTTCCGCCTGTGTCATTTGTGGTATCAGAGCAGAAGTTAAGGTTGATTGCAGCAAAAATGCCGCCAAGGAGAGGAGCTGGCATTGGTCGAGGAAGACCTGAAGCAAATGCAGTTCTGTTAGAAGAGATCCGAAGTCTGCGTACGAGAATGGAAACAATTGAGACTGCTCAGAGAAGAATACCTGATGAAGGAGCTGACAGTGCTAAAGAAGAATCTTCTGAGGAAGAAGAAGAGGAGGACAATGAAACTACCAGAGTTATCAAGATGTTGGCGAAAGTAGGAGGAAAAGCAAAGATGGAAATTCCTATGTATGAAGGGAGTCTCAATATAGAAGAGCTAATGGATTGGATCAATTCATTGGACAAATATTTTGACTATGAAGAGGAAACTGATGACAAAAAGAAGGTGAAATTTGCAGTTACCAGATTGAAGGGTCATGTAGCTATTTGGTGGGATGAACTACAGACATCTAGAATGAGGACAGGAAAGTCCAAGATCAAGCAATAGGACAAAATGGTAAGTAAAATGAAAGCCAAATTTATGCCTAAAGACTACCAGTGAAATCTTTTTAAACGATTGCAAAATTGAAGGCAAAAAGGAATGTATGTTAAGGAATACACATAAGAGTTTTATAGATTGAGTATTAGAGCAGGACATGCAGAAGATGACATGGAGAAGGTAGCTAGATATATCAATGGCTTAAGGTATGACATCCAAGATGAGATCAGCTTTTTGAGTATAAAGACTATTGAAGATGCCTATCACGCAGGTTTGAAGGCAGAAAAGAAGATGTTGAGAAAACATACTCAGAGGAATAGAGGAAGAAGCTCAGTAAGAGGTAGAGGAACTACCGTATCAAGGGGACAACAACATCAACATGAAGCAAGCAGCTCAAGTAGCAGACCACCACAGAGGGGAGATTTTAACAGAGGAAGATTTTCACCTAGAGGAAGAGGCCGAGGAAGAGATGTTTGATGTTACACATGTGGAGAATGGGGACATGTGTCATGGGATTGTCCTCATAATAAACCAGCAAGTCAGAGGAATGCAAATGTGGCTAAGGCAAAGCCAGAACCACCTCTACTTATGGAAAAGGAAGAACCCCCTGAAGTAGGAGAATCCATGTTATTGAGAAGGACCTTGCTTAAGACAGAGAAGGAGATTGAAGAACCAGCTCAGAGGAAGAGTTTGTTCAGAACTACATGCAAATCTAAAGGTAAATGTTGTAAAGTGATAATTGACAGTGGAAGCACTGATAACCTTGTTTCTACAGAGATGGTGGACAAGCTAGGGTTGGTAAAGACAATACACCCTACTCCTTACAGAGTGTCATGGTTACAGAAGGGACATCAGATTATTGTGATAGAACAATGCAAGGTTGAGATACAAATTGGTACATATAAAGATGTGATATTATGTGATGTAATGCCCATGGATGTATGCCATGTATTATTGGGAAGACCGTGGAAATTTGATCGAAAATTTATTCATGATGGGAGGAGAAACACTTATACTCTGGAGAAGGATGGAACTAAACATACACTACTGCCATTGAAGGATGAAGCTGACAAGGGAGCACTTGAAAACAATGTTATGCTGATGAGTGGGAAGGAGCTGTTACAAGAGGTTGAAAAGGGTGAAGAAATGCATTTTGTTGTCATAGGGAGACCTAAGGTAATTTTGACTTCCACAAACTTAGATGATTTACGTGAAGAAATCAAAACTTTATTGAATGATTTTTCTGATATTGTTGTGGATGAGTTTCCCAATGCATTGCCACCGATCACGAGTATTAGTCATCATATTGATCTAGTACCAAGAGAAAGCTTGCCAAACAAAGCAGCATACAGATTAACTCCTCAAGAGAATGTAGAAGTCGGAAGACAAGTGCAGGCGCTGATGGATAAGGGGCTAATCAGAGAAAGTCTTAGTCCATGTGTTGTACCAACAATACTCAGTCCAAAGAAAGGAGGAGAATGGCGTATGTGCACAGATTCCAGAGCCATCAACAAGATCACTATCAGGTACAGATTTCCTTTACCACGCATGGATGATTTGATGGATTGTTTGAGTGGATCCAAATATTTTACTAAAATAGATTTGAAGAGTGGATATCATCAAATAAGAATTCAAGAAGGCGATGAATGGAAGATTGCATTTAAAACAAACAGTGGGTTGTATGAGTGGTTAGTGATGCGTTTCAGACTCACTAATGCACCTAGCACGTTCATGAGATTAATGAATGAAGTCTTGAAGGAGTATGCAGGCAAGTTTTTTATTGTTTATCTTGATGATATTCTAGTTTTTAGTAAAAGTAAAGAAGAACATCTAGAGCATCTTAAGTTGGTTCTAAAAACTCTGCAGAAAGAGAAACTACTGATAAATATGAAGAAATGTAGTTTCATGAAGGAAGAGATTATTTACTTGGGATTTGTAGTTTCTAAAGAAGGCTTGAAGATGGATCTAGAGAAAGTCCAAGAAATTTGGAGCTGGCCTATTCCCAGAAATATATTTGAGGTAAGGAGCTTCCATGGTCTTGCAAGTTTTTACAGAAAGTTTATCAAAGGCTTTAGTCAAATTTGTGCACCAATTCTTGAACCAATTAAGAAGATCAATCAACCATTCAAGTGGACAGGAGCATCAGATAGAAATTTTAAATTGCTGAAGAAGAAAATCACAGAGGAACCAATTTTAGCTTTGCCTGATTTTGAAAAAGTATTTCAAGTTGAAACAGATGCTAGTGGAGTTGCAGTTGGCGCAGTTCTGAGTCAAGAACAGAGACCAATAGCATACTTTAGTGAGAAATTGAATGAAACTAAGAAGAAGTATTCTCCTTATGTTAAAGAATTTTATGCTATTGTACAAGCCTTAAAGAAATGGAGACATTATTTTCTGCCAAAGGAATTCATATTGTATTCAGACAATCATGCCTTACAGTTCATTAATAACCAGCTGAAATTGAACCAGAAACATGCCAAGTGGGTAGAATTTTTGCAAAGCTTTACTTTTGTGATAAAACACAAGAGTGGTAAGTCAAATAAAGTCATTGATGCATTGAGCAGGGTAAGTTTTATTGTGCAAGAATTCAAAGTGGGTGTTGTAGGATTTGAGGAAATGGTTGAAATGTACAAAGATGATGCAGATTTCAAAGATATCTATGCAACAGTTTAGAATCCAATAGTTCATAACAGAAGTTAGTGGATGGACTATCTCATTCAAGGAGGCTTATTGTTTAAAAGCAACAAGTTGTGTATTCCCAAATGTTCTATGAGGGAAAACATAATAAAGGAGAAACATAGTGGAGGATTATCTGGTCACTTTGGACAAGATAAAACCTTTGCTCAGGTGAATGCTTTTTATTATTGGCCAAAAATGCAGACTGATGTTAAGAAATTTGTTGAGAAATGCAGGATATGTCAACATGCTAAAGGGAGAAGCCAGAATACAGGATTGTACCAACCATTGCCAATACCAGACCGACCGTGGGATGCAGTTAGCATGGATTTTGTTTTGGGATTACCAAAAACCCAGAGAGGGAATGATTCTATTTATGTTGTGGTAGATAGATTTTCTAAGATGGCACATTTCATTGCTTGTAAGAAGACTAGTGATGCAACACATATAGCTAATCTATTTTTTTCAGAAATTGTAAGATTACATGGATTGCCTGTAAGTATTGTGTCTGATAGAGATACAAAGTTTGTAGGGCATTTTTGGAGAACTCTTTGGAAGAAATTGGGAGCTAACCTCAGTTTTAGTTCAGCATACCATCCTCAAACAGATGGACAGACTGAAGTAGTAAACAGGAGCTTGGGAAACATATTGAGAAGTTTAGTGTATCAAAATCCTAAGCAGTGGGATTTAGCACTAGCTCAGGCTGAATTTTCTTATAACGATACTCCAAACCGAAGTACTGGAATGAGTCCATTTCAGATTGTTTTTGGAATGAATCCAAGAGGTGTGTATGAGCTCAGGAATTTGGGTAAATAGGAGACAAGAAGTGCAAAAGCTGAAGAGTTTGTAGAACAGATGCAGAGACTACAGGAAGATGTCAAAGGCAGATTGCAGGAAAGCAACAACAAATACAAACAGAGGGTAGATATGAAAAGAAGAGAGAAATAATTCCAAGTGGGAGATTTAGTGATGGTGTATTTGAGAAAAGAAAGATTTCCTGCTACAACTTACAATAAACTGAAAATGAAAAAGATAGGACCATGTAAAATTGTAAGAAAGTTTTCAGCTAATGCATATGAAATTGAGTTGCTAGAAGGGATTGGAATATCACCTATCTTCAATGTTGCAGATTTGTATCCATACAAAGAGGCAGAGACAGAGCTACAGGAGGAAACTACAGGAGATGAAGTTCAAACTGTGAACTGGGAAGAACAAATGCCAAAGACAGCTAAGAAAGAAGTGGAAGTTGTTTTGGAGAAAAGAGTATCCAAAAGAACCAGAGGACAAACTTATTTCTAATATCTAGTCAAATGGAAAGGACAGCTAGTGGAAGATGCTAGCTGGCTGACAATAGCAAAGTTGCAGAAGTATGGAGTAAGTCCTGAAAGTTTGAAGGATGATTCTTTTCTTCCTCGGGAGTCTGATGCAGGAGCATCCAGACTTAGCCAGCAATGTGAAAGTTTGTTCACATGTTGTGGCTAAACAAGTTGAATTTCATTGACTTGATTGGTCAAAAGTCAGTTTTACTAAGAGGGTTTGATCTCTCAAGAAATGAGTTGTATTTTATTATTGTAATAGTTAGAAATTGTCTTATTTTAGGTTCAGAGATAAGTTGTTAGCATAGGTGTGAGGTAGAGCTAGGAATTAGAAGATTTGTTGTTAGATTGATTAAAATAGGGATTGATTTGTTAGACACGGTTAGAGTGATATTTGATTGATAAAAAGAAGAAAAGATGTAATGAAGAGAGAGAGAGAGGATTAAGTGGAGCGAGAGCAAGAATAGTGTGGATTGTATTTTGAAACAAAGGTCTTTCATTTGTGTAATCGGGCCAAGGCTAAGACTCTGTAAGTATTTTATTGTGAATGAATAATATTGTGTGTATGATTGATTATCAACCTGCGGAAACCCTTGTGATGCTTTCAGATTATTCGTATTCACGCAAAGTGTTTATTCCCTTTGTTTCTATGTTCATGCCTAAATCATGTGATTGATAGAATCCGCAGGCTTTATCATAAATCTCATTGTCTAATCCCAGCCGTTGGATCCTCCATATCGGATCGGTAGAGTTTATTACACAAATTTTGTTCCGCAAGTGAAAAACCCAACTTACACTAAGAATCGGTGCAAAACATAGTCGGATTTGAAATCCGGACTTGAAAATTTATAGACGGGAACCTATACCCTTATCGGGTCCATAAGACTGATCGGATCAGCGCATTGGAGTGGAAGGAGCTTGGCAAGTGGACATTGTGACTTGCGATCAGGCGATTAAATCGTGGCCGTTAGATCACGATATATCACAACCGTTGGATCGCGAAAGTAGTTTCGCTACAGTGAGTGGTATTTCGGGTGCATTAAAGGTTGTAAGTGGTTTCGAAGGGCAGCCACCCGATCCCACTGAACGTTCGACACGTAGCAGCAGAGGAGAGATAGAAAACCGTTTATTGGGCAGTTAAAACCTGGTTTGTTGTTCCGCCCGAAATCTCCGACAACCATCAGATCAAATAGATCCAGATCGACGGTCACAAAGGATCGGTGCATTGACTTTCAGTGTACGATGAGCGCGCAGATTAAAAAGGTAAAATTCATTGTTTTAGCCTTGTTTTTGTTGAGATTGCAACAAGATGATGGAGCTTAGTGAAAAGAGTCGCCTTCACTAAGTGGGCCCGCAGGCTATTTTTGGCGCAAGTCTATTTTTAGACTATGTCTATTTTTAGACATATGGATCATGTCTATGTTTATGGATGATTGATCAAGTTGGGAAAAATAGATGGACTTCTATTTTTGATGAAAGTGTGAGTGATCACAGTGTGAGTGATCAAGTCTATTTTTAGACTGGCTGTCAAAAATAGAAAAGTCAAATATTATTATCTCACAATAATATTTGGACTATAAACTTAATCTTATTCTCTTGGAGCACTTCAGTTTGAGCTACGGAAGTGGCACATGCAGCTGTCAGAAGGAAATTCGTTTTTCTTATGAGTCAGTTGAGTTGTTGCATGCATGACTTCAGTTAGAACTCAAGTGAGTTGAGTTTAGTGGACTGGAGGTACAGTTGATGGAGTTGTGTTCAGTTTAACTTAGTTAAACTGGTTGTAGTTAGTCTAACTGCAGATAGACTAATGATGAGTTGTTAAACTAATTATTAACTCATAATACAACTAAAGAATACATCAGTTAACTCAGTTGCATGTCAGTGCATGTTCAGTTCAACAGGGACAGGTGGTAGAGAATCAGATTGCTATCAGTTGTGACTATAGTTGTGCACCAGATCTTGCACAATCAAAGGATTGAGTATGCCAATGAGTTTGCTCACGTATTTGGCCCGCATTTTAGCCTTTGCTCACGTCCACAAAGAGTGAGTGACTATTTTGCAGGTGAAAATCGAGTTTGGGAAGCAATTCTCATCAGTTCTTGAGCAGGTATTGAGCAGTGGAGGCAGGCAAGCAGTGGAAGAGATTTGGAGATCAGATCTGAGCTGTATTGTGTGTAACAGAGGTGGAGATACTTGTGAGAAGTATTATGCTGTGTAATGTTACATGACTCAATCATTAATATACAGATAGTTGGGGTTTTTAGCGAGATGCTTTCCCCGTGATACATACTGTGTTAATTTGTGAATGCTCTTGATGTTTTATTGTTATTGATGCTGCTATATTCTTGATCAACGTAGAGGAGCTTATGTATTGTGTATGTTTTCCGCATTAGTACATGATCAGGATAATCTCCATTGAATATGTGTTAAATTATTCAAAATTTCTACATGGTATCAGAGCTAGATAATTGTAGAAAAAGTTTCTACATGGTATCGGAGCAGCTTGATTTGTAGAAGAGATTTTTACAGGATATCAAGCGAGGGTTGATCGGAAGCAGTTGAGTTGGTTGCTGGTGGAATTCGAATTTGCAACAGTGTTTTCTTGGTGACAACGCAGCAATGTCTTTCAACGGATTACGATTGGAGTATGCTCTTGAGGGCAGCTCAAACTATATTGCATGGAAGGACAGGATGGAGGCAGTATTGGATGATAACGGGCTGAAGGAATTCATAGATACGGATATCCCAAAGCCTACTGATGCTACTCAAGCTGATGCTTGGCAAAAGAAGATCGCAAAATGTCGAAGAATTCTGTTGGAGGGCGTGAAGGATCACATTGTGTCCAGCCTCCATGGAAAGGCTACTCCATATTTGATGTGGAAATCATTAACAGAATTATTCCAAAGCAAGAGCGATCAGAGGAAGCTGGCGCTCAAAGATAAACTCAGAAACATCAAATGCGAGAAGGGAGACAGTATTCCCAAGTATCTCATGAAGTTCACTCAGTGTCGAGATGAGCTGGGAAGTGTGGGGGTTACTGTCGATGATGAGGACTTGGTGAGCTTGGCTCTCCTTGGTCTTCCGAAGAGTTGGCATTCCTATCAGGACTCTGTCAATGGTCGGGAGAAGTTGCCAGGATGGGAAAGACTATGGTCAGATCTTGTGCAGGAGGAGATCAGGCGGAGTACCAGGGACGGATCTTCGTCAAAGGGAGCTGATGAAGAGAATTGTGCTTTGGCTGCCAAAGCAAAGAAAGGGAAGAGAAAGAAAGCTTCTCAGTCTGGTGCGAAAGGCAAGAAGCAGGATATGTCCAAGGTGAAGTGTTTTCACTGTCACCAGCATGGACACTATGCCACAAATTGTCCGCAGAAGAAGAAGAACAAGCAAGCTGCTGGATCTGCAGGGGGAGAAGCTTTAGCTTCTCAGTTTGAGCTTGATTTTTCATTGATCGCATGCTTGGTTTCAAGTGTGATGGGATCAGTGTGGTTTCTGGACAGTGGTGCGTCTTTTCACATGACGGGAGATAGAGATTTGTTCTCTGATCTGGAGGACAAAGATCTTGGAGTGCACATCGAGATGGGCGATGATGGTAGATACAGTGCGACCGGTATCGGTACCATTTCCTTTGAGAGGGAGTCTGGTAAACCCTTTGTATTGAAGGAAGTCATGCATGTTCCAGGATTGAAGAAGAATCTCATCTCAGTGGCGATGTTAGAAGACAAGGGGTATGATGTTGTTTTCAGCGAGGGAAAGGCCTTCCTGCGCAGCAAGACAACTGGTGAGACCCGGAAAATAGGGGTTCGAGTGAGGAACCTTTATCAGTTGCATGTAGATGGATGCGCAGCAATGGCAGGCAAGGCAGAAGGATTGGTGAGCCGGGATGATGGCGAGTTGTGGCACAGGAGATTGGGTCACCTTCACCATGGAGCCTTGAAGATACTGCAGCAGATCACTACAGGGCTTCCTAAAGGCACACTTGCGTAGTCAGATCAATGCAAGGGGTGTACTTTGGGGAAGTTTGTGAAAGCCACCTTTCACGAGAAGGATAGTCGCGCCACGACGATCCTTGAGAGAATTCACACAGACGTGTGTGGACCTTTCTCAGTTGCTTCGACAGCAAAACACAGGTATTATGTGATTTTTGTTGATGATTTCTCTCGTAAGTGCTGGATCTTCTTCATGCAGAAGAAGAGCGAGACATATTCAAAGTTCTGTGAATTCAAAGCACTGGTCGAGAAGGAGTCAGGGAAGAAGGTGAAGGCTCTTAGGAGCGATAATGGTGTTGAATACATCTCGGACGAGTTCAAGGATTTCTGCAAGGCAGAAGGGATTCGTAGAGAGTTCATAGCTCCCCATAACCCACAGCAGAACGGGGTAGCTGAGCGGAAGAACAGAACGATTGTGGGTGCTGCACGGGCAATGTTGCATGATCAGGGCCTACCCCTTCACTTGTGGGCGGAAGCATGCAATACAGCAGTTTATGTGCAGAACCGTTGTCCTCATAGGATACTTGGCATGAGTACACCTGAGGAGACTTATTCTGGTAAGAAGCCTGATCTTTCTCATTTGAGGATTTTTGGTGCTAACGTTTACATGCATGTGACGAAGGATGCCAGAAAGAAGTTGGAACCGACTGCAGAGGTTGGGATATTTGTGGGGTACACTGATACGCCCCACAACTATCGTGTGTATTTGCCAGATAGTGGTAAAACTGTTGTGCGACGGGATATAAAATTTCAGGAGGAGAAAGCCATGAAGTGTTCGCTTGAGAGGGAGCTACACTTGCATGCAGATGAGGAGCTATTAGTTCCTAAGGATGAGCTTCAGGACGTGGATCAGCCACAGGACGAGGTTCATGGAGTGGAAGAGACCACTCATGCAGCGCCAACCATCAGAGGGCGAAAGCGCTTGACAGAAGCTGAGCGACTGGCTCAAGATGCAGAGAAAGTTGTAGGACCACCTACAGCCCAACGCAGGCAGAGATAGTCACCTGATCGGTACACTGGATACATGGCTCTTATGAGCAAGTGTGTTGTGACTGAGCCATCCTCTTTCGAGGAAGCTGTGGAGGATCCCGCATGGGTAGACGCCATGGTGGAAGAGTATGATTCTATTGTCAGAAACAGTGCATGGGAGATTGTTCCTAGACCGGAAGGGAAATCAGTGGTAGGTTCGAGATGGATCTACAAAGTTAAGCAGGCAGCTGACGGGAGTGTGGAGAAGAACAAGGCAAGATTTGTTGCCCGAGGCTTTTCACAGATTGAGGGGATCGATTATGAGGAGACCTTTGCACCTGTCGCAAGGTATTCTTCCATACGGACGATTCTTGCTCTCTCAGCGCAGATGGGATGGCACATTCATCAGATGGATGTGAAGACTGCGTTCCTCAACGGAGTCATTGAGGAGGAGGTGTACATTGAGCAACCCGAAGGCTTTGAAGAGAGCGCTGTATGGGTTGAAGCAAGCACCACGTGCTTGGTACACACGGATAGACAGCTATTTCACAGGACTTGGATTCTCCAAGAGCGAGGCGGATCCGAACCTATACCAGATTGTGGTGGAGGGTAAGTTGCTTATCATTGTACTGTATGTTGATGATTTGATTCTAACGGGTGATGAGCTGTTGATACTGTCATGCAAGAAGGATCTTGCTACAGAGTTTGAGATGAAGGATTTGGGCCTCCTTCACTATTTCCTAGGATTGGAAATATGGCAGCGCAGTGGTGGATTGTTTGTTTCTCAGGGCAAGTATGCTCGGGAGATACTGGAGAAGTTCAACATGCATGGCTGCAAGCCTGTTGATACTCCTCTTCCTGGAGGTTGGAGGAAGGAGGATGCCACTTCGGGAGAAGAAGTGGATGCCACTGTTTATCGACAGTTGGTGGGGTCGCTGATGTATTTGGTCAATACACGACCTGATATATGCTATGCAGTTAACCAGCTTTCACAAGCTATGGTTAAGCCTACCAAGCTCTTCTGGAAGGAGGGCAAGCATGTATTGCGCTACTTGAGAGGCACATCGGGATATGGTTTGTGGTACAGACAGGAGGATGAGGTGAAGCTATGTGGCTTCACGGATGCAGATTGGGCAGGGAGCCCAACAGACAGAAAGAGCACATCAGGAGGGGTCTTCAGTATCGGATCGACAGCAGTTTCTTGGTACAGCAGGAAGCAGAGATCTGTGGCACTCAGTTCAGCGGAGGCCGAGTATATGGCAGCAAGTTTGGCTGCATGCGAGGCTATATGGATGAGGAAGATCCTGGTTGGTTTGTTCGGTTCTCATTTGGATCCTACTGTGATTTACTGTGATAACCAGAGTTGCATTAAACTCTCGGCTAATCCCGTATTTCATGATAGATCTAAACATATTGACATCAGGTACCATCATATCAGAGATTGTGTGCAGCGGAGGATCATGTTACTTTCGTACATTCCAACGGAGGATCAGGATGCTGATATTCTGACGAAGGCTCTCACCAGGAGCAAATTCGAGTACCACCGAGGCAGGATAGGGGTTGCTGATAATCCATATCTTGTTGAGAGGGAGTGTTGAGATTGCAACAAGATGATGGAGCTTAGTGAAAAGAGTCGCCTTCACTAAGTGGGCCCGCAGGCTATTTTTGGCGCAAGTCTATTTTTAGACTATGTCTATTTTTAGACATATGGATCATGTCTATGTTTATGGATGATTGATCAAGTTGGGAAAAATAGATGGACTTCTATTTTTGATGAAAGTGTGAGTGATCACAGTGTGAGTGATCAAGTCTATTTTTAGACTGGCTGTCAAAAATAGAAAAGTCAAATATTATTATCTCACAATAATATTTGGACTATAAACTTAATCTTATTCTCTTGGAGCACTTCAGTTTGAGCTACGGAAGTGGCACATGCAGCTGTCAGAAGGAAATTCGTTTTTCTTATGAGTCAGTTGAGTTGTTGCATGCATGACTTCAGTTAGAACTCAAGTGAGTTGAGTTTAGTGGACTGGAGGTACAGTTGATGGAGTTGTGTTCAGTTTAACTTAGTTAAACTGGTTGTAGTTAGTCTAACTGCAGATAGACTAATGATGAGTTGTTAAACTAATTATTAACTCATAATACAACTAAAGAATACATCAGTTAACTCAGTTGCATGTCAGTGCATGTTCAGTTCAACAGGGACAGGTGGTAGAGAATCAGATTGCTATCAGTTGTGACTATAGTTGTGCAACAGATCTTGCACAATCAAAGGATTGAGTATGCCAATGAGTTTGCTCACGTATTTGGCCCGCATTTTAGCCTTTGCTCACGTCCACAAAGAGTGAGTGACTATTTTGCAGGTGAAAATCGAGTTTGGGAAGCAATTCTCATCAGTTCTTGAGCAGGTATTGAGCAGTGGAGGCAGGCAAGCAGTGGAAGAGATTTGGAGATCAGATCTGAGCTGTATTGTGTGTAACAGAGGTGGAGATACTTGTGAGAAGTATTATGCTGTGTAATGTTACATGACTCAATCATTAATATACAGATAGTTGGGGTTTTTAGCGAGATGCTTTCCCCGTGATACATACTGTGTTAATGTGTGAATGCTCTTGATGTTTTATTGTTATTGATGCTGCTATATTCTTGATCAACGTAGAGGAGCTTATGTATTGTGTATGTTTTCCGCATTAGTACATGATCAGGATAATCTCCATTGAATATGTGTTAAATTATTCAAAATTTCTACAGTTTTCAGAGGTATTCCGATATAAAAGAAAAAGGTCGGGTTATAATTAAAAGGGGAACCACAGGGTGATTATTGAGGTTTCTTGAGTTCTGCTTTCGCTTGCGTCATTGCGGGGACTACACACTATGCAGTCCCAATAGTTAGTGAGGAAGCTTGATGACTGGAATTGTGCAATGCGCAGTTTAGTCTGGATTAAGGCCCGTGAGAGACTGCACATTACGCATTCTCAGTGACCAAGCTAAGAGATTGGCTCCTAGAACTGCGCAATGCGCGGTTGGAGCCAGCCCAGGACATGATCTGCGCAATTTCAGAATCCAAGGCAGAGGCCTTGAGCTCCCAAATTACGTAGTGCATGCAGTGAAGTGTGAGATCCAAGCAAGGGGAGCCCAAATCTATCCTTGGGGAGTGTGCAAACAAGGAGATCTAACAGATGGTGTAAGGATGAGTGCAGATCTAACTAAGTGTAGATATATGCATGTAAAACAAGTGCAACAATCGATTAAACTAAAGGAACATGAAGCATGTGAAGGGAGTCACCGCAACGACGACCGTTGGTGCAAAAACATGAAAACTCATGCAACACTTAAGAAAGGCAATCTATAACTTAAAACAACACTTCTACAAGTTAAAACAAGTGAAAAAGCTAATGATTGTTCAACAAAACGAGTGAAACAACACTCTCACAAACTAAATGAACAAAAGCGACATGAAAAGCAACAAAAGGCGATAAAAGCAAAACTCACCCCGAAAAACGATGCTAATGCTCCAAACACTCCTTGATCTCCTAGGGAAGCTAAAACTTGATGATCAAATGTATAAGAGAGCTCTAGAGGCGTCCATTACATATATTTGAGCAAAATGGAGTTCATGATGCGTATGCTTGAGATCAAGGACAACAACGACACTTGGCAGAAACTTCTAAAGATGGCAATGTGTCACCTTCGAGAAACTAATAATAGATCCCTACTTCCTATGGATTCTTTTCCTCTTAGCTTCTTGATTCTTCGGGAAAGGTTGCCATGCATGCATGGAAAAATTGCGTAATTTTGGGGAACTGAGTAACTCACCGACACATGCATCAGACAATAGCTGAGGGAATGCTTCTGCGCAATTCTTGGGCTGAGTGGCTATGGTTGCCTCTCATGCTCTGCGCAATTCCCAGCTGAAGCAAGCTGCCAGTTGGGTCTACACAATTCTGGAGTTGAAGGCTCACTTGCCAGCTTAGACTGCTCTGCGCAGTTTCCCTGCTGAAGAGAAGCTCCCAGGTGGGTCTGCGCAATTATGGAGCTGAAGCTCACTGTTGGGTTGCATTGCACATTTCCTGAGAGCAAGGCTGGTTGCCCTCAAGGATTACGCAGATCATCAAGGCAATGCTAGAACCGGTTTGTAACCAAGTCACGAAGTTAGCTTGTGATTAGATGACAAAGCAAGTAAGCAAACACAAGTTGTAAAGAGAAAGATAAAACTCAATGAAAGCACAAATACCTGGGCAGTGTAAGACAAGCTGCTGAGATTTTAGTAGGACAGCTCCAAAACGAAATGAAGGCAAAATTTTAAAAGATGGTTGTAGCCACTACAACACGGTGTTTGATTTTTAATTAGTTTATAATCTTTAAGAAAAATATATAAAATTAACTGAGTTTTTTATAAAAAAAATTAAGTTTTTAATAATAAAAATAAAATAATTTTTTTAAAACCTAAATTCCATTTTTTAATTGGTTAACGAATTTTAAATAGTATAATTACAAATACAATTATATAAAAATTTAAAAATTTAAAATTTTTTAATACAACCGAGTTTAGTGTCCTAACAGTTAATTAGCTCATTAATTAAAGTTGTCTATGCACAAGGTTGTACATTATGTATATAATAACCTCATTGTATTCTTACTTGAATTGTGCATTATTGGATTCGGTGGCGGTCTTTGATTGGATTAATACATCAATCTGACAGAGGCAATTTGATCAAATAAGTGGTGGAGCATGCGGACATTTATTGGGCAGGTCCCATGCCAGATGCAACATAAAGAAAGGAAAATAGAAGAGAACACTGTCGTGTTAACGTGGGACAACTCTTTTATGCTTTTGTATTTATATTAAAAATGGATAATTGTACACATATATTTTATTTTATGGATTTACTATTCACGTCTCATTTTTATTATTTTTAATTTGTTATTTTTAAATTAAAATGCAAAAAGTAAAAGGGAGGACAGAGACTCACCCCTGGGATATATAAATATGAAATGGATATATAAACATGAAAATGAGGTTTTATTCCACTCTATATCTTTAAAGATTAAGAATGATAATTAATCAATAAATCACTTCTAATTCTAGTCAAAACCCGCATTTTCAGCTCAAGTAATGGGTATAAGGATGTCTAGTGTTGGCTCGACTCCTCACTTTTGGCACAAGTAGTGGGCATAAGGATGCCCAGTTCTAGCTCGACTATTAGGGGGTAAAGGAGGAGATGATCTGGGAGAATAAGGATAATATTAAAAACACTATCACTTCCAAATTTCAGGATACGATGTGGGATGATAAGGAGTTAGAGTGAAATGAAGCTAAGGTATTATAGGGAAGTAATCAACCCCACTTTTGGTAACCAAAATTATCTTTTTGTTTTGACTAGTACTAAGAAGAAAATGAACATTACGAAAATAAGAACTAATTCTCATGAGCTTCGGAGTGAAACTGAGTGTTGGTCTATTCTGAAAACACCTTGGGATGAAAGAATCTACCCTTTTGTGATACTAAGAGAGTGGAAGATGAAAAACAATTTCTCTTGGATAGCCCGACCCTTACATACGTTCTTTTCAAAACACTTTCCACACTACCAACCTTCTTGACTTGTTAAGTAAGCAAAACTACAATGATCTTGGGATGCTTCTCTCCCTTCTTTTTGATCATAGAAATAAAATATTAAAGGGTCTAAGTTATTCACTTACTTCTTTAGGTCAAATAGACTATATTGGTCTTAGTGGACATTAACCATCATCATCATAAAGCTCATTTCCTTTTAAAATATGTTGGTGATGGTATAATGTTGGTAGTGTTGGAGGTATATACATTTATGATTTTGTATTATGAGGATTCAATTTTTTCATGGAACGATAGTTTCATACATATAATATATCTTTAATTTGATTTTTTAATTTTAATAATAAAGTTGGGAACTTGTTAAAAATTATAATTTTGAATTTAAAAAATAATATTGATATTAACATATGAAATATATATTTATAGGAGTGGCAAGATGGTGAGGGGTGTTATATGAAGTTAAAGTTGCATAGTACTCATGGGGCTTAGGATGCATAAAAAACAATCAAGTTGAAGCTTATGCTCTTTACGAGGGGATTCAATTAGGCAAAGAAAATAGGTAGCTTCTCTCAACATATTCAACATTGGGTGAAGGGTTCATCGAAAAAACATTAAAAAACCATACGAAAATAATTAAGAAAACAACATAAGAGTTCTTTTCAATAGCATATTTCCATGTTTCCATGACCTCAATAAAGATGTAGACTTATGTGATAATGAAGGGTGTAAATTAAGATTGGGAAATTTAAAAATCAATGGAGAATCATACCCTCTCTTATTCCTTAGAGCTAAATGGATTGACATTACACAATTATGAAGGATTGCAATATCAATCAATTATAATATGACATGTAAAATCAATTATAATATGACATGTAAATTTTATTTTTTGGTGAGTGAGTGTTTTAGGTATATACCTACACAACCATATTTTTTGTTGTCCAATTTAAAGTCCCTCTAGTAAAATTGTTGTTTTGAATGATAAGAGGATTCAAGATTTTTTTTTTGAAAATATGATTTTGTATTTCTTGCGATCCAAACACTCACTTACATATAAATACAAAATTATCATTCTAATCAAATATTTCAAATTCTAATTTTATTCTAATTTAAATAATATAGAATATATTAAAGATAAATTTAAATTTTATATATATTTCAAATTCTAATTTAGATAATATAAAATATATTAAAAATAAATTTGAATTTTTAAGATTTTATTTATAAACTAGTAGTGTCTCCTACATGCCACAAGATGGAATTATCAGGCTGCCAATTATCTGTTGGTAAACCAACGCCCTTGCTGGGTAGGATCAACCATTTTAAAATAAATAATACCTTAATCTTAATTTCTTTGTTTCACTTTTTTGTTTTTTTCCTTTTACCTTTAAGTTTAGCTCCTTTTGTATTTAATAATTATGGTAAAATCATTTTTAATTTTATTAATTTTGTAATATATTAATTATTTTTATAATTTTATAATATTTAAATTAACTATAATAATTGAAAAGTGAAATTTCAGAATTGGATTTAGACGTGTTATTTTTAAGGTCTACATTTCAAGTCACTAATTGGACTTTTCATCAAAACAATTATGCTGTGAGAAGAAGAGAAAAATGACGAGGTTATAAATAAGATAAGGAAGGAAGAGATAAGAAGAGAAAATAAAAGAATCGGTTATAAAATAAGAAAAAAACAAAAATCAAAAGATAATAATAATTAAAAGAATTTAATGAAGAATTAATAATCCAAAAAACAATAAATCTAAAAAGTATTAATAAAAAGAATGGAAACACATTACTAAAAAATAAAATAAAAATAAAAATAAAATAATTTGAAATAACAAAAACAAAAATAAAGTATAATAATGCTAGAATCTAAAATAAAATAAAACAAAAACAAAATAAATCAAATCAAATAAAAATTGAAATCAAACAAAATAAACAATTAATAATAAGAATAATAAGAGTAAGAAAAGAAACTCGCAAAAGACAATTAAACCATAACAAATAACAATAAAGCAAAACATAAGAACAAAATAAAATAAAATAATATAACAATAAAATAATATAAAAATAAAATAAATTAATAGAATTAAGCCAAAGAAAAGGAGAAACACTTGAAAAAAGGATCCTCGAAGAAAAATCAAGCAATAAAATTAACATGAATAAAGTCTTAAAAGGAAAGGGGAAACAAGAAGGATGACTAAGATAAAGATAATAAGGAAACATAAAGAATTAAGAATGAGGAAGGGGAGGAAGTAGTACACTCCCATTGAGAAAAAAAAAGAGGATGAAAATAAAGGAGGAAAAAGAAAAAGTGAAAAGGAGAAAACAAAAGAAGAAGAAAAAGGGGAAGGAGGAGAATGGAAAGCAGGAAGGAAAGTTTCATGATGGGAGAATACATACTTAAATGATTGAGATTAACGGTATCCAACTATTGTTGATCTCGGCCCCTCCATCTCTATTAATATTGTTGGGATGTTTGATGATCTCCAAAGCTTCCCTAAACTTGCGTTTGAAATAATGATCTTCCCTAGTGATAATTTCAGTGTTTTCAAGGCATAAGTGGTGCTTAGTTTTTGATGAGTGTTCAACAAGAGCAAAGGAGTGAATTATTTCCTTCTTTATGTCAGCCCCATGTTCCTTGAGTCTTATTTTGAATGACCGACCAGTCTCCCCAATGTAGCACTTTCCACATGAACAATTAATCTTATAAACTCCTTTGAACTGAAATTGATCAACTTTATCTTTGATAGATCTCATCTTATGTCGAATGGTTTCAAGGGGCTTGAATGTTGTGATAATACCATTTCTTTTGAGGATTTTTGCAATTTTGTCAGTGGTGCCACGAATGTATGGGAGGAATGCTTTACCTGTAAGGGAAGGGGAAGGGGAAGGGGACTTGCAAGAAGGAGAGTTTCTTCCGGCTTTCTTGATAGCTGTGCAAATGTCTTTGTAATTGTAGCCATTGTCAAGAAACACTTTCGTAAGGTGGTCAATTTCTTGCTGGAAATGTTCTTTATCAGATAACCTTGAGGCTCTAGTGATGAGTGTGTTTAAAATCCCCATTTTTTGCGTTGGATGATGGTGAGAATTTTGTCTACATCATCTAATCCTTGAATGTTATTCTCCACACTACATATGATGTTTTTAAAGGGGATTTGTTTTGGGGCAATGGCGAACCCTAGGCCCTTATTAAGCACATCTATTTCATTGTTGCTTAATATATGTGAAGATATGTTGACCACTTTGTTGCTTGAAGAAGGATGTGCTTTGCTAATGTGATCTACGGACGTAGTCAATGACAAATCAATGGTTTTATTTTTATTATTAATGATTTCATTATTTTTTTTTAACTGTTGCTAAGTGTTGCTCATTTCTGGACTTCTTGTTGGGCGAATTAATCGATGTTTTAACACAGAGATGTGGATATTCATTGCTGGAAATATCGGTCGATGATTCAAGAGGGACTATTCGTTATTGCTTCGATGTAATATTACTTGTTGCCTGACTTCACTGCTCACTGTTGGATCCAATTCTGAA
This sequence comes from Pinus tabuliformis, assembly GCA_031772625.1. Lineage (NCBI taxonomy): Eukaryota > Viridiplantae > Streptophyta > Pinopsida > Pinales > Pinaceae > Pinus > Pinus tabuliformis. The sequence continues at coordinate 634,695,456 of CM062804.1, read as the reverse complement.
ATTTCACTCTTCAAATATCAACTACAGAAGTCTCCAAACAACAATTATAATAATTATTTAATATATAACATTTTTTTATTTGGGGATATTATTATGAATATTTAATGAATTTTAAATCCTTATCATCAATTAAAATTGAGGAAACACTATTTTAAAATACACATGTCTACACCTAATTATTATTAGTTTTGTTTCTTTCTTTATATTTTTGTTGTTGTACTATATTTATTTATTTTATTATTTTTCACATATATTCATGTAATTATCATTATTCTCCCACATCTTTAATGAATATCCTTCAATCTTAACCTTTCCCTTTTCATATCTATTTTTTTATATTGTTTCCATTATTAATTATAAATTGATTTCACTCTAATCATCTAAGGATTTTAAGTAATAGTTTATCAAATATAATATCTTCTTAACCGACGTTCGAAGAAATTCTCACTACTAGCCTAGATCCATCTTAACTCTAGATATACCAAGTGCTTAGAGGGGTCAAATCTCTTGATCAAGAGATTTGATCCCTCTCAACACTTGGTAGATCTAGATTTAAGATGGATCTAGGTTGGTTTAGTTATTAATTATAAATATAATCATTAATTTTGTGTGTGTGTGTGTGCTTTTATTTTTATTTTTATTTTGACTCAGTCAAAATGTTAAACAAGACATTACAACATCTCTACCATACTGGATTGGAGAGCATCTCTAGTATTTGCTTCACTTGCTTAAAAATAATTTTCCTATATGCGGTAGAACTAGAAGAAACATCTTTAACGATGGGTACTATAGCCACAATTAGCACCATCGAAGAATTTCTTGGATGCTATCACGATTCCATGAAATTTACCTGTTAAATTCGACCTAGAAACGTCTTGAACTACTTTAAGACTCTATTTGACAACTCCACTTTTGGAGGAATACAATAAAATTTTGTAGGAGTGATGACTAATCTCCTCACCTCAATTGTTTCCTCAACCATCGTAGGGTCCTTTAGGAGCTTCAAGTTCATTTAGATCTAGCTAAGGACGACTTTAAATCTTCTAAAGGCGTTAAAAATTGGGTTGGTGTAGGAAATCATATGCTTGAGTGCCAGGATACTCAACTTGGATGGTGTCACAAAGGGATTTAATAAATTATAGAACTCAGGAGTTGTTCTGTGATAACTAAGAATACCCTTGTGCACAAGAGCATTAAGGAGGAACATGGTCTCAAAATGAATTCTCGGGCGGTGTGGCAAGGTGAAAAAAAGATTCCCTTTTGAACACATACACATCTGACTCTTGGTTCACTTTCAAAATACGAGAATGTGACTTTTCATCCAACAGTCGGTTGTGTTAGAAATAATCGATGGAATTTTCCCTTGTATAATCGATGCAAAGAGACATGACAATTTTATTGGCCAAGCATTTTCCCAATGCAATGTTAGGGGTGAAGTTCAAGGTTCGAAACCAAGGATCCTCATCATCCAACAAAGAAAAAGGGACACCCACATAGATATCATCATGTATGATCTTGTAATATATCTAGGAATGCACCCAAAGCTGTAACATCATAACTATAATTTCTTTTTTATTGACAATGCTCACATTCCTAATGTCTGTGACAAGGAATTCAATCTTAAAATCACATTTTATCAGTGTGTAATTACCAAACAACTGATCCCGAATAAGGAAACTCCTGCACCTTTTATCAAATGGGTCCATATAAAAATCAACACTAGAAGTGGGTTCTCTCTAGGCCATCGAAAATTTATTGAGATTTAGTAGTGATTCAATCTCATGTAGAACATGAGAAAATATAAAGAGGAGATTTTTTCTTCTTTTGTGTAATATAGAGAAGGTTTTAGTACCAACCTTGACCTTGAGAGGATGACTGCAAAAAATGAGCTTCCCATGATTACCGAGAGTTACTGCCTCCTTCACAACGATGGGAGTTATGAACTAAACAAAAGGTGTTGGGAGAGACCTTAGAGATGCCATTGTTATTTAAAAAGTAATTGTAACTGTCATTAGTGGAGTTTGTGAAGTTTAGATATGTAAATGGCGGAGTCTAGGATGTATTCAATCTGCATTTTCATACCACTCCAACATTGTTTTCTAGGAATTCTATAAGATCTTTTGCACTCACACCCTCTCTAAATGATCTAGGGAATAAAAAATATGCTAAAAAATAAAAGTGCTCAAATTCTACCGAAACTAGCACCAAATTGTATACCTCATCATTCTGATTCTAATGACGCTTGAATCACCTCAATCCAACAACATATGAGAAAGTTATCGTGTTCTGAAGTTTTTGGCAAACAACTAAAATGTCAACTTGCAAGGTTGACTTGGAAGATCGTATGATGGCATGGCACTGATGTAAGTAGGTTACTGTGCAGTACGATTGTCAAAGGACCAATCAAGATAGGACAAGTGGAAATTTTATATTAGTTGTGGTGATTTGGGTTCGGCCAATCGTAGGCCACCACTTGGCCCAATCAATGGTCAACACGTGGCACTGTAGAAAGGTGCCACATGACTCTAGTTTTGGTGCCAAATTTGTGGTTATGGACTAACCGACCTTGGCAGGGTTCGACCTCAAGACCTCCGGCAATATAGACCAACGACTTACCACTACACCACATTATGTCTCTTGTTATACATTTTGGGTGAGTTGTATTTATTGTTTAATCGTTTTGTTGTTTTGGGGGGGGGGGGTCTCACTGGCGGGCTCACCTGTTCGGCCCAGCCCCAAGTTTTATTTATTTTTATATGATCGAGCATAAGGCGAAAGGGGCAGAGAGTTGGCCCCCAGCCCTAGGTTCTAACATATACCACGTAATCTCTGACTAATATCACGGAAGGGGCGGGGCGTGTGGCACCTTGCTTACACCCTAGCCCACAACCATATGACAATGAACATGATTAGGAGCGGGACCAAATAAGCGCGTGACCTCTGGCCCATGCCCCCTGTCATATTTCATGCCACGTGACCAACAAAGGGCGGAAGTTAGGGGCGCAATGTCAACTTAAATGTCTAACAATTTGCACCATTTTTCGGTGGAATTGTCGCCAAACCTGCATGAGTATGTTGCCTTGTATATCCGCCAAAGGCATAATTCGTTGCCAATTTGACATAGGGTCAATTTTTCAGGACAATTAGCAGGGAAATGAAGGAGGCCTACCTTTGCCATTTTTCAGCCTTTTTGAGCCCAAGAAGAGCCTACAAAGGGTTTTTTGGGTGTTCTGGACAAATGGCAATGCTATTTTTGTGATTTGAGCATTGTATGCTGATGTAATTTGACATTTGAGAATAATATTTAAAGGGACAACATTGGAAGCTGGACAAGGAGATGTAGCCCAGAAGGGGTGAACTCCATCATCAAATTGTTGTTTTGTGATGCTGCATGTTGTCTATTTTTCATTGTTAAAATTTGCAAAACTCAACTAAGTTTATGTGCTTTTGAAATTTCAATCCATTGCCCATAATACATAAAATAGCTTGCAAAATTTTACAAGAAACCTTCAATCTTTTAATTTCATATTAGTTTGGTATCAGAGCATGGTTGTTTTGAAGGTTTGACAATTTTTGCAAGTGTTTTCTTGAATGATTACAAGGTCTAAATTGAGAAGAGGAGAAGGAGTTTTTGAATAACCAAACCCTCAAATTGGTTCAAGGAGGTCACAAACTCCACAAACTCCACCAGTCATGGCACATGAAGAAAGACATGAGCTGATGTATAAGGATGAGATAGCTTTTAGAAAGTTTTCTATGATATGTCAGAGATGGTAAAAGTGTTGTACAATGAGAGGAAAACAAGGTTGCAAGGAGAAAGTTCTAATCATCCAAAAGGTAATGGTGGTGATGGGAGAAAGCCTCCACCTCCACCTCCTCCTTCACCTCCATCTACACCTCCATCCTCACCTCCTTCTTCACCTCCTTCATCTCACAGACCTTCTCCTCCTCCATATCCAAAAGTACATGCTAAGTCTCCTTTGATTAAGCTTGATGGAAAGTTTGAATTGCCTATGTACAATGGGGAAGTAAATGTTGAAAAGTTGGATAATTGGGTTCGTTAAATTGGAGTCTATTATAAGATTCAAAATATTGATGATAGGTTAAAAATATTTAGCTTGCTTATTTTTGTTTGGAAAGCACATCCTTCATTTGGTGGGAGGCCAGAACTCAAGAAGATTTGAAGAAAATTGGTAAAATTATCTCTTCTTGGAATGATTTTATAGTTGCATTAAGAAGACGATTTTATCCATTAGCTTACATGCAAAAAGAGATTATAGATCAGAAAAATTTAGATAAGCTAAAGGTCAGAGTGTCCAAATTTACACACAATAATTTAGAAGAAGAGCTTTAATCTTGGGTGTTGATTTTTCTTCACAAGATACTCTCCTTAAATACATAGGTGGATTACATAGTTAGTTGAGACATACTATACTTATGTTTAATCCCACCAATATAGATGAAGTATGTGTTCAGAAAACTCATTTAGAATCAAAATTCAAAAATGTTCCTCAAGAGACTAGCAAGAAACCTTCCAAATCCGGAGACAAAGGAAAGGGCAAGTTTAAAGGCAAAGGCAAAAATAATGCTATAGTGAAGAAAGAGGGAGATAAACTTACCTTTAAACATTGTTCAAAAGAAGGCCATGATGAATACCACTATTAGAAATTACATCCAGAAATGAGACCAAAGAAGTTTAATAACAAGGGGAAACAAAAGACCGTTGCTACAACTCAACAAGATCTAGGATCTGATTTAGGTGATGAAACCAAAATCACAGCCATGGTAAGAAAGTTATAGCTTCTAATGAAAGTACTAGTTCTTCTAGTAAGCCTATTGAATCTCAAAATGATAAAGAAAGAAGTGAGATTTTTCATATCAGGGTCATTAAAAAACATACAAAAGTTGATACATTGTTTGATAGTGGATCCCAAGTCAATCTTATCTCTGAAGCAATTGTCAAGAAAATAAATCTAGAAACTACACCTCATACTAAACCTTACCCTTTGGGTTGGGTATGTGATGATGCCAAATTACAAGTGACAAGAAAATGTAAACTCAAATTCGCCATCACTGTTAATTTTATAGATGAGGTAGAGCTTGATGTTGTACCACTTGATATTCATGGAATTGTTTTAGGGAGTCCATATTTGTATGACCGAAAAGCCATATTCTATTGTCATGAGAAAAAATATCATATTTTTAAATATGGAGTTGAGTATATTGTTAGAGCACATCGCAAGAAGATGAACTTATCTCTTGTTAGTGTTGGTCAGATGAAAAGGCTTGTAAATGCCAGTAAGAATTGTGTGTTGATGATGACTAAAGCTAAAGATATTGTTGAATCTTAAGCTTTCACAGGATGTGATTCAAAACTCAAGCATGAATTGGTTGAATTTGTTAACACTTATGACAAGATATTTCAGGAACCTAAAGGGTTGCCTCCTAAAAGAGGAATCTAACATGAGATTCACTTGCGGAAGGATGCACCACTTCCGAATATTGGCATGTATAGAATTTCAGTTTTAGATAATGTATAAATCAAAAAGAAAATTCAAGAGCTCCTTGAAAAAGGGGTCATCAAGCCTAACACATCTCCTTGTGGGTCTCCTATTGTCTTGGTTCCAAATAAATATGGTACATGGCACATGCGTGTGGATTTTTGAGCTTTGAACAAGATCAAGGTAAAGAATCGCTATCCTCTTCCTTGCATTGATGATTTTCTAGATCAATTAAAGGAAGTTTCTTACTTTACTAAGTTAGATTTGAGAAGCGATTATCATTAGATAAGGATTTCTGAAGATGATATATGGAAAATTGCTTTCAAGACAAAACACGGTTTATTTGAATGGTTAGTTCTGTCGTTTGGGATTTTCAATGCACCTACAACATTCATGAGAGTTATGAATGATGTGTTGAGACCATTCCTTGATGATTTTGTCATAGTCTACTTAGATGATATTCTGATTTTTAGTAAGACTCATGAAGAGTATGTTAAGCATGTGAAACAAGTTTTAGATGTCTTGAAAAAATAGAATTTATCTTTGAAGATGTCTAAGTGTGAATTTGGGAAAACCTATTTGGTTTATTTGGGTCGGGGAGGGGGTGAATTGAAGATTGATCCCTCAAAAGTTGAAGTCATTATGAATTGGCATAAACACAAAAACGTAATAGAAGTTAGGAGGTTTTTGGGAGCAACCCAATATTGGAGAAAAATTATTGCTAACTTCTCACTCATTGCAATACCATTACATGCTTTGAAAAATGTGAAACATGTCTTTCAGTGGGGAGGAAAGAAACAGAAAGCCTTCGAAACTTTGAAAGAGAAAATCAATACAACACCAATTCTAGCACTTCCAGATATTAAGCATCCATTTGAGATGCAACATGGTAAGCCTATTTGTTATCATTATGAAACCTTTACCAATGCAGTAATTAACTATCCAACTTTTGATAAAGAAATGTATACTTTGGTATGAAGCATGAATAAATGGAAGCATTATTTAATGGGTAAAGAAACAAGTATTCATACTGACCATAAACCTTTTCAGTATTTACAATCGCAAACCAAGCTACAATAAGTTCAACATTTCAGGTGGATGGGATTCATACAAAAATTTCATTTGGTAATCAGTTATAAGAAAGATATATACAACAAAGTTGCAGATATGTTATCAAGGCCTAATGTTAATGCATCTATCATTCTTAAGCATAACTCATTCATGCATGAAAGTTATATTGAACAATATGCTCAAGATGAATATTTTAAGGATGTTTATGCAACTTTGAGTCAAAGAAATCATGTTGAAGAGTTGGATTATCATGTTCATAAAAAGTTATTGTATCGTGTTGGTAAGGTATATGTTCCACAGGGTGAAAGAGTCAATCTCATAAGGGAAGCCCACACTTCTCTTATTGCTGTTCACTTTGGTGTAGGAAAAAAAATTACACATATTCAGAGGTATTGTTATTGGCCTCACATGAATGAAATTGTTTCAAGATATGTGAGAGAATGTTCCATGTGTGCTACTAGCAAGCCTAGCAATAGGAAATTGGGTTTGTACACTCCACTTCCTATTCGTTTTCATCAATGGGAAAGTATTTCTATGGATTTTATAGGAGGACTACTAATGTCTAGGAAAGGTCATGATTAGATATATGTTGTTGTGGATCGTTTCAAAAAAATGTGTGTGTTGATGCCATGTAAGAAACTATTTACAGGGGAAAAAACCACAAATATGTTCTTCCAGTATGGGTTAACTTTGGGTTTCCCACTTCTATTATTTCTGATTGAGCTTCTTGATTTTTTGGGAAGTTTTGGTCAAGTTTATGGGAACTCATGGACACTAAGTTGAAGAAGAGCACTGTATTTCATCCACAAACCGATGGCCAGAGAGAAGTAGTGAAAAATACAATCGTACATCTCCTTTGAGGATATTGTTGTAAGCATCCTAAACTATGGAATGAGCATTTACATTACATCCAATATGCCTACAATTGTGCCAAGCATTAATCTATGAAAGAATCTTCATTTGAAGTTTGTTTGGGTTATTTTCCAAATTCTCCTTTGGATTTCATCTTTGGTAAAGATATTGTACTAAATGGACATAGAGATGAGGACAAAGCCAAACATTTCATTGAACAAATTCAACTAGTGCATCAAAGAGTACAAAAACAACTAGATAACAGCAAAGCAAAGTACAAAGAAAGACATCACAAGCATCGGGTTGATCATGATTTCCAAGTGGGAGATCAAGTTTGGTTGTACATCAACAAGGAAATACTTCAAGGTGAAGGTAAAAAGCTCAAGCCAATCAGATATGGTCCTTTCAAAATCTTAGAGAAGATTGGTAACAATGCTTTCCGATTAGATTTTCCACCTTATATGAAAATTTATTCTATTGTGAATGTGGAAAACTTGAGATTGTATGAGCCTCCAATGATTGATGATCATGAAGAGAATGTTCAAATTCCATCTATAGAATATTTTGCTCCTAAATATTTAAATGAGTTGCATGAAGACTCAATTCTTGATAGGAGATTAATGACTTCATGTAGAAGCAATGTGGAGTATCTTCGAGAGGGGCTCAAAGGTACCAATCCAAGTAAAGTAAGGTGGATTGAGATAAAAGAAAAGTGATATATTTGTACCCTCGCTTACTTTCTAAGTAAAAACAGACTTTTAGAGGACCAAAAGCTTCAAGTGGGGAGCAATGATCTAGGGGATAAAAAATATGCTCAAAAATAAAAGAGCTCAAATTCTCTTGAAACTAATGCCAAATTATAGATCTCATCGTTCTGATTCTAATGATGCTTGAATCACCTCAATCTGACATCATATGAGAAAGTTATCGTGTTTTGAAGTTTTTGGCAAACAATAAAAAAATCAACTTACAGGGTTGATTGGGAAAATCGTATGATGAAATCGAATTGACATCAATAGGTGATTGTGCAGTACATTTTTTAGAGGACCAATCAGGACAGGACAAGTGGCAAGTTTATATTGGTTGTTGTGATTCAGGTTCGACCAATTATAGGCCACCACCTAGCCCAATCATTGACCGACACGTGGCCCTGTAGAAAGGTGCCACGTGGCTCTATTTTTGGCTCTAAAATTATGGTTATCGACTAACCAAACTCGGCGGGGTTTGACCCCAAGACCTCCAACAACACATACCAATGACTTACCACTACACCACACTATGTCTCTTGTTATAAATTGTGGGCGAGTAGTATTTATTGTTTAATTGTTCTGCCATTATTTTTTTTGTGGGAGTTTGGGGGGGGGAGGGGGGGGGGGGGGGTGAGGTAGTCCAGATGACCGGTGGGATCATCCATTCGGCCCAACCCTGAGTTTTTTGTATTTTTATATGATTGAGCGCAAGGCGCAAGGGGTGGAGATTTGGCCCCAACACCTGGTTCCAACGTATACCACGTAACCTTTGATGAATATCGCGGAAGGGGTGGGGTGGGGTGCATGGCACTTTGTCCATACTCCAACACACGACCATATGACAATGCACACGACCAAGAGTGGGGTTGGCGGATCGCGTGGCCTCTGGCCTATGCCCTTGGTCGTATTGCATGCCATTGGACCAACGAAAGGGTGGATGTTAGGGGCGTAGTGTCAATTTAAATGTCCAACAATTTGCACCATTTTCGGCAGAATTGTCGTCGAACCCACGCGAGTTTGTTGCCTCTCATATATGCCAAACGCATAATTCGTTGCCAATTTTAACAAAGGGTCAATTTTGTAGGACATTTAGCAAGGAAATGAAGAAGGAGGCCTAACTTGGCCATTTTTCAACCTTTTTGAGCCCAAGAAGAGCTTACAAAGGGGTTTTTGAGTTATCGGGACACAATGGCAGTGCTATTTTTGTGATTTGAGCATTGTGTGTTGATATAATTTGACATTTGAGCATATAATTTAAAAGGCCAACATTGGAAGCTGGACCCGGAGATGTAGCCCAGGAGAGGTGAACTCCATCATCAAATTGTTGTTTTGTGATGTTACATGTTGTCTATTTTTCAATGTTAAAATTTGCAAAAGTTAACTAAGTTTACTAGTTTATGTGCTTTTGCAATTTCGATCCATTGCCCGTAAGACATAAACTAGTTTGCAAAATTTTACAAGCAACTTTCAATTTTTTAATTTCAGATTACTAAATCTACCCAAACTTATTTGAATTAGCTCCATCTTATACTCAACAACATCACAAATAATGCGTTTCATGAAACCATCTTTTTTCAACATCCAATCAATTATCATTCTTCATGGGTCACCCCATATAAATATAACAAATAATTGTTGTTAATTACCCATTTTCATGGGTCCTCCATATATATAAATCTAACAGAAAATGATAAATATTACTATTGGCATAATACGTGTCACAGAGGTAGTAAGCTTATATCCGATCTCGAGACCAAAACAAATCAGTGAAGTAAGTTTATTTAATGGTAGAGTTTTTCTCAGGCCTCACCTTGCCTGAAATTCCAAACGTGTTTTCCATGTTACATTGACCGATAATTGGTAAGTGGTTAGTGGTTTGATAAAGAAGGAGACAAAATTTGTCCAGTAGGCGAGCCGTCTGGCTATTTCAGTGAAACTGTTGTCTACTGCTCATTTTTATCTTTCTGACAATACGAAATTTTAAGGGGAAATCGAGTGACCATCTGGGTTTGCAAAGTGTAACCACCCTGCCCAAACTCCAATTTATTAAGTGGAGATAATATCTTTTTTCCAACCAAAAAAATGTGCTTCTCATTTCATGACAATTAAAAGTACATTCCAGATTATGCATGAATCATTTTCATGACAATTAAAAGTACATTCCAGATTATGCATGAATCATTTTCATATCAGAAGAATTAAAATACATATCATTTCATAGGATGCAGGAATGCTTTTCATATTAGTAGAATTAAAATATATTTCATTTCATGAAATTTAAAAATAAATTTAATATCATGTATAATTTTCATTTTAAAAGAAGAAAAAATACATTTCATTATTTATATACGTTTTTTTTTTCAAAACATTTTCCACACTACCAATTCTCTTGACTTGTTAAGTCAACAAAACTACAATGATCTTGGGATGCTTCTCTCTCTTTTTTTTGATCATAGAAATAAATATTAAAGAGTCTTAATTAATCACTTAATTCTCTAGGTCCGATAGACTATATTGGTCTTAGTGGACGTTAACCATCATCATCATCATCAAGCTCATTTCCTTTTATAAGAGGTTGGTGATGGCATAATGTTCCTAGTGTGGGAGGTATAAACATTTATGATTTTGGATTATGAGGATTCAATTGTTTCCTGGAATGAGAGTTTCACATATATAATATATCTAGAATTTTTTTTTTTTTTTAATAATAAAGTTGGGAATTTGTTAAAAAAATATAATTTTGAAATTAAAAAATAATAGTGAAATTAACATATGAAATATATATTTATAGGGTTAGCAATATGGTGAGGGGTGTTACATGACCTCGATGAATTTAGAGCTACAGAGTATTCATGTGGCTTAGGATGCATGAAAAACAACCAAGTTGAAGCTTATGTTGTTTACGAGGGGATACAATTAGGTAAAGAAAATAGGTAGTTTCTCTCATTGTTTTGGGAGACTCCATCCTTATTCAACATTTGGTGAAGGGCTCCTCGACAAAACATCAAAAAATCTTATGAAAAGAATTAAGAAAGCAACATAAGAGTTTTCTTCAATAACATATTTCCATGTTCTCCATAATCTCAATAAGGATGTAGACTTATGTGATAATTAAGGGTATAAATTAAGATTGGGAGATTTAAAAATCAATGGTTGAATCAAGCCCTCTCCTATTCCTTAGAGATGAATGGATTGTCATTGCACAATTATGAAAGATTACATTATCAATCAATTATTATTTGACATGTAATTTTATGTTTTGGTGGGTGATCTTTTTTAGGTATATACCTAAAAAATGTCATTTTTTCGTTGTCCAATTTGGAGTCCCTCTGGGAAAATTATTGTTTTGCTGGATAAGAGGGCTCAATATTTTTTTTTTTTGAAGATATTCCTTTGTACCACATGATGTATTTCATGCGGTCCTTACACTCACTTGCATATAAATATAAAATTTTCATTCTGGTTAAAAAGAACCTATAAAACATTAATGTCTCTCCGTAGAGTGTTTAATGGCCATGACAGAAAAGTTACATGTCGCAAGATGGAATTATCATGCCACCAATTAAATGTTGGTCAACTAACATCCCAATCAAACATTTTAAAATAAATAATTCCCTAATTTTGATTTCTTAATTTCCTTGTGTTGCCTTTTTGATTTCCTCCTTTTATCTTTAAGTTTAAATCTTTTTATCCCTAATAATTTTGGTAAAATCACTTTTAATTCTCCTAACTTTGCAGTATAGTAATTATCCTTATAATTTCATAATACTCAGATTAATTATAATAATTATTTAATACATAACAACTTTTGATTTGGGAATACTATTATGAATATTTTATAATATTTTATGGAGGTTAAATCCCTACCATCCACTTAATAATTATTGATAATTAAATTAAAATTGTGGAAACATTATTTTAAAATAGACATGCCTATTGGCCTAATTTTTTTTCCTTTTTTCTTTCTTTATATATATATATATATATATATATATATATATATATATATATTCACTTATTTCCATCTAATTATTATTATTCTCCCCTATCTTTAATGAATATTTTTCAATCTTATCCTTTCCCTTTTCATATCTATTTTCTTATATTCTTTCCATTCTTAATTATAAAGTGATTTCACTCTAAGCGTCTAAGGATTTTAAATAATAGTTTATCAAATATAATATCATCTTAACTAGTGTTCTAAGAGATTCTTAGTACTAGCCTATATCAATTTTAACTTTGGATCTACCAAGTGCCTAGAGGGATCAAATCTCTTGATCAAGAGATTTGATCCCTCTCGGCACTTGGTAGGTGCATAGTTAAGATGGATCTAGACTAATTTAGTTATTAATTATAATTATAAATATATTTATGAATTTTATGTGTTTTATTTTATTTTATTTTGACTGAGTCAAAATGTTAAACAAGACATTAAAACATATCTACCATATTGGATTGGAGAGCGTCTTTAGTATTTACTTCACTCACTTAAAAATAAATGTCTTATATGTAGTAGAACTGGAGGAAACATATTTAATGATGGGTATTATAGCCATAGTTAGCACCATCAAAGACATTGCTTGGATGCTATCATAATTCCATGAAATTTAGTTGCATAATCCGATCTGCAAACGTCTTGAACTGGTTTAAGACTTCTATTTGACAACTCCACTTTTGGAGGAAGACAATAAGCTTTTGTAGGAGTGATGACCAACCTTCTCACCTCAATTGTTTCCTCAACATCTTAGGGTTCTTCCAGAGCTTCAGGTTCATTTAAATCTAGCTAAGGATAACTTTAAATCTTCCAAAGGAATTAAAAACTAGGTTGGTGTAGGCAAGCATATGCCTGAGTGCTAGGATACTCAACTTGGATGGTGTCACAGAGGGATTTATTAAACTATAGATCTCATGAATTATTTTGTGATATTTGAAAATACCCTTGTGCACAAGAGAATTTAGAAGGAACATGGTCTCAAAATGAATTCTTAGGCAGTGTGGCAAGGTGACAAAAATTTCACTTCTAGACACATACACATCTAGCTCTTGGTTAACTTTAAAAATACAAGAAGGTGCCTTTTCATCCAATAGCTGGTTTTGTTAGAAATAATCCATGGATTTTTCCATTGTATAACCCATGCGAAGAGACAAGACAATTTTGTAGGTTAGGCATTTTCCCAATGCATTGTTAGGGATGAATTTCAAGGTTTGAAACCAAGGATCCTCGTCATCCAACAAAGCAAAAGGGACACCCAAATATATATTATCGTCTGTGGTCTTGTAATATATCTAGGAAGACACCTAAAGTTGTAACAACATAACTATAGTTCCTTTGTCATTGACAACGCTCACAATCCTAATGTTTGTGACAAGAAATTCAATCTTAAAATCACATTTTATTAGTGTGTCATTACCAAACAATTGATCCCAAATTAATAAACTCACGCACCTTCTATCAAATGGGTCCACATGAAAATCAACACTAGAAGTGGGTGCTCTCTAGGCCACTGAAAATTCATTGAGATTTAGTAGTGAACTGATCTCATGCATAACATGAGAAAATCTAAAGAGGGGAGTTGTTCTTCTTTTGTGTAAGCTTGAGGGGGTTTCAGTACCAACCTTGACCTTGAGAAGATGACTGTGGAATATGATCTTCCCATGATCACTGTTAGTTATTGCCTCCTTCACAACACGAGGAGTTGTGAATTGAACAAAGCTGTTGGGAGGGACCTTAGAGTTTGTGAAGTTTGGATATGTAAATGGCAAAGTCCAGGATGTCTTCAATTTACATCTAAATACCACTCCAACATTATTTTCTAGGAATTTTGTAAGCTCTTTTGCACTCACACCCTCTCTACATCCACCCAAACTTATTTGTGTTGGATCCATCCTATACTCAACAACATCACAAACAATGTGTTTCTTGAAACCATCCTTTTTCAACCTCCAATCAATTATCATTCTTCATGGGTCACCCCATATAAATATAACAAATAAATGTTGTTGATTATCAATTATCATGGGTCACCCATATATAAATGTAACACAAAATTATAAATATTACTATTGACATAGTACCTTTCACAGAAGTAGCGATCTTAGATCCGATCTCGATACTAAAACAAATCAGTGAAGTAAGATAACATATACCTGGCCAAATTGAGGTTATTTAATGGCAAAGTTTTTGTCACACCTCACCTTTCCTGAAATTCCAAATGTGTTTGCCATGTTAGATTGATCGATAATTGGTAAGTGGTTAGTGATTTGATAAAGCAAGCGATTCGTCTAGCTATTTCAGTGAACATGTTTTTTATTGCTCATTTTTATCTTTCTGATCGATAATTGGTAAGTAGTTAGTGATTTGATAAAGCAGGCGATTCGTCTGGCTATTTCATTGAATATGTTTTCTACTGCTCATTTTTATCTTTCTGACAATCTGAAATTTTAAGGGGAAATCTAGTGATCATCTGGAATTGCAAAGTGTAACCACGTTGCCCAAACTCCACTCTCTTAAGTGGCGATAAAATATTTTTCCAACCAAAAATAATGTGTTTTCTCATTTCATGACAATTAAAAGTGTTGAAAATGGCAACGAGAAATGCTAAAAATAGAAGTGCTAAAAATAACACTGTTATAAATAGTAGTTCGGGTACTAGTGTTGGACATTGTAGCAAGGAATGAAAAATGGAAGTGCTATAAATAGCATTGCTAAAAATAGGATTTCGGGATACCTTCCTATTTTAGTCAGTCCCTGAACTAAAATAGTGAAGTAAAAATTTGAATTTGATCTTAGCAGCTGTTTGTAAAATAATTAATTAATTTAGCTTGAGTTAATTAGTTGTAGGAAATCAAACATGAAGTCTACGTGAAGACATGCAACAGTTTCTCCATTAATTGAGGAATTTATCCCTTAGTTAAAGAGATAAGGATGAGTTGTAATTAGTTAGCTCAGTTAATTGAGTTAAGTCCAGTTAGATTAGTTTAAATAGTTTGTTGAATTAATTGTGAGTTTATTTAGTTAATGCTTGCATGCATGTAACTGCTGCTCTCCAGATAACTGAATAATCTCTCATAAATAACTCATGCATGTTAGTTTAGTCAGAGACCCAGTTGAGATCAGAGGAAGGGAAAGTGTATTATCAGTTGGAGGATTTTTCCTATATAGGAAACTCATCCATGCAGAAGGAATTATCTCCTTCAGGATTGCATAGTTAGATCAGAGGTTAGTGAGTGTGTGAAGAGGCCAATTCACACAGGTGGCAGAACTGGACCCCAAGGAAAACTGCGCAAGGAAATAGGAGGCTTGAAGGGCAGAGGAGAAGGTTTGTGAGAAGCCTTTGACTGTCTATGAGTAACAGTTGGATTGCAGAGAGAGCAAGATAGCTTGAGAGCTGATTCTTTTTGTAACATGAACAAGATTTCCACTTGTATGATAATATAGAGATTGGGGTTTTAGGTTGAGGCTTTCCCCGGGTTATTTGTTCTATGTTATGTGTGATTGATTTCTCATTCTCAGTTATATGTGTTCTCTTGATCTTGCTCAATTCGATTAAGCTTCCGCAAAGTGTTGTAAAAGTAGATCTCGTATTGTGTTTTAGTATATTGCATAATCTGTTGATCTACAGTGGGAATTTCTACAAAAATTACATTCCATATGATGCATGAATGATTTTCATATCACAAGAATTAAAATACATTTCATTTCATATGATGCATAAATGATTCTCATATCCAGAGAATTAAAATACATTTCATTTCGGGAAATTTAAAAGTACATTCCATATCATGTATAATTTTATTTTAAAAGAATAGAAAATACATTTCATTACATGAAAATTAAAAGTACATTTCATATAATGCATGATTTTCATTTCTGGAGAGTTTAAAATACATTTGACATTGATATATGTATGATATACACTCATCAAGTTTATGCCATTATCTATATATATATTATTCGATTATATATAGTTTTGTAATTTTACTAATTATTCATTAGAAATTATATTATATTTTATCAAAATATTTATTGAGTATGGAATCTAAGTTTATTAAAAAATTATATTGAAATTGAGTTATGAGAAAAAAATTAAAGCTCGAAAATATTAGTGGACATAAAAGAGATTAAAATATCTTCTTGATATTCATCTTCAATGATATGATTTTCCATCAACTATAAATCATTTTTAGAATGGAATTAGCGTGATATTGGGCTTTTTGTAAACATGTTTGAAAGAAACCTCCTAAAACTACCTTGAAAGCTCCTTCAAATGCTTAGCCAATGGGGATAAACTAGTACCATGGACTGGAGTTTTTCCGACATCTAATTTATAGTGAAAGCCAAATCCCCATAAATCTAAAGTAAGACAATCCATTTGTTAATTGGATATTCATATGGATAAGAAAAACATTAAATTCCCCAAGATTATTTGTTTCTTGTCCCAAGTTAGTCTTTGGAGTGAAGAACCAAGAATCTAATAGAAATAAAATAAAACTCAAACTATAAGTCTACCCTAGCCCTTGACAGGCCTCATCAAAGAAAATCCAAGCATACAACCTATCCACCAGAAGTTCTCCCACAACTCTATGTTTCTTTATACTCACATTAGGTTTGTAAATCAATAATAAAGCCAATACCTAAGCAAAAGTTTGAAAATATAGGATTGATTTATCTTCAAATAAACTAAAGTTGCGGACCAACCATATTCCCTAAGTGATTAAGAATGGAACTTCACTAAAAGGATTAAACTCTATTCTTATATTCCACTCTTGGAAATTCATATCCATAGTCCCTAAAGTCGTAAATCCCGATACCCAAAAAAAATCTCCAAATCCTTTTAGGCTCGTATAAGTAATGTACAAGACAAAAAAATATGAGTGGCAGTCCCCTCATTTTCTTTACACAGTGAACACCTTCCTAGGGAGATTTTGTTACTCTTTTGAAGTCGAGTCAAAAATTTATTACTCAAATTTGGCATATGAACAATATATTCTTGGATGGAACCTTAACCTTTCATAATTTTGACCACCACCATCTAATCTTGGTAATGCTAAGGGATTATACAGATAAATAGTCAAGCTTCACAATGTAATCACCCATAGTCTAATTCATTTCCCACTCTAAAGCATTAGCATCCTCGTTCAACCTTATATGGGATCACCCTAATTCTTGAGTTGATAACCAACCTTACGACCATATGGTGGTTTCAGATGGATTATTGATACTATTTAGTGTGCACCTCCCCAACTCCTATAAACTTAAGGCTATATTTTTAACAAAAAAGGCCTCCTGGCCACATCCCATAATTGCATCAATCCCTATCCTACCCTTATTTCCAACCATCCATGTTAAGAAATTACCAATCATAAGGAAGGCTAATCATTCATGGTTTTCCATTTATTTCACCCATTCTAAATACTTTTCCTTTCCATTCTTATGCAATCCAAAGTGAATTTGGTGCAACATATTTTTCTATGATGATCTTCCTATAACGGCTATGTTTTTAAATAAATTCCATGGGGACTTTGTAGAAAAGGACTAAAAGAACAAGTGAATATATTTGAGCCCCCAACCCCCCTAATATTTGGGTGTAGTTATTAGATTTCATCTGACTAAGTGAGATCCCTTATACTCACTGCTTCCTTTCCATAAAAGGCTAAAATATTTTTTCCCGATTCTTTCAAAACTCCTCTTCGAGATGTGGGCTAAAGTGTGCTAGAAGATTGGAATTGCCTCTAATAAAAATTTTATAATAACTAACTTTCCCCCTCTGGAGATCCACCTATTGTGCTAGAAAGAAAGAAATTTCCAATCCTTGTCAAAATCCATCCCCAATCAACTTTTCCATAATTATTTGGTTTTAGAGCCAATGTATTTTACCTGTTATTAATATCAATATGTTGAAATGGAAATATGCTTTACATATTATATTTGAGCGTTATCCAATTTCAATGTGAACAAAGCATGTTTATTCTCATTAATCTCCATATTAGTAGCAATACGATAAAATTTTAAAATATCCTTGAAATCGCTACCTTCACCATCAATACCAAAACAAAAAAGAAATAGATCATCAACAAAAAGGTGATGTGCTAATAGTTCACCCCTCCCGACCTTGATGCTTGAAAGTTGCCTTTCTCTTAGCTTCCTTAATTAACCTCCTTTAGCCACCAATATGAAGAGGTATGGGGATAGTGGGAAACCCCACCTAATTAATATGGAAGGCGTAGAGAATGAAAAGGTAACCCCATTTTTCACCACAACAAAAGGAAAAGACACAAACCCCATAATATAGTTTACCAAAGGAAGAGCAAAGCTTAAATGATTCAACAAGAGCTGAAGATACAACTAGGAAACCATATCACAATCTTTGGATAGGTCCAACTTGATAATTATAGTAGGAGACTAAGAGATCTTGATAGTGTGGAGACCCTCTTTGACAAAGGTTATGGCTTCATGATTTTTCCTCCTATTAAAAAACCCAAACTAATAAAGGTGGACAAACTTAGATAAGATAAGATAATTATATTAATGTCCAACTAATGATGACAACAATAGGTCAATGGGGCTGTAGTGTGGCAGTGAAAGCATAACTCGTGTTCAAAGTAATAGAAAGAAATAAATCTACATAAGTATACTACATCAAAACATATGTATAAACCTATGAGAAAGGTATGATGATATAAAACACTAAGGGAGTTTGGAAAAATCAAGAACCTATCAAGAGAGAGGGAGATTGGACAATGAAGTTGATGATGTCAAGGCCTGTTCGGTCTGATGTCTGAGGATGAGGGTCGGGGGAGGGGGGGGGGGGGGGAGGAAGGGAATAGGCCACTATCTCACTATTAGAGTCCTCTAGAGCCATCGAGGGGTTCTTTTTGTATGATCCTGGGGAAAATTTACAAGTGAGGGATACTATAGCATTCGAGGTCGATGGAAATAAACTCTAAATGGATCTGTAGCTACTCCTATGGGTCTAGGAGGTAGTTTGATAGGTGAGAGGTTCTCTACTGTAAATATGTATACAACTTATCTCTCTAATGTTCCGAGAACATGTGGCATGATGTATAGACTAGTACCTATGAATCGATGTTGATAATATCAATTGGCCTCCCATAGCGGGAGGTTGAGGAGAAAAGTAGGGTCTCACCATTATGTTGTTTAGTGCAATCTAGGACTCTGTCCATCGTTTGCTGCTCTAATTTGGTGGATTAATAAGGATGTATGAGGTGATTGGTCTGGTGATCCCAAGCTAGGGCATCATGGAAAATTTTAGGGGCTAATGTTCGCCCAGTGGGCTAATTTTCCATGATTTTTCCACAAAAAAGATTCGCCAATTTCCAATTTTATAAAAGACGATTCGCCAAATTTTAGAATATAAATTATTTTACCTTAAAAATCGCCAACATTATAGAGAGACTATATATAAAATAATTATAAATTTGATTAATTTTACAAATATATCAATAAACATTTATAATTTGCATATTAGGGATTAGTGAGATTCGCCAATGTTTTAAACTTCAAGAAAATTTTCCATCCTTAAAATTTTCCTTATAGGGCATGGTGTGCAAGAACTTATATTTGGGGTAGAAAATCTCCCTGATGAAGAGGGCTAAGCATCTCTAGTCTTGGTGCTAAAAGAAATTAGAGAGGGAGCCCTATGAGTCCCTAGAGGGGTAGTGATAGTGTCCTTCGATATTAGAGTATAAGGTACACTGAAAAATAAGGTGCATCTCTGTCTCCAAGGGTATGACAAAGATGTTGTGTGGATGGATTTAAATTAATCATCAAATCATCAATTCATGGGGTAAGAGGCAACAATGGGTTTTATGGGTGTAATTTTTAGTAGAATTAGGATAAAAGTCAAAAGCTACTTCCATGAGGATTGAGTAAAGTACCATATATTTGTTGTTTATGGTCATGTCATCTTGTATCTCAAAATACCTCTCTTAAAAAATGTTTCCCATCTTTTACAAACCAAATCCTCACTTTCCTTATTGCCATAAGTCCCCTTTTATCTCTTGAGCATTATCATTGCTATTTATGGTCATATCATCTTGTATCTCAAAATATCTCTCTTAAAAAATGTTTCCCATCATTTACAAACCAAATCCTCACTTTCTTTATTGCCATAAGTTCCCCTTTATCTCTTGAGCATATCATTGCTAGTTTGATTCTCCTTATTACAATTTGTCTTATGATCATTTGCTACCTAAATGATAAAATTTACTTTTTACTCATCTTAAAAAAATTATTGTTACCTTACAAGTATCCTTTTACGTACTCTCTCAACTTATATCTAAACATAAACTACTTCCATGATAATATACCCTTAACATTACAAATCTACCCTAAACCATATATAATATGTTTTAAATTTGTATATTAATGTACTATGAAACGTAAACTATATATAATATATTTTAAGCTTTTATATGTATTTTTAATACGTCAACTTTTTCATAGCTTAAGCATTACATAAAGTTCTGGATTATTTTTCTCGCATTTTCTCTAACATCATATCCTTCACTATTATGTTCATTAAAATGTTCCTCACATTTATCTTAAAACTTTGTCTTTTAAATTATTTATTTATAACCATCGATAGAAAAAGGACTTTATTGTTAAAATGAGTAATTTTTTTATTAGATTATTATTTTATTTTAAATTTAAGCGAATTATGTAATGGGACTGAGTTGGGACGAATAAAAGGAGATTAAATCTGCCCATGACAATACGTTGCAATGGTGTTTGAGTTTTAATTATTTTACAAATTTTTAGAAAAAAATATATAATTTTTTATATATATATATATATATTAATTTTTATTTTTATTTTTTTAAATTTAAATTCATTTTTTTAATTGGTTAATAATTTTTAATAAAATTATTAAAAATTAAAATTATTAAAAATTCTACTACTACTTATTATCTTAACAATTAATACATTAATTGAAATTGGTTGTATTAATATATCAACTTGACAAAGGTAATTTGATAGAAAAGTGTTGGAGCTAGGTCATTTGTTGCATTGTTTCCATACGACCAGATGCAGGACATAGAAAGGAAAATAAAAGAGAACAATGTAGTGTTGACGGCGTTGGCGGCCACTGTCAACACGAGATTTGATCCCTCTCGGTGGTTGATAGATCCGGAGTTAAGATGGATCTAGGCTGGGTTCAATCGTCTGCCGCCAAGGAAAATTTAGCAAACATATGATTAATTTTATTAATAATATGTAAATACATCTAATATTAATATAATCATTTTAAATATGCTAAATATATATGAGATTTATCTAGTTATTTTAATTTTAAATTTGTTTAGCCACCTCAATGTAACTAATGAAAAATGATGAAATACAAAGTTTGAATGCAAAGTGACAATGTAATAGTGTTTAATGATAGAAAATGTGAATAATAAGGACATAATCAATTACAAATAGTTTTCATTGTGATCAATCTCAAACTATTTTCATGTACTATTCCTATTTTCACCCTTGTTAGTTTTGTCATCTTTTCATATCAATTATATGAAAGGATAGTTGAAATCCTAAACCATTTAAATTTAGCTCTAGCTATTGTAGTAAACATCATACCTTGTCTCTCTTGCTCTCCAATATTAATAGGTTGAATTATTAGAACAAAAAAATCAATGTACATTGTTAATAATTTTTTTGTTTACATTGAAATCAATGCAAACTGTTAATCCAATCACTTTAAAATTAATGTACCATCATACATCCAATTACATCAAATCAGAAATCAACATCTACACTGAAATCAATGCATCTAATACAAGCAATCAAATAAGATTAGAAAACAAAATCTACACTTAAATCAATGCATCTCATGCGAGTAATCAAATAGGAATAGAAATCAACATCTACACTCAAATCAATGCATCTAGTGCAAGTAAGAAAATAGGATTAGAAACCAATTTCTACACTAAAATCAATTCATTTAGTACAAGCAATCAAATAGGATTAGAAATCACCATCTACATTGAAATCAATGCATTTAGTGCTAGCAATCAAATAGGATTAGAAATCATCTACATTGAAATCAATGCATTTAGTGCAAGCAATCAAATATAATTAGAAATCAACATCTAAATTGAAATTATTGCATCTAGTGCAAGCAATCAAATATGATTAGAAACCATCACCTACACTGAAATCAATGCATTTAGTGCAAGCAATAAAATAGGATTAGAAATAATCTACATTGAAATCAATGCATCTAGTGCAAGTAATCAAATATCATTAGAAATCAACATCTAGACTAAAATGAATGCATCTAGTGCAAGCAATCAAATAGGATTAGAAATCACCATATAAAGTGAAATCAATGCATATAGTGCAAGAAATATTCTTCCCTCTCTCCCCCATCTATATCTATATCTCCCTCAATATATCCTTATTTGGCTCTCTATCTCACCCCCCCAAACTCACAAGCTCTCTCACTCCATATCTATCAATCTCCCTTTCCCTCCCTCCCTGTTTCCATCTCTCTCTTCTTCCCTCTCTTCACCTTCGATATATATCTCTATCTCCCACTGTCTCTCTATATCACCCCCAAAACATACACTCTCTTTCTCCAATCTGTAGAAATTCTCACTCTAGATTAACCTAATAATGCAATACAACTAAAGCAATATATTTAATCTACTTCTACAATCAAACTTGCAAAAGCTTAATAGATTTGAGAAAGATCAAGTAGAACACATATAACCAGAAGCAGAATCAATGCACATGAAACATAGAAGAATACTCTGGGGAAAGCCTCAGCTAAAAACCCCACTATATGTATTATCATACAAGTGGAAATATCTTAGGATTTCACATAGCTTTAGCTCTCACAGTTAGCCAGCTCTCAGTACAATCCTCACTGATGCTCATAGGAAAAATAGACTTCTCATTAAGTCCTCCACACTGCCCTCCAAGCTCCTATTTCCTACCGCAGTTTTTCCTGGGTGATCCAGCTGTTACCATGTGTAACACTGATCACTTACACTGATCTTACACCCTGTAAAACTACACAAATCTCAAGGAATGAATTCCTTCTGCATGCAAGAGATTCTTATAGGAAAATTCTTGCAATTGATAGTACACTGTCCCTGTCTTTAATCTCAACTGGGTCTTTCTCTGAATATACATGCATGAGTTATTTATGAGAGAATCTTCAGTTATGTTGAGTACACTAGTTTGATGCATGCATGCATTAACTGACTGAACTCACAATTAGTTCCTCAAACTGTTTGGAACTAATTTAACTGGACATAACTCAGTTAACTGAGCTAACTAATTACAACTCATCCTTATCTCCTTAATTAAGGGATAATCTCCTTAATTTAGGGGATAACTCTTGCATGACTTCATAAAGACTTCTAGCTTGAATTTCTCCAACTAATTAATCCAATATGAATTAATTAATTATTTTTCAAGCAGCTAGTGAGACTAAATTCGAATTTTAATTCAAGTACAAATTAAAATTGGAATATTCTTGTTGCCACATTTCAACACTCCCTCTCAGAAAGAAAGGGATTATCTGCCACCCCGATCCTGTCTCTATGGAACTTGAATTTACACTTTGAAAATGCCTTCGTCAAAATGCCAACATCTTGCTCCTCGATCGAAATATACTGCAACAACATGATCCTCCTCGCCACATAGTCTCTGAGATGATGATACCGAATGTCGATGTGCTTGGACCTGTCATGAAATACTGGATTCTCAGAGAGTTTGATACAACTCTAATTATCACAATAGATCACAATTGGATCCATACTCTGATCAAACAAACCAACTTAAAATTTCTGCATCTAGATGGCCTCACATGATGCCTGACTTGCAGCCATGTATTCGGCCTATGCCATGCTGAGTGCAACCGACCTCTGATTCCTTCTATACCAAGAAACTGCTGCCGACCCAAGGTTGAAAATTCCACTGATGTGCTCTTCCGATCTGATGGACTCCTTGCCCAATCTGCATCAGTGAAGCCCTGTAGCTTCACTCCCTCTGTCCATCTGTACCATAATCCATACTGAGATGTGCCTTTGAGGTATCTCAAAACATGCTCTGTCACCTTCCAAAACATCTTGGTAGGTTGAACCATAGCTTGACTCAGCTGGTTCACCACATAGCACAAATCTGGTCGTGTGTTCACTAAGTACATCAGTGAACCCACAAGCTACCTGTACATAGTAGATTCTACTACTTCTCCTGAAGTAGCATCCTCCTTCCTCTAGTTACCTGCTAGAGGAGTCTGCATGGGCTTGAACTTTTGCATGTAGAATCTCCTAAGTATCTCATTGGAATACTTGCCTTGAGACACAAACAACTCCAATCCTTTTGCCATACTTCCATGCCAAGGAAGTAATGCATGAGACCCATGTCTTTCATCTCGAATTCTCTTGCAAGATCCTCCTTGTAAGAATGATCAACCAATCATCACCTGTCATTGAGATCATAAATAAAGTACAATGATCAGCTGCTTACTTTAACCATGATGTGGTAGAGGTTCGCATCTACTTCACTCTTTGTGTTAT